>CM042684.1:530952681-532152681 GCA_023614405.1 Avena insularis
GATGGGATCCAAGAAACTACTCCTAGGCATACAATGGGACAAGACCTAACCCTACTGTACAAGCTACCAAGGCCAACACCTCGCCTCCACCATCTTCGAACATCAGCACCACTGGAGAAGGCTTCGGTTCAGCCCGGATCGAAGGTGGAGACTCTCAAGGTACTGTAGCGGGAGAGAGAATAGAAAGGGGGAATTGGCTAAAATTCTTCGCTACAAAAATACCCCCATGCACGACACATATTTTTTACGACACAATACAAAGTACATGCAAAAGGTTTTTATCCGGCGGATGAGCATTCTTGGCAACAAATCAGGGTGGCAGATAGACATGCGCTATGGCAGATGCAATACCGGCGGATTTGGTGCCTTGGTAGGTGGCCTACAAGCCAGAATAATTGGCAGCACATGAGTGGTCCATAGTCAGGAGTAGCAATTCCTGCAAACACACCAAGTGAATAATTGGCATACCATCCGGTAAGAGTAAAGACCGACTTTATGATTACTCTTGTTCAGACCAACGTTTGAAGAATTCTTCCACGTCCATATTGCACCCAAGTCCACATTTGTCTCGCGGTCAAACGAACTTAAGTAAAGGCAATACATTGCTTAAGAGAAACTACCGATAACAAATATTGACGATATATTTTACGGTATATCATGTTGGGTCTATCCATTGTCATTTTTCTCCTAACAACTCCGACCTCACATATCATTGGCAACTCCACAATACATTGTTATTTTGCCCATAGTCGGGAAACCAAAACTATTGTTGATACATGAACTAGTCTCAGAGGCAAGACTAGGGATATCTTATTAGTATTTATTATTCCACACATGTGTTAGGATTTTCCTACAAATACACTGTATCCATAACTAACACAATTATAGCATAGAAGAATAAACTTAATTATAAAACAAAAATATGAATAATAATACAGACCTTCACCTCGGTGGTAGTTGGATTTTGATACAAGGTACAGATAGACATGTTGATGATTATTTATCCCCCCTCTCTACCATCAAGCAAAGGAAAGACTATACCGATGAAAAGTTACTAGTTGACATTTATTACAAATTATAATGATCTACTTAGTACATAAGCTTGATATTATTGTACCCTAGAAAGCTTTGCCAAGTTATTTATTGAAATATGTTACACTCTACTAAGTTCGGTTTGTATTTAAGGATACTATGTAAAATCATATATAAACATGCAATAATATTTGGGTGCTTAGACTTATAGTGAAATATTTTGTAATGTGAATTATTCTTAGACATCCCAAACTAACTAATGGATAAAATAGTTTCAGTTAGCACTAAAAATGGTATAATAAATACTAGCATATGACAATTATGTACCATAACATACATAAGTGTGTAGTTTGTAAATTTTATTAATTGTACTTGACAAAAGGTAAGGTATTCAAGATAGTACTTCAGATGATGTATATCAACAAAATAGAATAGAAGTTTTGATGACAAGATGATCAATGATGAAGTAAAAAAGTTTAATGTAAATAGTATTAATGACAAAAGTGAGCTGCACTCCTGTGAGCTTCAGCGAGGTGTTCAAGGCCGGTGTTCAAGGTTGGTCCTGACTAGTGAGGCGCGGTGGCGACCTTCACGCTAGTGGTAGCTAGCACCGGTCGTATTACTTGGTGTGCCGATAGTATGTATTCCGTGAAGCGTCCCCAAAATTATGTAATTTTTTATTTTTTTCCCCAAAGTTTCAAAACATTTGAATTGCTTGACCATTAAATGCCACAAAGGAATGTCTTTAATTAGAAGCACGCTTAATATCAAGTCAAATTGCCCACTCGTGGTCAAACTTTTCGATCGGTTACCCAACCTGAAATTGCTCTGGTCCTAGCACGATTAAATTTTGAGTTCCTTCTGAATGAGCTTCCGCTAAACAAGTTATTAGTTATTGATAATAGTATCCCATCAATCCTATTAACCCTTGGGTCATGATGTCACACACCTTTATTGTTTGAATTCCAAACAATTATTTAAATAAACAACAATGATTAAGTAATAATAATCTTGAATACAAATAATAATAAAACGAAATTTTACTTCATTTTTCCTTTTAATATGGAATAATTCATATCTTTAAATTCGTAAATCGGAATTTGACAAATATTATATCTAAATCGATTATAAAAATGAGAGGAATCCAAATATTATATCCATATCATATTTTGCATCATGCATCATGTCTTTTTAATAGTGTACTATAAGGTTTTCCAAATAAAATTCATTTAATAGTGTCAAAATCTTCAAAAAAATTGTACTCCCTCCATCCTAAAGAAGATGTATCAGATTTGTCAAAATTTAGACATATCTATATACTAAAGCATGTCTAGGTTGATGCAATTTTTGACAAATCTGCTACATCCTTTTCAGGAATGAAGGAATATAAAAATCCCTTTTGAATTTGTGGATTCTGTAAAATGGTAAACAACCACGGGATGTTGAAAAGCGGATGTAACTTTTCACCTGAGATGATTTTTATGTAATTTTTTTTGATCTGATATCGTATGGAAAATTTAGTTATGACCGTTTTACTGGAACGTAATTCTTTTTGCAAAATATGTCAAAATTCGTGCTTGTTATCTATTATATACTAAAAGCAATATAAGGTTGTTTTTCGAGGCACCACGTTAAGCCACATCACTAAAATTATTTTTGACGGGTAGATATGAAACTTGTGGCTAGGATTTAACTAGAGATTAATAGTTACGTAACAACATAATGACGTTTGGCACGTTCCAATAATGTGGTGGGCCTCTTTATGATTAGTCGGTTGACGTGAAAGAAAAAAAGTAAAGAAGGTTTTCCTTGCATGCTCGGTCAACGTCTAAGCAAGAAAAAAATTCCACGACCGTAACATACTCAATATCCTTGGCCCGGGTGCAAGCACACGGTGCTGGCCTCGATTTCCTTTGGCGGGGGTGCATGCACATCAGCAGCATCTCCTGTCGCATGGCGTTGGACTCAATTTGCCTGTCAGGCCGGCCGGTAACAAGCCGTATATTCCATGTAGGTCAGCAGCGTAGAAGTTTCAATCTTGACTCATGCGCTCAGTCTTGCGAGATTGGTCAAAGATTTGTCTCCTACACATGTCCCAAATTGAGACAGGCACACGTGATTAGTATCTTTCTTTCTTGATTACTTTATCTTTTGATTTTAAACATGTAAGCAAGGATTAGATGTTTATCTATAAAACAAGTTGAATTCATTGGTTTCCAGCATATACCACAAGTTGCGCAGTTTTTTTTTTTGCCTCAATGGTAGCTCAGCATGATTGGTAATTAAGGCCGTGGATCTGATTTATTTGCATAAGAGGCGGGAGATTCATCAAGTCATGTATTGCGATCATCCGACCGGACAGCTATACAAATTGGTCAAGTATCTTATCTCCCTGCTTTGCAAAAAAAAATCTACTTGATTACTAAACTTAAAATCATATATGCAATGTTTTCTCCAAAAATCTATGGAGCAGAAAGTCTGTTGCTACTTCAATAAATACATTTGAAAATAATCAAGTTGAAGGATCCTAGGTTCGACTCAAGATAAAAAGCGATCCAGGGGATTTCTCTTTATAGAATTGGAGCAGTGTGTAGTATAAGTGCATCTAAATCTATTTGAAATAACAAAGAGTCTGTTATCCATTGGAACCTTTTTGTTCAAGGAATCTTTAATTCGTTCGGATATTAAATTTCTTTTGCAGATTGTGTGGATACCAAATGTCAGTCGACATGTACATGGTTGTGTGATAGTAACGGAAAGTGAAACAACTCTTGAGTGCAACTAAAGAATATCCTACTTCGTTTTTCTCACTTTGCATTTTGAGTTTTCTTTAGAAATCAAATTTAGATAAATGGAAATAGACACGTTAGTTTAGTAATGTGGCTTCCAAAATATACTAAAATAATTTTGATGGTTGGAGTACAATTATGCAGTTTATTTTGTATTGGGAAACTAATTCTTTGGTGTATAATATATCACTCATAGTTAGCTTCTTCAAATTATCTCTTATATACTAAAAGCAAGATATGGGATTATTTTCAAAGTGTGCATCGTCAAGATTATTTGGATGGTCAAAGTTAGACTTATTTAACATTTACGAACCTAAGTTATATACACTGTTCTCACGAGGCGCACACGTTAATTATGTAGTTTGGTTTGTTGCATCATGTCAAGCTAATTAAAGTACGAACATGGCATTAAATCTGTATGTCAACAAATATATTAATTGAAAACCATGTCACCAGTTTGCAAATAAAATACTTTCAATCTTTTGGAACTTTTATTTACCAAAACCTTCCTCTCATATCTGCACATCTTATCCTCACAGGAAAAAGCATGAAATTTGCACATTAGTGCCATAAAATAATCATAATCTCTACAAATCCAATTTTATAAGAAAATAGTCGTAAATGGTTGATTATTTATTTAAAAAATCATATGTTGTTTTTTAGAAAAAGAGAATTATGTTTATAAGTCTCACAAAAAGGTAAAACATCGCCACACACTATGGAGTAATTAGATTATCGTATGGGATTCATTGGTTTATTTGTGTTCAATAATACATAAGATTGTGGATCGGTGTGCTACTTTTAGACTCACATGTGTGATTAAAAGTAACACTTATGGTGTCCTTTAAAACAACAAACACTTAAGGTGGATCTGCAAGATAATAGTCAGATGATGCATATATATATATATAAATTTTATAAACATTCGTCCCACATCTTCACATCTTATCCTCATGGGAGAAAATAATGTTGAATTTTGCACATTAATTAAATACAATAATCATAATCTCTAGAAATCCCAATATTATCATAATGTGATTATAAATTCTCAATGGTTTTTTTAGATTAAACACCCGGTTCTTATGGAAAAGAAATATATGTTCACAAATATGTTCTTCCATGAAGGGAAAGAGCTTATCTTATTGCATCAATGTGCGAATCTTTTCTCCCATGAAAATAAGACGAGAATACATCATAGGATGACTTTGTTTCCATGCAGAAAAACTTCATCGCTACACCATTATAGTGATGAAATGGCCTTATTTACACAACTTTACCTCAACAGGCATAACTCTTTAACTTAGAATATGGTCCTAATAAGGAAGATGCCTAATTTGCTCGTGGGATGTTGATCCATGGTTATCCAACCTCTTGACACCTAAACATGAAGGTTTGAGGAGACGGGGAAGATTGACACGGTTCATTATTGACCCGTTGTATCACTAACTTTTATGAGTTAAAGGATTCAAAAGTTCCACACTGAAGGGAGAAAGATAGAAACTTTACAATTTAATATTCATAAAAGAGTATTTTATATTCAAATCAGAATAAGAGTATGGTCCGAATTGATACATACTTTACAAATTTGCAAATTGTTATACAAAATAACAATAGATTACAACACAAACTTTCAAAATAATTAAGTTCTCACAAGTGGGCTATGGAACTATTGTATTCCCTTAAATTGGTGACAGAGTGACTATCAACATAGTAAAGACGATGCCCTCGCATTTGCGAGGGCAATCTTGCTAGTTATATACTAAAAGCAATATAAGGACGTGTTTCGAGGCACCAGGTTGATCCACATCACCTAAATTATTTTTAATAGTTAGATCTAAAATAAATGGCCTAGATTTACCCAAAAAAGTTAACTTTCACGTAACTGGTCCAACATGATTTATGTTCAGAATGTCAAGTAACCGGTCCAACACGATTTCACGTAAATTTTTTTTTGACTATTTTTTTCTATCGTAGAGTCGTAGTTGGACTCTGCAATCAGCTTCCCGGCTGGATTGTGGTAGTTATATAAAAAAATGACTTAATACGCCTGACCGTGATTTACGAGAGCTTTGCTTCCGTACGCCCTTTCCGAAACACATTTTTTTTAACAAAGGAGTCCCGTGTGATCCTCTCTAACATTGATATCGAACGTGTCTTTTAATTATAACACGTAGGGGAGAGCATATAGTGGTTCTTTTTAGCACTGTGATACACTTGGACTTCTCCAAAAGGATTACACTGGGACATTTTCAAACCGATCACATATACCCAGGGCAAGCACATGCTATACTACAAGCTCAAATTGGTATACACGTAGATGGCTGATAATAGGAAATAAGTCGATGATGGACTATATTATTTTCTACTCCCTTCGTTTGAAATTATAAGATATTTTAGTTTTTTTTGAAACACATATATTTAGACGTCTTTTAGTGTGTAGCTTCTGAGCAAAATAAGTGAATCTACACATGAAAAAGGGGTCTAGATGATTTTGTTTTAGAAAAAACAAAAAACATCTTATATTTTGGAATGGAGGGAGTAGATTACAAGTGTTTTCTAAAATGCTCCCTTCAAATGTGCATGTACCTTTTATTTTGTTAACAATAACCTAACTTATTAATCTATTAAAATATTTGATAGATAAAAATCGAAATGATGGTGAACAAAAAGATTCCTAATAAAAATTAGAGTTTTGTCATGGTCCCTCAAAATCGGGATTCTCCTACCATCCTATATCCAGTGACGAAAACACACAAAATTAATTCTCCAAAGATTAGACTAATGTTGTGAGTTTCCGAAACCGTTAGAAACACCAACCTAAAAAGGAGACATTAAGATCTTTGAGAGCACAATGATCATTGCAACATCTCTCACAAAGGCAATAGGGTGAAGCTTACTTGATAGGTAAAAAAATAAAACAATGGCAAAACAAAAGATATCCCCAAAAAATTAATGATCTGTGTCCCTCGAAATCAGCTATCATTTCTATAAATCCTATATTCTTCCATTTCACTGGTGATGAATACGCACGAAATCAAATCTTCAAAGTTTGGACTAACCTTTTGAGTATCCAAACCCCTAGGGACACCTACTTGGAAATAGGACCCTAGGATGTTTGAGCGCACAATGTCCGTAGCCACATGTAGCCGCATCGCTCACAAAGACATCACGGCAAAGCTACATATAGCTAGAAGGGAACACATGCATTTGTGTTGGACTTTTTACCGTACAATTAGCCTGAAAGTTTGTGTGTCCCTATCCAATTTTTTTACCGTACACAATTAGCCTGCCTGAAAGTTAGTGTGTTCCTATTGCATATAATTAGTACTCCCTCCATCTCAAAATATAAGACGCCTAAGGATTAGTCAAAAGTCAACGCTTTCTAAGTTTGACCAAGTTTATACACAAAAAATATCAACATTTACAATACAGAATCAGTATCAGTAGATTCACCATAAAGTATATTTTACTAATGTGTCCATTTAATATTCTAGATGTAGATATTTTTTCCTAAATATTTGATCGAAGTTTGTAAGATTTGACTTTTGACTAATCTTAGGCCTATATTTTAGGATGGAGGGAGTACATATTTGTAGAGTACATTTGTCCAAAATCCTACATAGGCAACCAAATTGTACAATAGTGCAGCCAAATTAATTCTGGTCCAGCTCCGTTCTAGAAAGCCATGCCACCAAATTATTTTCCATCCCTGAACTAATGACGAAACAAATAAAATCACATAATAATGATCCATTAGAATCAACAGTCGAAGATTGCGGTTGACATGTCAGTATAGTAAATTCATGAGAAATTATTCTTTATGTTACGAGTAATCCGATGTTGTGTAGTGATGTGATTGCACACAACATATACATGTGGCTTAGGTTATAGATAACCTGAATTGAAGGGTAGGAATTAAATCAAAGCACCACTCTTCTATGTTACAAAATGGTGACATGCCTTTTTTGGAAATATCAATTAATGTTAGCCAACAAATAAAAATTATAAATATTTTTCGAATATGTATTATTTTAGTTAATATAAAAGGTTTGGTGGTCATAAAACCATGTAATTCAGAATTTGATACTTTAAGCATCTCTCAACCATAAATTAATTTCTTTAACATGTCCGATATGCTAAGATGATGCCCTCGCCATTGCGAGGGCCCCTACTAGTTTTCCTAACAACTAAATCACATAGCATAACTACATCTCAAAGGATCTTCAAATTTGAAGTTACTATCATTTTATTTATTTTTTCTAAATATGAAAAAGGCGATCCTAGGGGTTGAGACCATACTTACCATTGTCAGGTGGTGCGCCAATGTATCAAGCCCTATACATGGTAGCACTAGTATAGTGGTGCGCCAGCGATATGTTATATACGCTGGCACACCACTATGCTCGTGCGCCGATGTAAAGTGGGCACGGGTCCAGAACCGCCAACGCGTTGCATTCTATGGACACCGGCGACAAAGCCAATAGCGTTGGCGGATAGCCTAAGGGGTTCGGCGGCGGTAAATAGCACCGGCCTACCATATTTTTTGCTCGCTAGCGGTAGCGTATGCCACTATATCGCTTTTCCTAGTAGTGTGTGAGGAACAGAAGATTCTTTTTATAACACGTCGAACTCGATCAAACTAGAGATTCCGGATAACTGGTCTCGGCATTCAGAAACTGCTTTACGATGCACAAAAGGGGAATGAGCTTTTTTTTTAAGACCGGCCGATGATAGGGGTCAGTCCGTCAGGAAGAGAGTTCTGTATTCTGCATATTGTATTTGCTCAGTGAGAACGGGAAAAAATACAAGGTTGGTATAACCGACGGAAAGGTTGTGAGATGTGTTGCATGGAAAGCGAGAGTGTCCACCGTACGTTTTCTAGGGGCATGTGAATTGTCCATTCTCCTTGCAGGCTCGCGCATGGACATGGACGTGCACCGAATCTCCAGTGCTTGCGTTGGATCTGGCGCTCAGAATGTGGAGCGCCCTCGGTAGCCTTGGTTGGTTGTTGCCTCGTTGGTCCGTTCATCGTCACGACAAAACCACAACAAACACAACGGTGTTGCCCTCATCGCTGCCAAGATTCATATGTCTCCAGCGACAGCCTCCTCACCAACATCGGGGGCGAAACCACTTGTGGTAGGAGGAAGTGAGATGCCACCGCGAGACCTTGAGAGGGCCTCCGATGGAGTTGCATCGAGACCTGAAGTTGTTACCCGCCAGCACCTTGAGTCGGCTGCGCGGCACAGAAGGCCACCGAGGATGAACTCCAACTTCAGATTTCCCCCGATCCCCTTGAAATCTGCAGACCGCCATGCCATGCCACTTCGTCACCTCGCCATCACGGTAGGCCAGAAGTAGAGGATGCGGTTGCAACCCAGTTGAAGAAGGACCAAACCAACCTGCTTATGAAGGATGCACGGTTGTAACCGAGAAGGGGAACACATTGAAATACTATCTCCGTTCCATAATATAAGCCTTTTTAGAAAACTGTTTTAGCTTGCTAAAAAGCTTATATTGTAGAACGGAGGTAGTACCACAGTAAAATGGAATAGAGGCACTGCAGAGTGCGCCGCCCACTACAAACGTCGCCCAGTTTTTGTGGCCCCACGAGTCTCCACCAGAGGGTACGCGACAAGCCACAACTTTGATCCCAAGAGAAAGCCCTGTCCAAGCCTTGCGGAGGCGACGCCCATGGCAAGAGGCGATCGTGGAATATAGCGACCACGACACCCGTTGATGTCAGTGCCGCCGTCCGTCCAGGAGGAGCCGCGGTCACCTGTCGCCACAGCTGCTGGGGCGCGCACAACATGTTCGACGAAATGTTGCAAAGGTATTTTTTTCCGGTTTTCTATGTTTGACGTGGTGTATGCCTATAGTATTTAATTTTCATGTATGTATGGTCGATGATGAAACCGTTTTGCAAGATCTGAATGCTGCACACATTGTCTCTTTTTCTTTAATTCTTTTCTGCTGTAGTATCCATATGATTCTCTTGTGGTTATAATTCCGGTATTCCCGCTGGTGAGACGACGTACGGGAAAATAGTATAGTGTGGTACATGAGCAGTATATTCGGATTCTTGTCGGCCGGGTGTTATATTTTCCAAAAACAAATGCGACACCCGATCGTGCAAACACCTGATTGATCGAGTAGAAACCAAGCAGTGCTGATCGGTCTCGTTTGCTTGCCAATTAACCCTGCCGCAGAGAAACATACGGCCTACTCCCTCCGTTTCAAAATATAAGATGTTTTAGGTTTATAAAAAAAAATCTAGAATTCTTTTAGTGTGTAGATTCACTTCAAAGCTGAGTAAACCTATATACTAAAAGAAGTCTATATACATTTGGTTTACAAAGCTAAAATATCTTATATTTTATCTGAAAATACGGATGTAGTATCTCCGCTTTCATAATATAGAATGTCTTGGAAAACTAAATTAATTATTGTTTGCGAAATTTCTTCAGTCTAGTAATCATCAAAAGCAGTACCAAGAGATCTAAAAATAATAAATAAATTTTCGGACCCGTAAAAATAATAAATAAATTTTCGGATCCATTGTCCTCGTCTCTCCATTACCTGTGATAAAATATTCTACATTATGGAACATATTTAGTACTCCGTAGTAGAGAACAACGTGGCCTTCATGAGCTAAGCCGACCGGGTAGCCGAATTTATACACTAAAAAGGTTTAGATACACCCCTTTCAAACCTAAACCATCTTATATTATTAACCAGAGGGAGTACTTCGTTCGGTGTGTTGTACATCTTTTTCGGCCGAGAAGCGAAAGGTGTTGCAACTGCTTGGTTGGGGGCATTCCATTTGCTTGCGTATGAATAGCCACGGTAACCATTTGGTTATTGCCCATGAATAGTCACATTAACCATAACCCTAAACACTTGTATAATAAAGAGGTCCAGATCTGTTTGTCTAAGTCCATAAACGAGAAACTTGCAACACGAGAGTTCTGTGAAACGGCGAACTAAAGCTACCTCTGAAAACAGCTATGTGGGGCGAACTAAAGCACGTTGCATCCATGGAGCGCTCCAGGAGGCTCCTCTCGCTGGCAGCCGGCTACGTGAAAACAGCTATGTGGGGCGGTTCTTCCACGGGCTGACCTGCTTTAAAACGCGTCCTGGTTAAGGCAGAAGCCGCACGTGCTGCTCTCGGGAGGGGCGGCACGGGCGGAACCCTAAGCCGCCGCCACCCCTGACTTCTCCTCCCGCTCCTCCTCCGCTGTCACCGGAGGACGCCGGCGGAATTCCTGTGAGACCTTGGTTCCTTTGCGTTGGCTATGACTCCATTGTTGTCACAATAGATCACCATCGGGTCCAACGCACTGGGAACCACACCCAGTTCCGTAATAAACTCTTTCATCCAAACTGCTTCCTGTGCTGCTTCTGAAGCAGCAACATATTCCGCCTCCGTCGTTGATCCAGCCACCACAGGTTGTTTGGAACTCCTCCAACTAACTGCTGCTCCGTTCAAGAGAAATACGTATCCGGATTGAGACTTAGAGTCATCCGGATCAGTGTCAAAGCTAGCATCGACATAACACTTAGCGACTAGCTCTTCTTCACCTCCGTATATAAGAAACATATCCTTAGTTCTTCTCAAGTAGTTGAGGATATTCTTTACCGCTATCCAATGTTCCGAACCTGGATCAGATTGGTACCTACTAGTCAAACTAATAGCATGTGCCACATCCGGTCTTGTACATAGCATGGCATACATAATAGAGCCTATGGCCGAGGCATAGGGGATCTTATCCATCATCTCTCTTTCTTCCGCCGTAGCGGACTTTGAGTCTTACTCAATGTCTTGCCTTGCAACATAGGTAAGAACCCTTTCTTACTTTTGTCCATATTAAACTTCTTTAATATCTTATCAAGTTATGTACTCTGTGATAGCCCAATTAGACGCCTTGATCTATCTCTATAGATTTTAATGCCTAATATATATGACGTTTCGCCAAGGTCTTTCATTGAAAATTTGCTGTTTAGATAATTTTTAACACTGTTTAAAAGATCTATATCATTTTCAGTCAATAATATGTCATCCACATATAATATCAGAAATGACACATTGCTCCCACTCACTTTCTTGTAAATACAAGCCTCTCCATAAGTTTGGACAAATCCAAACTCTTTGATCACCTCATCAAAGCGGAAATTCCAACTCCGTGATGCTTGCTTCAGTCCATAGATGGATCGCTGAAGTTTGCATACCTTATTAGCATCCTTAGGATCGACAAAACCCTTAGGTTGTATCATATACAACTCTTCTTCAATCTTACCATTGAGGAACACAGTTTTGACATCCATCTGCCATATTTTTCATAATCGAAATGTGCAGCAATTGCTAACATAATCCTAACCGACTTAAGCATCGCTACGGGAGAGAATGTCTCATCGTAGTCAACTCCTTGAATTTGTCGAAACCCCTTTGCGACAAGTCGAGCCTTATAGATGGTCACATTACCATCAGCATGGCCAGTCCCCTTGCAATAGTATCACTCGGTGTCAGACTTAGGGCCAGCTCGGGGTTTCTTTTCAAGTGGGCGGACTTGCCACCCTTCTTTCCCTTGTGCTTGCCTTTCTTGTCCTTCTTGAAACCGGTGGTTCTATTGATCATCAACACTTGATGTTCTTTCCTAATCTCCACTTTGCGGTCTTAAGCATTGTGAGCTCGGAAGAGACTTCTTCATGCCCTGCATATTATAGTTCATCACGAAGCTCTTGTAGCTAGGTGGCAGAGATTGGAGAACACGATGTATGCCTAAGTCAATGGGAATCGTTATTCCCAAGGACACAAGCTTATCGGTGTACCCAGACATTTTGAGTACGTGCTCACTAACGGAGCTGTTTTCCTCCATCATGCAGCTAAAGAACCTTTCTGTAGCATTATAACTCTCTACGACAGCATGGGTATCGAAAATCATTTTCAATTCTCCCATGGTATCAAAGGCATTGCCATTTTCGAAACGCTTTCGAAGTTCTGGCTCTAGCCCATACAGTATGCCGCAATGAACTAAGTTGTGGTCCTCCTGACGAGTCACATAGACATTCTTTTCCTCGTCAGGGGCATCAGGAGCTGGTGGGGGACCTAGCGGCGCATCTAGCACATATTTCTTTTGTGCAGCAGTGAGGAGAATCCTCAAATTCATAGCCCAGTTGGTGAAGTTGCTACCATTCGCATCAAGTTTCTCTTTCTCCATGAACACATTGAAATTAAAAGCAGGTGGTGCCATCTACAACAGAATTTGTAAAGTTTATATAGACTAAGTTTATGATAGATTGAGTTCAACTAATCCAAATTACTAATGAACTCCCACTCAAAAACGACATCCCTCGTGTCCTTTTGGTGATTACATGAACCAAATCCACTACACCAAGTCCGATCATCACGTGAGTTGATATAGCTTCAAAGGCGAGCATATATATGGGCATCATATCAACCATATGACTCATGCTTAACCTTTCGGTCCGTGTTCCGAGGCCATGTCTGTACATGCTAGGCTCGCCAAGTAAGAACCTTAGTATTCGCGTGTGTAAAACTGTCTTACACCCGTTCCTATGAAAGCGTAGATTCGAGTACACCCGATCATCACGTGATGTCTCGAAACACGATCTATAGAATGGTGCATACTCAAGGAAGAACACATTTTTATCTTGATATCTAAATGAGGGATCATCTTATAATGCTAGCAAACGCGCCAAACTAGCAGTATAAGAAGCTAACATCTAATGTGTAAAGTGAGATGATATGGTCCATGCATTTGATCTCTATCACTTGCATCGTTGTATGATCTCTATCATTCCTTTGTGTGTAAGGCCAAGGTCTATGGAACTTACACGTTGAATGTGTTGTAAGAGTATCTACCATACATCTACTTACAACAATACCATATCAATACACTAGCCCAGCAACGATCTAAACTAGATGTCTCTAATTTATCAATTGCAAGTTTTATGTGGCTTAGGGCTTTCGGAGATAGAACCGTTCTCACCTACGAACATGAACCACAACGAGGATAACTAAGTTATTAGAAACTCGTTGTAAATCAGATATTGACTATAGTAGGAGAGCCAGACACCCGCCAGCCACTTATGCAAAACAAGTTGCATGTCAGTCGTGGAACCGGTCTCATGTACGATGACATGTAAAGTTGGTCCGGGCCGCTTCATCCTACTATGCCACCAATATCCAAAATACATAGAAGATGCAATAACATGATCATCATCACCCACATATCAACATATGTGTACTACTCGTGCTAAGCACCTACGCATAGATCAGACTCTGATACCACTGTTCGGTCCGCAGCATAGAAAACAAAAAATTTCCTACGGTGTGAACTATACGCCAAGATCTATCTACTAGGTACAAAGCAACGGGTGGACATACATCCAACGAGAACTTACCCTCGTAGACAACGAGCTTTGTTAACGAGTAGGAACTCGTGGTTGATGTAGTCGTACACTTGTCGATCTCAAGATCGTGAGGAAGTCCGAGCGCCGCAACCCAGCAGCGCATCCGCACTCGCACACACGTTCAAGCCACCGGACAACCTCCACCTCCTCGCTCCAGCGATTCAGCGGAAGCAGCAACTCCTTCCAGACGAAATGCCACCGGGAACATGTATCTCGCTAATCCGAGACCATGGAGGAATAATTCTAGAGGGGGAGAGAGATCCTTCACAAGGAGGTGTGAGGATGAAGGAGGGAATGGGCGGCCTTTTATAGGAGGAGGGGGGTGCCCCCTCTCTCCATGGCCGACGCATGAGGGGGGTGACCCCTCACCTTCCCCATTCATGTGGTGGTAACCCCTACACATTAAAATGCCTCTTCACATTCCCTTTTAAAGTCTTCACTTTAAATGCATTAAATTTTTCGAAATTTAATGCTCTCTCATTTAATAAAACTCTTTTTATTAAATTTATTCAGAATTTTGTTAATTACTTTAATTAACAAACATTCACATGTAGCCCCTTGTAATATTTCAATATCACATGCAGAACCACCTTCTGCAATTTCACCCGAAACAATTTCTGGTTTCTATTGAAACAATTCCTGCGCTTTGCAATTCTTTCGTCTGAAACATATGTGCTCCAAAATGGTGTCCGGTAACTCTTAAGTGTGCCACTCTACGGTTCGCGAATAATGCAGACATGATCGAGACCCTTCTCCGATCAATAATCAGCAGCGGGACCTGGAGATCCGTACTGACTCCTACACATTCAACGAAGACTTCTGTAATCGTGAGAACCTTTAACGCTTGTAACTAAATCCCTTTATCTCTCGATATATTATATGTCCGAGATTCGATCATCGGTATCTTCATACCTAGTTTGATCTCGTTACCGACATGCACTCTTTTCTTGTTTCCGTGATATAACATTCTAGCGATCACATCACTTGCTTGCAAGCTATCCTAATGTGATATCACCGAGAGGGCCCAGAGCATATATATCCGTCATCTGGATTGACAAATTCCACTCTTGATCCATGAGCCTCAACATAACACCTTCGTAGTACGGTGTGACGTTTGATGTTATCAAGATACTCTTCCGGTGTCAGCAATTAACATGATCTCATGGTCTAAGAATAAAGATTACTTCGTATGATGTTATAGCAATATAAACATAATGACTTGATCGTAATGTTATACTTCGGATGAATGTTCATCACATCATTCCACCAATGGTGTGACCTTGTTATTAACAACATCCAATGTCCATGATCAGGAAACCTTGATCATCTTATTAATCAACAAGCTAGTCTATAAGAGAGGCATGACTAGGAACCCTTTTTGTTTATTAAACACACATGTATTGATGTTTCCGAATCAATACAATTCTAGCATGTAAAATAAACATCTATCATGTATAAGGAATATATAATAACAACTTTATTATTGTCTCTCGGGGCATATTTCCTTCACGTATCAGCCAAACCATCATGGGCTTCATGGATCTTGGCAAATCTTCGGGTGAGGCTTTCGTTAGGCCGCACCATATATACCAATAACAGGCACTCAAAAGGTTATGCCCATGTCCGCCATAAAAAATTCAAAAATTGTCGAAACAATGCAAAACCTTCGCGTGGTGTCATATTATGTGACATAGTTGTAAAAAAATACCAAACTTGGTATATTTATTATGTCTCAAAAAACCCTTCACAAAATGACCTATGTCAATCAAGGTTTTTTGGCTTTCAGGTCAAATGACCAATGTTATGGCTAGAATCGCGGCATAGTTTGTGATAATGTGCCTATATTGTGTACACATGTGTATCATGGAATGGCGAACAATGTTGCAGGAGGAAGTTTTCCTTTTCGTCGCACCAAAAACCCATTTTTCATTTCCAAGTGCAAAAAGGGGTGTTTTGTGAACCAACCACCAAATAAAAGTTTCAAAATGATACCATCCAATTTTTCAAAAATACTAGACCACCTTGCATGGACAATTTCCCGACCGAGGTATCTCAAAGCTTTCCGTCTACCCCTCGTAAAAAAGACAAATTCATGCCGAATCGGTAGGAAACGAGTCAGATTTGAACTACAGGTACATGATCTAATGCTTATGATTTTTCGCAAAAATCATTTTTAGGTTCACAATATACTATTTCATCAAAGGTCCAATGCAAGGTTTCCTTTTCGTCGAACCAAAACGCTATTTTCTATTTTCCGAGTGCCAAAAACGGAGTGTTTCATGAATCGTTGCGTAGTTTCGGTTAGTCTAGTATTAAAAAGTTACGATACATAATTAAATAGATTATAGGGATGTCATATTTGGATTCCTCTTATTTTTTGATCGATTTGGATATATTATTTTTCGAATTACGATTTATGGATTTATAGATATGAATTATTTGATTTTAAATGGAAAAAATGGCAAAATAAATAAAATTTATTTTATTTTTATTTGAATTTGAGATTATTATTACTTATTCATTGTTGTTTACTTAAATAATTGTATGAAATGTAAAAAAATAAAGACGTCTAACATTATAGTACAATGGTTAATATGATTGATATGATAGTATTCACAACAAGTTATAATTTCTTTGTTAGAAGCTCATGTAAAAGGAATAAAGAAGTTATGCGTGCTGGGACTGGAGTAGTGTTAGGATGGGTGACCGATTAGGAAATTTGACTACTAGTACAATTTGACTTGAGATTAAGTGTACTTAGAATTTAAAATGTCTACGTGAGATTAACGATTTAAACAATTAATTATTATTTTTTTTGGAAAAATCTAGGCTAACGGCTTTGCGTCGGCGTAGCTATATACACCGACGGGTAGAGAGGCTACATCTACGGGTTTGTACGCCGATGACCATACGCCGACGATAGCAGTCGGCGCAGCCTACGCCGACGGGATTTTGGGGCTACGCCGATAGGGCCCGGCCGTCGGCGTATCAGTCTTCTCCTGTAGTGTGTGGGTGTATGAACCGGCCGGTGAACGGAATGAATCTCGGCGGGCTATGATATATCCTGTACCGGCCCGACGACCATGCTCCACCGGGCATCTCCGTTTGTTGCCGGTCGTGGTGAAACAACGTGCTTAATTCTAGCTCTGCCGATCCTTCTCCTCTAACGCAAGGTTTTGTTTGCTTGCTTCTTCCGCACGTTCTCCTTGCCGATGCATTTTGCATAATTGCATTCGTCACTTGGATTTGTGTACAGAGGAGCTGTATATATTGTATAATGAGCCCCTCTGTCTAGATATATACTGCCCTTCAGGTCAAGTGTTTTGTTGTTGGACCTTGCTTGCATCATATATCAATGTTTGACCGGCTAGCAAGTAGCAACTCTACTTGCTTATTCTCGGGAAATCAAGAGTTCTGTACCTCTACAGCGCACGTACGTCAGACTTAAATTGTAGTACTAGATTGATTGGAACACATATGTGTGCTGCTTCACTCCTAGGTCCCTAAGTTTAGTTACAACTTGACTAGCCATTAATAAGGTTGCTAAATCGTCTATCATTAGGGCATGTTTAATGCTGGACGCTTAAGCAGACGCTTAGACAAAAAAAATTAATACGATCAAAAAAGAAAATATCTAAGCGCCCGGCCTCGTAACGCAGGACGCTAATTAGGGACGCTATAAACCGTCCTGCTGGTGGTGCCCGCTTTGCTCAGCACTCAGCGCGTAGAGGAAAAAAAGTTTAAGCGCTCGACGCAAGATCTCACGTCGACGCTACGTCTCATCCTAGGATTCTAGGGCAAACCGTCACTTTGGCTGGGAATTTAATCCTAGCGTCCTCGCTAGCGCCTCCCGGTGTAAGTGCCCTTACGGCCAAAGAAGACAACCTCTTCCTCCGGCTCTGCAAATAAATTGTCGCCACGTTTTGATAAGGCTTTTATTTGTGACCATCGGAGCGCCCATTATCTATCGGACGCAACACATGATACCTCTACCTAATCGGCGCCACTATCCTTCCACCCCTCCTCCTCCTCTTCGTTGTCATAGACCAGCCACCCTCGCCATTCATCCTACTCCTGCTCTGATTCCTCTATGCATGGCATTTCTTCCACCGGAAAGTAATAAATGGCCTTCCCACGGTAAGTGCTTCAATGGCGGAGCTACAAACAAGTTGCAGTGGTGTTAGGGGGTCCATCACGCTTAGCCCTGCCCTAGGTGTACCAAGTCATCCAGGGTAGCACCTGAATGCCTCCAGAAATAATATTTTTGTAGCGAACCAGAAGTTGTCACCTAGACCATAGTAGGCGACCATGCATGGAATTGACATTGGTTACAGAGCAACAAAAGTATATGGTAAAGCCTCGAGCGCTATGACTCCAAACCTCCCCCAGCACCTACACGGGAGCTCCACCCTACTTAGTACTTACCCCATTGTGTGTGTGTATTGGGTGGGTGGGGGGGGGTGGGGGGGGGGGGGGGAGGCAATTGCCCCCCGCCAAGTATTCCCCAAAAGACACAAAGTCGTTGAAAAATTTCAACCACTTGTTTCTCCACATGGCCGCAATACCCCAAACCATCAATGTGTCCTTTATTTTGAACTTCCCAACGATGATATCAAATGGTCAGACTCAACAAGCCTGAACAAGCATTCTAGAACTCCACACTTAAGCCTAGGCATTCCCGGTTTAAAACGGTGTCGGCTAGTTTCTTAAACCAATCCATCGCTGCCAGTTTTAAGTGGGTCGGTTTGGTTTAGACTACTTAGATATGAGCAGATAGCAGGGGTTCGTCTAGGTTGGTTCGATGGTGTATACGGTTTGGCACCGGCCGTTCATGTGCATGGCCTTCCACCCCAAAGCTTCTGCAATGACATCTTGTCCATGAACCACGGCTGGTCGTTAACAACGATGCCGTCCGTGGTTGCCCTTCTGCGATGCGCTGGGCTTGGTCTCCGGCATCACGTAGACAGCCATACGTGTTCAGACCGCGGCGAGCCACTAGCCCACCATTGAACAGTGCCAAGAGCTCACGACCATGTCCGTAAGTCGGACCTTTCTGCCGCCATGTCCTTGTACCAACACGTGCCAGCTCTCGTGTCAGACCTATCACAACTGCCGTAGATGATGGAGGGCGCCGGCTTCCACAGCCCATCCATGCACCTTCACGGCAGGCTCCTTCTCAGCGGCAGTGACCACGCTTCCCAAGGTGAGCAGCGCCAGGACCCTCACTTTGCGACGACGAGAAGCCGGTGGATTTCCCGGGCACGTTCGTGCAGCAAGTTTTTTTCATGTCGCTCGACAGCCACCGCACGCCCCCACCAGCCACAAGAAACTGTGCCTCCTCACCACCGGTCCCGTCCACGGCCACGACCAGCCAACATTGTTGACGAGAAGAAACGTCCGCCGAGCGCCGAGGAGAAGGCGTCGTCGCCGCTAGCCTCCACCAATTCCTCGGGAGTAGGTTCTTCCGTCAGAAATGCAACACCACACCTATATTGGGGCCAAAGGATCTATCTCACCGTTTATTTGTTGGAGATTCGTGCTACTCTTTTATAAAACACCTCTCCCATCTCACTTTTTGAGTCCATAGCAGTTTTGCTTGTCACACCCTAGCATTTTGCAGATTTCACATATTTTTGTTCGATATTGCAAATATTCTGTAACTACAAATTCATGTGTGTGTGGAACATGTATCATTTAATTAGTACGTACCATCTAATTTTTGGCAAACATACTGTAACTGACAAATTCATGAACGTGTGGAACTTGTATCAAGTAATTAGTACGTAACAATTTTGGTTTAGAGTCTCTTCCTTATCTAAAATTAATTAGTGCAGAATTTTATACGTGTGAAACATGTATCAATTAACAAAAACTAAACTCATGTACGTATATTCAAGAAAAGTTTCATTAAACATTCTATAACTAACAAATTCATGTGCGTATATTCAGCATTCAACATTTTTTTCATGTAAATTTAACAGAAGTTTGTATCATACCATTTGTTTAACAGTATATTTTTATAATATTTTTAATAGTATAATTTTTAAGGTACCGCTTATCATATATGCATTCATGTTTCATGCCAGATTCGTAATTTTCATACGAGATTCATAAGATTTGCATGCATTTCAGACAAGTTTCATATAAAATTTACGTGTGTTTCATACCTTTATCTGCTAAGAAACACACATAATACATTTTTTAGGACTTTCAAATCCTCTATTTTTCAAAGATAATCATACATACTCTATACATGTTTCGGATCCATCTTGAACTCATGAGCAACATACATAATCTACTCATGCATTTTTCGCAGAATTTTCAGCACCCGTCTCAACAAAACTACCAGTTCAATTAATTTCCAAAATTTCTTCACAGATGAATGCACAAAAAATACATAAATTCATATGAGATTTATGGGAAGAACTGAAACTACATCAAATCTTGGTAGATTCATACAAGATTTAGCAACAACCTTAATTTTAGTTCATGTAGCAACCGAATAATCACAAAAATCATCTGAAAAATATTGTATAAAATAGAATCATGAGTGAAACTTGAAAGGAACTTGCATAAATGCAAAATATCCTGTCCACACAGGTTGTGTCAAATCCAGGGGGGGGGGGTGTGGATGGGAGAGATGGGCTTTTGTCCTGTCCACGCGGACCGCGGGTTTAATAAGCCCTTTGGAAGGGCTTAAATGCAAAATATGTTGAAAACGATGATCATGTTGACTTGCACGAATCTTCAACAAATATACGGAGCGATAGATCCTTTGAGCTCAACATATGTGTGGTAAATCCCTTCTCGTTCTCCGGTCGTTCCAGCTATGGCGTTGGCGCTCTTGGCCCCATTTGCCCCTGCCCCAGAGGCAATGCAAAGAGAATGTGTGTGCGTATGGTTTGAATGGTCTGGTCAGGTTGAGCCAGTCTCAACCCAGCTACGCTTTGCAGCTCCTGGTTTCAATCCGGAAACCGCGAGCCCAATAGAAACCGTACATACGGTCCGGTGTGGGTTGGGCTCCTGTTTTTTTTTCGAAATTCCTTCGATCTATTAATAATCATCAACAGTAGTACAAAGAGACCCAAAAGTAATAAAAATTACAAATAGATCACTGGACTACCTAACGATGACTACAAACACTAGCGCGAGCCGAAGGCGCGCCGCCGTCCTCGCCCCTCCATCACCGGAGCCGGGCAAAGCTTGTCGTAGTAGGGCTTGTTATAGTAGACATACGGGAAGCCGTCGTGCTAAGGTCACAATGGACCAGCGCACTAGAGCAGCAACCATCGCCAATGATGACATCGTAGAACGGAAGAGACTGACCTGAAAACAAACTGACGAACACGAAAACAGACAGAATCCCAGGAGATCTGCCGGACAAACAACTCCACGCGCCCTTTATTAGCGCTAGATGCACCACCGGAGCGAGGATAGAGCGGGGAGGACCTTATTCTGACTTCAGGATATAGCCGTCGTCTCAACATCCCAAAGAAGATACTAAAAAGAAGACAAAACAAAGAACGGAAAACCTCCCGGCGAGTGGTCGTGGTCCGTCACATCTCCAAGGCCCTAGGGCCACCGGAGGCGGAGCGACCGACAATGTCGCCGGCGAGGGGTGCGGAACCCTAGATGGGTTTTTCTCCTTGGAGCCTGACGGCTGCGGTGCGCTAGTACGTACCGGTTTGAGACCGTATCATGAATAGGCTTTTTTTTAGAGCAATCACGATTTCATTGATAGAAAAACAAGTTACAATAAGCAACACATGTGGAAACTAAAAGACAAATCAGAATAAAATGATTATCCTGAATTTGTAGATAAAATCCTAAGAGATCGAGAAATATAAAATGATTCCTAGGAATTTCTGTAACCGCCAAAGCCATCGGCCGCCGTCCAACTCCAGCGCCGTCGAAACAGATACTGGAAGAGACGTCGAGCCTCCACCATTGCAAGATCCAAAAAGCACCATCGCCAACGAGGATTTGTGAGTCGATGAACAGGCTAATGCACGCATCGAGGCACGTCGACCGGGGACATTCCCGTGCTGTATGCACACTTATAATAACAAACGACCTTATCTAGGCCATCATAAGTATAATACTCCAAATATGAGGCACCTCCCAATATCTAATACTCCTGGTCGATATACAAGAACAAGTCATCAAGGGAACTTCTCCGGATCGGCCCATTTGCTCTCAGAAAAGCAGCCCAAGCTTCGCCGCTAGTACTAATTTTGTTATGTTCGTGCGATCGTTCTGGCCGCAACATGTGTCTCTTGGTACTCTGGACGGAACACGGATTAGGGAAGGTGGATTGCGAGTTACAATAGTTTTTTATTACTCTCTTCGACCCAAATTAGTTGACTTAGATTTGTCTAGATTCAATTATATCTAGACATAATTTAGGATTAGATACATCCGTATATTCACAAATTTGAGGCAACTAATTTGGGTCGGAGGGAGTACATATTTTGAACTGTACATTTGAATTACGAACTGTTTTGATCTTTGTGCTCCTCAGGTGTCGATATTCAAATTAAATCGTACTTTGATAGGTTCCAACCACCTCCTTATTAAGTGAGATATATACCACCACCACCCCCCGGCGTGGTAGAGCTGTTCTACGGGACTATGACGGTAATTTCATTGCAGGCTGTACAATCTACCTTCCCTCCGTGGCATCCTCAGCTATTGCGGAGGCTTGGGCGATGAGGGGAGGATTAGAGGTCGGCTTCAAGAACGGGCTGCAATTATATTATAGCAGAATCGGCCTCGATTGAAACCATTGAAGCCTGCACTGGAGATGAGTAATAGTGGAACGAATCAGCCGCTGTGTTTGCCGATTGCATGGATATGATGTCTTTAATTGAAATAGATGTTTTAAGGCACTATCCGAGGGAAGCAAACGGAGTTGCTCACGACCTTGCTAGGTTGTGTTTTCCTAATATAAATTCTTGTAATTGGGGCGATGAGCCCCCTAGCTTTATTTAGATAAACTCGTGAACGATCTACCAACTGTTTAAGTATTAATAAAGTATAGCAGCAAAAAAAGGTTTAATTAGAGTAAAACTTTGTACACACTGACCTTATATCTAAAAAAGTAACAACAGAAGTAATGTAAATTCTTTTGTGTTAGAATTGGCATAATGTGCACTTATAGGCATTTGAAATAATGGATGTTGATATTTTTTCTCAAGTTTTTTGTAAAAATTAACAAAATTTGACTTTGACTAAACCTAAAACACGAGGTAATTGTGAATGGAGAGAGTAATCTGTACTTCCCTTGTTTGTGTAAGTTTTACCTAGATATTTAGCATGTACTTCCCATGATACTGGATAATGCAGTTGCATTTTTTGTCACTGCTCCGCCGGGAAAGACACTTGCACACTGCACAAGCAATGTCACCCCGTAAAGCCGGACAGTACATCCGACTAAGGAAAATACAGTAAAAAGCCGAACGAATAAGAACATAAAAAAACAATAACCAAAACATCCTCCACGGCAGTGGAGCTCCGAGCATGAAACCTGTCCTTTGGGAAAGCTAGACTTTTTTTTGTTGCTTTTGGTTACTCCTTTTCAAAGGAATTTCGTAACATTTTTAGGGTTTGTTTAGATCGAACCACTTTCATAGGAATTTTGGAGTATTCCCCATAGAATTTTCTTCATGTGAAAGCCCATTTGGATCATAGGATTGAAGGTCGGAAAATCATATGACCTATTTATATGTCTCCATCATTAGGAAGTTTAGTATAGCTAAAACATCATTTGATTTTTTTTCCTTTGAGAGGTCTACTGCATTTATGCTCTATTTCCCTCGCCCACCCAATCCTGTAAATTTCTTCGTTTGTTTCCTATGTACCATCTAAAGACATCTCTTAGAAAATTACTGTACTTTCAAATTTGGTGGGAATTTACACCAGATGACACATCAACCTTGTGGTCTTTTGATTTCTGTGTTTTGAAAATCATGCGATTCAAAGAGGTCCTTAGAAGATTTGAGTTCTTAGGAATATTTTCTGCGGTTGATTCGCATGATTGGAAACCTTACAATTTTCCTGTAGTTTTCTAATTCTATTGGATTAGAGAGAACATGCCGGTCTAATATTCTTGTGAACCTACGTTTCGAGAATCCTGCGAATTAAAGGAAGTCTTCATTTAGTCAAGTTTAGGTCTGAGAATTTAGTTTAAACTTCAAACTATGCAAATAACCGTGGAAAATCACAATCCACAAATGAATAGCACGAAAGGGCAAAAGCTATAGCAACCGAACATTTCCCACGGCGGCAGGCCGGCAGCCTTGTGGAAGCGGTAGAGTCAAACTCGAAGTGATAAAAGCTAGCTCACACACGCGCGGGCCGCTTGGCTCGCTCCTGAGCAGGGACAAGCAGCTCGGTTCTATGGCCCTCATGGATCCACAGATCCCCATTTCTCCTCATCCGCAAGCTCCGTTTTTTAAACCTCCGCGGCCCCTCTCCCTCCACCCGGACCTGGACCTGGGGCACAGCAGCCTCCATCCAATTCCTCCCCGTCTCTCCTCCCCTCCTCCCTCCTCCACGCAGCAGCAGCACAAGTATCCCCCACCAAATTGGCCGAGATCCTTCTCACACGCAACCAATCGCGAGCCAGCGTCACTCGTTTTCTTCTTGCGGCCGTTGTACTATTACAAGGAGAGAAGCGAGAGGCTCCTGGAGGTTCCGCCGCCCGTGGTTCTTGGGAGCTCCGAGCGCGTGAGTAAGCTCTGCCCTCGTCGGCAATCCCTTCTCGGTTCTTGGACTTGGTGGGTGACTCTGCTCCTGGGAGATGCTGTCTGTGAGCTCCCCGAGGGTGCACATGACCAGGCACGTCGTGGACCCGGGCCAGCTGGCCTCCTGCCGGTGCCGCTGGGGCGGCCGGACCGTCGTGCGGGCGACGGTGCACAGGCGGCGCACGCCATGTGTTTGCTTCGTGGCCACAACCAGCAAGTCAGGTTTGTGCGGCTCTTATTTCTCATCCTTTACCACAGTAGTACTACATCCTACCTGTCAGTAATAACGTTGGTTGGAGTGTGAGACTGAGTCATAGCTTTTCTCTGTGCAGGTCTTGCTGCCATCGACGTGCCGGCGGAGGCGGTTGCCAGTGCGGCGGCGACAACGAGGCTCCCTGAGCGCCTCTCCGTCTCGTCTCTGCTGGATGTCGTCTCGGACGACTTGCTGAAGCTCAACAACAATCTGAAATCGGTGAGCTTCTTGCCTAGGCCCTTGTGAAGTTTGCTCCGAATTGCTGTGTACTAGAAGATGCACTCATGTACTAGGCCTGTAGACGTACGAATGAGCAGTTTCCTTTCCTTATTTTCGGTCAGGGTTTGTTATAGATGCTCACATTGATCATGTTATGAAGTTATTACATAGGAAGTTCACAGAAACATCTGCGACAGTCCTGTTGGTATGCTTTTTTTGGTACCAACACCATTCAGTATTGCCTTGGTCCTGAAATCGATTACAAATTCTTATATGATGTACAAAACAGAACACCTGGAAATTTAGTCCTGTCTAGAATTGGGGAAGTAGCTATGTTTGAACTTTGGATAGAAAGTCATTTTGATTGCCAAACTAACATTACTGTATTATTAATTGGTAATAAAATTACAAGGGACATGTACATTTCGGGCTAAAAGAAAATAAGCCATCATCATTTGCTATGCACAAGTGTGCACCGGTGTGCCTGTTCATTTAGAAGTGGACTCCACATGATACACAGGACTACAGTCTACAGATATGAGTAAAGACAGTTACAGCTTCCTACTGATGCATGCCGCTTAACCTGTCCTATTCATGTATTGGCTCCATAATTGATGACTTGGAGCTTAGCAACACCGCAAGTGAGTAGCTGTCTTTTTCGAGATAAGTCACCTCTGTTGGTGTAATTAAAACAACAAAGTTCAGAACATATATCAAATAGATAAATATGCATAACAACACTAGCTTTTTATATAAGATTTTTCTAGACTAGTTCCTGCTGAGTTCATATTTTCCACAAGTAGCTGACATGGCCTCAATAGCTTATTGGTGCAGAAAATCCAGTTTTAGTTTCTGCCGCAGAACAAATTTTTGGTGCTGGTGGAAAGAGATTAAGACCAGCATTGGTTTTTCTGGTGTCCAGAGCAACTGCAGAATTAGCTGGTTTGTCGTAAGTTCCTCTTCTTGTTGCAGCCTTGCCATTGCTGAACTTTTCTATTTGAGTTATGCACTCAGACCTTTATATATTTGCTTTCCAGGGAGCTAACCACAGAGCATCAACGCTTGGCAGAGATCATAGAGATGATTCACACTGCGAGTTTAATACATGACGATGTCATAGATGATAGTGGGATGCGAAGAGGTACGGATGTTGCTACTCGGCGATAGTTTAATAAAAAAAGCTTTCTTTCTTCCGTGTTTATTCATCATAATGTACCATTCGGTGAGGAAATAAATGAATTAAATTTTTTATTCTAAACCATGTGCAATTGTTTGCAGGGAAAGAGACCATTCATCAGCTATATGGAACACGGATAGCCGTGCTAGCTGGCGATTTTATGTTTGCACAGTCTTCTTGGTTTCTTGCAAACCTAGAAAACATCGAGGTTATAAAGCTCATCAGCCAGGTACTGAATGACTGAAGCAAGCTTCATTCTCTTCTATAAAACAACTATGTAAGATTTGCTTATAAACAATTGGTGTGGTCACAGGTGATCAAGGACTTTGCCAGCGGTGAGATAAAACAACAGTCAACTCTTTTCGATTGCGACGTCACCCTGGACGACTACCTGCTCAAGAGCTACTACAAAACCGCGTCCCTGCTCGCATCGAGCACGAGGTCCGCGGCCATATTCAGCGGCGTCAGCACCACGATATGCGAGCAGATGTACGAGTACGGCAGGAACCTGGGGCTCTCGTTCCAGGTGGTCGACGACATCCTGGACTTCACCCAGTCGGCCGAGCAGCTCGGCAAGCCGGCGGGCAGCGACCTAGCGAAGGGGAATCTGACGGCCCCGGTCATCTTCGCGCTGCAAGACGAGCCGGAGCTGAGGGAGCTCATCGACTCGGAGTTCAGCGACACGGGGTCGCTGGCGACGGCCATGGAGCTGGTCCACAGGGGCGGCGGGATCAGGCGGGCGCAGGAGCTCGCCAAGGAGAAGGGCGACCTGGCTCTCCAGAACCTGGAGTGCCTTCCCAGGAGCAGTTTCAGGAGCGCCCTGGAGAACATGGTGAAGTACAATCTCGAGAGGATCGACTAGGGAAACAGCGTTATGTTTCGCGTCACATGTAACTGCAAGGTAAATACGTATGTACGGGTGTATGCGAAAGATCAAGCCTTTTTTTTAGTATAACTGATAGCGGTAGTTTAATTTTTTTATTATTCCAGTGGTGGAAAGAAAAAACTTGTACTTCTATTTACCATCGGAGTATGAATATGCATTAACATGCTTATGTTTATAAACCCTGATGTCAACTATAGTGTTAGCTGTTTCTTCAGTTCCGTCAGTAGATTCAGTTTCGTCAGTCCTGCCCTTACCTGTTCTCGGTTACCGTTTTCAGTTAAAGCTTAGCTCCCAGTTTCTAACACACGGTAGCTAGGCCATGGTTTGTTCGTGGGAGCATGAACACCCAGATCGTAGTCCATGTTTTCCATTCTTGTGATAATAACCTGAATAAAATTAGAAGAACTAGATTAGAAAAGCTGTGGAAGTTTTGGGCAGTGCAAAACCACATTGTTTTAGAGTAAAAGGGATCGCTCCTCGGCCCCATTTCATTCAAAATGAAACCACAGAGTATTTTGCCTACAAACAAGGTTCAAACCGAAAGCAAAAAGACTCAAAGCGCAGAAAGAGTTTGACCAAAAGCATCTCCAGAACAATTGCTGATGCTCTGAAACAAAGTGAGACAGCCAAGGCTCAGCTTCAGATCCTTTTTGCTTCAGGTCACCACATGAAGCGACGGGCGACTCCTCCGGGTGTGTTATCAGGTACTCCAGCGTCACGCGCCCTTTGTGGAGATTGCCTTCCACCGTGGATGTCCAAGTACTCGAAGTTGTTGCAGATCAGTAAAACCTTGTTTGAGTAGCGGTAGCTTTTTTTTAATTTTATTCCAGTGGCGGAAAGAAAGAACTTGTACTTCCATTTACCATCGGAGTATGGATATGCATTATAACATGCTTATGCTGATAAACCCTGATGTCAATTCTAGTGTTAGCTGTTTCGTCAGTACCGTCAGTAGATTCAATTTCGTCGGTCTTTGGCCGTTTTCAGTTTGCGTTTTCAGATAGAGCTTAGCTCCAAGTTTCTAACAATTAACAAACGGTAGTGAGGTCATGATCTGTTCGCACGAACACCCGGATCATGGGCGACACATTCCATTCTTGTAACCTGAATAAACGGAGAAGAACACGAGCATAAAAGTTGTGCAAGTTTTGGGCAGCCCAAAACCGCTCTTGGGTTTATTCCCAATTCAATCGACCTAACAAGACAAAAGCGCTGCCGTGGCAGCCAAATCCTAGAGCCCGAGTCAGCCGGCTCCTCATCTCCATACCAGCCTGGCTGGTCTAGGTGATGATGTTGTCATTGCTAGCTCTAGTCCTGCTGCTATAGATCGCTTGGTATGGTACATGTATGAAAATTTTCCTATCAAAGATCTTGGTGTGCTCGAGTACTTCTTTCGACTTGAAGCGGGGGATGACATTTACTCGACTCATAAGTATGCACTTGATTTTCTTCATCGTGTCAGCATGGAGAATTGCAAGTCCACTTCAACTCCACTAGTGGCTATGGAGTACTTATACCGTGATTCTAGTTCACCATTGGGTACCGAAGATTTTTTCCTATACCGCAACATCGTTGTTGGCCTTCAGTAGTTAACACTCATACGTCCAAATATTTTATTTGCAGTCAATAAGGTGTGTCAGTTCCTCAGCCTACCGAGGTACATTGGAAAGTGGTTAATAAGCGTATTCTACTGTATGTCAAAGGGATGTTGAACACTGGCTTGACTATTCACACGTCTCCTTCTGTGGGCATTGGCATATTTACAAATGATGATTGGGATGGATGTGTTGATGATCGTCGCTCCACTAGAGGTTTTGAAGTCTTTGTTGGACCAAACCTTGTTTCATGGAGTTCGAAGAAACAACCTACTGTCTCGAGGTCCTAGCAAAGAGAGCTGGTGAAGCTATGTGGGCTGATTCTTTGCTCAAAGAACTTGGCATTTCTCAACAACGAGTATCCATTTTTTGGTGTGATAATCTAGGGCATGGCTACTTATCTGATAGCAAATCCGGTATTTCATGCTCTTACTACGCACGCTGAGATCGATTTTTATTTTGTGTGTGAGTGAGTCGCCGATGGTGCTTTGGAGGTGAGCTTTTATCTCTTGCGATGATTACAAAACCAGCCACATGACAGATATTAGACTGATTGAGGACCAATCTAAATCTTGTATGTACTGGTATAGATTGAGGGATGTATTAGAATTAGAATCATAACGTATACAGTGTTTGTCCATCATGTGTGTTGTACGTGTATTGTAACCATGTACCCTCTCGTTGCATATAATAAAGAGAATACGGGTGAAGGCTTTACCCCACGCCGAAACCCTAATCCTGTTTCTTGACTCTGGCCACCCGGCAGCCGAGCAAGGGACGGGATCGTTGCAGCCCAACACTGAGCTTCGCCGACTAGGTACGTTGTCGCCATGGGCAGCGAAGAGCTCTACCTTGGCCCGGCGGCCTGCTATGCGCGAGGAGAAGGATACGTCACATGAAGCAGTTTGAGAAGTGGCCTGGCCTTGAGAACATGGTCTAAGTATAGTCTTGGCCTCTCCGAGGACCAGACAAACAACAGCTTGCGCTGTAATCCATCTTGCGTGCCAGTCGGTCAGTATCATGTCAATTTACTACATAGTAGATGACTGATGCAAGACCACAAGCGACAGCACTGGCGCCATGTGTATACTAGTACATGCATACCGTAGCTTTGTATTCTGCATCTCATGTAGTAGCTTTGAATTATTTCTTCTTCCGGCGGTAACTAATAAAGAATAATCTTGTAATTCTGTTTACCATCTCTGAGTATGAATGCGAATTGACATGCTCAATTATAGGCAGTGTAGTACACCGTAGAGATCCCCTGCTGCATCCTGGGTTGTTGAGACGTGCATCGATATACTTGTATATTTCTCTACCTTTAATCCTCTCTTTTTGTCTAATAATAATGCATTGTTTTCTGGTGGAGAACAAGGCAGAAGGGAGTGAAGTAGGAGTAGGTGGCCGGCTGGGATGGATGGATCCAGACCAGTTGAGCAGAGATGAAGAAACACCACGCGAGTTTTCGTCGGTGGCAGAAGCTTCTGCGCTCTTTACACTTCGAATAAATGCTCTCTCTCTCTATTTTTTTTGTTCTTTATTTATAGTACTATTAAAAAATAGACCACGCAAGTGTTGCTCTCACATTCGCACTGCCTAACAACAACAAAAAAAAAGCCCCCGATCACGTAGTGGTCGCTAGGGTACTATTAGTATTTTCCAACTGCGGCTCCGTCGGTGGTGCTAATTTAATTGATTAATGCATATACCAGTACTACTCCATGCTAGTTTAGGAGGGGGTAGTGGTACGACTTGGTGACGGATCTGAATAATTGGCCATTTGTTAATGACGATACCGATGAACATGGGAATGCTGCGATCGACGCTGTACCTTGAATACCTGCATCGGGCAGTAAAAATCGGTGGAGGTATCCAATAGTAGTACATACCAGTATTTACTTATATTTATCCTCCTAACATGTGGCGTACGTTTCTGACGGTGTGGCATGTGGCGTACGTGGAGCTGTCGCGTGGTAGTAGTACATTGCTGAGAATAATTAGAAATTAACCTACTACGTAGCTCCGTTCGCGTTGGGTAGATAGATATATCCATCTCCAATTCACCTCACCTCACCGGCCGTGCGTGCGTGCACTCGTAGCTGGTAGTGGTAGGCTACTGTCCCTGTCCGGGCGATAGCAGGTCCGACGACGGTGGCTTGAAGGCAGGCCAACGATGGCCTCCTCGATTTACATATTGGTTGGCGTTTCAATTCTGTCACTCACGGATGGATGGACGGATGGATTACCCGCCACCTAATTTATCCCCCAGAGACCGATCGACCGTACGTGCTGAAAAAGCCACATACGTACAAGACCGACCAACCCCCGATTAACCTACTGCGATCGTCGCGAGGCTTGCGCTTCCACGTTCTTTGCCTACTCTTTGTGCATCCAGGTTAAGTGGGAAGTCACCCTAAGCATGCCACACAAATTAATGACTTTTCTAATGTAAAAAAGATCCCTATGAGTTCAACCAATTTAAAAATCCGTATGAAAACCGTATACGTACATCGTTTCCCTATTTTGTTAACTTGTTGTTTGTTACATATAATTAAGGGACGTCATTTTCTCGGTATATCATATGTTTTTTTCTACTTACCAACATATTTCTCTAAACATAATTACCTACCTACTTATGAATTGCTAAGATGACAATACATAGATAATGCATTGCCTTATCTAGTACTAGTATATCTTCTTAAGACGAACATGCAAATAGATGCATGGGTGTACACATATAGGGTAATTTTCGCGCTGAATCCTTTTCCGAATCCGTTTTAAAATGTTTCCTATCCGATTTGACTGAAGGAATCCAATAGATGAGGATATTTGATTCCAAAGTAATCACCTGGATATAGTGTAGAAAACTACATGGAATGATAGCATGCAGATATGGATAATCCGAAAATTAATTAGCATTATCCGACGATTTCAAACCGGATTACCCATTTTTTTACTTTAAAAGCCAAGGTCAATGTGACACTATAGTACTCTCTCCGTTTCAAAATATAAGATGTTTTAACTTTATGAAAACAGTGTATCTAGACCACTTTTAGTGTATACGTCACTTTCAAAAAAATGACTTTTCCAATGTAAAAAAATCCGTATGGGTTAAACCAATCTTAAAATCGCATGAAAACCGTAAACGTAATCGTTTTCTATTTTATTAACTTGTTGTTTTTTCTCAGTATATCATATTTTTTTACTCACCAGCATATTTCTCTAAACATATATAATTATCTACTAATTAATTGATAAGATGACAATATAATGATAATGCATTGCCTTATCTATCTTTTTCTAAGAACATGCAAATAGATGCATGGGCGTACACAGATAGTTCGCGTTGAATCCTGTTCCGAATTCGTCTTAAAATGTTTTCATACCCGATTTGAAAGGAATCCAATAGATAAGGATATTTGATCCGAAGTAATACCCGGATATACTGTGGGATACTACAGGAAATAGCATGTAGATATGGATAATCCGAAAATTAATTAGCATTATCCATATTTTTTCCTTCAAAAGCCAAGGTCAATGTAACACTATAGTAATTGTTAAGTAACCAAGTTCATACCGCGAGCATGCCTACCTGTAAATTTGTACTACCGACGGTGTGATGGCTCAACATCCGATTTATATCTAGCGGCGGAGGCAAAAAATAAGTTTGAGGGGGCCAATCAATCTTTTGTGCCTCTTGCAAATTGTTAGAAAGGGCCGAAATACAGAATTTTAGAGGATTTCAGACGTTTTGTGTAAGAAAATAAGGGGTGTATTAACAAAAATTTGCATGCTAGGGGGGCCAGGGCCCCTGCTGGTCTCCCTGTCTCCGTCGCCATTTATATCTATAGCGTTTCATGAAGCTTGATAGTAAATCATTTCTCTATTTCGGTAACTTGTTGTTTGTTGCAGGGCTTAAATTGTTTTATTTTGCGAGAAAGAAAGGTTAAATCCTTAAAAAATGCTGGAGATATATATAATTATGTACCGACTGTTAGAGTATATTACGGTTTGGCAATATTAGGTAGTTTCGTATTGTAATCTAAGTCTATCTCTATTAGGCTTCTTGTCCCACAAGTCTTCTAGTACTATATAAACAACCTAAGGACTCACGATGTAATCACCTCTTACAATATCAACACAATCTCTACTTCCGCAATCTTTTATGGTATCAGAACGGTTCGCTCCGCCTAGGGTTTAGCCACTGCTTCCGCGTGCTGCCCCCGGCGAGATCGAGCTCCATGATCTCTGCCGGGGGCACCAAATCGGTTTAGTAGTTTTAGCAAATTTCTTTTTCCTATTAGATCTATTTTTCTTTTAGCCATCAAAAGCATCGTCGACAGCCGCATGTCATCATCGCGCGCCTCTACTTCAACCTCGGCGTCGACTCAACTTCGGCAAATCATCATCAACGATCGTGACAAGGAGGCTCCGCGCGACGCCCCAAGGGACACCTTCACGCGCTGCGTCGGCTGCTCCGTCCTCACGTCGTCTCCACGTCGGCCCGTCTTCGCCAACATCTACCGGGACGCATGTCCCTGAGTACGCGCCTCGCCGTCAACAAAGCGATGCATCTTCATCACCCGTGGTCATCATCGCCGACAACCATCTACACCAACAACATAGCCACATCGCCGCCGCTACCACTGATCGTGGTCATCGTCAACGCCAACAAGTTCTTCTCCACGAGCGACGCCGCGCTCACACAAGCGGAAAATACGGGTCTAAATCCCCGAAATCAACTACCGCTACAGCAAATCTCCATCAACAACTACTTCTTCGTCTTCGTCCACCACGACCTCGCCGCCAGAGTCACAGTCTAATTTTTTTACTTAATCAATTTTCTTCTTGCAACTACTTCATCTACTCTGACAAATCGGCGGACAACTTGTACGCACTGACCGTTCACGGAGAATTTCTTTGCTGCTCCCTCCGGCTCTGGCTCGCATGGCTCGTGATGGTCCCTGTCTTAGCACGTCCGGTATTTGCACCGTGCCGCGGCGCTCATGAGTTTGGCAAGCTCGACAAGGCGGGTCGCCTACCCTGACTACTCTGGATCCAACTACATCTACGTCAACTACTACGGCGAATTCTCCAGACTCAACAACGACATCGACCACAACACAACAACATCATCGACTTCATCAATGGCGACAACTTTCCCAAAGGCACCATCGACCACAACTACAGCGCCCTCACTCCCGACTACATCGACATCGGCATCCTCTCCAGTCCGCGACTTCAGATTATGCTCTAGTCGGACCATCCGCAACACTCCTGCTGTTTGCGTCATTACCGATCCGACTGCGGGAGGAGGGGTGGTGTTAGAGTATATTACGGTTTGGCAATATTAGGTAGTTTCATATTGTAATGTAAGTCCGAGCAAAATACGATCTGATCTATTTACACATATTTTTTGCATTATTACAATGCCCGCAAAAAAAGATAGGTTTAAAAAGATGATTACAGTGACCATTGCGAGGCAACGTGACAAGTTGAGTACCAACCATGAACCATGTATTTTACTCGTGAACTCCAGCGTCACCGTAATGGTGTGGCTAGCAGAGAAGCAGGATCACGTGACGTGCATGTGCGTGAAGGTGTGGAGGGTCTGTCTCGGACTCTCCTGGTCGTAAAACTCCAGCAAAAGTGACAGTTTTCCATATATTTGAAATCCAATCGGAGAGCACTAGGAGAGGTGAGCGGTGGTTGACGACGCGGATCGGACGGCCCGGGGAGGCGCGTGGGCCCACCGGCAGATTCCGATGCCCAGCCCCAGCGTAACGCATAAGAAGAGGAAAGCAGAGGGAGCAAGACGGGAACAAATCCATCCCTGTACATTTAACGGCAAGTCGGCAGGCAAAGCCACGGCCACCACCAACGCACGGAAACCCACCTCCCCCTCCGATTCCCTCTCACCCGGCGCCCACGCGAGATCGTGGGAGGCCCTGATCCGTCCATCACCCGGCGCGGCTCTCGCTCGCCGGCCCGCGGGTTCGTCTCGGCTTGCCGCGCGGGGTGTGGATTTGGGGCGGGCCAGTCGCGAACGCCGTGCCGCCGCGCCGCGTAGGGTTTCGGCGATCGGGAGGCGGGGCTGAGGTCGAGCGCCGCCCGGTTAGCGAGGGGACGGGCGTCTGGAGCGGCTTCGGTTCCGCGGGGAGATCGACCCATCCGGGAATCCGGAATGCAGCAGCAGCAGCAGCAGCAGCAGCAGCAGCGGACCAAGGTGGGTTGCCGTCACGTCTCCGCCCCCCCTCGATTTCTCCCCCGTCTTACGGTATCTCCTGTTGATCTCGGCCCCTAGGGCGCAGACGAGCCACCGTTTTCTCTGAATCGTCCACCCGCGGTGTTTTCAAACCTCTTCGGCCGGAACTTCTCTGAGATTTTAGTGCCGGCGTCCTCCCCTTGGTGCAGCCCAAATGCCTGATTCTGATCTAGCCGCGCGACAAAAAAATTAAAACAAAGGTTCAAATGCGGTAGTTTCTGCAGGTTTCAGTTCATGGATGCAGATGAGCCCTAGTGTGTTGTTTGAACCGGACCTGCCGTAGTTCCAACTTTTCTGAAAGGCTTCTTCCACTTGTTTCGACTGGATTTTTCAGTCCCGGCAGTCTTTCTTGTGGCCACAACGTTTGATCTGGTGGTTCCCGTGGTCAAACAAATGCCGTCGGTTCCAATGCCGCGTCCAGAGTTACCAACAGGGAACAGCTCATGCTCACATGCGAAAGTTGACCGCGCCCTTGCCGCTTCCAGAATCCAGATGCCTTCTCGTGGTACCAACAAAATCAATACACAACAAGCGCAAGCTGTTGCCTTTCCCAGTTCGGCGCACAGAAAGTTATTTAATTTCTTGTTGGGGGGGGGGGGGGGGGGAGCCTGTGCCCACCAGCAAGCCGGATTCGTTAGCACGAGTTAAAGGGGCCTGTTGATTATTGCTAATGGTTGGTTCTGTTGCAGCGTGGCCACCCGAAATCTCTGTCTATCTGCAATCATCATCTTCTAACCCCCACCAATCATCGCGCCATTTCAGTGTCCTCCCCTTACTACTGATCGTTTTAAAATTTCGCTCTAGTGGCAATCTTCTGCTTAATGCTAGTTGTGTTTTGGCACTTTGCTGATTCAGTGTGCTCGATTTTTCAGAGTCCTGCGGATGTGGACTTCTTCACGGAGTATGGCGACGCCAACCGGTACAGGATCCAGGAGGTCATCGGCAAGGGGAGCTACGGGGTCGTGTGCTCCGCCCTCGACCTGCAGACGAGGCAGAAGGTGGCCATCAAGAAGATACACAACATCTTCGACCATGTCTCCGACGCCGCGCGCATCCTCCGCGAGATCAAGCTCCTCAGGCTCCTCAGGCATCCCGACGTCGTCGAGATCAAGCACATTATGCTGCCTCCCTCGAGGAAGGACTTCAAAGACATCTATGTGGTCTTTGAGCTTATGGAGTCCGATCTCCACCAGGTCATAAAGGCCAACGATGACTTGACCAAGGAGCATTACCAGTTCTTTCTCTACCAACTACTCCGAGCCCTCAAATACATTCATACCGGTAGGTAATCATTTCCCTTCCAAGTCTATTTGTTGCTTTGGAGAGCAATGTTTCACCCTGAAGGTAGTGTGTGTGTGGTGTAGTCTACACTTGTGTGTAGTTGGTCAGGTCCTCCTTTCACTTGTCTTTCAAACAGTCACCCCAGGGGCTTGTTCTTCAATATAAGATAAGTTCAGTGATAGGTCAGTTATGGTTTCCTCAGCAAGCAGAGCTAGATAATCGACAGTGTGGGTTTAGCCAACAGATGCCCAGTTGATACTTTAATTACCAGAGTGTTGTCTTGTTTCAAGTGTAGTCAACCATGAGAAGAAGGTTAACCATAAATATAGTCAAGTTAATCATCTCGACACCTACAGTTGCGAGCATCTTTTCTACATGTTGTGTTCAACAAGCTGCTTTGTTTGCTTGTGCTAACATATTACTAATTTACTACTGCAATATCTATCACCCTTTCAACACTTCTTAAAATATGACCGTATAACATCCATACATATATGCTCAGGTGATAGGTCAGTTATGTTTTCCTCAGTAAGCAGAGCTACATAATCTACACTCTGGTTTAGTCAACAAATGCTCAGTTGATATTTATTTTATCAAAGGGTGGCTTGTTTCAAGTTTAGTCAACCTAGAGAAGAAAATTAACATAAATATATACCATCCCTTTCAGCACTTCGTTACATATGTTAACCTGCATTCTCTGAGTTTTCTGAAAATGCTTTCCTTTTGAGCCATATGTCATCCATAGCAATGATGAGTGTAAATTATGATTATGATAAGTACCAGACTATTGTTTGGTGCAACCTTTTTTCACCTCTTGAAAATGAAGTATGTGGGTGTTTCCATTGTTTTTACCTTTATATGGTAGGCACTGCAATCTGATTGCTTGGTGGGAATCTTGTCCAATTACTTGCCATAGGCATTGAATTGACACTGAAGATATTATGTCGTCATGTTTTCTTTTGACGGTGTGCTGTATCGACTGCATATTCTATTTTTATGACCAAAGTTTTTGCTGATACGGAGTTTGCTTATATAACTGCAGCTAGTGTTTATCATCGTGACTTGAAGCCGAAGAACATTTTAGCAAATTCTAACTGCAAACTGAAGATATGTGATTTTGGACTAGCACGAGTTGCATTCAACGATACCCCAACGACAGTCTTTTGGACGGTATGTTAGTAGAAACTCAGTTTCATGTTTCTAGTAACAGATTGGATTAAGAATCAGAATTTATGGATGCTATACATATGCCCTGCAGGATTATGTGGCAACAAGATGGTATAGAGCTCCAGAGCTCTGTGGATCCTTCTTCACAAAGGTGAGCTTTAAATTCATGCTTACTAAAGAAAGAAACATAATAGGGAGCTTAATCTATTGATAGGCTGTATTGTTACAAAAAAACATGCTTATAATTGTCATGTCGTGAACTTTATTCAGTTGTCAGTTGTGACATAGTGTGGGTTATGGTTTATTTGCTCCATGCCATGGGTTATCAATTTTTTATTACATGAACATAGTATTTGCAGCGATAGATTCTCTGGTGAAAACTCAAATGCACTATGTACCTGTTCCTCTTATATTGGTTCCATACTAAAAGGGTTGAATTCGTAAATTGCCATGGTTTCATTTCTGTTCAGTCTTATTTTTATTATCTGTTTTTATCCATGAATTGGATCTTTACATTATTCCTTAAATGGTCTACATGAATACTGGATCACTGTCCTGTTGAATAGTAACTTCAACTACAATCTAATGACCTGGTTTCACTTCCAGGAACACTAAAAGCATCTTTAATCATTACCAGGATTTTGCTTATTTGCGTTTTATTAATATGTTTTGGGTTCTTTTTTCCCTTTGAAATGCAGTATACACCTGCCATTGACATTTGGAGCATTGGGTGCATTTTTGCCGAGGTACTGACAGGGAAGCCTTTGTTTCCTGGGAAAAATGTTGTCCATCAGTTAGACTTAATGACTGATCTTCTAGGAACACCTTCCATGGATACAATTTCTCGGGTATGGCACTAAATTCAGGGGAATGAGTATATATTTTAGTTTATCTGGTGAACGTTTTCAGTGACCACAAAATTTGACTTTATTGTTTTTGTTCCTTTCCAGGTCCGGAATGAAAAAGCAAGAAGGTACTTGAGCAGTATGAGAAAGAAAGACCCAGTTCCATTTTCCCAGAAATTTCCCAATGCAGATCCTTTGGGACTAAAACTATTGGAAAAGCTATTAGCGTTTGATCCAAAGGACCGTCTAACTGCAGAAGAGGTAGTCTGTTGTGCTATTTTATCATTCCGATTTTTTTTCGCCGTCACGTCATGACTCTTGAGGCTTCTTGCAGCACTAGTATTATTGTTATACTTGTATGGAGTAAGTTGTAATGTTTCCTGTAATATTTATATTTTGTCAGGCATTGACTGATCCATACTTTAGAGGCCTTTCCAAGCCTGAGAGAGAACCATCCTGTCAGCCAATCAGAAAACTGGAGTTTGACTTTGAGCATAGAAGAATGTCGAAGGATGATATAAGGGAGCTGATATTCCAGGAGATACTAGAATACCATCCGCAATTGCTGAAGGACTACAGAGACGGCACAGAGAGGACAACCTTTCTCTACCCAAGGTTTTATTTTTTGTATGGTTGTGTTCCCTCATTTTTGTTACTTGTGTCACTGTCAACTCTTACTGACCTCAGTACTTTGTGGTTATGTTGGTCAGTGCTGTTGACCAGTTTAAGAAGCAGTTTTCTCATCTTGAAGAAAGCGATGGTAGTGGCCCTGTTCCAGCAGATAGAAAACATGCATCCCTTCCTAGGTAATATTCTGATACCGTGTTAGTTTTTTCCCTTCTATGTCAACCACTTCATAGTGCACTGTGATGTGCATTCCTCAGTTGCTCCATATTAAGATGGTTTGCTTGTCAAATATGAAAGTTGAAACAACAATGATCTTATGAATTTGAGAAATTGATTCTCTGGAAGGTGAAGTGGGCTATATAAACTTGAGAGTGAAGTGACTGGGATATATGTGACGACAGCAGTTCAAAGATCTACTGTTGTAATCTAGTTCAAAGTTGATGTGCAATTTGAACTTAAGGCAATACTGGAATACCCAGTTTTGTCAATGGAGTTGGGGATAGAATTGATGTGTAGGTTGTCAAATGTTTGGTGAGGTCCAAGTCTAAGTGGGAGTTGATTAGTATGCATTCAGAATGTTGATACTTGAGACCCAGTTAATTAATTGTTTTACTTTTTTGTGACTCGATACTTGGGATGCGGTTAGTGCACTTGCATGTGCTTCTGCCCTTTAATAATTATATATTTTTACGGAGAAAGTTTGTGTTTTTGCTAATCTACAACTTCATTTCTGCAGGTCCACTATTGTTCACTCAACTCCTATTCCTGCCAAGGCACAACCTCCCATGGCCTCATCGAGGGGCAGACCAATCTCCAACGAGGCAGGAAGGTATCCTGGGAATGTTCCCAGTGCTGCTCAGGTCGCACACACGGCACAAACAGGTGCGTTATGTACTATACATGTTTCGTCGATATGGTTCAACCTGTAAACTCCCATCTCTAAGATTATTTTGTATCTTCCAGCAGGGCCAGGAAGAGCTGTTGGTTCAGCCTTACCTTATGAAAATGGAAGCGGCAAATACCCTTACTCAGGGTACCCTCCCCAGCAACAGATGCCACAAACATATGGGTATCACCATCAGCTCCCTGGTGCTGGGCAACCACAGGCCATGGCGGGCTATGCTTGTGCACACACAAAAGGCCTGACGCCTAGTGCTGCTGCTCCAGGCATGAGAACATCAGCCCCCTACCACCATCTCCCAGCAGCGTCGAAGAACGGCCCGCTGGACAGACTAGCGGCGGAGACGACCGACATATACACGAGGTCGCTCAATGGCATCGTCGCTGCTGCCACTGCGTCGGCCGGCACTGGCGCCCACAGGAAGGTTGGCGCCACGGCAGTGCCATTTGGAGTGTCCAGGATGTACTAGCAGCTAGCGTCTGAAAATTGGGCTTTGGAGTTTGTGAATCCGGTGCTTGGCTGGCTGAAGCTGCTGCCCGGCTGCCCCTGGTGCCTGGCGTAGTAAACGGATGGCGAAATCTGGTCTGAAATAATCTGGACGAGAGGGATGCGGGTGATCTCAGGCAGCTTCCATCTCCTCTCTAGGCTTTAGTGCTTTATACACTAGACAGAGATGGTGTTCGTCTCTGTACCCACCCATGGGGTTAGTCACATGAGTTATTTAGGTGAAATTTTACCTGGTTAGCGCCTGTTTGGAAACGGGCAGTCCAAATCGAAGATAACTTGGTACTATCTTCGACAGATTAATTGAAGAGATGGTCCATTGATCATAATATGATTGATTCATATCATATATACTAGTAATATATACTTACCTATATTTGAATGTCCTTCTTGCATCTCGTCTCTAGGATTACACAACGGAATAGCCAGACGGAGATGGGGCCTCCGGCCCTGATTTCATTCACGTTAAACCGAAATGTACAATGTTTTACATTAACCATCATCCCCTCCATAGACTTGTAAGCTGACTCTTAGGGGGTGTTTGGTTCCCCGCCACAATTCCAATGTTTGGCAGTTTGGTATACGGTTGTTTTTTTGCCACACTTTGGCCATTTCGGTATGTTCTGTTTTTTTGTCACAATTTGGCTTGCCACGCCAATATGGCTTAGTCTAGCAACCATACATGAAGCATGGCATGCTGAAGGTGCCGCACTGAACGGTTGCTTTCCGGTGCTCGTGTTAGCAATGGTAAAACGAATTCGATCTGATCTTGGTGAGTTGGAGCTGTTGTTTTCCACACTTTTGTCTGAATTTTGACTAACTAGCGCCTCTGCTTAGTAGCTGTCACTCGTCGGAGAGACGCTGCATCGATGATTTCGATGATGATGACGACGACAATGCACAAAACACTACAGCCAGCTGCTTCATCTGTACGTATGTAGTAACTCGCATCGAGCAAGGCACATTGACGTAGGCCGTCTCGCCACTCGCCTATGTGGTCCATATAGTATCTAAATGAAACGAAACTTTTCCAGAATACTGAATTGCTAGATTTTTTTTTCAATTTTTCCTGGACAGTTTGAATTTTAAGTTTTGGATCTTGCGCGGAGGGTGCTCACATAGACAGAGTCACTGAAGCTCTGTCCCAAAATACTATGGCCAGGCTATATACAGAGAAGCCGCATCGAGACAAGGCACGGTGCCGGACTGACGCCATGGCATCGCATCCTCCACTGTTCCAGCTCCTTCTCTTTCTCCTTCTTGCTGCCGTGGTCAACTCCTCCTCAGCCTCCGATGCGTTTCCCGTGGAAGCTACCCCGACCAGCTCAGGCTACCTGCCCGTCGACCCGTCCACCAACGCCAACGCCTCCCTCTTCTTCACCTTCTACGAGGCCACCCATCCGTTGCACGCCGACACGCCGCTCATCCTCTGGCTCGATGGCGGCCCGGGATGCTCCGGCCAGCTCAGCAACTTCATGCAGATCGGCCCTTACTCCCTCCTCCCCTCCGGCGCCCTCTCGCCCAACCACTTCGCGTGGAACCGCCGCTTCGGCCTCCTCTTCTTCGACAGCCCGCTCGGCACCGGCTTCAGCGCCGCGCCGTCCGCCGATGCCATCCCCACCAACCAGTCCGTCATCGCGGATCACACACTCGCCGCGCTACAGGCCTTCTACGACCGCCACCCGGCACACTTCCGTACTCGCCCGCTCTTCCTCGCTGGCGAGAGCTACGCGGGCAAGTACGTGCCGGCCGCGGCCTCACGCATCCTCGCCGCGAACCCAACGCTGCCGCCGCATATGCGCGTCAGCCTCCGAGGCGTGGCCATCGGGGACGGGCTGGTGGACCCGGTGGCGCAGGTGGCCACGTTCGCCGACACGGCCTACTTCATGGGCCTCGTCAACGGGAGGCAGCGGCGCGAGCTCGAGGCGCTGCAGGCGGAGACCGCGACGCTGGCTAGGGCGGGGCGGTAGGGCGAGGCGACGGACGCGCGGGCGCGGGTTGTGGCGCGGCTGCAGGAGGCCATTGGGATGTCCACGCTCTTCGACGTTGTGAACCAGGGGCGCTGGCTGGACGCCGACGCGCTGGAGCGGTTCCTCAACTGGGCCGGCGTCAAGGCGGCGCTGGGCGCGAGGGCGGACGTGGTGTTCGAGGCGTGATCGGCGGCGGTGGCGGCGGCGCTGCGCGAAGACGGGATGAAGAGCGCGAGGCCGGAGGTCGAGGCGCTGCTGCGGACGCCGGGCATGCGCGTGCTGCTGTACGAAGGGGTCCGGGACCTGCGGGACGGGGTGGCGTCGGTGGAGGCGTGGCTGGCGGAGGCGGACTGGGACGGCATGGCCGCGTTCCGGGAGGCCGAGCGCGCCGTGTGGCGGATTGCCGGAAGTGAAGAAGGGGAGGGGGAGCTCGCCGGGTACGTGCAGAGCCGCGGCGCGCTGGCGCACGTGGTGGTGTACGGGGCCGGGCACTTCGTGCCGGCGGGCAACGGGCGCGCCGCGCAGGAGATGATCGAGGGCTGGGTGTCCCAGACGGGCGTCTTCGCTGGCGACGACAGTGTGCCTGAGTCCGGCGGCGCGCACGCCGTGATGTGAAACCATGACGTGCATACGCGCGGCAGTACGTGCGTACGCAATCTTGGAACGGTCATACTCGCTCGTCTGTTAGATTTGTCTGTAGAGTCTCTTGTACTCCCTCTTCGTCCCAAAAAATCTTGCAAATTTATCTAAATTTGGAGGTATATTGACATTACATACACATATAAATTTAGACAAATTTATAATATCCTTTTCAAGACGGGTAATAGTATCTGCATAAAATCAGTTGCCAAATCCAGTTATCCAAAGCATCTCCACTGAAACGTGGCCGGCAAAGAGCTGCTGGCGCCGCCGGCACAGGTTGCCGCAGCATAGGGAGCGGCTGCCCAAACCGTCGTCGCTCCCAATACGGCAACCCTAAAAGAAATCCGCCCCAAAAAAAAACCAAACTTATATAGATAAAAATTCAAAGCCATCACACATAAGTTTAGAAATTCAAAGTTCATTACACATATGAATTAGATTTAAAGTCACCGATCTATAGGAATTAAAGTGTCGGCCACCACCTCGAGCCACCAAATAAGTTCCCTGCAACTCTGGCCATCACCAGCAAAATCTGGCTACTAAAATATGAGACATGAATGAAGATAGGGATCAAATGAAGGGAAACGACATCTCCAGCACCGATGTCTCGCCGGTGACCTTCAACCAGTTGATCGCCTCCTGCTCCTCCGACACAACCGGTGTCGGCCTCGCACAAGCTTGGGCTGCCATCATCTTGCGGGCAATCTCCTCTCTCTTCATCAAGTACTTCCTCCTAGCCAAATCATCCATGTCCCTTAAGTCCTTGGTCAAGATCTTGGCTACATCCTTCACCTTTGCCAATGCAACATGTGAGCCGGCAAAGAGCTGCTGGCGCCGCCGGCACAGGTTGCCGCAGCATAGGGAGCGGCTGCCCAAACCGGCGCTCCCAATACGGCAACCCTAAAAGAAATCCGCCCCGAAAAAAACCAAACTTATATAGATAAAAATTCAAAGCCATCACACATAAGTTTAGAAATTCAAAGTTCATTACACATATGAATTAGATTTAAAGTCACCGATCTATAGGAATTAAAGTGTCGGCCACCACCTCGAGCCACCAAATAAGTTCCCTGCCACTCTGGCCATCACCAGCAAAATCTGGCTACTAAAATATGAGACATGAATGAAGATAGGGATCAAATGAAGGGAAACGACACCTCTAGCACCGATGTCTCGCCGGTGACCTTCAACCGGTTGATCGCCTCCTGCTCCTCCGACACAACCGGTGTTGGCCTCGCACAAGCTTGGGCTGCCATCATCTTGCGGGCAATCTCCTCTCTCTTCATCAAGTACTTCCTCCTAGCCAAATCATCCATGTCCCTTAAGTCCTTGGTCAAGATCTTGGCTTCATCCTTCACCTTTGCCAATGCAACATGTGATGTCTTATTCATCGCCTTGATCATGGTGCCATTGGCTTGAGCCTTGATGCGTGGCTTCCACCTTTTGCTTGTCAAGCTCACACTTCAAATCTTGCTTGTGCATGACCGCCTTCTACCTTGCATCGGTTTTCTCCTCCCTCTCTTTTGTGTTGGAGGAGACCTCGGCCATTTTCCTTGGCCTTGGCCTTCTTGTTGCCGGTTGGGTGCCTGGCCAAGGCCCCCGTGGAGGGTGGAGATGCATCCCCGGATCCATCAATGGTGATTTCGGTGGTAAATGTCAACATCTCATCATCCCACTTCTTGCAACCTTGAAGCTTCTTGAAGCAATGCATGAAGGCTAAGTCCTTGCCATCGTTGTCGACCTTGTACATCTTGAGTGCATCAAACAATTATCAAAGAAGAACAAACATCAACTTGAGTGCATCAAACAACCATCAAATAAGAATACACATCAACTTTGAGATGACATATGGTGAGTGTTGGGGTTTCGATTTCCTGGTCGTAAATTTGTATGTAGGTGGGGGTTTGTGGCTTGCCTTTATCGTCGATCTACTCCGGCACCCCTTGACCACCATCGAAGAAGAATCGGTGGATCTTCTGTTACAATGGCCGGAGCATAGTGCGCTACGGAGGTACATTATGCACCGACTCCATCCCGAGATGAGCACTAGTGCGCTACGGAGTTGTCCCATCGGCCAAACTTGGGTACATCCTCGTTTGTTGATTTTTACAAGTGTAGCTCCAGTACCTAATTATTGTTTTGCACGTACGTTGGCTACACACGTGATGCTCGGCTCCCACACGTGATGTGGGAGCGCCGGCTCTTGGAGGCTGCACCGATGCATTCGGCGACCAAACAAAAACTTTGAGTGAGTTAGACCACGAGAAATCCCCCCGCATCGCGGAAAATAATTCTATGGACCTGATCCACAGAATCACCCCCATGGACCAACTCATGTGATTGACACGTGTCCAAGAGAGAAAAATCATAGCATTTGTGTATCTATTTTTAGATCTAAACTGTCATGAATGACACGTGTCAATCACAGGAGTTAGTCCACGAGGATGATTTTGTGGACCAGCGGGCGACCGGGGAGGCGCCGCCAACCTCCCCCTCTAGCCCAACCCCTCATCTCCCACCCCTCTGCCGCCGCCGGGCAAAGCCCTAGCGGTGCTGGCGGCGGCGACGTCTCCTCTACCCGCGCACTAGAAAGCCTGCTCGGGAGGTTCTTTGGCTGGCGGCGGTGTTCCCAGGTGTGACCTCGTCAGGCGGCCATGATTCGGTGGCAGGGCGGCGAGACGACGAATATGGTGGTTGGGTGGCGCGGCTGGACTATGGAGTCGGTCGCCAGGTGGTGGTGGCGTGCTATGGACGGATGTTGCGGCCTAGATCTGGGCCCAACCAGGCTCGATCTGGGTAGGCGGGCTTCGACCGCTGAGTACAATAGTGGTTGTCCTGGACTCCTCCGGGAGGCAGTGATGCTATGCTCACACCTGGGCCAAGCTGCTCTGCACGGGCGGGACATCTTGGCAGCGGTGCAAATAGGCTAGTGGCGCTCCGGCATGGTACAGGTGGCGGCGAGGCGGTGGGCGCTACCAATTGGTGGTGCAGGAGGCGGCAGAGGGGGTCTAATGGCGAGTTTGGTCGGGACCTATTGCGCCGGTTGGTCCAAGGTAGAGATCGTGACGAGGGTGGCGGTGGGAGATTCACGGGCCTGCCCAGCCAGGCCTAGGGCGCTGAACATGAGGTTAGCGGCGGCAGGCCTAGGGCGCTGAACATGAGCATTAAATTTGACTCCTGCAATTTGTTAACCGTTCTTTGACCAAGAACAAAAGTTTGCCATTACCAATTATGATTTACTTTGTGTATCTTTATTGTGTTTCTCTTACTCACTGCAAGTTAAGTTATATAATAGCGAGTTATTTTCTATTATGATTTGTGTATTGATGATGTGATGCTTCTTGTCCGTATTCTCTTTATCGACACTTAACTTTATAAACCTGTGGTCATGTTTATTGATCTCAGTTTTTGCTTAGGGACAAGCGAGGTCTAAGCTTGGGGAGAGTTGATACGTCCATTTTGTATCACTATTTTATATCATAATATACTGTTATTCATTGATATATTTCATATTAAGAGATGATACTTATGTTATTTCATCTATTTTTGCATGATTGAGGATTTTTGAAGGATGAACCACCGGAGTCAGGATTCTGATGGAAAAAGCATTGTCTAGATGCAAAATTCACGAAGATCAGAAAATCCCAGAAAATATATGGAAATTCCTATTTTTCCAGAAGACGAAGGAGGCCAGAAGGAGGAGTGGAGATGGGCCACAAGGGGCCCACACCACCCCATGGCGTGGTCCCCCTGGCCACGCCACCAGGTGGTGTGGCCACCCTGGCCCACCTCCAGCTTCACCCTTTGGCGTATATAATCCATTCGAAACCCTAAGACTTGGGGAGCGACCACAGAAAGATTCCGCCGCCTCCGCGGGGCGGAAACTACAGAGAGAGAAAGAGCTCTTCAGCAGGCATAAATCTGCTGGGGAAATTCCTTCTCGGAGAGGAGAGATCGTTGCCATCAACACCGTCATCAAGATGGACTTCATCCGAATCATCATCATCATCATCTCCACCATCATCTTTACCAGCACCATCATCACCACTCCGTACCGCTGTAACAATTGGGTTGAATCTTGCATAGTTCTTAGGGGAAACTTTCTCGGTGTTGATTACTTGTTGTAGTTGATGCTATTGAGTGGAACCATTGAATTATTGTTCATGTTCAGATTGTTACTTATCATTATTTCATCTCTGATCTTGATCCATATGATGTCTCGTGAGTAGTTCGTTTAGTTTTTAAGGACATGGGAGAAGTCATGTTGTTAGTAGTGGAATTGTGTTGAGAAAGATTTAATGATTTGATATTTAAGTTGTGGTGCTATTCTTCTAGTGGTGTCATGTGAACGTTGACTACATGATACTTCACCTTTATGGGTCTAGGGGAATGCATTGTGTATTTGGCTACTAATCGTGGGGTTGCCTGAGTGATAGAAACCTGAACCCCCGTTAGGAAATCTTTGCATAAGAGAGTGTAGGATCTCAAAGTTTAAGGTTGTGGTTAGGTTTTTATATTAATTACTTTCTTTTAGTTGCGGATGCTTGCAAGGGGTATAATCATAAGTATGTATTAGTCCTAGGAAGGTCAGTACATTAGCATAGGTTCACCCACACAACACTTATCTAACCAGAGAAGATTAATCAACTATATGAAGCGAAAGCACTTGACAATATTCCCATGTGTCCTCAAGAACGTTTGGTCATCTTAAGTAATACAACCGGCTTGTCCTTTGCTAAAGAAAGGATTGGGCCACTTGCTACAATTATTATTATTGTCTTTTATTTACTTGCACTTTATTTATCCACATTATCAAAAAACCCTAAACATTTGTTTGCTAAGTATTTATAGAGAATTCCTGATCCAAACCACTTGTCAACACCTTCTGCTCCTCGTTGGGGTTTGACACTCTTACTTATCGAAAATACTACGATACACCCCTATACTTGTGGGTCATCAAGACTATTTTCTGGCGCCATTACCGGGAAGTGAAGCGCTATTGAAGAGTGGAACCGGTAAAGGAAACTTCTACTGTGAGTATTGTTTATTTCTGTTTATTACTTTATTCTCAATATAGATAATTCACTTAGTTTCTTATTTCGAAATGCTACTACCACTGCTAAGGTAGTAGATGAACCACCACCTAATGAAATTGATCCTTTTAAAAAACCTACAAAAATTGTGGATCATGTTATGGATAACTACTATTTTGGAGATGGAATTGTCCATCCCGGTGATTATTTGCTTTGCTTTTTATACATGAATTATGCGGATTGTTCAAGTATGCATGTATTACAACAGATCAAGTTCGGAAAAAGTTATTCTCTATATCATTGAAAGGAAGAGCCGAGGAATGGTATAAGCTGCTAAAGAATGGCCAATCTCTTAAATGGGAGGAAATTGTACCTCTCTTTTATTCCAAATTTTATCCTCCTAGTAAGATTCATAAAGATCGGAATCAAATATATAACTTTTGGCCTCGTGATGGAGAGAGTACCGCACAAGCTTGGGGGAGATTCAAGTCACTAATGCTCAAATATCCTATTCATGAGCTCCCTAATAATATTATTGTCAATAAATTTTATGCAAGGCTTTCTCTTTATGATAAGGATATATTGGATGCTTCTTGTGCTGGATCATTTACATGTATGAAAAAAGAAGCTAAATGTGATCTTCTAGACCGTGTTCAAGACAATGCTGAAGCATGGGAGAACGATAAAGGAAGAAAGTCAGGTATAAATTATGATTATGAATGCATTAAATATTTTATGGGAACTGATGGCTTTCATAATATTAGTGTTGCCTATGGTCTTGATTCTTAAAGCATTGCAAATTGTTTTAAGGCCTTTGCCTCTTATATTGAAATTCCTAAAAAGAAATGGAAAAAGTATCATGAGCCATATAAAGATATTGTTAATGGTGTTCCTGCTAGAAATACTGAAGTTTATACTATTGATCATATTTTACCTGAACCTTACATCGAAAAAATACCTTTCCCTGTTAAGGTAAAGGAGCATTCTATGATAACTAGTATGGTTAACAAAAGTACAAAGAAAGCTGTAGAAACTGATGAACAAATAGATGTTGAGCCTGCAGTAGCAAATATGAAAGACCTTGTCACTAAAAATGTAGAAAATGGGCACATTATCCTTTGTAAGGATACTTCTAATATTGTTTCACATCTTTGTAGAACTAGGAAGGCTAGTGTCCCTGTGTTTTCTATCAGAATAAGTGATCATTGATACTATGGTTCATGTGATAGTTATATCATTAAATTTATTCATGATGCTGAAAGTTATTATGAGAGAGGGAAAATGTTTCTATGCATATCAATAATATTAAGTTTCCTCGCTTTATGTTGAATGTCTTTATGTTGCATTTGTTTTGCCTTCCTATGCTATTAGTCTCTGGTTTTAATAATTTATTTTCTTACAAAAATCCCTTGCATAGGAAGTGGATTAGACTTAAATATGTGTATATTTGCTCCTTGATGCTCTCTTTTACTTCAGTTCATATCCTTATGTGAGCATCATTGAAATTTATCATGCCTATCTTAATGGCTATAAAGAAAGAGCTTTTTGGGAGACAACCCAATATATTTTTGCTTTAAGTTTTTGTTTATTTGACTTCTGGAAGTTATTGCTTCTGTAATAACCTCTCATTATCCTTTTTGTTTGGTTTTTGGTGTCAAGATCAGCCTCTAATGAGAGAGAAGTAAGATTTGGGGAAGTTGCTGTCCTAAAACAGATTTTTGTGCTTCACCGTAAAAAATCGTGAAAAATCCCAGAACGTCGTACTGATCTGTAATTTTTTGTGTGCATGCCCCATGATATTATTTAACGTTCGTTAGTTTTGCACTTTTTGATTTGAGCAACAGAAGATTTTTGAAAAAATTGATCTTTACCTGCTGGTCTGTTTTGACAGATTTCTGCCATTTTTGCATTTGCCTCTTAAATCGATTTCCTTTTTGAATTATTTTTGTGCTTTTGAAAGGAGTTGCGTCAGTATCTTATGTTTTGATGGATTTCAGTTAAAATTGAACCTAAAGGTTTATTAACTTGCATGTACTAATGTTGCTAATGAAGATTGTGTGAAGTTTTGTATGAATGAATTTTTCAAGTGGTAGGAGAGAATGATGTAATGAGATGAAGAATGGTCAAAAGACTCAAGCATTATATTTTTTGAAGATTCTTATAATAAAGATATTGATATTATTCAAGTGGTGACTCCGGAAGAATTTATTAAAGACCAAATTCAGAAACCTACAGAGTCCATTTTCAAATAGGTAAGAGTTCTTGTAAGAAAAGGTCCGCGAAAAACTTTTCAATTTATATTTTTGCAGTTTTTATCTAACATGGAAAATAATGAGTCGAAAGAGGGACAGAAACGGAGCCGGGGGGCTCACACCACCCTGTGGCGCGGGCCCACTGTCGCGCCTCTGTGGTGTGGCCACCGAGCCTGCCTCCCACCCGCTTTTCTCGATACCTTCCTTTTGTTGTTAAATTTTGTAATATATAATCCCCCGGATGCTCCGAGGTTTGTATATCGTGTTCTCGTCGTGTTTTCATTTCGATATGTTTCTGTTAGGAACTATTCTCATGTTTAGAAGCACAATGGTCTCCACCAACGATAAGGGCAAGAATCCTGTGGAAGATGATCTCCAAGACCCCAATCAGGAGGAGGAGATCAAGGGTGAAGTTGAAGAGGAAGTGAAGGAAGACCAGCATCCGCGCACCAACACCATCATTGCAAGCATTGGAGTGATGGCACGTCCTGTCAAGCTCAAAAGGACTGCACGGATGTCCACTGGAGGAATGGTTCTGCGCCTTTGCTTGGCTTCACGGTCACCTCCTCCACGCACCCAGAATCCTTTCCATACCCTTATACACGAGCATCAATTCCAAAAGATGCCTAAGGAAAAATTACCCTCCAATTGGGACATGCCTCGTTCTAACCATGCAGGAAAGGAACACTTTAAGGAGGAAGAGTGGGGAAAGAATCACAAGAGCTGGGATTCACAACCTGACATGATCATGAACCGCGTTGAGAAAAATTCGGAGTTGATTCGTACTCTCACCTTTGAGATTGAGGATTTGAAGAAATTGATTGAAAAGCTTATCGAGAGAACACCACCACCACCGAGGGAGTAATTCGTCATCAGGTTTTGGCATCCCCTGGGTTTGTTCCAAGCTTGGGGGAGTGCCGCGGTATCACATCATTATCTTTCATCTTTTTACCTTTTTAGTAGAGTCATATCATGAATAGAGAAGTTATCATATAGGATGGTTTGCATTGTAGAAGTATCTCTCCTCCAGTTAGTTATCTATGTATCCGTTGGTGTGATTTGCCGTTATGGAATATTAATGAGAAGTTTTATCATTTACTTTTTGCACATCTTATTTTAGTTTGCAATTTCTGTTATATGATTGATCTTGTTGTTAGTACTGGTATCACTTTGGGATCATTAAGTAAATTTAGTTGGTTTTGGCAAACCTAGCTCTGGTCAGTAGCAACACTATCTCAGGATTGAATGGAAAAGAGAAAACTATTTTTAGAAATATAATTTCATTATCTTTCTTTCTTGATTGGCTCATAAGCTTAGTATTCTGTAGTTAAGATATTTTGTGTTTCTAAGGAAGATTGCATGATTGTTTCTATCACTTGTATGTTTGTTTGTTTCCTTCAACTCTTATGCTTGCTACCCAGCCTTGCTAGCTAAAAACCTGTACTGAGAGGGAATGCTTCTCATGCATCCAATCCTTGAACTAAAACCTATGCCATTTATGTCCACCATATCTACCTATTAGCATTATTGCTTTTCCAAGTAAATTCTCGAGTTTTATCTATCTTCCAAATTAAACTTGTTATGTGAAACTAGTGATTAAAGCTCTCACAAACTTGATGGCACGCTTTATTTTCTTGTATTTAATAAATTTGAACCATTGTGACTATCTTATGAAGCTTGCATGCTTGCAAATTATAAGTTGGGAGTTAGCAAAACCATGTTATCATGGGGTCCGCTTTCGACATTGCACTTATTATTTAGTTGATATCATGTTCTTTTGTTTATGGATGTCGGCGGTGTGAAATAAAATGAGAGCTTGTAAGCTCATGGAGTTTGTATATGTGTTAGAGAAACGCCTGGGCGGCTAGCCTAAGCCATGCCTAATCATGGTGGAAACTTGCAGCATAACCATAGTGGCATTCTATGAAGCTTCCTCAAATAAAACCTATGCAAATAGCAAATAAAAAGATCGCTGAGATGCTCACTGTCAGTTGCCTTGTCATTTTGATATGAGATAGCTCCTATGTCATGGGGCAAGGGGTACCCCGTTGACGGTTCTCTATGATACACATACACTTACAATGACAAGAACTTACCGGAGACCAAAGTTGAGTAGCATGAGGTCTGGTACTCGTACTCAAGGGCATGAGACTTTTAACTTATAATTTGTCAAGCATATAACTCATATTTTCCCTCACATTAACCTTAATCATTTCAATATGCTTATGATAGGGGCAATGAGAGCTCAAAGCTAGTAAGTACCATAATTTTTGGAGGCTCTTTATGAAACTTGAAATCCCTGCTTTCCTCTATGAAGGGCCTATCTTTTACTTTTTAGTTGAGTCGGTAAACCTATTCCTTTCTATCTCAAGCAAGCATTTGAGTTGTTGTGATTCAATCATCCATATGATAATTTATTCAATCATGTTTATTATGTTCCTTGTTTTGCACACTACTCTTATCTGAGTGAATCTTGCTTTGAAGGCAATCATTGAAAACCCATTAAATTTGACTCCTCAATTTGTTAATCGTTATCTGACCAAGATAAAAAGTTTGTCATTACCAATTATGATTTACTTTGTGTATCTTTATTGTGTTTCCCTTACTCATTGCAAGTTAAGTTATATAATAGTGAGTTGTTTTCTATTATGATTTGTGTATTGATGAATGTGATGCTTCTTGTCCGTATTCTCTTTATCGACACTTCACTCCATAAACCTGCGGTCATGTTTATTGAGCTCAGTTTTTGCTTGGGGACACGCGAGGTCTAACCTTGGGGGGAGTTGATCCGTCCATTTTGTATCATTATTTTATATCATAATTTACTGTTATTCATTGATATATTTCATATTAAGAGATGATACTTATGTTATTTCGTCTATTTTTGTATGATTGATGATTTTTGGAGGATGAACCACCAGAGTCAGTATTCTGATGGAAAAAGCACTATCCAGATGCAAAATTCGCGAAGATCAGAAAATCTGAGAAAATATACGGAAATTCCTACTTTTCTAGAAGACGAAGGAGGTCAGAAGGAGGAGCGGAGATGGTCCACAGGGGGCCCACACCACCCCCTGGCGCGGGTCCCCTGGCGCGCCACCAGGTGGTGTGGCCACCCTGGCCCACCTCCAGCATCACCCTTTGGCGTATATAATACCCTCGAAACCCTAAGACTCGGGGAGCGACCACAGAAAGATTCCGCCGCCTCTGCGGGGCAGAAACTACATAGAGTGAAAGATCTCTTCGGCAGGCAGAAATCTGTAGGGGAAATTCCTTCCCGGAGAGGGGAGATCGTCGCCATCAACACCGTCATCAAGCTGGACTTCATCGGGATCATCATCATCATCTCCACCATCGTCTTCACCAGCACCATCATCACCACTCTGTACCGCTGTAACAATTGGGTTGAATCTTGCATAGTTCTTAGGGGAAACTTTCCCGGTGCTGATTACTTGTTGTAGTTGATGTTATTGAGTGGAACTATTGAATTATTGTTAATGTTCAGATTGTTACTTATCATTATTTCATCTCTGATCTTTATCCATATGATGTCTCGTGAGTAGTTCGTTTAGTTCTTGAGGACATGGGAGAAGACATGTTGTTAGTAGTGGAATTGTGTTGAGAAAGATTTAATGGTTTGATATTTAAGTTGTGGTGCTATTCTTCTAGTGGTATCATGTGAACGTCGACTACATGATACTTCACCTTTATGGGCCTAGGGGAATGCATTGTGTATTTGGCTACTAATCGTGGGGTTGTCGGAGTGACAGAAACCTGAACCCCTGTTAGGAAACCTTTGCATAGGGGAGTTCAGGATCTCAAAGTTTAAGACTATGGTTAGGTTTTTATCTTAATTACTTTCTTGTAGTTGCGGATGCTTGCAAGGGGTATAATCACAAGTATGTATTAGTCTAGTAAGGTTAGTACATTAGCATAGGTTCACCCACACAACACTTATTCAACCAGAGAAGATTAATCAACTACATAAAGCGAAAGTACTTGACAATATTCCCATGTGTTCTCGAGAACGTTTGGTTATCTTAAGTAATATAATCGGCTTGTCCTTTGCTAAAGAAATGATTAAGCCTTGCTGCAATTATTATTATTTTCTTTTATTTACTCACATTTTATTTATCTGCATTATTAAAAACCTCTAAAAATCTGTTTGCTAAGTATTTACAGAGAATTCCTGATCCAAACCACTTGTCAACACCTTCTGCTCCTCGTTGGGCCTCGACACTCTTACTTATCGAAAATACTACGATACACCCCCTATACTTGTGGGTCATCAGCTACCACCCTCCGGCTCCCTATGGCCAGGTCTTCTCTTGCTGCTGCGTCCGGCCGGCTACCGTCTATGGCGGTGAAGGTTGTTCCCTCCCACGGGGCTGCTGTACTGGCGCTCCTTGCCTACGGTTCTCTTCTTTCGGTCCGGTCGGCCTCACAATGTTTGCCACGGGACAAGGACGATGGTGTCCTCAAGACCGTGGTGGTGCATGTTGGTGGGTGGCAAGCTTGGGGGCGCGCTTCACACTGTCCGGGTGGTGGATTATGGGGGTTGGGAGAAATCCTTGTCGGTGTTGCCGGCACCGACGCGGTGACGTCTGCGGATGGCACCTTCCCTGTGCAGGGCGTCATGTGTACTCCCTCCCATTCCCCTCCGTGTACCGGGAGAAATCCTAGGACTTGTCCGGGTAACAACGTCGTCGTTGTCGCATCCCTTCTTGAAGGTGCTGCTTGGTACACGGTGATTCGAGGGCATAGGAATGTGGTGGGAATTCTCCGGAGGGCACAACGGTTGCGAGCCATCAACGCTTTTGTCATTCCGGTAATGTTGTCATTTTTTCTCTTCTATTTCTCTTATTTTTCTTTTGAACTTTGATGTGATGTCTGGCCAGCAATGGTCTCGTGTTATACCGAATGTTGTTGGTCGCTATATTAATATAGGTAGGCGAAAGGAAACACTCGCGTGTAACAAGAGCTTTTAATGTTGGCCGCCATTGCAGAAGTAGTACACCGGACCTGCAAGAATGCAAGTGCACCGTCCACACCTAATTATTTTTGTTCTTCCTAGAACCAGGCCGACATCGCAGTGACTGTTTCGATGCCAGAATCAGAATGGACCATGGCGCCAACACATAAGTCTAGGTCGTCCGCGTCCAACCAACCAGCTCGAGCACTTGCGGCGGACGAGATGACGTTCCCGAGGGAAGCCGTCCCGACCAGCTCGGGCTACCTTACCGTCGACCCGGCCATCAACGCCTCGCTCTTCTTCGTCTTCTACGAGGGCACGGAGCCTGCTTTGCACGTCGACCCGGCAGGCACGCCGCTACTCCTGTGGCTCGAGGGTGGCCCGGGCTACTCTGCTCTCTTCAGCAACTTCCTCCAGCTCGGACCGTACACGCTCGTCGTCCCCTCCGGCGGCGCCAACGGCAGCGCGTCACTCTCCCCCAACCCGTTCGCGTGGAACCGGCGCTTCGGGCTCCTCTTCCTCGACAGCCCGCTCGGCACCGGCTTCAGCGCCGCGCCGTCGCCGGACGACATCCCCACGAACCAGTCCGTCATCGCCGACCACGTCCTCGCGGCGCTCCGGGCCTTTTTCGCGCTCCACCCGCCCTACTTCCGCGCGCGCCCCTTCTTCCTGGCCGGCGAGAGCTACGCTGGCAAGTACATCCCGGCGGCGGCCACGCGTATCCTCGCCGCGGACCCGGCGATCAACCTCCGCGGCGTGGCCATCGGCAATTTCCTGGTGGACCCGGTGACGCAGGTGGCCACGTTCGCCGACACGGCCTACTTCATGGGCCTCATCAACGGGAGGCAGAGGCGGGAGCTGGAGGCGCTGCAGGCGGACGCGGTGGCGCTGGCGGGGGCGGAGCGGTGGAGCGAGGCGACGGACGCGCGGGCGCGGCTGGTGTCGCGGCTGCAGGAGGACATTGGGATGCCCACGCTCTTCGACGTCGTCAACCAGGGCCGCTGGCCGGACGCCGACGCGCTGGAAGAGTTCGTCAACCGGCCCGGCGTCAAGGCGGCTCTGGGCGTAAGTGGGGACGTGGTGTTCAAGGCGGGATCCGCGGCGGTGGTGGCGGCCCTGCGGGAGGACGGGATGAAGAGCGCCATGCCAGAGATGGAGGCGCTGCTGCGGACGCCGGCGATGCGCGTGCTCCTGTACGAGGGCATTCGGGACCTGCGAGACGGGGTGGCGTCGGTGGAGGCGTGGCTGGAGGAGGTGGAGTGGGACGGGATCGCCGCGTTCCGGGACGCCAAGCGCGCCGTGTGGAGGATCGCCGGACGTGAACCAGAGGGAGAACTCGCCGGGTACGTGCAGAGCCACGGCGCTCTGGCGCACGTGGTGGTGCACGGGGCAGGGCACTTCGTGCCGGCCGGCAACGGGCGCGCGGCGCAGGCGATGATCGAGGGCTGGATTTCACAGACCGGCATCTTCGTCGTCAGTGACAGTGTGCTGGAGACCGGCGGCGGTGATGTGAAAGCGTGACATCCAAAATCAGAAAATCGTAAGCTACTCGAATTTGTTAGCTATAAACTGTATCAGCGTAGTTTGATTTCTCAATCACTTCGCTTCTTGTAATAATTAAATAAGGGACTGCCTAGAGGTGGTGAACCTCTGGAATACTCGCCACAACTCTCCTTCGATCGTGGCTCCTGTTTTAGTTAGTAGAGATCGGAGAGCTCGTTTGTTTCTTTTAATATTTAGCACGTAATAAGGTCATCCAACTTCCTGGCGCATCTTTGTGCAAAGCCAGCGAGAATGTGACGGAGAGTTGGATGGACGAGAGTCCTAGCTTTCTGTTTCTCCTGCCTTCTGGCTGACTGTCCAGGACTGCTTTTATTTGAATAAAGCTCTTGATCCGCAAAAAAAAAGACTGCCTATTTATCATTTGTTAGCTAACTATAAAAAGTGTCGAGAGCAGTCAATTTTCTTCCACTAGTATTCTGACACGTGCCATGGTGGAAAAACCCTGCACACAACACATCAACTGTTACTCCAAGCAACGTTGATTCTGTGATTTTTAGGACGGGCGCAAGGATTCTGCCTAGTATCTACCTTGTCATCAGGGTACATCATATCGTTGCGCATCAGCGGACATGTTGAAAGTTTGGGCTATTTTCCTTTCTATTTTCTGCATAAATAAAAGCATAAAAAAAGTGAAAACCTATAATTTGTACTCACTCTATCCTAAAATAAGTGATGCAACTTTGTGTAGATACGCATATATCTAGACGTGCTTTAGTGTCTAGATACAAAGGTATGTACCTAGATAAAATCATGTCAATTATTTTGGGACCGAGGGAATAGAAAAATTCCATACTACAGGACTTCGAAACTTAATTACATCGTTGGTTGCTATGATTTACATGTTCCAGAACTTGTAACCTCGTGATACAGGCGAAGAACCGAACGAAAACACAGGAAAATCCAGTCTACATGATTATAAGGGTGTGTTTGGTTTAGCTCCAGTGGCATGCTTCAACTGCCTAAAATCTAGAAGTCAACCAACAAACAAATATTTTTTCACAGTAGATTTTCGAACGCATCCACTTTGGTTAGTGTATTTCCCACAGCTACTCGACCACTGCTTTCACCGAGTTGCGTTCAACGGAATTGGAAAGAGAGAAACGGAGAGGTGGGGTGAGAGAGAGGAAAGAGAGAGACAGACCCTTTGCATGACTGTCAACTAGGCCCGCCACAACAACCGGGCAGTTCAGGTCCGTGTCTGTCCGGCCAGACCCATCCGCCACCCAAATTTGATGCTCGGATGGGTGGTCGGTCCGGATGAGTCGTCCCGCTCGGAAGCCGTGTTTTGGCCCAGCTGTCCACGCGGACCGATTCTGACGTAGCCGGACCGTTTGGGTCTCCCTGGTGGAGATACCCTAACCAGACAACGCCGAGGTGGACCAGGCGTCGACAAGATTCTCCGTCGGCGCTGCTCAATGTCTCGTACCGAAGCACTGTGCTATTGAACAGTAGTGCATACCTCTTTTTTCCGGTTGATCTTCTTCTTGCTCTGATTTACACATGTACTTAATGAAAGCCGTAAGCTTTGAATGCTACCTGTGATGGTGATTTTGTAAATAAAAGTGAATTTGTGAAAACCTCTTTTTGTGAACTCTTCAAAAATTTATATGTTAGAAGAACACATTCGATTGGAGCGACTATGCGTTTTCTTTTTCTGGAATTCGTGACCATGGATTTTCTTTTTCTTGAATACGCGACCATGGATTTTCTTGCCCTTTTGTGAGTTCGTACTTTGTTTATCAGTGTACCAATTAAGATCTGAGTTCATCGTTGTCTTCCAATCAACATAATAGCATAATCTAGATCTTTAGTTGTTTAAACTTGAAAATTGATACTCCTAGATTCTTTTCCGCTAGGAGTATCGATTATTTTTAAGCAGGAGTACAAAGTTTAAAATTCTTTTCTACTAGGAGTATCAATTCTTTTTAAGCAGGAGTACAAAGTTTAAAATTCTTTTCTACTAGAATTGGTATTAATCGTCCATGTATTGTGTACTAACTTTAGTTTTACTCATATTATCTTAATATATATTTCATGATTTTCATCCGAAAATGGTCATTTAAATGTCAAACGAGAGACATATGAGTTTTCTACTGTAGATTTGCGTACGAATAGTTTTTAGGCCCTTCGAGATTACATCTCGTTCATACAGATTTCATAGATTCATAGTTGTTCGAGCCAAACAACTTTCAGATTTCTCACAGTTCTCAGCTCACGGCTGTTTTTTCACAGTTTGCAGCTCACAAGAGATTTTTCAGAATCCACGGCATAACCAAACACACGCTAAAACTAAAATTGCAGTGTTGCTTTTCCTTGTTTACGTGTTCAAAATCTTGTAAACCAGTGTTTAGTGAGCTGAAACTTGTTCTACATAAAAAAAATTAACACCAAAACCGCAAGCAAGAACATGCGCTGTAAAATTTCCACTACTAAACTATCAATATTTTTCAAGGAATGGGTTACTTAAAAATCAGCTGGAGCGTCACGGGAAACACTTCCGAAGCTCCACGAATCGCTGGAGCTGGCCAATCCTTCGTCTGGTTCTCCCCATGAGGTATCTGCCTCTCAAGGTTGGACGCTTGGAGGAAATGACAACTATACTACAAAGCCGACCTGGCAAAGCAAAAGCCACAGTCTGTAAGAAAATCTCAGCGACGAATCAGATGGACCAAAGATTCCATTGCTACCGAAAAAATGTACTCCCTCCGATCTATAGTATTGTTCTCAACTTTATCTAGATTCGGATGTATTTAGTTAAATATATCTAGACTAGATACATCCGAATTAGACAAAGTTGAAAACAATAATATGAATCGGAATAATATGAATCGGAGGGAGTACGTATAAGAGGTTGAGCACGCAAAAATATAAGCAGTTAAGCACACAAAAATATCAGCAGCCAAATTCAATTACTCAAGAAAATGTTGTCTATAACTCAGACCACCGTCTAGGTTCAGACACACAGAGTACATGCTCTTTCCTTCTAAGTGAAACAACAACACTTCTGCTGGGTTCCAAAAAAACGTAAGCATATAAATTATTTGTCTTAGATACATGGGAAAGAAAGAAAAAATATTTTCCTTCACTTGACACATCTAAATTAAGCAAATTCTCTACAAAAGTACTCTGTTTGTATGTTAACCCACTACTCTGGTTAACTAACCAACACGTGGAGTTTCTACGACGCGTTTGTATTTGTCCACTATGATCCTGACACGCATTGATCTCCAGTCGCAGGTCCGCATTGAGTTTTTCGAAAGGACTTCGAAGTGGAGTTCCGGCTTGCCTTTTCCGATGATCCTTTTAGCCTTATGTACAGTAAGACCAACTACCCCTGGCCAGGAACACCCACGGTATTTGTACAGTTCTGAATCAGTTGATCGCCGCCTTATTCTCTTTGTCTCGCCTTCTTGAATCTGAATATATAACATAGATCAAGTAAAAACTTCCGTTACCCATAAAACAATAAAAGGTAAAAACTTCCGTGTGTTAAAGCGAAGATCAAAGATATCATGCAATAACGCTAAAGAAACAATGTACACACTTCATCTATAGTTAATTTGTTTGCATGATAGATCAAGCACATAACGTAGGTGCATATATATAGCTGAAATTTGCTGAAGAAAACCTACAGGCATGTCATTATAGTAGTAGTATATATCAAAGGAACTACAAATTGGTAGACAAACCATATACCTCTGTTTTTACGGATGATGATGCTGCAGGTGTTTCGGGCATCTTTGTTGTAATCTTGGCAACCTCCTTATGCTCGTCTAGTGGAGGAGCTTCAACAAGATCTAAAAAGAAGTAAAGAAAAACAAGATCTAAGAAGGGGCCAAGAGGGTCTATACCAACATTGAGAAGGATGGTCTAGTGTATAGACTGCCAGACATATGCGAAACAAACCATGCCAACGTGTAGGAGGCTCCAAAACTCTTGTTGCTTGTCCGGGTGAAGCTCCAGTGTCACTGGGCTCCTCCATTTTGATTTCTCTAAATTCCTGTGTAATTCATACGTGCATAGGCCAGAGGTGTAAATTGCAGATAAAAACGTACAAATTGAATAGTCCAACTAAAATATAAGAGGTTTTATCAGTACAAAATCATTCTCTCTGATTAATTTGTCAGATGTGTGGCCGCGCGCGTGTATAGTCACTGCATAGGCCTGGGAGCTGACTGGCTCTCCTATCTTTACCCAACAAAGAAATTAAGCCAAAAGATGGCTGATTCTGTTTTGTCCAAGAATTAACTCGTGATTGGTTCAGTTTTATTCACCAATGAATCCTCGGTCGGTATGTTTGAGTAACGCTACACCTATGGACTATTTTTTACGAAAGCGTACTTACAAGTTGACGCACTCCGTAGACGTTTTCCGTAAGTCTAGCTTTTCCAGTTCCGTTCCATGGTCAAATATAAACATGGCAACAGACAACCAATATTTGAACAATAATAAAATATTCCTTTGGTCCTTATTCACGAACACTGACATTGGATAACTAATTTGAGAAGGAGAAAGTAATAGAATTAAACTGTCCCTATTCACGAACACTGACATTGGAGTAGGTATATGTATAATCGGAGTAATGCTATGTGCTAGCATCGGTTCGCTTTTGGATTAAGATTTTCCTAGATCGTAGAATTGGCAGGCAGGTACAAATTAATATGACAAATTTCAATGGCATAGAATTTTATACTAACACATTTAGGTCGAAATTTAATCACGCTAAACGAAAACGACATGTAAATGGAGAAGGAGTAATATTAGTCGCTAGGTTGTGTAGAGAATGAAACTCAACGAAACTCAATAGTAAGAGAAGAATAGAGAAAGGAGATTTTAACTTACCATGGATAATTAACAGAGAGGCACGGCGGCGGCAGAACGGAGAGGGGAAACAGAAGAAGGGATTAGCGGTGCGGCCGTGTATTTATAGCGAGTCAATGATCGATTAGTTAGGGCTTTGCTTGGGACGTGCTGTAATCGGAGCCGATCGATTTATCGTGGCCTTTTAACAGCCGACCGACCGGTCCCACATGTCATATTCCTCTCAGCCGCCGCCTCCTCTCCTGACCTAGCCATAGCATCTCCGCCTCCTCCATAGATCGGTTCCCCCTCCTTCAGCCGATCTCGTCGGCATCGGAGGGATGGGGAATCTGATCTATGAGTGGAGTTTTCAGTAAAAGTAGTGTTTTCAAGATTAGATTAGTGTTTTGGTTGTCATCTTCTTAATGGAGATGGCATCGTCTACAATAAGTGATCTTCGGCATATCGTTCGACGACGAGATCTCTTTCCCGGCGTCAATGGTGGTGTTGAAAGATTAAGTTTCTATGAGTACAGTCTTTCGGATCTTCCTTCACCGGATTGATTTTGGACTTTTTCTCATGGTTGTCGCGAGGAGGATTATCCTCGCAATATTTGTCCCGGCTGCTACGTCCTCGACAATGGTGATTCGTACTCTCGGTTCGCCAGCGACGTCGATCAGGCTGTTCGGTTAATTTTCCCTGAAATACTTGTGTTGGATCTCTTGCCGATGTTGATTGATTACCTTAATGGCTGCGCGCGTGCACGTAGCCTTGGCACTGCGGCTCAAAAAATTATGGGAGAACCTTCATTGGTATTTACAGGTTATGGTTCGATATTTATCAGCGTTTGGCTGCCTTTAGAGAAGTGCAAGATTATGTCTTGAAAGAAGAAAGAGATTGAAGACCTCGAAGATTTGCTAGTTTCTTTTAGACTTTATTTTGTAATCGATAGAGTCAGCTTATGTATCTCTACCATGTACTATTTGCTACTTTGAATATAACGTGGTATTGATTGTCAAAAAAAAACCGATCATTGTGTAATCGCGACCGGAATTAACCGAACGGCCCGCGAATTGGGTAGAATTATTAACCAAATAGCCTATCAAAACATATTACTAGGAGTAGTAGAATTTAGAACACATGGTAATACGTGAATCAGATAAATGCACACATGATCGTGAAAAATTACGATTACTCGTGAAATCCTTGTGATTCTATTTTACACACTTGTGCAAATTTCAGAACATCATCTAGTCTTGGAAGGAGGGATTAAAAATAGAGTTGTTTCCACCCTGGATGAGAGGGGAGCAGGAAGCAAGATCTCAAGGTTCAAAGTGCTTGCAAGAGCATCCCCTGCGGGAGGTGTACCCTAGGCTCTTTCTATTTACTTAGAACCATCGCTTACAGAGTTAGGGTATGGTCCACGAGGAGACATGGAACATTTTGTTCTGTAGAACCTTCAGCTAGGAGGAAGCCGAGAACTAGGAATAGCTTATGTACTGCCTACCGAGGTCCCTCTCGGACGTAGATTATAGTGTTTCTTGGAGGTTAACCCCCTCCGAGGCCTTCACGGTTAGCTCCACGTACAAGGCCCTATTTAGAGGACACGCCGGAAAGTGCCTCTACCCTGAAAGGCGATTTTTGTGTGACAACTATTACGGGATTTCTTTCCCCAAGGTGGAACGTGAAAAAAAATGGGCCGAGAGATGGGTTATGTCCATTATCTAGAGTCCCTGAATCGGGAAACCATATAATGTTCACCTGTCCCGTGGCTCGGTTCCTTTGGAATTTTATCCGAGAACCTTTGGGTCCTGACTTGCATGCCGTAGACCTCGGTGAATTCCTGGAGGCCCGGGCGAACCGGGCTGGTAATGGGCGCCGGTTCTTCTAGCTAGTGTTCACTCCATTATCCTGGAGTCTTTGGACCATTCGTAAAAAATGGTGATTGATAAGATCTTCCCTCGACGAGCTTCTAACTCGGCTTTCAAATTCCTGCCATTTTTCAGCTTTGGTACCTGCTATGTAGGCAGCAGGTAAGGAGCAACTCGATGTACATCTTCATCACCTACAGGAGGCGGCTCGCCAAATTTCCTCCTTGGGCAGCTATTGAGCTCGATCTTGCTCGTTGCTCTTCCCTATTTGGACTAGCTATGTTGCTGCGTTGGCAAACGTTTATTTTCCAGTTTTTGGACTTGTGAACTCTTGTGTGGATGGTTGCTTTATTTATAAAACAGAGCAAAAGCTTTTTTCAAGAGAAGTGCTAACAACTGGGGTTTTGAACTAATTTGTATTATAGCTCTGGTTCTCTCTCCTCCTCACGTCTCATGTTGCCACCCACATGGGATACAAATACAACGAACCCTAACTCAACATGATCCTCCCCTCCCTCCTGCCATCGGTGAGGGCCACCTGACAAAGACCATGCGGTGCCGGCAGCGGCAGGATGTCTTCTAGCACCCAACTTTCGGGGCTTCAATAAGGGGAGGGAACAGCTGGCGACGGTAAAACCTGGTGGTGGAGAAGAGCTCGATCGGCGGCGGTGCATAGTCCCCAGGCGCGGTGGGGTCTCTCTCGATCGTGGTGCTCAGGCTTAGGTCGGCGCTCGACTCACTACTAGAAAAAAGGCTATAGGATATAGTACTGTACATGACGCATATGTATCATATGAGTCTTGAATAAATATACACAGCGCACCAGTTTGGGTGGCGCCATGTACTTTTTGTACTTCGTGGCACATTCTTCTAGGGATGCGTCTTGTATATAGTCTCTGTACGGACTAGATCGGGCCGGCCCCCTTATACGAGACGCATATGGATATGACGCGCCACGTAAAGTTTAATAGTTCGTGGCGCATCCAGTTCATATGCGTCGCGTAAAAATTTGGTGGGCTTGGGGCGCGTAGGTGCCCAGGGTTTCGAGGCGCACCTAGCTCATATGCGCCTTGTATATTTTATCATGTTCGAGACGTACGCAATCTTGGTGCGCCATGTACATATGAGGTGGGCCTGGGTGATATGTGCCAAGACATTCGAGAGGCATCCTACATGGATGCGTCTCGCATACTTTAAGTATACAAGGCGCATCCATGTAGGTTGCGTCTCGAATGTCCTGGCACCACCTTTTTGGCACATGGAGCCACCTACCGTCTCTCATTTTACTCGACTCTTGCTCCACCTCCACAAGGGAAATCTGGTCTCCCTCGCCTTCTTCCTACCTCATTTTCTCCATTGTTTCACCATTGAAGCTTGTTAAACCTCTATTGGGCTGAGTTGAGTTTTGTGAACATAACATCGATGCGCACCTTTTGAGTACTGGGCCAAGGTTGTACACGACGCATTCAGCTCATATGCGTCCATGACGCATTCCTACTATATGTGTCGTATAATCTGACACTGGCTAAACAGATCGAGGCCTCAATTCACATTTTCTTCTCTCCTTCTTCCTCTTGATTCACCCCTCTGCACAGCAACCGCTGTCCACCTCAAAGTTGCGCCGCCGTCTATCGTCATCGAGGTGAGCCTCTTCCCCTTCCCCTCCCCCTTCCCCCACCCCTTCCTACTGGTGCTCACAGTCGCCTCGACCTATGCAGTGAAGGAGGAGACGCGAAGATGTCGTAGGCCCCCGCAGGAGCTGCCGCCGCCGCTGCACAGCTCAAAGTTGTCGCCGCGATCATCGTCCCCGCCTGCCGACGCCAAGGCCGGAGCTTACCAGTTCGTCCACTGCCTCCTTCCTGACCCCCTCGTCCCTGACCAATTCGCCCACCGCCTCCTCCCCTACCCCGTCGTCCCCTACCAGTTTGTCGGTGAGCCTCCCCCTCCTCCCTCTCTCCCTCTCCCTTCTCCCTTCCCTATTTTTTCTTGTGCTTGTGCTTGTAGTAGATCTAGGGTTAAAATGTAATTGGAATTGTAAATTTGATGTTAGTTCTAGGTTAAATTTGCTATTAATTCTAGTAAATTTGCTGCTATAAATTTGCTTCCATTAATTCTAGGTTAAATTTTCTGTTAGTTCTAGGTTAAATTTGATGTTAATTCTAGTAAATTTGCCGCTATTAATTCTAGGTTAAATTTTCTACTTTTAATTCTAGGTTAGTTGACATGTTAACACATTTTAGTAAAGTTCTGCTATAAATTACAACTGTTAATTTGCTGCTGTCAACTAATTCTAGCTAAACACATTTTAGTTAAACAAATTTTAGTTAAACAAATTGCAGCAAACACATTTTAGCTAAACCCATTTTAGATAAATACATTTTAACCTAAGAAGCAGCCAACACATTTTATCTAAACAAATTGATGTTCCTTTTTCTACATGTTAATTTGCTACCGTTAAATGACTATTGTTAATTGCATGCTTGATGCACAAAAAAGAAGTAGAGCAGTGACGGAAAAGAAGTGGAGGAAGCACCCGAGAAAGAAGAACCGGATGAAGAACTTCATAATGATCACCACCTTGCTCTTCGTGGTTGGATGTATACTCTACTTTGCCTAGCTCCATCATTATAATGTGATGATGAACTTGTACTTGGTCCCAAGAGACGTAAACTTGGCACACAGTTGTACCTATGCCAGATTGATTCTAGTTGATGTGTGTACTACTATTCGTGTTGGTTTTACTCTGTTTTGATCAATTGTAATTTCTGGTATATATGTAAAATATTTATGGTTTATCTATACTGTATTTATATACTGTATTATATCTCTGCTATACCTGTACACTATCTAGTACAGTGGATTTTAAAACTAATTTTCAAAATTAATATACGAGACTCATATGTGGCGCATACGTGGTGCATTACATCGTGGATCCAGACGCATCCTGATATGCATCTTGTATGTTCTTGATTATGCGAGACACATCCCTACATGCGTCATGTATACATATATACGTGACACATATCAGTATGGGTCTCTCATAATGAAGGTACACACGGCACATTTGATATGCGTCTCGCATGACATTTATTCGCGACACGACGGTCGAGACACACCAGATATGCGTCTCGAATAGCCTTTTTTCTAGTAGTGGCTTGGGGAACGATGATGCAGCACTAGGGTTGCTAATGACCTCCGACGGTGAGACATGGTGGCAAGGCTAGCATGGCTACGATGGAGGTAGGGCGGCTCGGGGTGCAGATGGACGGCGGTGGTGGTGACCCTTGTGCAACAACATGGCAGCGAAGATGTTAGTGCGCGATCTAGGTCTGCTCTGGGCTTAGTCAGGCCTGGTCTGGGCCTATCAACACCGCTGCCATGTCCAGATGGTAATAACCACGGGTGATGGAAGGAGTTTCCCCTCCCCTGGGCTGCCATGTGGGTTGATGCCTACTGGAACAATGCTAACCTATTCCCTTGTCATAACCGTAGGATTTACGATGTGATGTAGCGTTGGTCAGAGCATTGGCCCTGGAAAGTGGATTGTGCCGGCGCATCTATGGAGAGCGATGTGTCGGTGGTGGTAGTCTCTCTTTTCAGCCATGTGGATGGCGAGGAGCAGACGACGTGGAACCTTGTTGTTGTCGGCACTTCGGTTTTCGTAGCTCCTAGATCATGTGTCAGTGGCCTTACTCGAGGACGGCAAGCACGACCAGGAGATAGGGAGCGGTGCTAAGGTTTTTCCAGACGGAAGTTTAGTGCTTCCGCACCAATGATAACGATGCATGCGGGTATTGTAACCCTCATGCGGCACCGCTGTTGGCTAACTTCTTCGCTATAGAGCTCCGGGTGAAAACCCTTAACCGTTGGTCTCGACGCTGGTGGCGTGGTGGGTCGTTACTCTCTTGGGGTTGTCGTCGTGGAGCCCCATATTTCACCCCCGCTAGTCTCGTGATGGTGTCTTTGGTGGGAAGTTTTGGTCTTCCGTATTTTTCTTGTTAACTTGATATGCGTTGTAAGGGTCTCTGCGTAATCTTGTATCGTTTTATTCACAAAGCAGGATGAAAGCCTGTTTCAAGGAAAGTGCTTGTAAATGGTTGTTATTGAGAGAGATATAGTCCGGTTATGGCGCCAGATCTATCTTTTCATGTTTGTACATAAGCATCTTAATTACTTGTAATATCTCAGTGGCAAGAAAAAATATATTTCATTCGTTGTTATATCTTATGAATAGCACCTAATTAAGTAGGTGGATATCACTCCATGTATGTGCCATTTTTTTAAAAAGGAGCATATATTAAATTCACAAGATACCAATTACACTCAGCCTCTGCAACAACACATTGTCCTATTAGCATTACGGATGCACATATTCGAAAAAGAACCTCATCGGTTAATTCTTCCCCAATCAAACCCCAATATCTCTTATAAAATATGGAATCCATGTCCGTCAGGACTAGGGGCTTTTAAATCCCCAATATTTAACAGAGCATTTTTCACTTCCTCCCTAGTATATGGCGCACACAAAACTTCATTCATCCATGCCGTAACACAAGGTTTAACCTTGGAAATAACCTCCTCAAACGGATTTTGGACTTCAGCGGTAAATATAGAACCAAAATAATTGTTAATATGATCTTCTAATTGGTCCCTTCCTTCCACCATGTGTCCATTTGGATCCAGCAGCTTCTTACTATGATTTCTCTTTTTCCTGGCTGTAGCAAAATTGTGGACAAAAATTGTATTTCTATCATCAAATTTGCATGACTTCTTTGAACCCACTTCATCTCTTCTTGTTCATGGATCTGCTCAATTGCTAGCTGAACTCTCTATTGGAGAGTCCTTGCATCATCTGTCAAAGGTCCCTTCATAACCCGATTCAGCTTTTCTTGCAGCTCACGTAAGCAACGACGCGGTTCTTGCAAGGTCGTGTACTTAGTTTAGTTCATGGATTAAGGTTATTTTTCAGATCAAACCATGGGAAATACGGCCTCCGCTTAGAAGCGTCTAGTGTTTGAGGTGGCCACTACTGGGCAGGGAGCATTTACCACCTCCCTCTTATACTTAAGAACTCTAAATTATCCTAAAAAAATACTTAAGAGCTCTAAATTCATCTAGAAATATTTTATGAACTCTAAAAAAGTAGTGCTTAAGTTGTTCCCCTGGTCTATTTTCTTAGATTGATCCCCTACTACGACTTATATAAGTTGATGTCTAAAACACCAACTTGTATTAAGTTGATTGAGATGTAACACGTCTGATAAAAAAGGGACGGTGAAAGATCTCTCGTACGTGTTCAAAGATGACGTATGTATATATTCAAAAAAAAAACATGACATTTCCCAAAGATCAAATGTGATTCACTTGAAAATCCAAATACCAATGTGAGCAAAGACAAGGATTATCAAGCCACGATGCTTCGTACATCTGAATTAATTACTTCCAGGGGACACACAAAAAAGGATAAATCCATGTTATCATTATAAAAAAAAATGCAAACGCTGGGAAAATGATTTAACAGATTAGGCTGTGCAAGGTCCTGCGCACCCCCAAATTAAGAGGTCTACATCACGAAGTATTCATTCATATAAAAAAATCTCAGTGTCTAGATTATTCACAAACATATGTTTTGAGAAGCATTAAGAACAATGCAAGCCAACATCGGGAGTCTAGACACAGCAGACAACCTGCTAACTAACATGGGGAGTCCGCACAACGCAATTGGATCCATCCACTACGAGTCTAACACGCCTTGAGCAGTAGCACATGGTTAGCAGCTGGTTCTGCGAAACAACTTGGAAATGGATATCTGGCTTGCCTTTCCCGATGATCCGCTTGGCCTTGTGCGCCTTGAGACCAACAACCTCTGGCCACGAATACCCGTAGTATTTGAACAGTTCATCATCTACTGTTCTTTCCTTAGCCTCACCACCTTGATCCTGTACATTGGCGTAAGTTACTTCAACGATGGAATAACATGGACGATTATGATCTTTTTCATGATTTATAAATAAATACTTTATGGGCCTTACATCAATTTCTTCATCCTCATTTTCCTCTTCCTCTGATGATGATACATGTCGTTGATACATCTCTCTTGTATCCTTGGCATTCAGCTCTGAGAGGGGAGTTGAGCAGAGTTAGAAAGACTAATATAGAGTATTATGTCAAATATGTGCAAAATTTATGCTCTAAAGCAAGTGCTAACCAACGGGACTGTCAAGGGCCCCTTTAGCAGGGTCCATGGCTCCAACTGGTCCCAGTGAAGCTCCGTCGATCTGCTCTCCCGTTGTGAGTTTTCACAATTCCTTTATTATGATTTACCTAGATCGTATAGGAAAAATGTGCATATACCACAACATATAAATTAAAAATACAACTTAAATAAGCATTAGTTTAAGAAGCTACGATCCAAAAGGAGAAAAAATATCTCTTCTTTTATCAGAAACAATTCCCTTCCATGCTGCAAACAAACAAACAAAACATGGCACATCTATAAAGTCTTAAACTGGACTCAAGGCTGACTCTGTCATTTTCTATTATTAATCTGTGAGTACAATCAGCTTTGGGAGTTATACACTTTGATATGATGTCACGGCTGGCGCTTGTGTTTTACTCCTTCCGTATCAAAATAGATGTCTCGGATTTGTCATTTTTTTGGATGAATCTAGACTTGCGACATCTATTTCGAGACCGAGGGAGCACAATTTTTCAGAAGTAGTTTGTCTATGGATGTGACTCCATTATTGAATACAATAGGGCGTACACAACATTGGACAATACAAGGATCGGATTAGACGTAGATAGCCTTGGACAATAATACATCACGGGTTTGACAATACACGATGATGGGATTAGAGGAAGTTCAGTAATCTTATTATGGAATCATAGAACATGTCCGGCACGTACGGATTCTACTACTACTACTACACAAGAACAGACAGAACAGTAAATATATAGGACAAGAGGAAGATCGAAGAAGAGAGGAGATTTCGTACCCTGGATAATTAGCAGAGAATTGCACGGCGGCGGAAGAACAAACTGGAGGGAGGTGAAAACGGATGGCCCTGGGCGTGTATTTATAGCGTGAGTCACGGATTACTTAGGGTAGATTAATTTGGTTCGGGCTGTAATCGGATCCGATGGATCAAGGCTTTTCATCCCGGCTTGACTTTTTTTTTTTTAACGGATGAGGCCTCGAGAGGTCCACAAGCTGCATTAATAAAAAGGCGGATACAAGATTACATAGAGGCCCTATAACCAGGGAAACTAAAGATAAAGCCTCAAAGTTTGCAAACAGGACCCTAGGACAAAAAAAGAGAACGCAATCAGGTCCTAAATTCACTCCGCCAGTTCTGGACGATCTCCACTGTCAGGCACCTGCGCCGCCACCGGGGAGCAAGCTACTTGGGGCGTCGCCGGCGATGAATCTCAACTGGAGAGCGGGGAAGATCCTCCGAGATGGCAGAACGACCTGGAGGAAGAAAACACACGGCGCTCTCTGCACCCGAGCTCTGAGTGGCCTCTCCGTCCATAGATAGCCACGACATCCAACTGCCGTCACTCAGCTTCTCTGATGAGGATATCAGCTTCCGGCATGCACAACGCCGCACGCCCAAAGACGGTCCACCGAGCTCCAGATTGAATGCTCCCGAGATCTCTTCCAGCTTCCTGTCTATCTCCATGACTACAAGGAAAGGAAGCAGGACCTCGGTGACTAGAAAACACAAGAACTTGTAGGCAGCACCATCTTCTTCGATATGTCGAGGGCGGCGACCAACAACACTTCTCTTCCTCGCCACCACAGCCGGCCAAGAGAAACACCACCACCCGCCCGACCACACCGCAACGCCACTCCTCCTCGCTACCACAGCCGACCAGGAGGTTGGTTGCCGCGCAGATCCCAAACACCGCGAGAAGACCAGCAGCTTCTTTATTTGTGGAGACGTCGACACCTGCCTCGATGCTCTACTCAGGCCAGAAGAGCAAGAACAGGAATCCTACACTCCAGATCTGGCTGCAAAGATCTAGAGTACAGCTCCAAAACTCCCCTAAGGGCTACATCTACAACAACAAAGCAGAAAACTAGACCTAACTACACCGGTGCCAACTCCCGGCCACCGCTCGCCAGCTATTCCGGCGAGGGCGCCAAGGGAGAGGCCCGGGCCCGAGGAAGCGGGGGTGGGTTGCCTCTCGTTTCGTGCAAGCAGTGCGGTGGGGGAAAGTGCGGTAGTACGTCCCGGCTTGACAGGTGAGATCCTTAATTACCGTACCAAATTAACACTCTGTCGGCCCCACGTGCAAAGGCCTTACCGCTCCAAAGTTACGCACATGGAGAAGCTCCTACAAACTACCGCCCCCCTTTTTTCTAGACTTATTAGGGGTAGTCTTATGAGATGTCATTTACGCATAACAAATGTTGTTGGTTTAACAGAACGATGTAGATGTCATCCTTCCAATGCCGTTGAGGGAGGGAGCGGTTGACTCCTATGCTTGGCACTTCGATTCAAAATGGGAGCATTCAGTCAAGCAAGCATACAAGCTACACCGTGATCTTGTGGCTAGAGATAGAACGAGGGGAGGGGAGTCGAGCACCAGCACACCATCTTCACTTGGAGGGGCGGGTGATCAGTTATGGCTGCGTATTTGGCGTATGCCATGTCTGAACAAACTTTGGATGTTTGCTTGGAGATTGGCACATAATTCCCTTGCACTGAGATCAACCTGCAACATAGAGAGATGGTTCTGGAGGATACTGATACGTCCATTTTATATCACTATTCTATATCATAATTTACTGTTATTCATTGATATATTTCATATTAAGAGATGATACTTATGTAATTTCATCTGTTTTTGCATGGTTCATGACTTTTGGAGCATGGACCGTTGTAGTCAGGATTCTGATGGAAAAGGGGCTGTTTAGAGGCGAAATTCGCGAAGATCAGAAAATCCGGGAAAATATATAGAAAATCCTATTTTTTCTAGAAGACGAAGAAAGCCAGAAGGGGGAGTGGAGATGGGCCATAGGGGGACCACACCACCCCCTGGCGCAGGCCAGCCTAGGCCGCGCCAGCAGGTGGTGTGGCCGCCCTGGTCCACCCCTGGCTCTCCCCTCTGGCGTATATTATCCCCCTGAAACCCTAAGACTCGGGGAGCGACCACAGAAAGATTCCGCCGCCTCTGCGGGGTGAAAAACACCGAGCGAGAAAGATCTCTCCGACAGACAGAATTCTGCCAGGGGAATTCCTTCCCAGAGAGGGGAGACCGTTGCCATCAACACCACCATCAAGCTGGACTTCATCGGGATCATCATCAACATCACCACCACCATCATCTCCACCAGCACCATCATCACCACCATCATATCGCTGTAACAATTAGGTTAAATCTTGCATAGTTCTTAGGGGAAACTTTCCTGGTGTTGATTACTCTTTGTAGTTGATGCTATTGAGTGAACCATTGAATTATTGTTTATGTTCAGATTGTTATACATCATTATTCCATCTCTGATCATGATCCATATAATGTCTTGTGAGTAGTTCGTTTTGTTCTTGAGGACATGGGAGAAGTCATGTTGTTAGTAGTGGAGTTGTGTTGAGAAAGATTCAATAGTTTGATATTTAAGTTGTGGTGTACTTCTTCTAGTGGTGTCATGTGAACGTCGACTGCATGGCACTTCACCTATATGGGCCTAGGGGAATGCATTGTGTATTTGGCTACTAATCGTAGGGGTTGTCGGAGTGACAGAAACCTAAGCCCCCGTTAGGAAACCATTGCACAAGGGACGTAAGGGTCTTAGAGTTTAAAATTGTGGTTAGGTTTCTACCTTAATTATTTTCTTGTACTTACGTATGTTTGCAAGGGATTTAATCACAAGTATGTATGATTCCTAGGAAGGTTGGTACATTAGCACAGGTTCACCCACACAACACTTAGCAAGCTAAAGAAGATTAATCAATTATATGAAGCGAAAGCATTTGATGATATTCCCATATGTCCTCGAGAACGTTTGGTCATCTTAAGTAATACAACCGGCTTGTCCTTTACTGCATAAATGACTGGGCCACTCGCTGCATTTATTCTTATGTCTTTTATTTACTCGTACTTTATTTACCTGCATTATCAAAAACCCTTAAAAATCCGTTTGCTAAGTATTTACAGAGAATTCCTGATCCATACCACTAGCCAGCACCTTCTTCTCCTCGTTGGGTTCGACACTCTTACTTATCGAAAATACTGCAATACACTCCCTATACTTGTGGGTCATCAAGACTATTTTCTGGCGTCGTTGTCGGGGAGTGAAGCACTATTGGAGAGTGGAACTGGTAAAGGAAACTTCTACTATGAGTATTGTTTATTTCTGTTAGTTGCTTTATTTTCATTATGGATAATTTGCTGAGTTTCTTATTTCGTAATGCTACTACCACTGCTAAGGTAGTAGATGAACCACCACCTGCTGAGAGTGATGCTTTTAAAATACCTACAAAAATTATTGATCGTGTTATGGATAACTATTATGTTGGAGATGGAACTGTCCACCCCGGTGATCATTTGCTCTTTATACACGAATTATACGGGTTGTTCAAGTGTACAGGTATTACTACAGATCAAATTAAGAATAAGTTATTCTCTCTATCACTAAAAGGAAGAGATGAGGAATCGTATAAGCTGCTAAAGAATGGTCAAGCTCTTGAATGGGAGGAAATAGTACCTCTTTTTTATTCAAAGTTTTATCCTCCTAGTGAGATTCATAAAGATTGGAATCAAATCTACAACTTTTGGCCTCTTGATGGAGAGAGTACAGCTCAAGCTTGGGGGAGATTGAAATTACTAATGCTCAAATATCCCATTCATGAGCTCATCAACAATATTATTATCAATAACTTTTATGCAAGCTTCCTCTTCATGATAAGGATTTATTGGATGCCCCTTGTGCTGGATCATTCACTCGTATGGAAGAACAATCTAAATGGGATCTTCTGGACCGTATTCAAGACAATGCTAAAGCATGGGAGAATGATAAAGGAAGAAAGTCAGGTATAAATTATGATTATGAACACATTAAATCTTTTATGGGAACTGATGACTTCCAAAATATTAAAAATTCTTATGGTCTAGACTCTCAAGCTATTGCAACTTATTTTAAGGCTTTTGCTTCCTATATTGAAGTGCCTAAAAAGAAGTGGAATAAGTATCATGCACCTTATAAAGATGCTGCTAAGAGTGTTCCTGCAAGAAATACTGAAGTTTATACTGCTAATCATGTTTTACCTAAGCCTTATATTGAGAAAATGCCTTTCCCAGTTAAGCTAAAGGAACATTCTATGATAGCTAGTATGGTCAATGAAAGTACAAATAAAGTTGTTGAACCTGATAAACAAATGGATGATGAGCCTATAATAGCAAATATGAAAGACATTGTCACTAAATATGTAGAAGAGGGACACACTATCCTTTGTAAGGATCCTTCTAGTATTGTTTCACAAAGTAGTGTTATAAGAACTAGTATTCCTGCGTTTTCTGTTAGAATAAGTGATCATTGCTACGATGGTTCTTGTGATAGTTATATCATTAAGTTTATGCATGATACTGAAAGTTATTATGAGAGAGGGAAAAGTGTTCTTATGCATCTCAATAATATCAAGTTTTCTCGTTTTATGCTTAAAGTCTTTATGTTGCACTTGTTTTGCCTTCCTATGCTTGCAGCCTCTGGTTTCAACAATTTATTTGCTTACAAAGTTCCCTTACATAGGAAGTGGGTTAGACTTAAACATGTGTATTTTTGCTTCTTAATGCTCTCTTTCAATTCAATTCATATTCTTATGTGAGCATCATTGAAATTATCATGCCCATCTTAATGGCTATAAAGAAAGAGCTTTTTGAGAGACAACCCAATTTATTCTTGCTTTCAGTTTGTTTTTGTTTCTTTGAGTTTTGGAAGTTATTACTTCAGTAATAACCTCTTCTTATCCTTTTTGTTTGGTTTTTATGTCAAGATCAACCCCTAATGAGAGAGAAGTAATATTTGGGGAAGTTGCTTTCTCGAAACAGATTTTTGTGCTTCACCGTAAAAATTCGTGAGAGATCTCTGTATGTAGGTTTGCGCTGTAATTTTTTGTGCTTCTGCCCCATGTTGTTATTTAACTTTCGTTAGTTTTGCACTTTTCGATTTGAGCAAGAGAAGAGTTTAGAAAAAATTGATCTTTACCTGCTGGTCTGTTTTGATAGATTTTGCCATTCTTGCATTTGCCTCTTAAATCGATTTCCTTTTTGAATTCTTTTTGGGTTTTCGGAAGGAGTTGCTACAGTAGCTTATGTTTTGATGGATTTCAGTTGAAATTGAGCGCAAAAAGGTTTATTACCTCGTATGCACTAATGTTGCTAATGAGAACTGTGTGAAGTTTTGTGTGAAAGAAATTTCCAGGTTAGTGGAGAAAATGGTTCATAAGAAAGAGAAAGGTTTCATGACTCAAGTAATATGTGTATGAAGATGAAGATGTTGATACTTTTCAAGTTATAACTCCAGAAAAATTCATCAAAGACCAAATTCAGAGACCTGCAGAGTCTGTTTTTGAATAGGTAACAATTCTGGTAAGAAAAGTTTCACGAAAATTCAATCCAGTTATTTTTTGAAGTTTATATCTCATAAGGAAAGCAAGGAAGCGAAAGAGGGATGGAAACAGAGCCAGAATGGCTCACACCACCCTGTGCCGCAGGCCCACCCCTAGCCACACCACTAGGTGGTGTGGCCACCTCGAACTCCATCTCCGACCCGTTTTCTCCCAGTACCTTCCTTTTGTTGTAAAACTTTGTAATATATAATCCCCCAGATCCCCCGAGGTTCATATATCATGTTCTCGTCGTGTTTTTGTTTCGATCTGTTTCTGCCAGGAACTCTTCTTTAAAGTTTAGAAGCACAATGGTGTCTGCCAAGGATAAGGGGAAGGAGCCTATGGAGGAGGATCTCCAAGACCACGCGCAGAAGAAGGAGATCAAGAGTAAAGGTGAAGAGGAGGAAAAGCACACCGGCACTACCATTGCAAGCATTGGAGTGGTGGCAAACCCTGCCAAGATTATTTCAACTGGAGGGAAGCATCCTCGTCACTGTTCAGATCTATGGTCACTTCCTCCACGCACCAAGAATCCTTTCCATACCCTTATCCATGAACATCAATACTAGAATATGCCCAAGGAGAAACTACCCACCAATTGGGATTTGCCTCGTTCTAACCATGCAGGAAAAGAAGGCTTCAAGGAGGTGGAGTGGGGAAAGAATCGCAAAAGCTGGGATTCACAACCCGACATGATCATGAGCCGCATTGAGCAAAACTCGGAGTTGATTCATACCCTCACCTTCGAGATTGAGGACTTAGGGAAATTGATCAGAAAGCTCATCAAGAGAATACCACCACCACCGAAGGAGTAATTCGTCATCAGGTTTTGGCATCCCCTTGGTTTGTTCCAAGCTTGGGGGAGTGCCGCGTTATCACATCACTGTCTTCTTTCTTTTTACCTTTTTAGTAGAGTCATATCATGAATAGAGAAGTTGTCATGTAGGATGGTTTTCATTATGGAAGTGTCCCCTCTCTCGTTAGATATGTATCCCTTGGTGTGATTTGCTGCTATGGAGTATTAATGAGAAGTTCTATCATTTACTCTTTTGCATATCTTATTTTAGTTTTTAATTCATGGTTATATGATTGATCTTGTTGTTAGTATTTGTATCACTTTGGGATCATTGAGTTAATTTAGTTGGTTTTGGCAAACCTGGCTCGGTCAGTAGCAACACTATTTTTGAGAGTTGAATGAAAAAAAAGATAAAAAGTACTCTAAAGTAATATAATTCCATCATCCTTCTTTCTTGATTTGCTCATAAGTTTAGTATTCTCTGGTTAAGATCTTTTGTGCTTCCAAGGAAGATTGCATGTTTGTTTTTATCGCTTATATGTTTGTTTGTTTCCTTTAACTCTTATACTTGCTACCCAGCCTTGCTAGCCAAAAACCTGTACTGAGAGGGAATTCTTCTCGTCCATCCAATCCTTAAACCAAAACCTATGCCATTTGTGTCCACCATACCTACCTATTAGCACTATTGCTATCCCAAGTAAATTCATGTTTTATCTACCTTCCAAATTAAACTTGTTATGTGAAAATTAATGATTAAAGCTCTCACGAACTTGATGGCACACTTTACTTTCTTGCATTTAATAAACTTGAACCATTGGGTCCATCTTTGTTGCGTATATGCTTGTGCTTTATGATTTGAAGTTACCAGAACCATGTACCATGGGGAATGCTTTCAACACTTCATTGGTACTTTGTACCTAGTTAATATCATGTTCTTTTGCTTATAGATCCCGGCGATGTGAAATAAAAGGGGAACTTGTAAGATCATGGAGTTCGTATATGTGTTAGAGAAACGCCTGGGCCGCTAGCCTAAGCCATGCCTAATCATGGTGGAAACTTGCAGCATAACCATAATGAGCATTCTATGAAGCATCCTCAATAAAAACCTATGCAAATAGCAAATAAAAAGATCACTGAGATGCTCATTGTCTGTTTGCCTTGTCATTTTGATTATGGGATAGCTCCTGTGTCATGTGCAAGGGGTACCCCGTTGGCGGTTCTCTATGATACACATTTATTTACAATGACAAGAGCTTACTCGTGACTGAAGTTGAGTAGCATGAGGTTCGGTCTTCGTAAGTAAGGGGCATGGGACTTCAATTTATAATTTGTCAAGCATATCCTCTTAGTTGTGTCACTTTAACCTTAATCACCAAAAGATGCCTATGATAGGGGCAATGAGAGCTGAAAGCTAGTAAGTATCATAATTTTTAGAAGCTCTTTATGAAACTTGAAATCCCTACTTCCCTCTGCGAAGGGCCCTTCTTTTACTTTTTAGTTGAGTCAGTAAACCTATTCCCTTATATCTCAGCAAGTATTTTGAGTTGTTGTGTTTCATTCATTCATATGATGATTTATTCAATCATGTTTCTTATGTTCCTTGTTTTGCACTTTGCTCTTATCTAAGTGTTTACTACTTTGAAAGCTATCTTTGAAAACCAGTTATTTGTGAACTCCTGCAAATTGTCAACTATTCTTCGACCAAGAGCTAAGTTTGCCATTACCAATTATGATTTACTTTATGTATCTTTATTGTGTTTCCTTTACCTATTGCAAGTTAAGTTATATAATGGTGAGTTCTCTGCTATTATGATCTATGTATTGATGAATGTGATGCTTCTTATCCGTATTATTTTATCGACTCTTCACTCCATTAACCTGAGGTCATATTTATTGAGCTCAGTTTCGCTTGGGGACAAGCGAAGTCTGAGCTTGGGGGGAGTTGATACGTCCATTTTGCATCACTATTCTATATCATAATTTACTGTTATTCATTGATATATTTCATATTAAGAGATGATACTTATGTAATTTCATATGTTTTTGCATGGTTGATGACTTTTGGAGCATGGACCGCTGCGGTCAAGATTCTGATGGAAAAGGGGTTGTTTGGAGGCGAAATTTACGAAGATCAGAAAATCCGGGAAAATACATGGAAAATCCTATTTTTCCAGAAGACGAAGAAAGCCAGAAGGGGGAGTGGAGATGGGCCACAGGGGGTCCACACCACCCCCTGGTAGCGCCACCTTCTAGCGTATATTATCCCCCCCCCCGAAACCCTAAGACTCGGGAAGCGACCACAGAAAGATTCCGCCGCCTCTGCGGGGCGGAAAACACCGAGAGGGAAAGATCTCTCCGACAGACAGAATTCTGCCGGGGGAATTCCTTCCTGGAGAGGGGAGACTGTCGCCATCAACACCACCATCAAGCTGGACTTCATCGGGATCATCATCATCACCACCACCATCATCTCCACCAGCACCATCATCACCACCATCATCTCGCTATAACAATTGGGTTGAATCTTGCATAGTTCTTAGGAGAAACATTCCTGGTGTTGATTACTCTTTGTAGTTGATGCTATTGAGTGAACCATTGAATTATTGTTTATGTTCAGATTGTTATACATAATTATTCCATCTCTGATCATAATCTGTATGATGTCTTGTGAGTAGTTCGTTTTGTTCTTGAGGACATGAGAGAAGTCATGTTGTTAGTAGTGGAGTTGTGTTGAGAAAGATTCAATAGTTTGATATTTAAGTTGTGGTGTACTTCTTCTAGTGGTGTCATGTGAACATCGACTACATGACACTTCACCTATATGGGCCTAGGGGAATGCATTGTGTATTTTGCTACTAATCGTAAGGGTTGCCGGAGTGACAGAAACCTGAGCCCCCGTTAGAAAACCATTGCACAAGGGACGTAAGGGTCTTAGAGTTTAAAGTTGTGGTTAGGTGTCTACCTTAATTACTTTCTTGTACTTACGGATGTTTGCAAGGGGTTTAATCACATATATGTATTAGTCCTAGGAAGGTCGGTACATTAGCACAGGTTCACCCACACAACACTTAGCAAGCTAAATAAGATTAATCAACTATATGAAGCGAAAGCACTTGATGATATTGCCATGTGTCCTCGAGAACGTTTGGTCATCTTAAGTAATACAATCGGCTTGTCCTTTGCTGCATAAAGGACTGGACCATTCTCTGCATTTATTTTTATTATCTTTTATTTAGTCGTACTTTATTTACCTGCATTATCAAAAACCCCTAAAAATCCGTTTGCTAAGTATTTGCAGAGAATTTCTGATCCATACCACTAGCCAACACCTTCTGCTCCTCGTTGGGTTCGACACTCTTACTTATCGAAAATACTGCGATACACCCCCTATACTTGTGGGTCATCAGATACAAAATGTGTACTATGTGGAAGAGAAGAAGAAGAGGGAGCTCACCTATTTCTGAGATGTGAGTGTGTCAAACACATTTGGAAAGAACTGAGGATGCTTGATATCCGATAGAAGCTGCGCCAGTGCAGCGACATCAGAGGAGATGGAGGAGCTCTGGCGAATGAAAGAAACACAACGAATTGAGATCATAGCTACGTGGTGGAACTGGTGGAATGTTAGAAATAAAGTTCGTGAGGGAGGAAGATGATTGATGGTGCCGAAGTCGCTTTTAAGGCACGCAGTCTGGCCAGTGATTGCATTAAGTTCTGCATGCCTGAATGCAAAGTGAACAATGCAGTAATGAGCAAATGGTCGCCTCCAGCGATAGGTACCCTGAAATTAAACGTTGATGGGGCTTATTTGGAAGGTCAGAACTATGGAGGATGGGGTGTTATCGTCAGAGATGAGGTAGGGAGTGTTGTGGCTGTAGCTGCTGGAAGAGTTGATGGGATTATGAATGCGTACAAGGCTGAACTATCGGCGCTCGAGCACGCCATCAGTCTTGCCACGAGTTCGGCTGCATTCCGTGTCATATTTGAAACAGATACCCAACTGGTAATGTACGCATTGAATATTACCAAAGAAGACTTCTCCCCGGCTGTTGCTATCATACAGGATGCCCAACTTTCTTTTGAATTTTGTTCTAGAAAAGTGTAAACCAGAAAATTCCAGGAAATAATATTGAAGAATAGATTATTAACACATAAAGAATGAAAGGATTGAAAAAAAAAATTCAGCAGAAACTATTTTTCATACACCTACCACATAAATAAATTTACGTATGGACATTTACACAAGCACCCGATGAGCACTAACCCAAAGATTTCACAAGTCAACATTAGCCAAGCACAAAGGAGATGAACTTCGAGGAAAGTTGTGCAAACTGACGGAAAACATTGAAAGCAAGAACATGAGGTAAAAGTAACATTAGACCCAGGTTTCTGCAGAGCCGTCCATCGGGGAGTGAGGGACGCATGCCCATGCTCACGACGAGCAGGACCACGGCTCACCTGCCCCCATACAACATCCTCTCTTGCAATCCCCACACACTATGGGAAATTCGAGGAGCAACGTCTTCTTCCTAGTGCCCGACTGCCATATATCGTAGGCGTGGCTGTAGTATTTCCGTGTGCTAGCTAGAATGGCATGCCAGGGAGAGGAAGGGGTGACACATGGTGGAGTTAGCGAAGAAACAGATGACAAGATTGCTGGATAATCCCTCGGGTTGAGGGAGAGAGAGAAGATGGATGGGATTGGGGGCTAAAATGCAAAGGTGGGGCCATATTTTCTAACTAGTTACTAGAATGCTGGTTGAGTTCCGAGTTCTTGAGGGGCAAAATGCAAAAATGACTGGCAGCCGAAATTATGGGCCAGAATAAAACCACGCTAGCAGTTTGACTTTTTTGAGGGAACCGCTAGCAATTTAATAGTATAGGTAAGATATGTACTATGGACTTGACATGGACAAAAAGAGGAATGTGTTCCTTTGGAAGTCCCTACCACTGAATGACTCATGATGACCTCTTACTAAGTACAAGGAAAACACTCTTATGCAACGCCCACCAAACGGAGAAAAAATTATACATATTTGATACAAGTTGGCATACATGATGTTGTTTCAAGGACAAATGCATGTGATGTCGACTTTTTGTTGAATCCAGAAACACATAAGACATATTTGGGCCCAAAAAAACAATCACCAGGTAAAGCCAATGATATGAGGACATATCCTTCATAGAAATTTCATTTGCTCTAGAGTTTTCAATTTATTATATTCATTAGTACCCATTCTATTTAACTACCCGTAAAATCACGCATTGCAAAACTATTGTCGGCATTGGAGCTCTCTACTATGATATTTCTATAGTATTTGAACATGTCTACTATGATATTTATGTTCATTTAAATGACACATGTAATATGTGGATAAATATGACTTTTCCTTTTTAATTTTGCATCTGGTCTACGATAATTCACTTTAACAAAAGTAATTGAGATGCAATGTATTGTAAAAGAAAGAAACCTCCACCATTTTCTTTCAATACATGTTTTCTAGTTAGTGCACAAGTGCATTTTTCAACATTGAGATATAAATTATACAACAAAATATTGTATCTTTATACTAAGTTGTATTGTAATGTGATGAATTTTTCTAATATAATAAGTAAATTATACTTGTTAAGATAATATATGGAGAGAGAATTATAGCAAAATAAAAAAGTTTAGTATAATATTAAATGAGTCGTTTTTTCAAAGCTATGCTAGATGTTTGAAATGAGAAAATAAAAAGGATATTAAAACAACACCGGTTGGTCAATACAACACAATTAGATCTGTCCACTATGAGTCTAAGGCACCTTCAACAGTAGCACATGGTTAACATCCAATTCTTCTTCAAAACCACTTCAAAATAGATATCATGCTTTCCTTTCTGGATGAATCGCTTGGCCTTATGCGCCTTGAGACTAATGACATATAGACATGTACAGTTGTAGTATTTGAATATGTCATCAGAGTTAGTTAAAAAAGGAATAACATCCTTGATATAGATTTATTTTGTGATCTACAAGAAACTACTCGGTAAACCGTACATGTCCTTCTTCCTCTTCTTCCAATGAAGATGACACATGTTCTTGGTACATCTTTCTTGTAACCTTGGCATCTGGCTCCTCCGATGGAGGAGCTCCGAAAACATCTAAGTGGACCAAAGAAGTATAGGAAAGTTCACATGATTTATCTAGAGTATTATCTTAAACGGGTCCCGCTGTCCTGTCTAGTTCAAACGACAAACACCTAAAATGCATTACTCATGTTCGCTCTAAACTGAGCTCAAACTCGTTTTTTCCATGGATGTAACGTTCTTGTACCAATTGACCTGTGCTTCCGAGTGTGCACGATCAACCATGTCATGGTACCGAGATCAGCATACCGTGACCGGCATGGCTATGTAGCCCTTCGGCATGCACAGAGCGGCCGCGTCGAGGCTTGCAAGGAGTCAGGGATAGACTTTATTGACGTTATTTCCCCGTTGTTGATAGGGCTAAGTGTTGGGTTCTGCACATCAGAAGGAATACAAATCTAATTATTTTCGACTCCGCTAGTGAGTTGTTTTCTTGATCCCACATGTCGGAAGGCAACATATCTATTTTTTTTCATTGCTGCTGGCGGGCCAAAGGGAATGTCCCACATGTAAGAAAACGAGTCAAACAGACGGCAAGTAAGCCCAGCGTAACGAGAACCGGTGTCACATTTGTCTAGGGCACATAATTAATGAAACCGTGTCAGCTGATGGCACAGTACCAATAACATTCTATAAGATGATCTAACTGAGTAAATTCCTGATTTTTGTGCTCCATTGCAAGGGTGAACTTGTCCATCTGCAGAGTTTGAGGAGGTTTGTAGAAGAGGCTTGTCCCATTCATCCTGAGTGTTTCTCCATCCTTCTCCTCGAGAACACAATCCATTGCGGAGAGTTCACAAGACCCACATAACGCAAAAGACATAACATTATGCAGAACATGTTTTTGGAGCTGATCCACCATCGACCAATGGGCACAAACTCATGACCTATACACGGGTGGACGGAGCGTCTCTGTGCCCCGGCACTTGCCCGGGCTTTGTCCGGGTGGGCGTCAGGCGCAAGAGCCTCTCCAGCAAGGAACTCGCGCTGGTGAATGGGAAAACATCGCATGCATGTCGCCTTGCCTTTTTTTAAAGTACTAACCTGTTCAAGTAGCAAGTAGCAACTAGCAAGCAAGTCAACCATCAGCCAATAAAAAATAACGAACAGCCTGATAGGCCATCAATGACTGTCTACAAACTAAGCTCTACTAGGTAGAGATGCAAATGAGATTCGCACAAAAATCTCACTTCAAGTTCATCGTGTATATTCTGTGTAAAATTTGTCCAAACTTTGGCACTACAATTTACAAAATAAACTAGAAACATGACTTTGGTCACCAAAATTCAATTCGGCTCACAGCTGCAAATGAAAGTATTGCTTAGAAACATATTTTACAATGTCAGAAGTTTAGAAAACAATATTTGCAAGTACATCTTGGCATTCTACATCCACACACAAGTTTTCAAGGTAAAATGACATTTTTTTGTCCCGTGTAAAAAAGACAAATTTTGATGCTCCAATATGACTATTTACGGTCATTTTTTGTCCTTTTACACAAGACACGTATAATGTTCTTTTCTCTCGAAAACTTGCGTGTGAATATAGAATGTCTAGATGTCCGCGCAAAAAAAATCCAGAATTTTTTGACATTTTTAGATTCGTTTTTGATAGATTTTCTTCCAGAAATTGTTTTTGACATTTTGAAATTTTCTCCCATCATGACTATTCAACTTAGGGCTAGATCGATCAATCTCGAATCGATTTCCCAACACACGGTCGTGAAATCCTTGCTCGAGGCGCAACGACCCAATGATTGACGGGCGGTGGGTGGCGTCTACCGGGAGGCGCCATGGCGGCAGCGATTGGCGATGGAGACCCGTGAGCCGGTAGTGGATCTCCTTCCTCCTCATTCCGGCAATGGCGACGACGGCCACAAATGTCCCAGTAGCAGCAGTCAATCACATCTTGCAGCCGCAAGCATTGATGAGACTATGACTTAGGCGAGGAGGCGACTCTGGAAGGCGACGGCTCAACCTCAGCAACATCCACTAGTACAAAACCAGCCATTGAAGCCGGTTCTGGTACATGGGCCACAGCCGGTTATCCCATCCGCCTCTAGCCATGTGTCTCTAGAGATATCCACCCCCTCAGCCGGTTTCAGGAAACGGCTCTAAAAACAGCCTGCAGCCGGTTGTTAAAAACAACCGTCTCAGGAAACGGCTCTAAAAACAGCCTGCAGCCGGTTGTTAAAAACAACCGTCTCTCCATCGTAGCGGGCTACAAAAACAACCGTCTCTCCATCGGAGACGGGTGAGAATATCACGAGTCTTTAATATGTTTGCATCGGAGACGGTTAATAATAACACGGGTCTCTAATATTTTTTTTGCATCGGAGACGGTTGGAAATAATACCAGCCTCTAATATTTTTTGCATCGGAGACGGTTAAAAATAGAACCAGCCTCTAATATTTTTCCATCCGAGACGGTGAAAAATAACACCAGCCTCTAATATTTTTTCCATCCGAGACGGTGAAAAAAACACCGGCCTCTAATATTTTTTCCATCCGAGACGGTGAAAAATAACACCAGCCTCTAATATGTTTTTCATCGGAGACGGTTGAAAAGAATGACAACCTCTAAAATATTTTTCATCGGAGACGGGTAGAATTTAAAGACGGCTCGTTTGTCCGGATGGTCCGGAATTATTCAGAGCCACAAGTTTTACCCAGTAGCCCCTCAACACTATATATATGGTTATATGCAGGTCAATCAGGTTTCTTCATCACACAAGATACTCCAGTCAAATCACAGATTATTGCACCAAACCAAGTGGCATTAATACTGCACCAAACCAAGTGGCATTAATACTGCACCAAATAAGTGACCAGTTTCATGTTCATCACACACAAGATACACAAATTCCATGGCAAAGTGTTAAAGATCGACCGACACATGAATACACAGTTTGATGACTTGACAGTTTTCTCTCTCACAGTTCACATGTACTAGTTTCCGTCATGGTGGAACTCTGCGTTTTCTTGGAACACGTGCTGAACCAAAAACCCGGCAAGTTACGTGCGGACTATTGCTAGCTTTGTCTAAGGTAGTTCGTTCATGTCGATCCTCGAATGTTAGGAAAATGAAATCATGATCAAAACAGGTAAACGATTAAGAACAATATATCAACATAAGAAAAGGATGTTTGAATACCTCGCATTCCGACTTAGGTGTCAAATCTCTGCTCATCATGATGTTCATATGGTTGTGAACATAGAAGCCACAAAACGCAGTCGCTGGAGGCTGCTGGTGGCACTGAGACATACATAGGGCATAGAAATAACCAATCAACAAGATATAAATTCAATATGCATGGATATGTATGTACAAGTGGTAGCTAGGTAGAGGAAACTAACCGGAACATCCAGGTGATGAGTTAGGGATCTGTAGGCCGGTGCATGAACTCCTCGGTTGTGAATTACTTGAAGACATCTAAGAATGGCAAAGAAACAATTATACAATCTTTTGTATTACAAGGCAGACAGAAATATATGAACAAATTTTATTTTATTTTTCTCTCTTGTAGATATTTTGTAGATGGACTATGCATCAAAATAAACTTTGTGCTATTTTATTTTACTGTTTTCAGATGGCAGGAATAGAAAATCATAAAACTGAGAGATTAGCAGATGGATGTTTCTGAATTTGTTAAACACAAAAAACCCTCACTGCCAAGTTCAAAATGTCAAATACAACTTTCAAAATCTCTAACATCAATTTTTGAAAAGGTGATCAATATTTTATGGGAAAATCACAAATTCCTAACAGGGCTGGCCTACATGTTTCACAGAATGACAGGACAACAATATTACCATGAAGTGTTAGGATGGCAGAGGATTAGATATACCTGTCCAGAAGCTTGGTTACAGCATCGTAGTTCCTTTCATTCCTCCCAAGATAAGAATCAACATAATGGATGTTTCCATCCAGCAGTGAGATAGTGATAAGAATCCAGTGATCCCTAAAAGAACAAGAACACAAGTCAAATTGCACAACATCAATTTCCCTGGAAATATCATCCATTCAACAGTAACATTATCACTGTCAGTGCTATATTTTGCCAAACATTAGGAAATCTTTTCAGAAGATCAACATTGTAAAGATATATAATAATTTAATGCAACAAAATTCAAAAATGTGCTTGGGCCACTGGATGAAGATAGCTTACATTGAATTAAAATACCAAAATACTGACTCCTTATGATCCTGGAAGGTCTTCTCTAACACATGGATGATGTAATCCTCGACAAACCTTTCGCAAGAATTCATACTTTGTTCAGAAGCTAGGTAGGGGTCGACGAAGACTATTTTTTTACCTGCTGCTCTGGCTTCCTGATATTAGTACCTATACACATGTAAAGACAGAACATGAATGAAGTGTAAATTAAGATCTAGAGTTATTGATGCATTAATTGATAAATAATAATAAAATATCACAATGCACTGCATTTCACTATGCTGGCGTCAAAGGATTTCAAATTGAACAAGAGAAACAAGTCCTCCCAAGTGACTTGGAACGCGCACAAACCGTCATTCAGAAAGTGTTCAGGTTTGCACCTAACCATGAATCCCGAGACTTGGTCATTCTCTGACTTCTTGAAATTATTCAAGTAGTAATTCTGCAATGATGCACAAGCCCATCCATACTCTGAGGTAACACTCGTCGAATTGTGTATTAGCTTTTCCCCGGGCTTGTACGTCGGTCTATATCAGCCTCCGGCAGATCACCGACCTTATATATATAATCTGCCAGCGCCTTGCTGGTCAATTTGGAAGCGTCAACCGGCGTGATCTTTTGCGTTGCCCCTTTTTACCCTTGGGTTTCGTTGCAGGCTTGGGTTTTGCAGCAAGTGGTGGCAGTATCTGTGCTTGTGAGGAGCGTGTCGTCCTAGCTGGGATTGCTGGCTGGGCAGCTTTAGGGGTTGTCGAGGAAACACAAGCGGGGGTAGGAGCTTTGGCTGCTTCTACAACAGTTGGTGGCTTGGGCACACTAGTAGAGGGGGTAGGAGCATTCTTGGGGGCTGGTGGCTGTGTCTCTGCAGCTTTCTTCGGGGCAAGGGGAACCTTGTCAACAAGGACTCCTGCAGTCCTGCCGGGATGGCGCACGGGTGGGGGGGGTGTTGTTCTGTAAGGGGGGTAGGAGCTTTATCTTGTACAGGAGCTGGCGGTGTCGACGTCTCTGGCATGTTCGGCGAGGGGAGGGGCTCTTCCATAGTGTTATAAGTTGCTGGTGTTGGGAAGAAGTCAACTTGGACTCTAGTCTTGGCAGCAACACTCGTTGGGGTACTTGTCTGTTCAGCATCAACTTGAATAGTTGGTGCTTCCTTGATCTTGGGAGTACATGTTGCTGGTGAGAGGTCAGTCAAGACCGGCTTTGCATTTGGCTGGCCGCCGACTAGAAGGATATCTGCCTTGGGCCACTGGGTGAAGCTCCCCTTGGCCTCAGACAGAGTAACCATCTCTTCGCTAGGGATTGGCAACTCGATCTCACCGAACCCCTCAACGACATCATCGACGTTGACCCTAGCAAAACCGTTGGCAAGTTGGTTGTTGTGTATCTTCTACCCTTCCTTTGGGGGATGCACTTGGCCCCAAGCAGCCGTCTCGAATACATCGGAGCCGACTTTCCTTGCTCTAAGCTGGCAGACGGTGGCCACCTACATATAAGAAATTTATGTCAACTATGATTTCATATATTTGAAAATGCATAATCTGTACTTCAGATGATCAATGGGTTTAATTACCGTTATGCGATCACAAGGATAGCTCCCCGCCGTGTCAGCAGTACCGGCTACAGTGGAAGCACAGCTACTCCGATGTAGGTCAGCAATGGGAAGAACATCCTTTGTCGACGTCGACGGTGGCGGTACCTTTCCTGTTAACTCTGCTATTATTTCTGCCTTAAGCCTTTTCTTCATGTTTTCTTCAAAAAGGGCCTGCTTAGCTCTTTTGCACGCACGCTTGTCTTCCAGAGACCAGTTGCGGCCTATTTTTCATGGGGCTATGGAACCTACCCCCCTCGTGCGACCAGGGTGCTCTTTGTTTCCCAACCCCTCTATGAGGACATCTCCATGGAACTCACCTTTTTGCTTCTTCTCATCAACTTCCTTCTACATAAATATAAAAAAACAATTAACTGAAGTGAAAATGCTGTTATGAAATCAATATATAAAAAAACAATGCATCATGCTGAAGACTTACCAATTTGTTGTAGACTGAAATGTCCTCAGCCCTAACCAAAGCAGGCACATGGCCCGTACTACCATCAGATTTACTTCTAGCTCTAACAAATCTTCTTGCCCTCGCATCTTTAATTTCTGAAAATGGTGGCGGGCGTCCGGCCGCCACTGCCTCCGCATCCTGCTTCTCCCATATGTCGGACATGCCGGCATACCCAGCAGTCCCCATTTTGTGGGGGTTGTTGTTTGTCAAGGCAAGGGCTCTAGCTGCATCACTTCTGGCTATGAACTCATCGTAGGACTTCAACTTTTTGAACTCATCCCAAACCTCTTCGGTAATCTGCGGCCACACTTCAAAGGGCGTCAGATTTTGAAACACGTACTCATTCATGAGCTTGGACTTCCATGTCTTCCAGGCTTTGTTAGCGGTCATTAAAGCTGCCCGCTCAACACGCTTCCTGTCATCATCATCTCTGATGATGAAGTTCTTGAGGATCTCCCTCTTCATGAAAGCACGGTAATCCTTGGATACTTTCTTCCAGCTGGGAAGGTTGATGCGCACTCGTTCTCGTGCTACAATCCTGCAAACAGTTTTGAACTTCTTTCTTGCGGCATTCGGCTTCAACGTACCTCCGTTGTCAGGATCGATTTCGGTCACGACATACCTAGATTCTGGCCTTGTAGATTTCCCGCGACCATCACCTGCGCGTTTTGCTTTTTTTGACCTGGTTCGCTTGGATATCGGCTGCGAGGTAGAGCCACTCCTATACAAATCAAAAACATGTATATGAGATAGTAGCAAACAATATACACATATAGTCACTATATATAAATCACTAACAAAATCTGTGAAGCTAAAATGGCTAAACTAATAAGTATAATTCAGTGAGGCAACAATAATGTACTAGGCAGAGAGATCAATAAACCTATAACCACTCATTGAGAGATTAATTAGCACTACTCCTAAAATGTTAAGAAAATTATCTAAGAAGCCCATGGATGTTTCTAAATTTGACAAACACAAAAACCACTCACTGCCAAGTTCAAAAGTAGCAAATACAAATGTGTTAATTCCACACAGGCAATTAACAAAAGTAGCAAAGACAAATGTGTTAATCCCATGGATCAATAAACCTATAACCAAGCAAATTTCCACAAATTTTCATGTGATAATGTGATCAAAAACCAAGTCCTAGATCTATTGATTATTTTAAAAACATAAAACTAATAAAAAGCAGAAATGAAGTCTACATTATTGTGTGCCTTTGGTTCTTTATACATCAAAATAAATCTCTTCAAAGTATTTATCCTATTTTATTTTACTGTTAACTTTCAGATAATGGCAAGAGAACAGAGAATCACTCATTGAGAGATTAATTAGCACTACTCCTAAAATGTTAAGAAAATTAACTAAGAAGCCCATGGATGTTTCACATAGCATACAAGAAGTATAGGGTTCCTCACTCTCTGGTACTGTGCTACGAAGCATACATTTGGGCAAGAACAGCAAGAAAACTAGCAGGAGCCAAGAACAGGAAGAAAACTAGCAGGAGCCAAGAGGAAGAACAAGGATTACCTGTTTCTAGGATCCGGCGGGTTGCTTGACGGTGACGCCGTGGTCTCTTCGTTCCTACCCTCGTCCTCACTGCTGTTGTGGCTTGTCTCTTGCTCCTTGTCGAGGCCGGCGGCGATGGCGTCCCTCTTCCTGGTACTGCGACGTGCTGACGGGGAGGCTTCCATTTGGGCATGGAGAAGAGGGGGATCGGGCTGCGTCGAGTTGCGTGGACTAGGGGAGGGGGAGCACAGTGGAGGCGAGGGACGGCGGCGGCGACATGGAGAAGAGGGGGATCTTGCTGCGTGGACCCCGCAGCGCCAGGGGAAAGAAAGGCAGCGGGCCTGAGGGGGAGCATCGGGGAAGGGGGAGCACAGTGGAGGCGAGGGGGACGGGGAGCAGCGGGGGAGGTCGAGGCGAGGAAGGGCGGCGGCGGCAGCAGAGAAAGAGAAGGAGGGGAATAGCGCGCGGAGAGAAAGAGGAACAGCGGTGATGGGGAGGAGTTTGAGTGGATTTTCGTTTGAGCGGGCGAATACAAAATATTTCGATGGAAACTGAAAATTTCCAGTTTTGTCGCCAACTATGGGACTAGGATTTGCTCCCGCAGACGGCCGAAATTCACAGCCGTCTCTAACAATAGTTGATCTGGGTCGTCCAAGTGAAATCCAACATCGCGTATCGAGCTTCTGTGGACCTTAGACGGTTCGAATTTTCACCCGTCTGTGCGGGTGAATTAGAGCCGGTTTGTATTTTCAACCTCCTCTAATATGTTTGAATATGTTTGACTTGAAAAAGTATCCCGTTCTTCCTCCTCTGTTCTTCAAGACAGAGGTATCCGACGAACCCTAGGCACCGCCGTCGCCGTCGCCGTCGCCGCCGCTCCCGTTACTGCTCCGGCGCCGCCGTGATCCTCCCCCTTGCTAGCCTCTGCCCACGCCGCGCTCGCCGTGACTGCGCTCCACCACCGCTGCCAGCGCCGCGCTCCTCTCCTTTGCAGCCCACGCCGCCGCCGCTCTCCTCGTCGTCACAATGTCTTCTGAATCAGGTACGTAACCCTTTTCATGTAAACACATATTGTTTGCTTGCTGTCCTACAATAGAATTTGCTGGTTTTAGTATTTCCATCCTTTAGTATTGTTATTAAATGTTTGTCGGATCCTGCAAATTGAAATTATGTGATTTTTACTTGCTTACACTGATAGAAAATGAAGCACTTACACTGATAGGTTGATATCTAAAATTTTGCAACAAAAATAGCAAGGTAATTCTTCTAACATTTTGTGAACTAATTAAATTCCTTTTCATATCTTATATGATAGGTTCAAGTGAGGATGAGCTTGAACAAGAAGAGGTTATGGAGAGGGCTGATGGTGTTTCTAGGAGGGCTAATCCTAAAAGAACCGCGAAGAGGTGTGCTGATTCAATGGCAGCTAGCTCATCAAATAATCCCCAGACAAAGAGGGCCAAGAAGCAGCGGAACTCCGTTGCTCGCAGAGTATTGCCTAAAACCCAAGAAACCTTGACGGCAATGACTAAGCGGAAGTACGAAAGTCTTCGTTGGGATCAGAATCAGTATGAGCTGAAGAAAGAGAGCAGGTGTGGCCCAATGTTCCGCACAGTAATTCAGCAGAAGATCTTTGAAGAGATTATTCTTGCACTTGACACTAAGATTGCTCCTCAAAGAGCAATAGACTTTGAGCATATCAAGGAAAACATAAAGTTTGCCGGTATATTTGAAACTTGTGATCGCCTAGGATTAGTGGACATCATGTAGTTCAAGCATCACTACGACGAAGACGTGGTGACACAGTTCTATGCTACCCTTTATCTTGAGAAGGATCACGACAAGCATTTTCGGTGGATGACTAGGAACAAAGAACACCGGGCTCCACTTAGTAAATTTGCTGAAGCACTGGGCCTGCGTGTGGTGAAATAAAATGACATCAGTTTCTTCCGTCTCCATGAGGATGAGCTCACAAAGAAGCCTTCTGAACTGGATGGGTGCTACTTTCCTAGTAGCACATCTGTTGGCCAAGGTTTAATGCATGGGCATATCAAAGGCCTCTTGCCCTTCTTTGACACACTGCACAAGCTTTTTCGGTGGACCTTGTTTCCAAAGGCAGGAGACACCTCTTACATACGTGGATATGCAAAAAACCTCCTTTGGTACATCCTACATGGGAAGAAAGGAAAGGTTGATGTCATGGATCTCTTGTATCAAGAGATAAGGAGGAACATTGTTGATCGTCGGAAGTCACTGGTCTATGCCCCATACATTCAAGCATTCATTGAGCATGTCACCAAAAAGACCTACACATCAGGCAAAGCCTTCAAGAAGCATGGTATTCACAAACCCGTCGTTGACAAGCCACTCAAAGGTGCCACGAAATCCCTACGGAACAAGGCCACTAGAGATGTGGAGTATATGGATATTCTGGGCTCCGATGGCTATGAGAGCAAGAAGAGGCAGAACCGGATCATTCGTGGTCTCAGGACGTGGTATTGCATCTACATGGAAGATCGCGAGAAGCGCCATAGGGATCATGCTAGACTGAAGCAGAACAACAAGATGCTTAAAGCAATCATCAATCACTTCAAAATTGATATGCCGGTTTTACCAGGGTCAGAGGATGAGTGGAGTGATCAAGATGAGGAAGGGGATGTATTTGCAACTGATGATGAAGAAGCACAGTCACCGCCTCATAGAGTAGCAACTGAAGACGAAGGAGGAGTACAACCACCTGCAGCTGACAAAGGAAAGGTGTCACGTGCAATAGTAGCGACTGATGGTGAAGATGGCGATGAAGAGGGTGACGACCCGTCGTTCTAGGGTCTCTTGTTGTATCAAACTTTATTTCTGTGTGTTTCATGCTCGTGTGACGAGCGCTGGACTACTACTCTATATGTAACAGATTATGTGGGTGACTGGGTGTGGTAGGTACTTTTGAACTGCATATGGAGCTAGAGTACTATCTATTGTGGATGATCAGTTTATTATATTTTCTGGTTCCATGCATGATAATGCCCCCATATATGCTTTACATATCTAGGTTTATTTTGCTTGTTTGAAGCCATAATCAAACATCCCTATTCAACCCAAGATTGAAGCCATAAAATGGCCATATTAATCCCAGCCCTATTCAGTTCTTCACAGAATTTTTAATTATTATCTTTTCTGGTTCCATGCATGATAATTCCCCCATATATGCTTTACATATCTAGGTTTATTTTGCTTGTTTCAAGCCATAATCAAACAGCCCTATTCAGTCCAATATTGAAGCCATAATATGGCCATATTAATCCCATCCCTATTCAGTTCAGGCCAAATATGAATATTCCATCCATTCAAGTGGAAATATTACCCAAAACCAACTTAGTTTGGCTGCCAATAGAAGTTCTGGAAAACATGCTAGAGACGGTCAAAAATTAAAACCGTCTCCAATAGTACTATATCCGGACCCTCCGGCACAAAACCCATACACTCCAGATTTGGCCAAAACTCAAGAAATGCAATTTTTCCAAAACAAAAGGGTTAACAACGGTTCCTATAGTCTTAGCACTGCTAAATGAAGTCCTACAACTAATATAAGGTCCTTACGTTGAAGCAAATATATCACGTGGCAAAAACCTAGGATTCTACCCTGAAAGTTAAGATGACTCCTAACCAGATGTACTTGTTGAAACTCAACATTGGTGAAATTGTCCTAATTTTTTTTTAATATATTTACCACACTATATAGGTACCTTAAAATGGACACTTGGCAAGTTTCATATTTTTTTTACATTTTTTAGATATTATTAAAATACAAAATCCCTATAACTACCTATGTAGCTACAAACTTAGCCAAGATATCTAATGATTTCTATTGTAAGCTTATGAATTGAGCTAATGTACTTATATAGGTACTCAAATATGATTTTTCATTCATTTAAAACCTTTTTTATGCATGCTTACTTCAAATATCAATTTATATCCGCTAAATAGCCAAATATTCATTTAATTCGAAACAATACCAAATAAAAATTTAAAATATTCTATAAAATCACATTTGCAGGATTAAGTTGTAATTCAATTTAAAAAAAAGGCAACTACAAAGTATAGATTAATATTTCTCCAAGGAATGCTCATAGGGTGTGTTTTAGAGGGTCCGGGTTTTTATGGACCTTCCGAAAACTGTTTATTTCACAGAGTTTTGTCTTAATAAAGCCTAAAATTAGGTACATTTTGGAATGTATAAAAAAGATATTCTTAATTTGGAACCTAAAATACTTTTGGATAACGAAGAACATGTACAAATTACATATGACTAGGTCCAATATAGTACACCACACATCAACAACATATATAACCTGTATTACAAACAGTATTTTACCCAACAAAGCAGGAAGATGCCGTGTTACCAGACACTATTTTGCTTGTTTGAAGCCATAATCAAACAGCCCTATTCAACCCAAGATTGAAGCCATAAAATAGCCATATTAATCCCAGCCCTATTCAGTTCTTCACAGAATTTTTAATTATTATCTTTTCTGGTTCCATGCATGATAATGCCCCCATATATGCTTTACATATCTAGGTTTATTTTGCTTGTTTCAAGCCATAATAAAACAGCCCTATTCAGTCCAAGATTGAAGCCATAAAATGGCCATATTAATCCCATCCCTATTTAGTTCAGCCCAAATATGAATATTCCATCCATTCAAGTGGAAATATTACCCAAAACCAACTTAGTTTGGCTGCCAATAGAAGTTCTGGAAAACATGCTAGAGACGGTCAAAAATTAAAACCATCTCCAATAGTACTATATCCGAACCCTCCGGCACAAAACCCATACACTCCGGATTTGGCCAAAACTCAAGAAATGCAATTTTTTCCAAAACAAAAGGGTTAACAACGGTTCCTATAGTCTTAGAATTGCTAAATGAAGTCCTACAACTAATATAAGGTCATTACGTTGAAGCAAATATATCACGTGACAAAAACCTAGGATTCTACCCTGAAAGTTAAGATGACTCCTAACCAGATGTACTTGTTGAAACTCAACATTGGTGAAATTGTCCTAAATTTTTTAATATATTTACCACACTATATAGGTACCTTAAAATGGACACTTGGAAAGTTTCATATTTTTTTTTACATTTTTTAGATATTATTAAAATTCAAAATCCCTATAACTACCTATGTAGCTACAAACTTAGCCAAGATATCTAATGATTTCTATTGTAAGCTTATGAACTGAGCTAATGTACTTATATAGGTACTCAAATATGATTTTCCATCCATTTAAAACCTTTTTTATGCATGCTTACTTCAAATATCAATTTATATATGCTAAATAGCCAAATATTCATTTAATTCGAAACAATACCGAATAAAATTTTAAAATATTCTATAAAATCACATTTGCAGCATTAAGTTGTAATTCAATTTAAAAAAATGCAACTACAAAGTATAGATTAATATTTCTCCAAGGAATGCTCATAGGGTGTGTTTCAGAGGGTCCAGGTTTTTATGGACCTTCCGGAAACTGTTTATTTCACAGAGTTTTGTCTTAATAAAGCCTAAAATTAGGTAAGTTTTGGAATGTATAAAAAAGACATTCTTAATTTGGAACCTAAAATACTTTTGGATAACGGAGAACATGTACAAATTACATATGACTAGGTCCAATATAGTACACCACACATCAACAACATATATAACCTGTATTACAAACAGTATTTTACCCAACAAAGCAGGAAGATGCCGTGTTACCAGACACTATTTTTCTTGTTTGAAGCCATAATCAAACAGCCCTATTCAACCCAAGATTGAAGCCATAAAATGGCCATATTAATCCCAGCCCTATTCAGTTCTTCACAGAATTTTTAATTATTATCTTTTCTGGTTCCATGCATGATAATGCCCCCATATATGCTTTACATATCTAGGTTTATTTTGCTTATTTCAAGCCATAATCAAACAGCCCTATTCAGTCCAAGATTGAAGCCATAAAATGGTCATATTGATCCCATCCCTATTCAGTTCAGCCCAAATATGAATATTCCATCCATTCAAGTGGAAATATTACCCAAAACCAACTTAGTTTGGCTGCCAATAGAAGTTCTGGAAAACATGTAGAGACGATCAAAAATTAAAACCGTCTCCAATAGTACTATATCCGGACCCTCCGACACAAAACCCATACACTCCGGATTTGGCCAAAACTCAAGAAATGCAATTTTTTCCAAAACAAAAGGGTTAACAACGGTTCCTATAGTCTTAGCATTGCTAAATGAAGTCCTACAACTAATATAAGGTCCTTACGTTGAAGCAAATATATCACGTGGCAAAAACCTAGGATTCTACCATGAAAGTTAAGATGACTCCTAACCAGATGTACTTGTTGAAACTCAACATTGGTGAAATTGTCCTAAATTTTTTTAATATATTTACCACACTATATAGGTACCTTAAAATGGACACTTGGCAAGTTTCATATATATTTTTTACATTTTTTAGATATTATTAAAATTCAAAATCCCTATAACTACCTATGTAGCTACAAACTTAGCCAAGATATCTAATGATTTCTATTGTAAGCTTATGAATTGAGCTAATGTACTTATATAGGCACTCAAATATGATTTTCCATCCATTTAAAACCTTTTTTTATGCATGCTTACTTCAAATATCAATTTATATCCGCTAAATAGCCAAATATTCATTTAATTCGAAACAATACCAAATAAAATTTTAAAATATTCTATAAAACCACATTTGCAGCATTAAGTTGTAATTCAATTTTAAAAAATGCAACTACAAAGTATAGATTAATATTTCTCCAAGGAATGCTCAAAGGGTGTGTTTTAGAGGGTCCGGATTTTTATGGACCTTCCAGAAACTGTTTATTTCACAGAGTTTTGTCTTAATAAAGCCTAAAATTATACTTTATTTGTTTAGTATTTCTAGTCCAATGCATGTGTTAATTTCGTGCGTGTGGCCTTCCCGCTCCCTAGCCTGCCCATCTCTTTATTATATATAATCCCCCCTTTCCCAACTCTACCTCTCCCCCTCCACTCACTTCCAATTCTGCCGCCGCCCTGATCCGCTCATGGCGGATCCGCTCCCGACCCCATCTGTTGCCGCGGTTTGATATTCCGGTTGCCGCTTGATCAATCTCTGAGCTGCTATACCCCGTCGCCGAGACGCCCTCCCCCCCCCCCACACACACACTAAGAGCAGCCCCATCCCACATCCTGCTCTACGCTGTAGGTGAGTCACCCCTTCATTTCTGTAAGAGTTGTTAGTGACTAAATGTATATAAGAATGGGCAGTATAAATTAATGCGAGGGTTTTATTACTTGATCATCTCCGCTAACCGTCCCTCTCGATCTCTCCGGTTGGTTTAGTTAGGGGATTTATGTTGTAGTTTATTGTAGATGAATTGGTGAATAAATGTATATCAATTGTTATTTTCACATAGTTGATCTAGCTTCTTTGTTGATTTTAGTAGATATGGCACCGTGTCAAGTATGTTTCAGTGACTGCGACGGTTCTTCAACGAGCTCACTATTCGGTGTCCATCTCATAGAGGGTCACTTTGAGCATTCACTGGTATATATGTAATACATAAAATGCTTGTATAATATTAACCCTTTTATATGCTACTATTTACAATCTAATTTGTGCTCTTTCGTGTAAACACTGTCCCGTGCAATGTAAGGTTGGAGTTTAATCGCATAACAAGAGCTAGCGTGCAATTCCGAGCTTTGGGCGAACATACAAGGTTGAAGTGCACAAAGAGCGAACACTGACTCGCATTGCAGGTGTAGAATGGAGGAGGTTCATTAACCAGAACCGTCTCACCGCAGGTCTGTACCTTTGTTTTGCAATGGGAGCTCCTGGGCCAAGGATCAGTGTCGTCTATTTCAATAGCGGCGACGAGGAGGAATATAGTAGTGACGATAGTGACGAGGAGGAGGATGAACCCGTTCTAGTTATCTCTCAAAGATGCCATCTTACCCATAGTGAGGAGAATTACCTCAATGAAAACTTCCCTCCAAACAATTCCTTCATCGGGTTGCCATTTGTCACTCGCTTGACGAGGACGAATATTAAGCAAAGCAGGATGGTATGCTTTTCAAATTAATTACCACTCATGCATTTTTTTATTTTATTTTTTGTGTGGAATTAATTATAACAACCTATATCTAACTTTTGGTTTTTTAGAAACTTCCGTTGAGGATGGTTCCTTCTCTTGGAATTCCTGGAGAAGGCTTGGTTGGAGTACGCGTTGGAGCAGGTGGCGTTAGCATAGTTCCGTACAAGACAGAAACAGATGGACGCATCGCTTTCAACAAGGAGGCATGGAAGAACTTCATTCAAGAAGAAAATCTGCAAGTTGGACAAGCCATACTCCTTACTGGCAGGAACACTTCGCGTAGGAACCTTGAGATGATGTTCATCATCGAGCTACTCGTTTAATATATGCCAGAGAATTCCCCGCGGGTGTGGCAGACGACGTCGGAGTCATCATATATTACTACAAGTGATAAAACTTGTTTCTAAATGTTTGTTAAGAACATGCATGCATGTATGCGGCCCCTTAACCTATTGATTTTCTAGTTTCTAAATGTTTGTTTCTAAACTTTTCCAAACATACAAGCCGTCTCTATTATTTTGCTAGTTTTAAATTATGTTATGAAGTAATGTGGTTATAGAATTACCCAAATATGAATATTCCATTCATTCAAGTGGAAATATTACCCAAAACCCGTAGCCGGTTCAAATTTTGAACCGTCTCTAAAACAAGTAAATCCGGACCCCCGACACAAAATCCATACCGTCCGAATGCGGGGAACCCGGCCACAAAACCTTCCCTGTCAAAATCCGGAGTGAAGCTCTAGAATTATCCGGACCTCCCGGATTTGAACAGAAACAATTATACGATAATACAAACGTGCTCAATGGATAAACCGATACAAAAGTTCTCCCAAAGTCATACAAATATTATTACATATTACGAATTGTCCTAGAAATTACATTATCACGCGCTTTCATGCTTCAGGATCTTCATCTCGAATGTACGGCTCTTCCGGAATAACCTCGTCGTGATCTCTTTCCTTTAACAAGGACGAAGATCCAGGAAACTCATCAATCTTGTTATACTCTTCCTCGGAGATCACACCGTCCACACCCACGATGCTCCTTTTTGATGGCATAACTACATGTCTACTCTTATTCTTCGGGTCAACTATGTAGAAGACTTGATGAACCAAGTTAGCTGGTATGAATGGCTCGTTCTTGTAAGCTGTACGATCGAGGTTCACTGTAGTATGCCCATTGTCATTTGGAGTCACTTGACTCATAGTAACCCAACGACAACGGAACAATGCAAATTTGAAATCCACATAGTCTAGCTCCCAAATCTCTTCTATGTATCCGTAGTATAGATCTTTCTTGTCATCTTCTAAGCATACACCACTGTTTTGCGTTGTTGTTGTGCGAACTTTCTTCCTCGTAGCAAATGTGTACCCGTTGATCTTGTACACCTGAAATTGTCTGACCTCCCATGTTGGGCCTCTCGCTAGAGAAGCAATGGTTGGATCTTTATTTTCGACATTACGTAGTCGCTCAGTGAACCATGTGTTGAACTGGGCAATGTGGAGTTTCTCGACAGAACTACTAGTGGGATGCATTGCTTGTAGAAGGGCAGTGTGTTCTTCCATGTATGGAGTTACTTGGTCCATGTGATTTAGCACACAAAAATGAGCCTGAGCATATAAAATGGCACTTGGAGTGATCTTGATCTTTCCACTCGTTCCGAAACCAGTAAGCATTCCCTCATGGATGGACCTAGGCACGCCTATCGGGTCAAGGCGTGCCATGTAATCCATGCAGAACTCAACAACCTCTTCGGTTACATAGCCCTCGACGATGCTTCCCTCCGGACGTGCTCGATTCCTTACATAGTGCTTAAGAATTCCCATGAAGCGTTCAAAGGGATACATGCTTCGCAGATAAACGGGACCACACATCTTTATCTCGTACACAAGGTGGACAATAAGATGCACCATGATATCGAAGAATGACGGAGGGAATATCGTCTCCAAATTGCATATAGTCTCCACCACATTTCTCTATAGCTCATCCAGTGCATTAGAATCAATCACCTTCCGAGAAATTATGTTGAAAAATTCACACAACTTCGTTAGAGTATCTCGAACATGTGGTGTCAAGATACCCCTTATTGCGACAGGGAGCGTCTGTGTCATCATGATATGGCAATCATGAGACTTCATGCCCGTTACTTTGTTTTCTTTCCTTGAAACAATCCTTTGCATGTTGGCGTCGTAGCCCACTGGAAAATGCATGCCATATAAAGATTCACATAATTCTTTTGCCTCTTCTTTGTCGTAGACATAACTCACCCTGGGTGGCCTTTTTGTTGGTTTATCCAGCTTAATAGATGGTGTTTCTTCCCCTCTGATTTTCAGAGCTTCAAGCGTCGTTATGCTATCTTTTGTTTTGCCCTCTATGTTAAGCAATGTCGATATTATGCTTTCAAGCACATTCTTCTCAACATGCATCACATCTATGGAATGCCTAACACTTAGATGCTCCTAGTAAGGCAAGTCCCAAAGTATCGATCTCCTCTTCCAGACAGGTTTTTTCTTGGGAGGCTGATCTTCAATAACTGTTTCCGTTTCTTTGTCCCTGGCTTTGGCTTTCCCTTTGCCTTTTCCCTTTCGTTTGAACTTTCCCGGCTCAACTTTCAAGTGTCTAAGCTGAGCATAGATCTCGGAACCTTTTAAAATTGGAGGAGCCAAACCTTTCTCAACGGTGTTATCAAACTCTTTCGTCAACCTCCGATATCGATGATTCCTTGACAAATACCTCCGGTGCCTCATGTACACCGTTTTCTTGCACTCTTTCAAATACAAACTTGTTGTATTGCCTAGGCATTGAACACATGCATTTGTCCCCTTTATAACCTGGCCAGAGGTGTTTCCATAAGCCGGATAATCATTGATGGTTATGAACAATATGCATCTCAGGGTAAAGTTTTCTTTCAAGTGCGCATCATAAATTTTCACACCTTCAACCCAAAGAAGTTTCAAATCTTCCACCAAAGGTGCAAGGTAGACATCTATGTCGTCACCAGGTTGTTTTGGTCCCTGGATTAGTACCGCGAGCAAGATATGCTTCCGCTTCATGCACAACCATGGAGGAAGGTTATAAATGCAGAGATTCACAGGCCAGGTGTTATGGGTGGTACTCATGTTGCCGAACGGGTTCATTCCATTAGTGCTCAGCGCAAACCTCACATTCCTAGGATCCAGGCCAAAAGGATCACCACCATTGCCCAAAGGTACAAGTCTATAAATGTTTCTCCATTGCGGAGAGTTGGCAGGGTGTCTTAGCATTTCGTCCTGATAGCGATCCTCTTCGTGCCAACGCATCAGTTTTGTCGTATCTGGGTTTGCAAATAAACGTCTCAGACGAGGTATAATAGGAAGGTACCAACAATTTTTGTTGGGTATGTCGACCTTCTTCTTTTTCCTCTCCTTGTTGCTAGCCTCATCCATGTCATCATCATCATCATCATCATCACTCGGAACCTGGAACCTAGGAAATTTGCACTTCGAGCATTCATGCATTTTGCTATATTTATCACCACGGTACAAAATACAATCATTCTTACATGCATGTATTCTCTGGACTTTCATTCCCAACGGACACACAATACACTTAGCTCTGTATGTACTCTCTGGCATGTGGTTTCCATCCGGTAGAAAGTCATGTAAGAATGTTAACAACGTGGTTACACTCTTATCCGACCATCCAAACTTTTCTTTCATCTGCAACAGTTCAAGCACAGTAGCTAACTTTGTATATTGCGGCTGACACCCAGGGTACATTGGTGTCTCCGAGTCTTTGACCATACGAGCATACTTCTTGTACATTTTCTTATCTTTATAGTTTTCTTCAACGCCCCGCAGCATTTGATCCAGAGAGTCTTGTTCGTGTGTCATGTTCCCTTGCGATGATGTGTCCACGTCCTCGTGGTTTGTTTCATGGTGAGTTGATGTAAATGTGGTGGTATTCTCATGAACATCAAGCATTACTACATCATCTTCCCTGTTTGCATGGCACTCCCCTGCACTCTGATCATCACCACCACCATCATCATCATCATCATCCTGTGCACTTTCTTGTTCGCCGTGTTCGCTCCAACATTCATACCCCGCCATGAATCCCCTTTTGATCAAATGTGTTTGGATTTGTGAAAGGTTTGTGAAACTCTTGATGTTTTTGCAGTCACAACATGGGCAAGGTACCCATGGGTCATTTGTGTCAACCACAAGCTTTTCGGCCACATTCAAGAACTCCGTGACACCATCGAGGTACACCTCGGTCACACGATTCCCGAGATACATCCACTCACGTGTCATCTGCAAAATTAGACACATTAATACTCATAAGTAATAGTATAAGAATGTTAAACAACCCACCCAAAATCTAATGGGCTAACGTGCCCGACTAAATCCCCCAAAAAATAAAAGTCCGGACAACTCTGCTAAAATCCGAAGGGTTTGAAATCCTCTATTTATCCCTAAATCCCACCCTCGAAATCCCTAAATCCCCAAATCCCTACCTTTGCCGGCCCTGTCTCTCCTCTCCGGAGCCGCCGCCGCCTGCCCCCGACCGGCCGCCACGCGCTGGCCCCGCCCGCCACCCGCCATCCGCTGCCCCCGCCCGACCGCCACCCGCTGCCCCCACGCTCCAACCGCGCCTCCGCCTTTCTCTTGTCCGCCGCCCTGCCCTCACCCGCCTCCGCACGCAAGTCTCCATGGTTAGGATCAACGACAGCGACGATATCGACATCCATTCCTCCTCGTCCGATGAGGTACTCCTTTTAGAAATTTCGAGCATGATTTTGTTTATGAGCTTATCCCAATTCATTTTGATTTGAAAATTTATTAGGAATCAACCTGTGAATGCGGTATTTGTGATGGATGTGCGCAGTTTCAAAACTGTCTACAGTCAAAAATTCTTGTTTTGGAAGAGTTATACAATACAAGGGAGGAGAAGAGGAAGACCGACGAAGAACTGAGGAAGACCGTAGAGAAGCTAGGTCTAGCACTTGACACAATCCGGAAGATGGAGCAAGGAATGAAAACAATGAAGGAAAAAATGGAAAGAGTTGTGAACGAGAAGATGGAAATGGAGTTGCAATTGGCCAATTTCGTCGATGGACACAAGATCAATGCCCAACAAACTAAGCAAACAACTAGGATGAAGATGAATAAGATCAAAAAGTACGCTCTCCGCCTACAATACTCCTTCGCTGCCATTGTTATCCTAGTCGCGGTCATAATCGCTATGTTAGGAACATTCACATGCGGGAAGAAGTAGTTGTTATGTTGTAGACCAATGAGAGCAACCATGTGTTACATTTGAACTAATTGTGGGCATGACATTGTGGTGCATTTGAACATGATGAAAGTGTTGTTGTGTGCCATAATATTGTATGTTAGCAAATTATTTATGATTTCATCAAATCAAGTATGCCAATATATGTTGTGTCTCCATTAAAAATAGTGATAGTACAACGAGATTTCATACCTTTTAACACAGTCCGGATTAATTCGGACCCTCCGGGTTTCAGACAATCCTCAGCACTGTGTGCTCCATCTGGCATGTACTGGGGCGAGAAGACAAATTTCGTTAAATATGTTATGCCTGTGAAATAGACCGCAAACGGTTAATATTTAAAACCGTCTCCGCTCACTTGTAGCCGGTGAAAATAAACAGCCATCTCTAAGAACACTCGTAGAGACGGTCGTAAAAAAGAACCGGCTGCGAACCTATACAGATAAGCGGAGGAGACACCCCCAAGTGGCATCGAGAAACAGGAGCGGCGCGCGGCGCAGTCGTTCTTCACAGAGCGAAGACAACGAAGAGGCGGAGAGGCAGTTCTTCAAGATCCCCTTCTCGATTTCCCTCTGCCTTCTGCCCCTTCTCAACATCCCCTTGTCAAGATCCCCTTCTCGATTTCCCTCTGCGTCCATTCTGAGAGTCTGAGCGGCAGTTCTTCAGAGCGGATAATCAGGTTAGCAATTCTTCCGTATCGGATCCCTCTCGTTCTCTTTTGATACATGAAGTAATATAAATCACAATGTTTACTGTTCATTTTAGGGTTTTCTGTATCTCTCATAAATACTAGTTCTCGTGTATTCCATAATATTTGTGCATGTTTAATATACTAGTCAATTAGATGTCATGTGGATCCATATCATAGTTTTAATCTAATTAACTAGGAAATTTTTGCTACCTAAGTAAACTGTTAAATCTGATTGGCAAAAGGATATCAGTAGTATCGTATTAGTTTATTGTTTTTTTACGTGAAATAGTAGTATCGTGCATGCATAGTATACAATAAGGTAAAGGATATCCAACTTGTTTTCAACAACAAATAAACCTTTTAGGACATTTTTTAAAGATTTTCTTTGATTAATTTGTTTGTTCATATTTTTATAGTTAATTTTTTCTATCTTAGGGGACTGGGGAAGACAACATGTCTGGTTCACCTGAAGAGATGAGCCATCAGGTTTCTAGGATAATTATGAACCTTCTAGGTGCAGCTCCTGGTCCGATTGATCACATGTTTCTAGTGAAAACAGTCTGCTGTTGTGATCCGGATGGACTTTTCAAAGGTCTTCATGTTATTCACAAGCTCATTGGCAACAACTTCGAATTTATTGTGAATCACAACATTGAATGCCAGCTTCTTGTTAGGCCAACTAATTCTAATGCTACTAAGAAACTTGAGGAGGCACTGCAATACATTTTCAAATTTGATGAGAAGCGTGTGAAGATCTACAAGCTAGTACGCCTCGATCTTCTTCCACTGGTTGAAGACACCTTTCAATTTTATCATTCAGTTGTTAAAAGTCTCCCACTTCCAGTAGAGGGTTGTGATGATTTATTCATTGACCTGGAGACAAGTCAGAACCCAATAATGTCTGCGACAACCATGAGTATATTAGGTATTGTGGAGGGTCAGCACAACCAGGGAGTGTTGGCTGTGAAAGTTCATTTTGTTTACTCTCCTCACCACATCACTCATGCTTATCATGTGGTTCATGTTTGGCTTGAGAAGTACAAGTTGGCAGTTGATCGGAATGGCAGGGTGTACATGAAGTTTGACGATCCTGATGACTGTAACTATCTGGCAAACCACCAGTTCTTGTCAGGCGGCTTCGTGATCAAGTTCTTTTTAGTTCAGAGTGTGACCAAGGCTCATGAGACAAGGGACATTGGCAAGACATGCCCTATTTACAGTGCTGATGATGATGTGCACTACTCTGAGCATCAGTTTCAGTAGACCAGCATGAGATATGTTGAATCCTTTTGCCTTTTGTTTTCTGCAGTCTCTAATGTTGAATCATTTGGTGGATAAACTTTTGTATGTATGGTTATGTTGAACAGTACTGCTCTGCTTTTCTATATATATGGCTATGTTGAACTTATGTTTAATCAGTTTGTTATGCAACTTCTGTATATATGGCTATGTTGAATCTGTTTTTTATGCAACTTTTGAATAAAGGGAATTCGAATTAGTTATTCTATTCTGACAGGAACAGTACTCTCTGGCATCTATAGGCAAAAATAAGAGCTCAGCCGGTTACTATTATCAGCCGTCTCAAGTAACGGAGACGGTTGTAATACCAAACAGGCTATGAAGGTGAGGCAGACGGGTTCTATTTTCGTCCATCTCAAGTAACGGAGACGGTTTTTATTCTCATCCGGCTCCACCGACTCAGCGACGGCTGGAATAACAAACCGTCTCCAATAGAGAGACGGCTGTGATAACAAACCGGCTAAGCATGTCGGGCAGACGGCTGTTGCTTTCGTTCGTCTCGAGTACCGTAGATGGTTATTATTTCTAATAGGCTCTAAAACTCTTGGAGACGGGTCAGAAATTTAAACCGGCTGAGGTCCTGGGAGGGCGACGGTTCAAATGTTGTTTGTGTCAAACCGGCTCGGATCACAGTCTCTAATGCCTGGTTTTGTACTAGTGATCAGGCAGAAGATAGATAGGTTCATATTGCGTATTGTACTTCCCAATTTTGATATTGCTCAATTTTAGTCCAATTCTGAATGCTCAATTTTAGTTGACCCGTATTTCTTCATAAATTTGTAGTAGTTGAACTCGCATGGCTTAGAGTAAAATTTGTTCGAATTGTAGAAACTAGAAGTTTTTTTTGTTGATATAAGAAGCATCCCAAATCGCTGCTGTAACCAAATATGGTAAATGAGATGAAAAAAGAGCACAAGTCGGAGGATGTGTTTACTCCGGATAAAATAGTGTGTGATCCCACTCTTAGAAAACACATAAATGAATACCATCTCAATGTACAAGACCCGGTGAATATGTTTCATTATCCGCTCCATATAATGTTTACATTTGTCCAAGAAAAATATCAGTTGCCTTGCGACACACCCAGACTTCAATAAATTCCTCAATCCGCCACTGCCTATACAAGGATAAAATATCTCTCAAGTACAACGACATATCTATCTTACAACACATTCAAAGAATAAATGATGCATAGTTTCATTGTCAGAGCAGAACAAACATGTGAAATCGTCCAGCAAGTTGTTTTGAGTAAGGAGCCTACTGTTAGCAAGCAACCATAGAAAGGCATGTATCATAATAGTCTGTTATGTTACAGATAGCATGGGAACGGATATGTTTAATTCCACTATTGTTAACGGTACTACTCTCTCCGTTTTAAAATATAAGATGTTTTAGCTTTGTTAAAAGAGTGTATTTAGATCTTTTTTAGTGTGTAGGTTTATTAAGATTTGGAGTAAACCTACGGACTAAAAAAAAATCTAGATACACTCTTTTTACAAAGCTAAAACATCTTATATTTTAAAAAGGAGGGAGTACAATCAAAGTAGCTATAACAAACATGCCAAAGAAAAAGCCAACAGAGTACCTACGGACCAGCAGCAGCCATGTACTACGTAGTAGTATTTGTTTTCTGAAAACAAGCGTCATTACTGAACAACTACATTGCCGGGTGAGAACAGCTCGGTCAGCTGAATTCACGCGGCCGCCGCGTCGATTCGGGCGCCGGCCGGCGTCAGGCCGCACAACCCCAGGCGGCTGCCGCCCTGCCCGAAGACCCCCGTTTGCATCACCCAGCCTTCGATCATCTCCTGCGCGGCGCGCCCGTTGTCCGCCGGCACCAGATGCCCGGCGCCGTACACCACGGCGTGCGTCAGCGCCCCCGACCGCTGAACGTACCCGGCGAGCTCCCCTTCCTCCCCTCCTTCGCCGGAGATCCACCAAACGGCGCGCTCGGCGTCCTGGAACGCGCTCAGGCCGTCCCACCTGAGCTCCGTGAGCCACGCCTCCGTCGACACCACGCCGATATGGAGGTCCCGGATCCCCTGGTACAGCAGCACGCGCGTCCGTCCCCGGAGCAGCAGCGCCTCCACCTCCGGCTTCACGCTCTTCATCATGTCGTCGTGCATCGCCGCTCTGACCTCGTGGTTGCAGTCCTCCCACACAACGTCTGGGCGCGCGCCCAGCGCCGCCTTGGCCTCCGCTGTGTTGACTAACTTCCCGACCGCCGCGGTCGCGTACGGCCGCTGCTTCACGTAGTCGTAGAGCGTGGCGAGCCCCGTGGTGTTCTCCAGCCACGAGACCACCTTCCCCCTCGCGTCCGACGCCTCCCGCCACCGCGCCGCTTCGGTGAGGGCCACCGCCTCCGCCTGCATCGCCTCGAGCTCCCGCCTCTGCTTGGCGTTGATGAAGCCCGTGAAGTAGGCGGCCTCGGCGTGCGTGGCCAACTGCGCGACGGGGTGCGTGAGCCCGTTCCCGATGGCGACGCCGCGGAGGTTAATCCGCCGCCCCAGCGGCAGACCTGGGTTCACGGCCAGAATGAGCGCCGCCGCCGCCGGGGCGTACTTGCCAGCGTAGCTCTCGCCGGTGATAAAGAACGGGCGCGCGCGGAAGGACGCCGGCCGGACTGCAAAGAACGACTGGAGCGCCGCGAGGACGTGCTCCGCGATGACCGACTGGTTCCGCGGGACGTGCGCGGGGGAGGGCGCGGCGCTGAAGCCGGTGCCGAGCGGGCTGTCGAGGAAGAGGAGCCCGAAGCGGCGGTTCCAGGCGAAGGGGTTGCGGGAGAGGGAGGCGCCGTCGGGGGCGACGAGGTAGGGGCCGAGCTCGAAGAGGTTCCCTACGAGGCCCGAACAGCCCGGGCCGCCCTGCAGCCAGAGGAGCAGCGGCGTGGAGGGCGGTGCGGTGACGGGGTGGGTGGCCTCGTAGAATGCGTAGAAGAGGGACGCGTTGGTGGTCGGGTCGACGGGCAGGTAGCCGGAGCTGGTCGGCAGCGCCTCCTTCGGGAACAAGACCGAGGCGGCAGGCAAGACGGTGGTCGTTGTGAAGAGGAGAAGGACGGCGGTGAGCTGAAGAAGCGGTGGAGCCATCGATCGGATCGGATGCTTCCTTGGGCGTGCGGGTCACTGTGTTTCTCGGAGAGCAGAGTGTTTAGCCGTTGACTTGGCTTTGGTCTGCACGCCTGACGGGTAGTTTAGTAACGAGTAATTCTGCTAGTACTCAAATTTCATAGTAACGAGTACTACTCAAATTTCATTGCAAGGATAAGACGAAGTTTAGTTACCTTATGGAATCATAGAACATGGAGTATTAGCACCATAAATCAAGAAAAAAAATTATAATTGTGGTATTACCGTATTAGCACCATAAATCATTTCGAATCCCCGTCTATGTGATATATATGTATTTCTTCTATTTGGTTTGCTAATTCTCAAGAATTAGGTTGGTGCCCATTCAGGTCTTAGAGCATCACTAGTAGAGCCCCTAAATCCCTATCTAACCGTTTTTTTACCGATTCGGAGCAAAAATTCCCGTAGACTAGAACCCCTAGATCCTCAAACCCTTAAAAAAAATTGAGGGCCAATCCCTCAACCCGGCTCCCAGCCTGTAAGGGTTGGGCGAGCCAACCCGTGCACCGACCCGTGCACACTTCCTCGCGAGCGCGGGAGGGAAAATCCCAATCCCCGCCTCCTTCCCGCCTCCTCCCACCCCGCGCTGCCGGCCGCCGCCACTCGTCCCCGCCACCTCCTCCCGCCCCGGCCTCCTCCCGCCGCCCGGCCTCCTCCCGCCACCCCGCCTCCTCCCGTCCCCGCCCCGGCCGGCTCCGCCCCTGCTCCTCCCGCCCCGCCATGGAGCCGCCACCTCCGCCTGGCCCGACTCCAGCCCCCGCCTCTGTCCTGGCCCCCAGCTCGGCCTCCTCGCCCCCCTCCTCCGCCTCCGCCTCCGTCCCCATCCACGACTCTGCTCCGGGCTCGGCTCCGCCTCCGCCCCGTCCCCGAGCACGGCGCAAGTGGCATCGGTGGTGGCCGCCACCCACGTCGGCGCCAAGCGGAGGCGTGCGGGGCAGCATGTCGTCCCAGCCTCCGCCCCGGCCCCCGTCGTCGCCCCGGCCGTCGCGTCGCCGCTTCTCTTCGAGGTGACACTCCGATGAGTGGTGGTGGCGATGGCGGTGTGGAGAACTCCACCACCTGCGCCTATGGAGGTGCTTGATGGCACCGAGGTGGAAGTGTTCTATGAGATGGCGCCGAGGTGCAACTTTTTGGTGATGGTGCCGATGAGAGGGGGAAGATGATGATTTTGTGATGTAAACTATTAAACCATGCATCTATGATCTTCATTTCCTAGTTTGTTTGAAGTGACAATTGTGATAAATTGTGTTTTCCTAGTGATATTTGTGATATGTGCAATGATATTGTGATAAGGGTTTGATGGTTTTGCCTCAACCCTCAAACCCTTAAAAATTTGAGGGTTTGAGGGTTCTAGTCTTTGCCCCCTGTTTTTCAGCTCTCACAAGTACCAAAACATGCCAATTCTTAACCTAAACTTTTAAGGGTTTAAGGATACTAATAGTGATACTCTTAAGACATTGAATTTGCATCGTGATTCTGTGTATCACAAGGAAGTTAGTTATAAGTGGGATTGCAACTGAGTTTTTAGTTACAAGTGAGACTTTTGTGTCGTAAGTGGGGTTATTACAAATGAGATGGCAAGTGAGACTACACGAGATCACCTGACTGAGAATTTTACATACACTCTTCTTCTACATCTATTTGAACGTAGTAGAACAATCATGAAACCGGGAAATTCCTTTAATAAGATATACTTTCTTGAACCAAAAAAAGAGAATGGGACAAATCTCAAGCATTTTTGAACAATCTAATATCTATCCGGCATTGAACAAAATAATGAGAAAGAAACTTGGGGGAAATTCTCGGCACCTATGTATTCTGTAGATGAAAATTAACAGTGCCTTTGACTCTATAGTTTATAGTAGGTAGTAACAAAATGTTATGTGCATCATCTTAGGCTGTGGGAAACCTGGACTCTTTTTTTGTATGGTGGGGAAAACCTGGACTCTAGGTTTTTTACTGTTCTTTTTGTGCATATATCTACGAAGCCGTTCCGTGCACGTACCAGATCGTCCATCTATATATCCCCATGAAAAGAAGATCGTAGCTCAGGGAGTCATGGAACGCGTGCGGCTGCGGTATGGCGACGACCTGCGGCTGCCCGACGACCTGCTCGCCGACGTCCTCGGCCGCCTCCCGCCGCGCTACCTCGCCGCCTCCCGCTGCGTCCGCAAGGCATGGCGCCGCGTCGTTGACGAGCGCCGCCTCCTGCGGGCGGACCTCCTCCCACTCTCGCTCGCCGGCATCTTCATCCAGTTCGAATGCCACGGCTACCCGGAGTTCTTCTCCCGCCCCACATCCGCGGCTCGTGGGACGGCCAACACCAAGCTCGACTTCTTGCCTCCCGCCGAATATCCCTTTGACGAGGTATCCGACGGATTCGACGAGGACTATTTCGTGCGAGACCACTGCAACGGTCTCCTCTTGACCGACAAGTACGTGGTTAACCCTGCCACACGATGCTGGAATACTCTCAGTGCTCGTCCGGGCCGGCCCAGTACCGACCCCGCGTCGATCATCTGGTTCTACAATAACTATCTATACTTCGATCCCATGGTGTCGCCTCACTACCAAGTGTTTAGCATCCCTGGTCTGTGCTCCAAAAGAGCAAAGGAATATGTAGACCCCGTGGTGGAGAAATCCGAGTGGCCGCCATCTACATGGATCTTGAATGTCTTCTCGTCAATGTCGGGTCGCTGGGAACAGAGGCCTTTTGCTCGAGAAGGCAAGAGTGCAGGGTCTGTCGCTGAGGCACGGCCCCCTTCCGGCTGGCCCAAATGTCACACTAGCTACTGGAGACAAGCACTTTATGTGCACTGCCAGACTAATCTTATCGTGAGGTACCGATCCACACCATTCATTCCATTACGCATGTTACATATATGTCGATGCTTATTGCTACCCATTAGACAGTGATATTGCTAAAAGACTTGTTTGCATTATCTATTAACGTGATTTCACCATAACCTTGCAGGATATCCTTGTCCGACGATAAGTACCGTGTGATTAAACCACCGATAGACATCTATACCAGGGCTCGTCTAGGAAGATCAAGAGATGGTGTGTACTACGTGTCATTCATCAAGTACGATGCCTTTCGAGTTTGGATCCTCGATGAATCACATGATGGTCAAATAAAGTGGACGCCCAAGGGTGAATATGACCTTAAGCGTGTGCAAGCAATAGACCAACATGTTCATGGTCCCTGGGTGTTAGAAGACATCAACTATGAGCTATTTCGTTCTCAGCTTCCAGAAGTCGACAGGAAAGCAATAGCTGGTGAAAAACTTGAATGGAACTCTGACAATGAAGATGTCGATGTTGATGACAACAAAGACTTGCTCGGAGAGCGTCATCATGGATGTCACATACTTGGGTTTCACCCCTACAAGGAGATTCTTTTCTTAAGCAGCTTCAAGCAAGAAGAATGGAGGGCAACGGTACATGCCTATCATTTGGATACCTCGAGGGTTGAATGCTTAGGCAACATGCGCCCGGCGCACTATGATCTTTTCGAAGGCATGACGCCTTGTGAAGTGCGGGATTACAAATATTTTCCATACACCCCATGTTTGATTGATGAATTCCCTAGCATATAAATGTAGTTTATAATTTCATTCTGTTGGAACATGGTATGTGTACACTGAACAGCTGCTCTTATTAGCTAGCTATCAGCACGTGTGACTACTAATTGTCATATGAACTAGCTAGATCCAATGGGCGTGCATCAATGTACATGTGAGTCATGCGTGTACGTTTGAATCAATTAAGCACCCAGCGAATATACTGCAATCCCATGCATTTCCTGGCATGCCCATCGAACTATATATTATGTATACACTAGGCGTGCAAGATGTGTGCATGGTCCGCCATGGCAAGGCGAGAGGCTCTTCTTCCTTGTCTAAAACTTAGCCAGGCTACTGGCCCGCCTACACGCCCGCACATAGCTGACCCTGCACTGCCCACTATATTCAAGCGTACATGTCGTATCGAGTATACGGATTGTCGCCCGAGCTGCAGTTAACTTCTTTTCAAATATCTTTGTGACTTAAGATTCCCATCCCACCGAAGCAACATGTAAGTGTAAAATTAAGAACAACACAGAAGCACCCCATTGAGTAACAAGGGCACACAAAACTGATAATTTGTTCCACAGCTAGAGGTAGTAGGAGGATCGCTCTTCACTTGTATCATCGTGATGCTACTTTTAAGTTTAATAAAATGTCCTTCATCGAAAGAGGTAGTAGGAGGATCAACGGCAACGCAAGATTTCCATTTGCAGCTAAATTAGATTGTACAATATTTGCAGGCTAGTAATTAAACTAGTACATGCGAAATCACAAAGGAGTCAACGTGACATGAAAGAATATTGTTTCAAGCACGATCTAAGCACCTATATATAAGAGTGGGCAATACTCCATGTATATATATGGTTTCCTTTTTCACAGAAAAGTATATATATGTATGCCAGACCCTGCTAGTTAACCCACACTGGGAATCTGTACAACGTTGTTGTACTTGTCCACAACGAGCCTGACGCGCCTTGAGCTGTAGCTCATGGTTTGCAATTGAGTTTCTGGATGAACTACGCAGTAGAGGTCCGGCTTGCCCTTTCTGATGATCCTCTTAGCTTTATGGGCTTTCAGACCAACAACATCTGGCCATGAACACCCATGGTATTTGAAGACCTCTGAATCAAATGTCGTTTGCTTTGCCCCTGCCTCCTTGAACCTGCGTAGGAGGGACATACATACGTATGAATAATTGAATATCATGTAAACTTGGCGTCATGATGAAAAAAAAGGAAAGATCTCAATTTTCATAATGTATAATATTGTCATCAAATGAGGAACATGTACATACATATCTTTTTCACCATGAAAAGGGTAAATGACGTCAAAACTAATCATGTAACTTAACAAGGTGCATAGCTGAAATGTGAAGCTGTACAATGCCGCCCCACTGGTAAAAATCAGTGGAATACAAACGCTGCATTATTTATACATTACTTATACTTATATAAAATAAAAAATGGTCAACAAACCCTACCTTCCCTTTCTTCGATAATGATGACACAGATAGCTTAGACGCCTTTTTTGTAACTTTGCTAACCGGCTTCAGCTCGGGCTCCGACAATGGCTCTTGCGCTGGCTCCCCATTAGGAACAGTCACAATCTATTTATAATCAGCTTACATAAGTTATATCTCAATTAGAACGATCTACACTAATATAAGCAAATCCAGTTTTCAGAACCTCGTCTAAAATATTTGCATACCACACTATCTCAAAATATTACCTCTTATCAAGAAATAAACATTGCCTCTATTTGAAAATAGCTTATCTTGAGGGATCATGATTTGTTGTGTCCATTAATCCATCGATAGAACATAACACACACATACAGACATACCCTACACTACTTCAACAAAGGTTTAACCTTTTGTTTTTTAATTGTACATGAACAAACATGGGCTAGCCTTTCTTTACAATCACATCATTTCACAATATTCAAAGTACTAAAAAATGAAATAAAGATAGAAGCAAGCAAACATGTAATAGATCTAATAGCAAACGGTGTTTCAATGCTTAGAAACAAGGCATAGAAATCATACTTTCACTAGTGAACACTCTCATATAAATATATTCTCTTTATGATACTACTCTTAACTACTCTTCCGTTGGACACTCTAATCCATGGTAGGGCTATAACAGCACACCTCAAAGCTCATATTTCCCATCTAGATAACCACATTGTCACCTTGAGTACTAGATGGTTCAAACAAACACCACAATTTTATAAAGACATCCAACTCCAAATATAACTTATAACAAGTATTTGTAATCTCTAGCCTAAGTGCCACCATGGTGTGCACACTGTCAACTTCACACACATAGGGAGAGCAGAGATCTATTAAAGCACTTGAGTAGCAACGTAGATCTACTTGATTACAAAGCTCATGACCACAATATGATCACGCATAGAGAGAGATGAACACGTAGCTATCGGTAGAACCCTTAGCCTCGAGGAAGAACTACTCCCTCCTCATCATGATAATCAGCAATGGTGATGGAGATGGTGGTGGAGATCGATGGAGATGGCTCCGGGGGCACTTCCCCGTCCCGGCAGGGTGCCGGAACAGAGACTTTTTGTCCCCCGAATCTCCCCTTTGGTGGCGACGGAGCTGTGGAACTTTTCATGGCTGGAGGCTTGACGATTTAGGGTTTTTGCATCGGGAGGCATCTTATAGGCGAAGAGGCAAGGTCGGTGGGTGGCCAGGGGGCCCACACCATGCCCTAGCGCGACTAGGGGGACCCGCGCCTAGGGGTGGTTTGGCCACCCTGTGGCCCCCCTTCGTCTCTCCTTCTGGCTCCGTGAATCTTTCGGGAAAATAACGACTTTGGCTTTTGTCCGATCCAATTCCGAGAATATTCATTTTCTGACTTTCTGGAACCAAAAATAGCAGAAAATAGGCAACTGGCACTATGGCTCTTGTTAATAGGTTAGTCCAAGAAATCATATGAAAAGTGCTCCAAAGTGTGGACAAAACATAAGAAAGTAGATAAAACCAAGCATGAAACATTAAAAATTATAGATACGTTTGTAACGTATCAGGGTTTCGCGGAAAAGAGAACGCTGGGGATTTCGTCGGATGTCAGGAAAATAATGGAGTCAAAGTCGCATGAATATTTGGAAATCGCACTATTAGAAGTTGCCTGGGAGTTTTTTGGTACCCTCGCTTGGGCTTCTCCCGTCCTATATATAATAGGTCGGGTCTGAAAGTTATATGTGGATAGGTTTTACATACTCACAATTACAATACCAATACAATGTTGGTTCATAGTCTATTTTCTAATACAATCAAAGTCTTTGTCGGCTGCTTCCTTGGGCTATCATCTGAAATCTTCATGGGCCGTAAACCTTTTTACCCAGTGTAGGGTAGCAAATTATAAGCACTCGAGTAATCATACCTATGTCAACCGGTGACGAGCAGATGTAGGGAAGCGCCTGACGAGGGGTAACCACGGCAATGCCCATGATTATGAACTTTGTGTTTCAGGGAAGAGAGAGCACTGGGAATTCCTCGGCTTAACAGACAAATAAGGGAGGCGATTTACCCAGGTTCAGGCTCTCGTAGAGGAAACCCTACTTTCTGCTTGTCTGCTCATATTATCATTGGAGAGTACAAACTCGTTGAGTCGACTAGATGCGATATCGTCGAGAGAGGGGTATGATGTCTATTGTCTAGATCTATTGTGGGGTGTAGCGCGCCCTCCTTGTTGGACCCTTTTAGCCTTTATATATGAGGAGGTTAGGTCTCAGGTACCGATACGAGTTGGCTACAAGTTATAGTTTGTATGTAATCTAGTCTTGGACTTTTCTTTTCTTGTTCCGCCAGGAGACTGTGTCCTTGTAGGCTTCGTATCTATTGAATCATTATGGATATCATGGATCTTGGCATATCTTTGGGTGAGCCTTCCGCTGGACCACACCATATATATCAATATTGGGCACCAGAAGGGCCATGCCCATGTCAGTGCCAGTGACGAGCTGATGCGGGATGGCGACAAACTCGTTGCTCCTCATCCTTCCTTGCCGACGAGCTCCCTTGCCAACGACGTTGATGCTAAAGCGGGAAGATGCGATGCGGGATGCCACCGATGATAGGCTGGTGCGGGTCGATGCGCTCAGGATGACGCGACAACGAGCTCCTTCTTCCTTTCCGATGCGTGGCGGCTAGGATAGAGAGAGGTCAGAGGTAGGGGTCGTGGGGAAAAACAGGAGATGGGCTAGGTTTCGGTAGTGTATGGGCACATTGTGTTTCGGTGGCCCACATATCAAGAGGTTATCGGGTCTCCATGGAGTCCCTGCGGGGAGAATTCGCTACCCATCCACGCCCCGCTATACTATCGTGGACCCGCCAGACCATCCCCATGGTGTGAATTCGTTCCCCATCCCCGACTCGTGGTGGGTAAATCCCCACGGGTACCCGTCCCCACGGGGAAAATTGCCACCTTGTCTTGGGAGATGGCTAGAGAATTTCTTTTTTTTGGAAAAATGAACAACCGAGGTTGTTTCTTTCGGTCTTTTTCTGTTGTGCCTTTATTACTTTTAGTTACCCTCCTAGATGGCTCTATAATAAGTAGGATGAAAAAGGTGTGCTAGTTTCAAAGTGGTCTGTGAGGGGGAGAGGGGTTTGCCTTGTTTTAACTCTCGGGTATGTTGTTTTATGGGTTTCACTTCTGAAAATGAAATCAGAACCGTGAGCTTCGCAATTCGAAAAGAAAAGCTTAGTAGCATGGTATGATCCATACGGTTCAAAAATTATACAAATCTTGGGCAAACCGTGTATTTCAAGAGTAATAACACTAGTTTTTAATAAAATTGCTATCAAATTAGACTTGTCCGGCGGCCCGAAACATGGGAACTGTCTATCCACGAGGAGGGACCGCTTCTGATGGTGGACCCGACCCAACTGCTCCTCCTTAAACAAAACATCGCTGGATCGAGGAGCACGAAGCCATTACTTTCCTTGTTCTTGATTGATCAACGGCATCTCCCATCTCTCGACCCGCCTTAATTAATTAAACTAGCCGTCCGGCCGGCGTGCGTAGCGTACGTCGTGGTTTCTTCCCGTTGCCTTCATCGCTCGTCGTGGCAGGAGGAGGATGCCATCCGTCGCCTCCTTCCCACTCAGCTCAGCTGGACCCCGCGTCGATCCTACGACGCTAGTACTTCATTCAGCACTTCACCAACCAATCTATTCGTCGGTACCACTCTCACGCCTCACTCACTGACCTGCACGCACACCCACGGCATCTTATCCGATGGCTCCGCCGCCGCCGCTTCTTGGTCTCCTCGTCCTCCTCCTCTTCACGACGACCACCGTGTCACTCGCAGGCTCGGTGGTGTTCCCGAAGGAGGCGCTGCCGACCAGCTCCGGCTACTTGCCAGTCGACCGGGCCACAAACGCGTCCCTCTACTACGCCTACTACGAGGCCACCGCCCCCGTCACCGCGCGATCCGCCACGCCGCTGCTCCTCTGGCTGCAGGGCGGCCCGGGCTGCTCGAGCTCGGCCCTTACCTCGTCAACGCCGGCTCCCTGTCCCGCAACCCCTTCGCCTGGAACCGCCGCTTCGGCCTCCTCTTCCTCGACAGCCCGCTCGGCACGGGCTTCAGCGCCGCGCCCGACCCCGCCCTCATCCCCACCAACCAGTCCGTCGTCGCCGCGCACATCCACGCCGCGCTCCAGGCCTTCCTCGACGCCAGCACCTCCTTCCGCGCGCGCCCCTTCTTCCTCTCCGGCGAGAGCTACGCCGGCAAGTACGTGCCGGCCGCGGCGGCGCGGATTCTATCGGTCAACCCGACGCTGCCGGCTGGGCGGCGGATCAACCTCCGCGGCGTCGCCATCGGGAACGGGCTCACGCACCCGGTGGCGCAGGTGGCCACGCACGCCGACTCCGCCTACTTCACGGGCCTCATCAACGCCAGGCAGAAGCGGGAGCTGGAGGCGCTGCAGGCGGAGGCCGTGGCGCTCACCGAGGCGGCGCGGTGGCGTGAGGCGTCGGACGCGCGAGGGAAGGTGCTCTCGTGGCTGCAGAACGCCACGGGGCTCGCCACGCTCTACGACTACGCCAAGCAGCGGCCGTACGCCACGGACGCCGTGGGGAAGCTCGTGAACACGGCGGAGGTCAAGGCGGCCCTCGGTGCGCGACCAGACGTGGTGTGGGAGGAGTGCAGCGACGCGGTGGGGGCGGCGATGCACGGGGACATCATGAAGAGCGTCAAGCCCGAGGTGGAGGCGCTGCTCCGGCAGACAAGGGTGCTGCTGTACCAGGGCATCCGGGACCTCCGGGACGGCGTCGTGTCGCAGGAGGCGTGGATGAAGGGGATCAGCTGGGGCGGCCTGCGCGCGTTCCTCGACGCCGACCGCGCCGTGTGGCGGACGGGTTCAGGCGAGGAGCAGGAGCTTGCCGGGTACGTGCAGCGGTCGGGGACGCTGACGCATGTCGTCGTGTACGGCGCCGGGCACCTGGTGCCGGCGGACAACGGGCGCGCCACGCAGGAGATGATCGAGGGCTGGGTGACGCAGACCGGGGTATTCGGCGGCAGCCACGTGAGGTCGCGCGGCCCGATGCCGGCTTAATGCAGATTGACCAAGCTGATGCCATTGCCATCCCGTGCCAAAATTGTGCAATAACGACAATTTTCTCTGAAATTCAGTAACGGATATCATGGATTGTTCTCCAGAATTTAGTATCTAATGATGTTGGTGATGAATCATCAAGTGAAAACATGACTGATGTGATCAAAGAAACAGGTTTTGGACTTGTGGTATTCGACGAAATAATCTGAACCCCGTTGTGCACTCAAGTTGAAATGCTGAACACTCTACTGTTGCCTTCTGCTGAAGCTGCCCATTTCGGCAGTGGGGATTTACCCTGTACCACCATCAGCAGTAAGAGATGCACGGTATATGTCGGACTGTTGAGTGACCAGGTGATCCTAATTATAGTCATAAAAGCTGGAATGTGCATGGACCCAACTAAAAGTTCCGAGCTAGATTAACTAGCTGAACTGCAGGTTAATTTCTAAATATTTTGCATCATATAACTGAAACTTAATTCCTTGATACATGTACATGGAACTTCTAAGAAACATTGATCTGCTTACTATCTGGGATTTCGACTACTCTCTAAGATCCTGAAGTGTCGAAGGAAACTGAGGTTCTTGCTTAGGCGAAGAGAACCTTGGTTGATGGCTGCTTTTGAATGAGGAATAATAGGGGGAAGCTGTCGGTTGAAGTTTCTTGGAAGCAGACTAGAGAAAAATTGGGTCTCTGACGAGGTCGTTTACTTTCACTACTGTACTAGATTAGTATGTTACTGATGCCCGCATGCAAGAACGCAAAACTATTTGAGCAAACGATCCGATTTTATTGATAACTCAAACAAGTGGAGTACACAATATCTCCTGTAAGAAACGTCACGAAAAAAATTCAAAATAAAAGTAAAACTACAAAGTTGTGTCTCGGTCAACCTTCACATTTTCCATCTTGTTTCCCCATACCCCGGGTAAAAACTGCGAATAAGCGAAACTGCCCACACCGCATGAGTTAGTCCACTCTAATAGAGCGCAAGGATATTTCGAGGAATGTATTTTTTTTCTCACTGCTTATCGAGTATGAAACTAACCAATGGGGTACTTTACCTTTAAATTCTAGAAACCCGTCTTATTCTCTATAGTACGTCAAGCAAAGAGATAGTGGCATCGATTTAAAAAAATTCTTGGCAAGTCACCTATAGCACAAATAAGCTCAATATTAGGTATTCGTTGAGCTGCGTTTGATGGTTGACAAGTGGAAAATTCGAACACTCTAATCACGTCATCTTCATCGGTTAAGCAGGATTTTGCCATGTTGATTGGACATAATTAAAGAAAAACTCGCAAATCTAGGGACTAAACACGCCACCCAATCCATAGAATATCTTGGCTTGGCCCCATCTAGTAGGCAGAAAAAGGCCCAACCAATTCGGCTACGTTGGTCGTTGTTAGCTTTGCGACAAGTAAATAACGAAGAACGAAAATAAAATTGCAGCGAGGGGGACACAGATTTAACGTGAAAAACCCTCTCCAACAAAGAGAGGGGAAAACCAGACGCCACCAGTGAAACTTCACTATATCGGAGTGTTTACAACGGGGATTTCACATATGCAACTTATCCCAACCGGCGGCTTACAAGAAGTATATATAGCGGTGGTAACCTAGGTCATCAACGATCCGTACCGCGGGGGGCTGTCGCCCCCCGCACCCCCCACAGGCGTCCCTGTTGGGCACGGGCCTCGCTCCGCTCCGTCAGAAGTTGGCCTTTACTTTGTAGAATTTAGATCAACATATAACAGTCGTTTTGTTTTCAACTCCCTCTGTTTCAAAATATAATATGTTTTAGCTTTTGTGAAATGAATGTATCTAAACCCTTTTAGTATATAGGTTTACTCCGATTCTACACACTAAATGGAGTTTAGATACATTCACTTAACAAAATCTAAAACATCTTATATTGTGAAACCGAGGGAGTACAAGCCAAGTGTATATATACAAAAGGTCCCTAGGAAAAGTTTATATGCACAAAGGTGAAAGGTATGCAACTTACCGCCAAAATTAATTCTTAAGATTTTTGGCAATGACCAAATCTTTTGGTCGTGCTTGATATTTTCAAAAAAAAAAATGAAATACTCATGTACCATACTCTTTAACCCACTTTAAATTGTTTTCCTACGAAAACATTGTACGGAAAACTTTTGGCTAGAAAACTATTAGAAGTTGATTTGAGCCCAAGAGAACCCTACAACATTAGAGTTGCTTGTGAAAGATTTGGTTTGTTGTACATGCATGTGGCAATATTTATTGATATATGTGAAGATAACTACTTAAGAATCTTATCATGTATATATATGTTTAGATTTATAGACATGTCTTTGCACAATAGAAAATATAGCTACTAAAAAGGGTATATAGTGAGATTCTGCACAACATCATGGAAACATACATAAAATCAGTTGTACTATGAAAACTTTCTGTTAAATCGATGAAAAATTAGTTTTGTTACGTATTACATATAGCGGTGTACTAATAAATCCTAGTTTGTTTGGGGTTAGTGGAAATAGCTCATTGGCGGCAATGCTGCAAGATCATGAAAGTTGATGTTAGTTGGCACGTGAATCGACGCCTCGATGACCTAATGATGCATCTTGACCAATGTGGTCTCTTTACTTCCATTGATAATTTTTTTTGCTAGTGTGGTAAAATTATTCAATAATTAGTTTGTTTTAGTAAAATCATCAACTAATTTTGTGTTTAATATTTCAATTAAAATTTGTGAGTACGCTAACAAAATAATGTAATTGTGTTGTACATTCAAATTAAAATGTTGAACATGCAGAGGATGGATGGGTGATCCTTAGAAACATGTGAAATCTTGAACAATTAGATAGTCTATGGATAGTCTAACTATTGAATGACACATCTAAGGTGCTAGTTTAACTGATGGACTACATGTTTCTAAGTATTTTGTAAACAATGCATAGAATTTTTCATTTAAGTGGAATTTAATTAATGGATGCTTATAAATGAAACTTCTTGAAATTGGTCTGCTTATTAGAGCGCTCGCAAAGATAAAGATGGACTGCTTTTCTCGGATGAGCTTACGATGGCGAAGTGCATGCTTGGTTCTAAGCTGTAGTACTAGGATAAAGCATGTGTAAAAATATCCACGTTTAGGATTGTGTGAAGGTTGTGGTAATACACAGATGGTTTTTGCAAGAGGATGGTTGACTATTTGGAACTACTCCCTCCATTTCAAAATATAAGACGTTTTAGCTTTGTGAATAGAGTGTATCTAGACTCACTTTGGTGTGTAGGTTCACTCTAAAACGTCTTATATTTTGAAACGGAGGGAGTAGTAGGAAGGTTTCAAACGTTCATTTTCCAACGAAGTAAACATTCCTGTTTGGTAAATCAATGCTCAAACTTTGTTTTTTTTTGGCGAAAATCAAGGCTAAAATTTTGTGAAACTTCAAACCTTTTGGAAGTTTGAAACTGCCAGGAAATTTTGAACTTGCAGAATTTCAATCTTTTAAATTGTCCGAACATGCAAAAGTTTTAAACTATCATAAATTCAAACTTTTGAAAATATCCATAGTAATCCCCTCTTCCACGTGGGTGGGCAAGAACCTCGACAAGGTGTTTTGTGCGAGTTAATAGCATAAAACCACCACTTTCGTGCAAAATGTTCGAAAAACCACCACCTTTTGTCAATTTCGTAAAATGTGACCACTTTCCTGCAGATTTTTTGCAATTCGATCTAAACCTGATTTTAAACCGAATTGACACGATTTATGATACTTGGAACCACCCGTTAGGCTGATGTGGCGGTGAGAGAAGGCGCGCTGGATACCAGTTTGCATGCAGGTCCTCCAGTTTTCTTATTAAATTACGTTAGCTACCTGGCACTCCATAGTTTTTCGGAAAACCACATATTTATATTCAAACGCTCATAACTTTTGAGTACAAATTAAAAAAACATTTATTATGAAAAATTCTTAGAAATGTTTGAATATTGAACAAACTTAGTTCACTGTTTTAGATAATTAAAATATATATAATTAAATTTTGTATTCTATTACTAATGTAAACTTTGGAAATTCCTAACTTTATTTATATATCTCCAAATAATATAAATAATATGTCTAAATATATTAGAAAAAATCAAGGAATCCATTTTTAGCATCCAACATGTTGATCTCGGGTATTACAAGAAAATAAAAATAATGAAACATATGTACGTATGTCGACACGACACCATTCCAATCAAGGCTACGATCTATTCTGGCGATAATATGTATACTATATTACTATGCAATTGGCGATATGACTAATATGAGCGTGTAATTAAACGAATGGAAGAGGTGATGATTGTTATTTCCATTCTCAGATATTTCTACGTGACGTCGGTTTTTTACCTATATAAAATTGTTTTCCTAACCCATACACTGATACAAGCATGCATTCGGAGAGACACACGTACACACATGTACAGTATGTATTAGCATTTTAGCATATTTTTTCGAATAGAATGTACGTACATATATAATACGTACACACATGTATGATCGATATATATGAGAATGTACACACGGGCGGGCTTCGGTGGCGCGTGCTTTAGGCGCGAGACGCTTCCCAGGAGTAAACCGTTCGCTATTGATGGGCAAAGTTTGCTTGATGGAGTGATTCGATCAGCAGCGCGCGTGCCCACACGTGGCGCCAACAATTGGGCCTTGAGCCCTGGCACAAGGAGCTCATCAGGCCAGCCACGCTCCACAAAGTAAGGCACCACCGCCCCATTCAAACGCAGCGACGGGTTGCTCCAATTTTTCCGTGTTGACCAGAGAGCGCACGGGCCCTTTCATTTGTTCATCATATACAAGGAAAGACGGAGATAGTTTGGAAAATTTACAAGGAAAGACCAAAAGTAGTTTGGAAAATTATTTTCCTAGGTTTCTCACTTCATTTTTTGTACTCCCTCCGGTTTATATTATTCCCTCCGACCCATATTAGTTGACTTGGATTTATTTAGATTCGAATGTATCTAATACTAAAACATGTCTAGATATATCCGAATCTAGACAAATTTAAGTCAACTAATATGGGTCGGAGGGAGTAATGTTCTCAACTTTGTCTAAATTCAGATAAATCTAGACTAAATCATTAACTAGGTATATCCGAATCTAGATAAAGTTGAGAACAATAATATGGATCGGAGCGAGTATTCATTTTATCGCATGAATAAAAAGAATTTGCCAAGAAAAAAGGCCATTCTTAATACAAAATGTTGTAACTATAAAAACATATTCTTTTTAATAAATCTTAAAACCCGTGAACATTTTTAGAAACACTGTCAACATTTTTCAAACCAACTAATATTTTTCGAATCCCATGAATGCATTCTTTAAACCTATGTACTTCATCCGTCTAAAAAAGAATGTTGGAGATTTGTATAGATTTATATATGTATCTATATACTATAGCATGTGTAGATACATGTGAATTTAGACAAATCTCTCAAACATCATTTTTTTTAACGAAGGAAGTACATTTTTTGAAATCTAGCACAATTTTTTTGAACTAACAAACATATTTAACCCCTTTAAACTATTTTGTTGGACCGGGGTCATAGCACGGTTTTTACCGGCAGCCTCATCGCACCAACTCACCATCCGAGCCCATCTGGTCCAAGATCGGAGCCCTCCTGCAACCACCGGTGCTCCACCAGTCCGCCTGACTTCCGCCACCTCGCAGCACCGCCGACGAATGGGCGAAGAGGGGACATCACCACCTCCTCAGATTGAAACCGCCGACATAGGAGCACCTCCACACCACACGTGTTTTGCCCCGCGGCGCCCTCGTCGATGGCGGCGCTAAGGGAGAGAGGTAGGGGGCAGAGACGGCTGGCAGTGACTCCTCGGTGCGGAGCGGCGCCACCGCACGGGGGAGGCGTTAGGGCTAGATATATTTATAAACCCGCTATTTTTCTCTTTTGCACACCGAATGCTACTACCTTTGTATTCCTTATCTCTCTGATAGTGGAACTCGATCCATATTCATGGATTGCTTGGAAAAAATATAAACCTGTTAATATTTAAAAAGAGTTATTGGCTTGCAACGCGTCCAGGCTTCGATAAATTCCTAGGTCCGCCACTGAATGTACACACATGTATAGTACATACATATAGTATGATCGGTATATATTTAGCACATTTTTTTTAACACAATTTACATAGTGAATTCATCATTAATCATCTGTACATGTGTACGTACTGTACAATATGTAGCACAATAGTGAATCCATCACATATATACAAATTTTGCATATAGCAATGAACAAAATTGAGCACAAATTGACACGAAATATGACTCATATATACCGATCATAGAACATAAACGGTACGTGATTCACAAAAAAAGGAAACAGTACCTAATATGATTATATTTCCCATATATATTGTACATTACTTAATTTTTTGCACGTCTTAAAAATCCCTCCCTCCTTACACACCGTTCTTTCTCTGTCCGTATATCCGTGGGAGAAATAAATTCTACAAAATATTTTCTTCCAATGCACGTACATATTTGAGGCTCTAAGATAGACTGGTTTGTACGTACATATGTACCGATATAAATGGATCAAAATATCCAAGAAGAACGGATGTGATTCATACATAATTGATCCCAGAAATAGATTCCTTGGATTTTTTAATAAATTTAGACATATTATTTATGTTATTTGGAGATATATAAATAAAGTTATGAATTTCCAGAGTTTGCATTATTAATAGAAGCAATTTCAATTGTTTGCATATCTTAATTATCTGAAATAGTGAAAAAAAAAGTTTATATTCAAAATACTCAAACAATTCTAAGCACTTTTCATATTAAAAGTTTTTCCATTTAAATTTGTACTCGTAAGTTATGAATGTTTGAAAATAAATAGGTTTTTTGAAAAATTGCGAGGTAGCAAGGACCCTTGCATAACATGCTCTAAAAAATTGAGGACCTGTATGCAAAATAGCAGACAGCGCACCGTTTCGCGTCGCCACGTCAGCCTGATAGGTGGGTCCCACTGTCAGTTTTGGTGTCAATTCGGTTTAAAATCAGATTTAGTGCGAATTGCAGAAAATCTGCAACAAAGTGGTCACATTTTGTGAAATTGACGAAAGGTGATGGTTTTTCGAACATTTTGCACGAAAGTGGTGGTTTTATGCTATTAACTCTGTTTTGTGCATTGCATCCAAGAAGCACAAAAATTCCGGCAAAGGATCCATGTACACACCACATACCTGTTCGAAATCAATTTAATTATTAGGTTTGTTCCAAGTCAAACTTCTCTAAGTTTGATCATATTTAGGGAAAGTTGTGTTGATATCTACCATGTCCGGTCTATATAGTACCGAAATATATTGTACGGTGAATCCAATACAACTAAATTGTGTTATATATGTTGATATATCCTTTTGTCAAACTTAAGTTATTTTAGGTTAAGACCAACCTAAAAAATTTAATTATTTTGGAAACAGGAAGGGTATGTATTACATAATCATGATACATCTAAATTTACAATTCTATTAGTTCTCGCTGTATAGAAGTGTGCCTGCTGTAACTGTTACCAGACTAGTAACTACAGGGGATTAGGTTTAAACATCCTGAGAAACTCAGCACAAGGAACATTTGTACAGCTCAGTCTAAAACAAATTTGTGCACATACCGATCGGCCAGCTCAATGCCCTCGCTATGGCAAAACGGATACTTGAACAGCTCCATGCCTCGCAGAAGGCAAGCTTCTGAACATCTGTACATACACAGAGACTGGACTGATTTAACGTCGATGGCCATGCTGATTACTCATCAGAGGACCGGGTAGAAGATCCTGCAGCTGCATGCCGTAGTACTCCGCCAACTGGTGCTCGGCCTGACGTGGCAGCAGAGCCCCTGGGGAGGCAGCGGCAGCCGCTGGTGCCATGGCGCGTGCAGCGGCGAGGAGGAGGTCGTCGGGTGATGTCGGGCAGAAGCCGTGCCGTTGCTGCTGGAGCGAGGCCAAGGAGTAGAGGCTGTTGGCGCCGATGGCCATGCCGCGGTGGGCGGCGGGGCTCGGGTGCGCGTGTTGGCCCTCGTAGGTGGTGACCACCGTGGCGGGGTCCTGCTGCGACCGCTCTACCTGCTTCTTCACGCCGCACCGCGCCGCCGTGCACCGGTAGTAGCTCCTGCACGCACGCGTTTCAGAGTTTCAGTTCAGAGAAGAAAGATGCTCAGCATGATGTCTGCATATGTATTCATGGATTTTCGGGTTGATCGAGCTAATGCACGGTCTCTACACTCTTGTTATATATTGATTCAAATTCTACAAAGTAAAGGCCAACTTCTGACGAGCGGAGCGAGGCCCGTCACCGGAGGCTTGGGCCGATGCGGATCGTTAATGTCCTAGATTACCACTGCTATATATACTTCTTGTCAGCCGCCGGTTGGGATAAGTTGCATCTGTGAAATCCCCGGCGTTGTGTAAACGCTTTCCGATATAGTGAAGTTTCGCTGGCTGGCGCCCGTGGTTTTTCCTCTCTCTTTTTTGGAGAGGGTTTTCCACGTTAAATCTGTGTCCCCCTCGCTACAATTTTATTTTCGTTCTTCGTTATTTACTTGTCGCAAAGCTAACAACTCTGTCGGGCTGATGTTCATCCGCCCATATACCAGGTGGTGCATGTGTGTATGTACCTTGGGAAAGAGCTGTTTTTAACCGCCTTCTGGCCGTACTTGCGCCAGCGGTAGCCGTCGTCAAGGTGGTCCACCTCGCTCTTGGTCGCGAACGCCACGCGGGACCCACGCACCTTCTTCTCCACCTTCCCCTTCTTCTTATTCTGTTTCTTCTCGTCGCCCCTGCATGCATGAATCATCGGTTGATCAACACAATGAGGAGATCATGGAGGCATCAGACGCTCTGCAAGTCGGTCTGCAATTAATTTGGGGCCGTTCCTTAGCTACTACTCCAGTTTGTTTATAAAATGAAACTGTTCAATACAATAAGTTTTGGTTTGGAATGGTAGGTGGGAAGGGCATGTTGACTGTGAACCCTAAATCCGAATGTTCACACTTCACGCGGTATACTACGTAGGGACGGATCTTCGCATTCAGACCGAGAAAGCGAGAGCAAGAACACAGGTGCCGAGATCGCCCCAACACCCGAGAGATTCAGTAATCAGATGCTATTTTCGCTAACTCGTTGCAGATAAAAACTGGCAGAAATTGATCCATCGGCGCCAAGAGAGGATCCATTTAGCACATAGTTGCACCAAGAACTGAATCTGCCAAGCTAGATCTTTATCCCAAAAAAAATACTCGTACTAATTAGCTATACTAGATTGCTAACCTGCAATCCTGACGATCGGCTGATCCTTCCTCGTCGACCTCCCCTTGCTCGTCTCCCTCCTCCTCTGGCGTGGCTACCGACGCCGCCGCAGTGGCACCGCCGATGGTCATCGCGTCTCCCGCCGCCGATCCTCGGTTCATGGCGTCGCCTGCTGCCGGCGGCGCGTCCAAGTGCCTCGCGAGCCCCGCGGGGTCCAGGAAGCCCTGCAGGTAGTCGGTGATGCTGGAGTAGGGCGTGGCACCGCCACCATCATCAACCGCGGCGCCGCACGCTGAGTTCTGGAAGAAGATGCTGATGTTGCTACCGACGTCGTCGCCGTGCACGCCCAAGGGGTGGAAGCCCGGGGCTGGCTGATGATTCCCGTAGAGCTGGCCGCTGCCGTGATCTCCTCCTCCTGCTCCGGACATGGAGCGCGTGCGTGAATGTGTGATCGAGATGGGAGAGAGATCGAGATGGAGCGTGGAATGGAACTACGGCCGGGGATAGGGAGAGGCGTTGAACCGAGGTGTGGTAGAAGTCGTTGTCCCTTTGGTTGGGAGGTGCAAGATACGACCGGCCTTCTTCGAATGAGGAAAACCTGTGTGCGAGCTATTAAAAGTAGAGTAGTACTCCTAGTTAGAGACCTACTCCTAGTCCTAGGTGCTACCCAACTGTTGAGTATTTTGTAGAGCAGGATCGTCCTACAGATATTTTAGGTGCATATTTATTTCGTGATTATACATATACATGTGTCCATGTGCACCGCGTACGTGCGAAGCGTGTAACGTCGTGAAATACGCAATATTTTTGGTCATGTCAAATGCGAAAGCTTATTTGGGTACTACACGACTACGCTTCATCTAGTTACACGTGGATGGGGGTTGGTAGTAGTACTACTGTACTGCCAAACTCCAGCCCTCTGCCAAAGACTAATCCAATTGTTTCTTCCTCATTATTGAGGAGGAAATTACACACAAGTCATTGGGGAAAAAATCGACACCGTCTTCCTCCTCAATTTGCCCATGGCGTGTCGAGGTAGCTTTATGTTACCTCCGGATAACCCCCCCCCCCCCCCCCCCCAACACACACACACAAATCCGCGGAGGAGGAAGGAATACATGCATTGTTGTTGTGCCTGACGGGAAGTCGCCGGTGGTAGGCAGAAAAACCGTCAAGGACAAGAAAAAACGACGAAGAGAGTCAGACGATCACTCGAGATCCGGGGAGACATAACCTCATTATTTACATGGAGCTAGCCTAATCTCGTTGGTCGAAGAAGAACTCATCAGACCGAGACATGTGGACACCCTGTGATACCCAAACACAAAACCATAGTAGTATCCAACTGCAAAGAGGTGGCCAAACGGAATGGATCTGTCAATAGCATGTGCCCGTTATGTGGGACCAATGTTCACTTATCCGGCTATCCAGTTCCTATGGAGTTTTGTTCGAGAAGATATGGGTCTGTCTGACAGGCGCACGACCTCGGTGAGTTTCTTGAGACCGAGGCCAATCCTACCGGGAGGAGTGCCGTCTCGGTGAGTTTAGAACGTGTGCAAAAAGATGGTTATTGAGCATATTTTCCTGATGCGTGCTTTCTCTAAAAGCGGGCTTTCAACTCGCTTTATAAATCTAGAATAGGATTTTTAGTCTTTTTACTACGTTTGCGCGCACCTTTTGTCCTTATTTCAACAGGATCCTGAATTACTAAGTCTCGTACAAACATATCAATTGAGACTATCAATTAGCTTGAAAAGCGAAACTAGTTACAATCGATATGTGCACTTGCAGTCATTAGCGAGACAAGCAAAAACAGTGTAGGCAAAAGGAACATCGGTGGCAGGCCCCAACAGATGTGGATTGCGGCGCATATAGGCACCACAAATAACACTATAGCGACGATAAAAGCCGCGGCGTAGCAAGTTTGTGGCACCAATGTTCATCCGCCCAATAACCAGTTTTTGTAGGTACTTTTTGCTTATGCAGCCCCCAAAAAGTATCGGGTATGGGATATTTTTTTAGTGGCTGCCCCAACGTCCAAGATATCGCACAAACCGCATGGCAAAGACAACCATGGCACCTCCCTCGGAACAAGCTTACTAGGGCAGTCCAACAGTGGCGGAGCCAGCCAGGCAGGTTGTAGAGCCTGGGCAAAATGTAAAGAGATGAAGCTAACAAGCATTTTTGCCCATGAAAACTCTGGACAAAACCATCAAGTTTTGCTGCCTTTTCCATTGAATTTCTAAGCTGACCCGGGCAGCTGCCCCAGCTCGCCGGGAGGTGGCTCCGCCACTGCAGTCCAACCAAATAGTCCATGGACAGATCAGAATGATGAGTCCCGCAAGTCAACTCCACAGCTCGAGAGGTGAGTTGTTAGGCAATCACCGGATCTAGGCCCGTCAGCCCGGATCTAGCACCATAGTCCCACCAACACCAAGGGGTGGGCTGCTAGATCTGACTGGAGCCCCTGAAACCATGGATAGTAGGGCCCACCTAGCCCTAGTCAGGCTCGTATGAGCCCAAATCTGGGCCAATTGCAAGGGTGCCGTCGTCCTGGCTAGCTCCTCCTGGTGCCATCTAATAAACTGTTGATTCCACTATGTCGTGCAACTCCTTCTATAGAGATGACATCTGTTTCATGTGCTAAAGTTTTATCCTGGTCGCAACGACCTACTTTGACCTACCTACAATTGATTCCGCTGAGTTAGCTTTTGGATAGGCCCGTGGTCGCCATGCCTATCGTGAAATCTACCGAAACTGGTGAGCTAAATGTTTGTGTTATTTTAGAATTTCCACATGTTTATTTATACCTTTTAATACACTCTTAGCCAACATGAGAATGAGGCCATGCATGGTGACACATTCTTGTACTATGTCCAATAGCATTTGGGTACTTGCTTGACCTTTAAATGTCTATTTTCATATCAATAGATCATCGGTTTCATATAAGTTGTTTTGGTAACTATTAGAGAAGAGAGCACTAGAAGGTTCGTTTGTGTTTAGTTGTTATAAGATCTCTGAGAAAGAAGGTACAACCGGGTTCTAAACATTTGCTGGAATGAATGACCATGTCAGAACAGAACTCGTGCGTCTACGATGGGTCACATTTAAAAGAGCGGAAACTAATGACTAGGCTTTTGTTTTACCTAAAACCTCATGCATCTTATGTTCGCCAGGCCACTACGACGAGGCTTTGCTTTTTTAAGTAAACTTTCAATCATCACGCGATGATATCCATTGTCGAGAGAAGAACAACACGTACTGCTATTACGTGGTAAAATTTTGAGATTCAAAACGTTTGAGATTATGTGGCTTAAGTAAATTGGTGGAACATTGACTGTCATTGATTTACGAGGTTATTTGTTTCTGAGAAATTAGAGAAGAATAAGATGTGTTCCTATTAGAAAGGGACGAAATTTACATGGTGAAACTTCGAGATTTGAAGTGGTAACATTATGTTGTCCTTGAAGTAATTTGAAGTAAGCCAAGGAAGGATAAATTATACTACCTTCAAGAATTATTGTACATTGATGTACGTCAAAAGTAGTAGACAAAAATGGATATATAGATAAGTCATGGGATGGGGCCCTAGAGCATGGGGGCCCAGGACGAGCGCCCCTCTGTCCCGCCCTATGGACCATCCCTGGCTGCCGTCCTACTTGCGCTTGGCGTTGGCCTTTCCGTGGGCTCATTCGGCATTACGCGGCTCATGGCACGCAGAGCAGACAGGAGGGGTGACGCTGCAGCGGCAATACGCTAGAGGGGTCAAGGCGACTGCGCTCTCTGTTTTTTTAGCTGGCGGGAGCGCCCATGACATGCTATTGCTGAGGCAGGTGCGGCCTCGAGGACTTTGCCGAGGATCTGGAGGCAGCTCTTGGCGAGATCGTAGCGCAGTCACCGCCTGGGGCCACGGCTATCTGCATCCTGCCGCCGCCGTCAGCTGGAGGTGGGGATGCGGCGCATCCGGCGGCTCCGGCGAGGGGCCACGTCAAGCACGAGGTCATCATTTTCTCTGGTACAATCAGAGCCGGTCCATAGATTTTGGGGATTCTAGGGCAATATGAAATCAAGGGCCCCTTATTTAATGTGTCAGATATTTCCTAGGGTTAAGGGGGGCAATGGCCCCCTACTTAAAAAAAATATTAGAGATATATTTAATATTTATGCAAAACTTTTAAAGAGTACTCAAAGTTTATCATGATTAGCATTCTTAGGCGTCTCAACAATGCATGCAACCTCCGCCACTTGTTCACAAATAAAAGACTTAAAAATATTAGTATTTCATAAGAGAAATTACTGTAATAAAATAGCAAATTAAATAATCTGTATATTTGATAGATCCATGATCTTTGAAAACTTGGTGAAGGCATTCGAAACCACTTAGTTCTATTGATCGAGCGAACTATATATCATGATAGTTTTTATTTTATCAATTTCTACTTGTGTATATATGTATGTGCAGAAAATGAGTTGATGAGTAAATATATTAGACACTGAATTAGTAAGAAGATGAAATAGTTTCTCAAGCATATAAGATGGGGCAAGTAGAATTGTTAGGAATCGGAGGAGAGTTGGTTGCAAAAAAAATATAGTTATGCGATTGGTAAATATACTCACAAACTTGTAAAGGAATGTGAGGACCGGTGTTATTCTTCACATTTAGAGAGACCAACAAAATCGTGTCATCAAGTAAAAAATATTAGATAATGTTAGAGTATTTTTTTGAGAAATAGGAGTAAGAGTAGAGTCATGATAGGCTATAGCTTAAATCATATATATATATATTTTTTTAGACAACCATTTATATTTTCAAGAATTATTGTACATTGTTGGACGTCAAAAGTATTAGACAAAAATTGATATATAGATAAGTCATGGGCTGGGCCCCTAGAGCATGGGGGCCCAGGACGAGCGCCCCTCTGCCCCGCCCTATGGGCCAGCCCTGACCTGGAGTTGATTCCGCTGAGTTAGCTTTCGGACAGGCCGTGGTCGCCATGCCTACTGTGAAATCTACCGAAACTGGTGAGCTAAATGTTTGGGTTATTCTGGAATTTCCACATGTTTATTTATACTTTTTAACAGGCTCTTAGCAGGGGCGGCGCGTCTTGGAGGCCAACCTGGGTGGTGGCCTGGTCTTTCCAAACTAAAATTCATGTTTATTAAGCCATTTGACCAACCAAATCTTGTAAATAATGGTCCATCGAAAGGATTTGGCCTGATTGGCCCATACTACCTTTATGGTTGAACAATCCGGCCCATACTTATATCTCGGTCACGCTCCGCCACTGGCTCTTAGGCCATGCATGATGACACGTTCTTGTACTATGCCCAACAGCATTTGGGTACTTGCTTGACCTTTAAATGTCTATTTTCATATCGATAGATCGTCGATTTCATAGAAGTTGTTTGGTAACTGTTAGAGAAGAGAGTACTAGAAGGTTTGCTTGTGTTTAGTTGTTATAAGATCTCCGAGAAAGAAGGTACAACCGGGTTCTAAACATTCGCTGGAATGAATGACCGTGTCAGGACAGAACCCGTGCGTCCATCATGGTTCACATTTTAAAGAGAGAAAACTAATGACTAGGCTCTTGTTCCACCTAAAACCTCATGCATCTTATGTTCGCCAGGCCACTACGACGAGGCTTTGCTTTTTTAAGTAAACTTTCGATCATCACACGACGAAATCCATTGTCGAGAGAAGAAGAACACGTGTTGCTATTACGTGATAAAATTTTGAGATTCAAAACGTTTGAGATTATGTGGTGCCTTAAGTAAATTGGTGGAACATTGACTGTCATTGATTTACGAGGTTATTTGTTTCTGAGAAATTAGAGAAGAATAAGATGTGTTCCTATTAGAAAGGGACGAAATTTACATGGTGAAATTTCGAGATTTAAAGTGGTAACATTATGTTGTCCTTGAAGTAATTTGACGTAAGCCAAGGAAGGATAAATTATACTACCTTCAAGAATTATTGTACATTGATGTACGTCAAAAGTAGTAGACAAAAATGGATATATAGATAAGTCATGGGATGGGGCCCCTAGAGCATGGGGGCCCAGGACGAGCGTCCCTCTGTCCCGCCCTATGGACCGGCACTGGCAGCCGTCCTACTTGCGCTTGGCGTTGGCCTTTCCGTGGGCTCATTCAGCATTACGCGGCTCATGGCACGCAGAGCAGACAAGAGGGGTGACGCTGCAGCGGCAATACGCTGGAGGGGTCGAGGCGACTGTGCTCTCTGTATTTATTAGCTGGCGGGAGCGCCCATGACATGCTATTGCTGTGGCAGGTGCGGCTTCGAGGACTTTGCCGAGGATCTGGAGGCAGCTCTTGGCGAGATCGTAGCGCAGTCACCGCCTAGGGCCATGGCTATCTGCATTCTGCCGCCGCCGTCAGCTGGAGGTGGGGACGCGGCGCATCCCGTGGCTCCGGCGAGGGGCCTCGTCAAGCACGAGTGGATCGTTTTCTCTGGTACAATCAGAGCCGGTCCATAGATTTTGGGGATCCTAGTACAATATGAAAATCAAGGGCCCCTTATTTAATGTGTCAGATATTTCCTAGGGTCAAGGGGGGCAACGGCCCCCTACTTCAAAAAAATATTACAGATATATTTAATGTTTATGCAAAACTTTGAAAGAGTACTCAAAGTTTATCATGATTAGCATTCTTAGGCGTCTCAACAATGCATGCAACCTCCGCCACTTGTTCACAAATAAAAGACTTAAAAATATTAGTATTTTATAAGAGAAATTACTGTAATGAAATAGCAAATTAAATAATCTGTATATTTGATAGATCCATGGTCTTTGAAAACTTGGTGAAGACATTCGAAACCACTTATTTCTATTGATCGAGCGAACTATATATCATGATAGTTATTTTATCAATTTCTACTTGTGTGTATATGTCTGTGCAGAAAATGAGTTGATGAGTAAACATATTAGGCACTGAATTAGTAAGAAGATGGAATAGTTTCTCAAGCATATAAGATGGGGCAAGTAGAATTGTTAGGAATCGGAGGAGAGTTGGTTGCAAAAATATATAGTTATGCGATTGGTAAATACACTCACAAACTTGTAAAGAATGTGAGACCGGTGTTATTCTTCACATTTGGAGAGACAAACAAAATCGTGTCATCAAGTAAAAGATATTTGATAACGTTAGAGTATTTTTTTGAGAAATAGGAGTAAGAGTAGAGTCATGATAGGCTTTAGCTTAAATCATCTATATTTTATTTTTTTAGACAACCATTTATATTTTCAAGAATTATTGTACATTGTTGGACGTCAAAAGTATTAGACAAAAATTGATATATAGATAAGTCATGGGCTGGGCCTTATATTTTCAAGAATTATTGTACATTGTTGGACGTCAAAAGTACTAAAATTGATATATAGATAAGTCATGGGCTGGGCCCCTAGAGCATGGGGGCCCAGGACGAGCGCCCCTCTGCCCCGCCCTATGGGCCAGCCCTGACCTGGAGTTGATTCCGCTGAGTTAGCTTTCGGACAAGCCGTGGTCGCCATGCCTACTGTGAAATCTACCGAAACTGGTGAGCTAAATGTTTGGGTTATTCTGGAATTTCCACATGTTTATTTATACTTTTTAACAGGCTCTTAACCAACATGAGAATGAGGCCATGCATGATGACACGTTCTTGTACTATGCCCAACAGCATTTGGGTACTTGCTTGACCTTTAAATGTCTATTTTCATATCCGATAGATCGTCGGTTTCATATAAGTTGTTTTGGTAACTATTAGAGAAGAGGGCACTAGAAGGTTTGCTTGTGTTTAGTTGTTATAAGATCTCCGAGAAAGAAGGTACAACCGGGTCTAAACATCTGCTGGAATGAATGACCGTGTGAGAACAGAACCCGTGCGTCCATGATGGGTCACACTTTAAAGAGCGGAAACTAATGACTAGGATTTAGTTCTATACCTAAAACTCCATGCATCTTATGCTCGCCTCGCCACTACACGACGAGGCTTTGCTTTTTTAAGTAAACTTTCAAGTATCACGCATTCGAGAGAAGAATAACACGTGTTGCTATTACGTGGTAAAATTTTGAGGTTCAAAACGTTGAGATTATGTGGTGCCTTAAGTAAATTGGTGGAACATTGAGTGCCATTAATTTACGAGGTTATTTGTTTCTGAGAAATTAGGGAAGAATAAGATGTGTTCCTTATTAGAAAGGAACGACATTTACATGGTGAAATTTCGAGATTCAAAGTGGTAACAACTTATGTTGTCCTTGAAGTAATTTGACGTAAGCCAAGGAAGGATAAATTATACCTTACTATGATCGTGATGTTATTGTCTTCACAAATTTTACTTGTATCAGCTCAAGTGTTACTCCGTGATTAAATACTTGCAATTTTTACGAGACATCTCAGCGAGGCGACTTAGAGCATCTCTAGCAGACGCGCTATACCTGGCGCGCTATATTCAGGTTTAAAGCGCGCTCTATGCAAATGCAGCGCGCGGCGCCGGCGAGAGTCGCCGGGTGTTGTAAACCGCCGCGCCAAAATGCAGCACAGAATTGATTCTTTTGTAGATGCGCTAAAATACAGCCTAAAAAATTATATTTTTACACAACAAAATATAAAAATAGACTACAAATATTAATATATTACATAGTTTAACGCGCAATTTGTATGACCGAAATTAAAACCAGACTAAACAAGAACTAATCGGACTCATTCGTACATAGATTAACTAGAACTAGACTAAACTACAACTAATCGGACTCGCAGTCGAAGGAGTCACATGTTGTGGACGACACCGAAGCACCACCATTGCCATTGCTCCACCCAGCTCCACCACCATTCCTCCGAAAATTCACCACCAAATCCAGTCCTGAGCTAACCCATCAGTAGATCGGGCTTCCCCTTTCTCTATACTGGTTTTAGAACAAAGATTTGTTGGCTAATTTGGGTTAAATCTGAGAAAAATGGTGAAATAACGGCTGGGTTCGTCTCTGGGAGAGAGAGGGGGTCGACGCGAGGAAGAAGGCGGCTGGGTGCGGGACGGGCTCGCGCGGCGGTCCTCTTCTTTGGCTCCTTTCGGCCAGGGTGTCGCCGAATGGGCCACTCGGCCAGGCTGTCACCGACTTTGCCAATCGAGCCGAGCGGGCCCACCACCACATGCACTCGGTGACAGCGACGCCAAATAGATTTTTATTCGGCCACGTCCACGCCGAATGGTCCTCTCGGTCTGGCTGTCGCCGATTCGTTGCATTCGGCGACGCCGTGACGGACAAATACCTAGATCTATAAAATCTTAAATTTGCGCGACAGTTGTGGAATTAATTAAAAAAATGTGCTATTTGAAAAAATTCGCGAAGTCGACGACCACTCATACTCCGACGAGGAAGAGTCGACGGTGATGGTCGATGGATCAGTGCCATTCTTCTCCTCCTTCTTCTTCCTCGCGACCTTCTCCTTCTTCTTGGCCCTCCTCGCCTCCCGATCTTGCTTCTTCGCCGCCTTCCGCGCCTCCTTCTCTTCTTTCTTGTCGGCGTAGAAGGCGACCTTCGCGGCCACGTCCTCCGGGAAGCGTCGCACCCACTTGAGGCGCATGCGCTCGCCCTGCTCGGCGACGATGAGGCGTTGCTCGAGCTCGCGTGTCGCTGCCTCGCCTCCCGTGTGACGGCCAGCGGCGGCGGCGCGAGGTCTTCCGCCTGCTGGCGCTTCCAGACGTCCGTGAAGTTCATGGAGCGCCGAGGACGGCCGAGGCGCCAGGCGACCGCGTCGTACGCGCGCGCCGCCTCCTGTGCCGTCTCGAACGTGCCGAGCCCGAGGCGCTCGTCGCCGCGTAGAACGTCCCATTTGGACGCGCGCGCACACCGCGGTAGCCGGAGCTCGAGCGGTGGCGGGGAGGCATGGCGCAGGCGGCCGAGGCGAGGGACGGAGGCAGCGACGGAGACGCGCGGCGGTCAAGCGCGAGGCGAGCTAAGCGGGCGACGCGCGGCAGTTTTCGCGAGAGGATGCGTGGGGAATCTTCCGGGGCGGTTGGGTTCGCGCGGACGGCTCGTTTTATTGCGCGCGCTGCAGGTTTCCAGCGCAGGATACCGCAGAACCCCGCTTGTGGCAAAAAATAGCACCCGCTCCCGTGCTGTATTTCGATGGTTTTTTTAGCACGCGTCTGTAATGGTGTGCCTGCCGGAGATGCTCTTGTACTCTTGTACGGTGCTGAGCGGCGAGGTATGGTGCGACGATCGGGCTAGGCGCTGGCCGCATGCAACCCAACCCACCGTAGTACGTGCTCGCGTCCCGTACACGTGCGCGTCGAGTAAAGCCGCGGTAGTCAAAACCCCGTTGCGACCTCGCTTTGTTTCAGCGGTCGAGTAACGGCTCCATAAATCGTCCATTTATATGCACGCACGCGCGCATTGTGCTCGTAGTATCGTACAGCGTACCCGGCCGGCATAAGTCCATGCCGGTCGACCTCATCGCTACCACGTGCGCCCACACTTTTCTTTTTTCGTTTTGGTTTGAGGTACTTATCACGATTACCACGCGATAATGCGCCTGACCTCTACACGTACGTATGCCTCGGTCGGTGCGTAGCGGGCGAGGAGATACGGGCGGCCGGCTCGACGTAGACGGGAGTGGGACCCCATCGACCAAGGATGATTCCGCACGCGCGTCAGGTGTGGACGCGAGCCAGCTATAGCATGCGCCGCCCCGCCGAGGACGGGCCGATCATTCGTGTGCGCCGGGATAGGTACGGGCCGATCAATCGTGTGAGGACGACACGACGGCAACCATCCATCATATGGGGCGGTACGGCAGTCGGCGGCGGATGACGGTCGTGCGGATCGGTGGATGCGATGTACGATGGGACGCGATCTAGCTAGGGGGGATTTAATTTGTCGCGTGCCGCGGATTGATTAGTGGACCGGGACTCCGAGAGATCCGATGGATGGATGGATCGGAGGCCGCAGTCTGATGCAACTATTCCTTTCTTCCCCGTCTCGTCTTCGCGGTGGGCGCACGTACGATGGGGCCGGCCGTTTCTTCACGTGCGTGTTTTGCTGTGGTCACATCCCTTGCGTTGGATTCGGAGGACGTGGTACGCCGCCCTGGTAGTTTTTTTTTAAGAGAAACGTGGGCTTTATTGATCACATAATCATAATGTCATTACGAAGTATCTCGCGCGGACGTAATCCGGAGCAAACCCACGCCACACAGAACAAACAGAAAACTCACTCAGTTTAGCTAAACTACGAGCAGCACAATTTAAACCACGCTTAACATGATTAAAAGAGCAAGAAACAAAAGAAGCCGACATCCTTCTGATGTCATGTATCACTGGACCACACAAGGATCGATCCTCCTCTCCTGCTATCACCCGTCGAACAACTGAGAGGCAATCTGAAACGACAATTATATTTGAAAATCCTTCATCTCTAGCGAGAATGATCGCTCTGCGCATAGCAAGAGCTTCTGCAATTTCCGGCGTCACGACCTCCTCTCGTTGCTCGCTGCATGCAGCCAAGCATGTGCCATTGTGGTCTCGGATCACGACGCCCATTCCCATTCGACGAGAGCTTGGAAAATTGCCGCATCAACATTAACAGTAACCGTGCCTTCCGGCGGTGGTGACCATCTAAGGACTGAAGACGTGGTCTCACACCTGTGGATGGATGTTGGTTTGTACAGAAGCATAGCAATCATCTGAATATATGCTAGTGCCTTTTCAGCCACAACTCGAGGATGCATTAGGGGTTCTGATCTCCTTCTCGAATTTTATTTCTCGCATCCCAAATATGCCATATCGTTACAACCATTCTGTTGCATCCATAGTTGAGCACCTCTCCAGGAAATCCATCAGCCAAGTACGTGTAGAAGTGAAAAACTTCCTTTGGAGTTGGATCGGATGTTCAGCAGAAATAACTTCCCAGACCTCACGTGCAAACTGACACATCAAAATCGTATGTTCAATAGACTCATGGCGCCCACAGAAAAAACAGTCTGATGATGCCGGCATGTGTCAAACATGTAGCTGATGTCCAGAAGGCAGGCAATCATGTGCAAAACGCCATGCAGTGATCTTCATCTTACCAGGAGACCTTGTCGACCACAATATTTTCCATAGTTTTGAGTCACCTTCCATGCTTGACAAAGATCCATTCTTTGATGTGCTCCGTTGATGCCAAAACTTGTCTGACCTTGCATATTATAGCCCGATCGAACAGTATAGTAACCAAAGCGAGTGTGTGGACACGATGCAAAGTCGTCGCCGCTATGATGGCTGATCGGAACTTGAAGTATCTTCGCTGCTACGTCCTCAGAAAAAATGGTGCAGACGAGGTCCGCGTCCCATGGCCGTCTGTCTTGCAAGAATAGTGTGTCCACGGTTTGATCTTCAGCTAATGGTACCAGAGGACGTAGCATAGATGGAGGTACATCAGGTATCCAGTTGCCTGATTCAATTCTTATCGTGGTTCCACTTCCGATCCCCTAGCGAACTCCATCTTTCAAAAGATCTCGTCCAAACAAGATGCTCTGCCAAGTATAAGATGACGTTCTTGGTCTCGGGGCATCCCAAAAACTGCAGTTGGGGTAGTAACGCCCCTTGAGAACACGGGCACATAGAGAAGATGGATCTGTCAGCAGACGCTACCCCTGTCGAGCTAGCATTGCCTGATTGAATATTTGCATGTCACGAAATCCCAAACCTCCCAACGCCTTTGGGGTCGAAAGCCATTGCCAGGATCGCCAATGTAATTTCTTTCGCTCATTTTCCATTCCTCACCAGTGATTCGCTATTGATTCTCTCATTTCATCACACGAGGACACTGGCAGCTGGAAACAACTCATTAACTGGAATTGCTTGGATCACTGATTTGAGGAAAACCTCTTTGCCTGCACGAGAAACTGGTCGATCAGAGCAGCCGTTTATATGTTTCCACATGCGATCATATAGATATCTAAAGGTACTAACTGGAGATCGGCCTACCTCAGCAGGCATACCCAAGTACGAATCATTCAAGGCCTCGGTTTGAATACCCAATTTCTGCATGACCTCATTTTTGACAACATCTGAACAATGGCCTCCAAAGTAAATTGAAGATTTATCTTTATTAATTTTCTGTCCAGATTCTTCACAATACGTCTCTAGAGTGCTGAGTAAAGCCTCAACGCTTTTTCGATCACTCCGAGTAAAGAAAATATTGTCGTCCGCATACAATAAATGTGAGATAGGGGGTCCAAGTCGGCCATTACGAATACCTTGTAGTTCACTTTGGGCATCCTTTTTTTTGCAGAAGACAAGATAATCCTTCCGTGCAGAGAAGAAAAAGATAGGGACTAATAGGGTCCCCCTGTCTGATACCTCTTGTTGGTACAACCAGATCTAACTCCCCGTTGACTTGAACAACATATCTTACTGAAGTAACACATCTCATAATAGTGCTAGTCCAAGCCGGGGTGAAACCAAGCTTCAAAAGGCAGTCCTCCAGATAAACCTGGGAATTATCAGAACGAGACCTCCATGATAATTCCCAAGTTCGATTCTTTCTAATGGAACTTGGGAATTATCAGAACGACCCTATGGTTGTAAACCTGTGGGATGTAAGTGGGTGTTCAAGAAGAAACTAAGGCCTGATGGTACTATTGAGAAGTACAAGGCGCGTCTTGTAGCTAAGGGCTACACACAGAAAGAAGGCGAAGATTACTTCGACACCTATTCACCTGTCGCTAGACTGACCACCATTCGAGTACTACTATCCTCGCCTCTTATGGTCTTCTCGTTCATCAAATGGACGTGAAGACAACTTTCCTTAATGGAGAGTTGGAAGAGGAGATCTATATGGATCAGCCGGATGGGTTTGTGGTAAAAGGTGAAGAGACAAAGGTGTGTAAGTTATTAAAATCTTTATATGGCCTAAAACAAGCACCTAAGCAATGGCATGAGAAGTTTGACAGAACTCTACTTTCTGCTGGCTTTGTCATTAATGAGGCTGATAGGTGTGTTTACTATCGTCATGGTGGGGGCGATAGCGTTATATTATGTTTGTATGTGGATGACATTCTGATCTTTCGTACAAACATGAAAGTGATAAATGAGGTCAAGTCTTTCCTGTCAAAGAGTTTTGATATGAAAGATCTGGGAGAGGCTGATGTCATTGTGAACATCAAGCTTATTAAGAACGAGAATGGGATTACTTTAACACAATCTCATTATGTTGAGAAGGTCTTGAGCCGATTTGGCTTTAATGATGGCAAGACTTCTCCAACACCTTATGATCCCAGTTTGACATTACGAAAGAATAAGAAGGAACCAACAGATCAGCTGAAATATTCACAAGTTGTTGGTTCTCTCATGTACTTAGCGAGCGCTACAAGACCCGATATCTCTTTTGTTGTGAGCAAGTTGAGTAGGTTCATGTCTAACCCGGGTATTGATCATTGGCATGCACTTGAAAGGGTCATGCGCTATCTATGTGGTACAATGAGCTATGGGATTCACTATTCAGGGAATCTGCTTGTATGAAGGATATAGTGATTCAAATTGGATCTCGACGTTGATGAACTCTCGCCACGGCGGGTATGTGTTTACCCTTGGAGGTGGCGCTTGATGTCATGGAGGTCTCAGAGACAAACCATATTGACGAGGTCAACTATGGAAGCAGAACTTATCGCTTTAGACACGACCACCGTTGAGTCGAATGGCTGCGTGAGCTCTTGATGGACTTGCTCGTGGTTGAGAAACTGTGCCGCAATCCTTTTGAATTGTGACAACCAAACTGTTATTGTCAAAGTGAACAATTCTAAGGATAACGCCAAGTCATCAAGATACGTGAAGAGACGCGTTTGAAATCTGTCGAAATTGAGAAACTCCGGAGTAATAACAGTTACGTATATTCAAACAGACAAAAACCTGGCAGATCCCTTTACAAAGGGACTATCACGAAATATGATAGAAAGTGCATCGAGGGAGATGGGGTTGAGACCCATGGATGTCACACCTTAGTGGTAACCCAACCTATGTGATCGGAGATCCCGTGAATTAGGACACAGGAAGAACAAGCTGGTGGTTTGACTGAGGAGAGTATTTTGTAACCCTCTCTATGTGAAGATGCATGACTCTCATAATCTGTAAGGCAGGTTGGCAACATGCCTTAATGTGTTTCTGTTGGCTTTAATTAGCAAAGATGCCGTCCTCTGAGGCATTCTTGAAAGAACACACCTATATGAGCTCGATCAGAACGTCGCGGTCTATGAGATCTGGGTGATCTCTAGTAAACTCATGAAGAGACCAGGAGTATGACGATATGCTCCAACCCGGGGTAGGCTCTTGACAGCCAAGTACTAGTTATGATTCTGAGCGAAATCTATTGGCACCAAACTTGCAATTCAAGGTTCGTCCATTGTTCAAGTTGTTGATAGACGTAGTTCAAGTTTCTAGGCGGAAGTTCAACTTAACAGTCTCTGCTGAAACACTGGTATATAAACAAGTAGCAAGGATTGGCAAATCTTCAAATGGGCATTTGAGATCTGGTGGGGGATTGTTAGAAATAATGGGGCTAATCCATTTAGGCCCATGAGTATTTTAGATTTTTCCTAAATCTCAAAGCCCAAATTTGTGGCAGCCCATATGTGTTTGGGCCCATGTTTGTGGCAGCTCACATGGGAGTGTAGTGGGAGCTAAAGTTTAGTCCCACATGGAAAGTTGGAGGAGAGTTGCACCACCTTATAAGGAGGAGTGTTGCACCACTTTGTAAGTAAGTGGGAATAAGAGAGATACACACGCGCGCTCCTCCTCCGACGATGCCGCCGCCGACGCGCACGCCGCCTCGTCTTCCTCACCGTGCACAAGGCTGGTTCTGAGAATCTCGTCGAGCCGAGCTTTATTTTGCTGCTCAGGAAAATTGACAGACGTGTCAAACGGTTAGCTTATTCGGGTCGCTCCCGGATCGTGGGCTACTGTAACCGACCCGAACATGCGTAACGTGGACTCGGCCCACGTTCGCCTCCGTTAGGGTTTCCTGAGCCGCTCTATATAAAGTCTTGCGCGGCTACCGCCACAACAACCACCGAAAACCAATCTAGGGTTTTGCCATCCTCTCTACTTGTGCCGTCACCGTAGTCTACTCCATCCCGCTTGCCGGCGTGCACCGGCGGACGGGAGAGCAGGTCTCCGGAACCACTCGCCTTGTGATCACATGCGGGAGAGGGCGAATAAGGTTTTTGGGAAGCGCTCTGCGCGACTGCTCGAGTTCTCCATCACGGGTCGTCTTCCATCCAAGTCAGGCGGTGCTGCATACCGCCGTCTTCGTCGCCATCTGCTGCGATCACTCTTCCCCAAAGTTTCTACTACGACAACCGAACGGTACGTGCTACGTGATCCTGTTTGGTTATTCATCATGTTCTGCGAGTACATGTTAGGCTGCTGTTTGTTTCCGATCATCCTGTTGTTTAGTACATCTAGTATGTTCGAGTTACATGAGCTAGTAGCTGGTTTTGTCATGATTTATATTCTGGAATTAATCGTGGAAATTATGCCTAATAATCCAACAAAAATATCTGTATGTCTCCGTATTCTATGTGCTCATGTAAAGTCTCGCGTAAAATTTCTAATAGACCGGGTAAAATGACAACAGAATGGGTCATAATAATAAGCCTTATTTTTAGCACCGGATTTGTCTTTTCCACATAGACCACGAAAAGTGGATTATATTTGTCCTGACACGGCTTTGTGCGCACTCAGAATACGGAGATGTATGTGCAGGTAATCGTTTTCATTTCTTTTAACATTTCAATATGCTTTTAAAATACAATTGAAATATAGGGAATATAAGCATCACCGAAGAGCCAAAACTATACGGGGACTGCCGGTTTAACGGTTACGGTTGTGACGCTGAAAAATTACACAGGGCTCACTTAATAAACAAGTAGGAGTAGGATTTAGAAGCATGGCACAACTTCAAAGCCGACTGAACCGGAGATCACCATCGTTCTTAGTCCAGACTCCACAGGCCCAGCCAGAGTGCCAGTAAGCCTAGTTTTATCACATAGGCGAGTGCAACAAAATGCAAAGCACCACCTACATGCGCGGAGACTGCCCATTCCTGCGCCACAACCCAGCCCGTCGGCAAGGCGGCATCGCCGCTCATTAAAACCCCATCCCCGCCATTCCCCGAGAGGCCTGAAAGCTCCGGTAGGGTTTTACACTTCACCTCTGCATGTGTAAGAGTAGTGGCGGCGAGCGCGCCAACCCCAGGCCAACGACCGCTTTGACGACCAAACATCATGATGGTGCTGAGAGCCATCATGTGGGTACGTATCACCAGGTGGCAGCTCCTTCCCCTGCTCTATTCCAGATCCGCAGGCCTCTTCCGATCTCCCCCCCCACCACCATGGCCGGCCAGAGGGAACCAGAGCAAAAGGAACCAAATCCACCGAAAGAGAGCACCATTGACATGGCGCTTATTGACTGAGCCTGCACAAGAAAGCTTCTCTCCTTCCTAACACCATGGAAAACACAAAGGTGCAACAACCTGAAGACGTGCCAAATCCCCACATTGAAATAGCTCGAATAACCTGCCTTATTGTCGGAGATCCTTGCATGCCGCTCTTGCCACTAGAGCAGTGCAACAAGAATGTCGACGCACAAACCGTGCAAGATCCGACGGGCATGATCTAGCCGCCCACTCCCATACTCTTTTTGTTGGAGATATGCCCAAGAGGCAATAATAAAAGTGGTTATTATTATATCTTGCGTTTATGATAAAAGTTTACATCCCATGCTATAATTGTATTATTAGGAAACACTAATACTTGTGTGTTTTATAAACGTAAAAGTGTCCCTAGTAAGCCTCTTGTTGAACTAGCTTGTTGATTGATTGATGATCATGGTTTCCTGATCATGGACATTGGATGTGATTAATAACAAGGTTATATCATTAGGAGAATGATGTGATGGACACACACCCATAGTAAGCGCAGCATAAGATCAAGTCATTAAGTTCGTATTGTTATAAGCTTTGAAATACATAGTAACCTAATCCTTCGACCATGAGGTTATGTCAATCACCATCACCGGATGGGTACTTCGATGACATCAAACGCCGTTTCGTAACTGGACGGTTATAAAGGTGTCATTGGGTATTCTGAAAGTATGTGTTGAAGCGCATAGACCAAGATTGGGATTTGTCCATCCATATAACGGATAGATATACTCTGGGCCCTCTCGGTGGAATGTCATCTAGATAGCTTGCAAGCATGTGACTGAGTCACAAGGGATGACATAACATGGAACGAGTAAAGAGTACTTATCAGTAACGAGGAAGAACTAGGTATGAAGATACTGACGATCAAACCTCGGATAAGTAGAATATCGCGTGACAAAGGGAATTGGTTTCGTATGTTAAATGGTTCTATCGATCACGAAGTAATCGTTGAGTATGTGGGAGCCGTTATGGATCTCCAGATCCCGCTGATGGTTATTGATCGGAGAGGTGTCTTCATCATGTCTGCATATTCACGAACCGTAGGGTGACACACTTAAGGTTCGAAGTTGTTTTAAGTAGATATGGAATTTGCGTTTGAGACCGAATGTTGTTCGGAGTCTCGGAATGGATCCGGGACATCACGACGAGATCCGGAATGGTCTGGAGAATAAGATTCATATATTGGGGATCATTTTCTAAGTTGGAAAATGTTCCGGAGTGTTTGTATGGAGATTCTAGAAGGTTTTGGAATGTTCTGGAAGGTTCTAGAGGATTTCTTGGAGTTTACTTGAAAACCAAGAAAGGGATCAAGGGAGTCCAAGTGGGGAAATACACGGATTCGTGGGGGAGGAGGACTCCTCCCTCCAACCCGCCGGCCCAAGGAGGAGGGGAGTCCTACTAGGACTCCCCCTCCCCAGGCGCGCCTCCCTCCTTTAAATAGAAGGGAGGGGGCGCCCCCTCTTGTCTCTCTCTCATAACAACCAATCTCAGCCGCCTCTCTCCTCCACCTTTCTTCTGCACAGGCATAGGCGAAGCCCTGCAGAATTCTCATCTCCACCACCACCACGCCGTCAGGTCTGCTGGGATTCCGTGGAAGATCTACTACCTCGCTTTCACCGGAACAGGGAGAGGAAGGTCTGCCGACTCACGCGTGTGACCGTCTGCGGAAGCGCTTGAACGCGACCGGAAGGATCGTCCACACGATCTTGAGATCGGCAAGTGATCGACTACATCATGCACGAGATCTAATCTCGTAACGCTTTCGGTTCTATGAGGGTTAGTACCGATCTATCTCGTTGCTCATGTCTAATAGATTAGATCTTGGTTTTTGTCTAGATTAGATCTGAGTTTTGTTCGTTCTTGCGATAGAAATTTTTTGTTTTCCATGCTACGAACCCATCAGTGGTATCAGAGCCTTGTCTATGCGTAGATCTGTTGCACGAGTAGAACACAATGAGGTTGTGGGCGTTGGTGCTCGTGTCGTCTTTTGTTATGTGTGTACTTTGCATCTTGCGGTATGGTGGGATGAAGCGGCTCGGGCTAACATTACATGTCATCGTACATGAGACTTGCTCCACGCTTGACGTGCAACTTGCTTTGCACAAGTGGCTTTGCGGGTGTCTGTCTCTCCCATCATAGTATAGATCAAATCTACACTTTGCACTTGATAGCACTTGTATCAACATTGTAGTTCAGTTTCGTAGGCAAGATGCGTTCTTAGTCGAAAACCCCAAGCCATGTAAAACTTGCAAAGAAAATTAGAGGCGTCTAACTTGTTTTTGCAGGGGTTTTGTGATGTGATATGGCCTACATGTGATTGTGATTGTATTTGATGTATGCAATGATCCTTGTTGTAATATGGCAACCGGCAGGAGCCTAATGGTTGTTTTTAATTCTGTTAAGACCTGCGTGTCGATTCATCTTATAATAGCTTCGTTCCAAGTAGTTCTAATAGTTGCTAGTGAAGATGAACAACCATGAAGCGGCGCCACGGACCTTGACGCAATGCTGGTGATGATGGAGATCATGTCCGTGCTTTGGAGATGGAGATCGAAGGCATAAGAAGAAAGGGCCATATCGTATCACACTAATTATGAATTGCCTGTGATGTTAATCCTTTATGCATCTTGTATTGCTTAGATCGCGACGGTAGCATTATAAGATGATCCCTCTCACTAAATATCAAGTAATAAAGTGTTCGTTCTTAGTTGGCACCGCTGCTAAGACTCATCGTTTCGAAGCATCTCGTGATGATCGGGTGTGATAGACTCTACGTGTGCATACAACGGGTGCAAGCCAGATTTGCACATACGGAAACTAAGGTTAATCTTGACGAACCTAGCATGTACAGACATGGTCTCGGAACACGGAATACCGAAAGGTAGAGCATGAGTCATATGATTGATATGATGAACATGAAGATTGTTCGCTGATGAAGCTACATCATCTCACGTGATGATCGGACTTGGTGTAGTGGATTTGGTTCGTGTAATCACTAAAACAACTCGAGGGATGTTGTTTTGAGTGGGAGTTCACCTAGTTGATTTAAAAATTAAATTTGAACACTATTTATCATAAACTTAGTCTAAACTACTTGCAAATTTTTTGTAGATTATAGCAAACGTTTCCATCAATTTCAATGCGTTCCTAGAGAAAGAAAAGCTTAAGAACAATGGAAGCAATTTCACGGACTGGTTCCGTGGACAGAAGATCGTCCTCGGGGCTGGTCAGTTGACCTATGTGCTCGAAGCACCGCTAGGTGACCCACCTGCAGAAGATGCCACCGATGACGTAAAGAATGTTTATGCCACTCGGAAACATCACTACTCCACAGTTCAGTGTGCCATCCTGTACGGTTTAGAATCGGAGCTTCAAAAGCGTTTTGAGCACCATGACCCGTTTGAGATCATTAAGGATCTCAAACTCATTTTTGAGACTCGCGCGGCTATGGAAAGTTATGAAGCTTCCGAGAAGTTCTTTACCTGCAAGATGGAAGAGGGTAGCTCCGTTAGCGAGCACGTGCTCACCATGTCTAGGCACGCAAACAAAATCCGAGAGTTGGGGATACCGATTCCTAATGAATTGGGGATTCACCGTGTCCTCCAATCACTGCCACCAAGTTACAAGAACTTTGTGATGAACTACAATATGCACTGCATGAACAAGACGTTGTCTGAACTATCGTCCATGCTGAAAACTGGTGAAGTGGAGATCATGAAGGAGCACCAAGTGTTGATGGTCAATAAGACCACCAATTTCAAGAAACGGGGCAAGCCTAAGAACAAGGGCAACTTCAAGAAGGACGGCAAGAAAGCTGCCGCACCTGCTAAGAAGCCCAAGGCTGGTCCTAAACCTGGCGAGTGCTTCTCGCAAGGGTGCTGGTCCTTTGGGCGTAATCGCCCCAAATACCTGGCGGATCTGAAGAACGGCAACATCAAGAAGAAAGGTATATTCGATATACATGTTATAGATGTGTATCTTACTAGTAATCGTAGTAGTGCCTGGGTATTTGATACTGGTTCAGTTGCTCATATTTGTAACTCGAAACAGGAGTTGCGGAATAAACGAAGACTGGCGAGAGACGAGGTGACGATGCACGTTGGAAATGGCTCCAATGTTGATGTGATCGCCGTCGGCACGCTCTCTCTGCATCTACCATCGGGATTAGTTTTAAATTTAAATAATTGTTATTTGGTGCCTGCGTTAAGCATGAACATTATATCTAGATCTTGTTTATTGCGAGACAGTTACTCTTTTAAGTCTGAGAATAAAGGTTGTTCGATTTATATGAGTAATGTCTTTTATGGTTATGCACCTGAGATGAATGGTTTATTCTTATTGAATCTCGATAGTAGTGATACACATGTTCACAACATAGATGCTAAACGAATAAAATTGAATGATAATTCTACATACATGTGGCACTGTCGTCTTGGTCACATTGGAGTGAAGCGTATGAAGAAACTCCATTCTGATGGACTTCTCGAATCACTTGAAAGATGCGAAGCATGTCTAATGGGAAAAATGACTAAGACTCCATTCTCTGGTATAATGGAGCGAGCTACAGACTTATTGGAAATAATACATACCGATGTGTGCGGTCCAATGAGTGTAGCATCGCGTGGTGGATATCGTTATGTTCTCACTTTCACGGATGACTTGAGTAGATATGGGTATGTCTACTTTATGAAACATAAATCCGAAACTTTCGAGAAGTTTAAGGAATTTCAAAGTGAAGTGGAAAATCATCGAAACAAGAAGATTAAGTTTCTGTGTTCTGACCGCGGAGGTGAATATCTGAGTTATGAGTTTGGCATGCATTTAAAGAAATGTGGAATACTTTCACAGTTGACACCGCCGGGAACACCACAGCGTAATGGTGTGTCCGAACGTCGTAATCGAACTCTCTTAGATATGGTTCGGTCTATGATGTCTCTTACAGATTTACCGTTATCATTTTGGGGCTATGCATTAGAGACAACCGCATTCACTTTAAATAGGGCACCATCTAAATCCGTTGAAACGACACCGTACGAATTATGGTTTGGAAAGAAACCTAAGTTGTCGTTTCTTAAAGTTTGGGGTTGCGAAGCATATGTAAAGAAGTTACAGCCTGATAAGCTTGAACCCAAAGCGGAGAAATGCGTCTTTATAGGATACTCTAAAGAAACAATTGGATATACCTTCTATCATAGATCCGAAGGCAAAGTTTTCGTTGCTAAGAATGGATCCTTTCGGAAAAAGGAATTTCTCTCGAAAGAAGTGACTGGAAGGAAAGTAGAACTCGACGAGGTTATTGAACCTTCTTTCGGGGTTGAGAGTAGCGCAGCACCGGAATATGTTTCTGTGCCGCCTGCACCAACTGGAGAGGAAACTAATGATGATGATCATGAAACTTCGAACGAAGTTACTACTGAACCTCGCAGGTCAACGAGGGTCCGCACCACTCCTGAGTGGTATGACTCTGCCTTGAACGTCATGTTAGTGGACAACACTGATGACCCTGCGACATATGAAGAAGCTATGGTGAGCCCAGATTCCGACAAATGGCTAGAAGCCATGAAATCCGAAATAGGATCCATGTACGAAAACCAAGTATGGACTTTGGTGGACTTACCGGATGGCCGTAAGGCTGTCGAGAACAAATGGATTTTCAAAAGAAAAACAGATGTTGGTGGTAATGTTACCGTCTATAAAGCTCGACTTGTCGCGAAAGGGTTCCGACAAATTCAAGGAGTTGACTACGATGAGACTTTCTCACCAGTAGCAAAGCTAAAGTCTGTGAGGATTATGTTAGCAATCGTTGCATATTTCGATTATGAAATTTGGCAGATGGATGTCAAAACGGTGTTCCTTAATGGTGACATTGAGGAAGAGTTGTATATGGTACAACCCAAGGGTTTTGTCGATCCTAAAGATGCTGACAAGGTATGCAAACTTCAGCGCTCCATTTATGGACTGAAGCAAGCATCCTGGAGTTGGAATCAACGTTTTGATAAAGTAATCAAAAACTTTGGATTTATACAAACTTATGGAGAAGCTTGTATTTACAAGAAAGTGAGTGGGAGCTCTGTAGAATTCCTAATACTATATGTAGATGACATATTGTTGATTGAGAATGATATAGAACTTCTTAATAGCGTCAAAACCTATTTAAATAATAGTTTTTCGATGAAGGATCTTGGCGAAGCGGCATATATTCTAGGCATCAAGATTTATAGAGATAGATCAAGACACCTAATAGTGCTTTCACTAAGTACATACTTAGACAAAGTTCTAAAGAAGTTTAGAATGGAAGAGAGCAAGAAAGGGTTCGTGCCCATGTTGTCAGGTAAGACCTTGAGTAAAACTCAAAGTCTGGCTACGGCAGAAGATAGAGAAAGGATGAATAAAATTCCCTATGCCTCGGCCATAGGTTCTATCATGTATGCCATGCTATGTACAAGACCGAATATAGCACATGCTGTTAGTTTGACTAGCAGATATCAAAGTGATCCTGGAATGGAACACTGGATAGCGGTCAAGAATATCCTAAAGTACTTGAATAGGACTAAGGATATGGTTCTTTCTTATGGAGGTGATGAACAGCTTGTTATAAATGGTTACACTGATGCTAGTTGGAACACCGATCCAGATGACTCGAAGTCACAGTCTGGATACGTATTTATTTTGAATGGTGCTGCAGTGAGCTGGAGGAGTGCCAAGCAGAGCGTTGTGGCGAAATCTTCAACTGAATCAGAATACATAGCTGCTTCGGAGGCTGCTCAAGAAGCCATATGGATGAAGGAGTTCATTACTGAACTTGGCGTGGTTCCCAGTGCGTTGGACCCGATGGCCATCTACTGTGACAACACAGGTGCCATAGCTAATGCACAGGAGCCAAGGTCACATAGCAAGCTGAAGCACATCAAGCTACGGTTCCATGCTATTCGCGAGTATGTCCAAGATGGTGACATGAAGATTTGCAAAGTACACACTGATCTGAATGTAGCAGATCCGCTGACTAAACCTCTCCCTAGAGCAAAGCATGACCAACACCAGAACGCTATGGGTGTTCGGTATATTACCATGTAATCTAGATTATTGACTCTAGTGCAAGTGGGAGACTGTTGGAGATATGCCCAAGAGGCAATAATAAAAGTGGTTATTATTATATCTTTGTGTTTATGATAAAAGTTTACATCCCATGCTATAATTGTATTATTAGGAAACACTAATACTTGTGTGTTTTGTAAACGTAAAAGAGTCCCTAGTAAGCCTCTTGTTGAACTAGCTTGTTGATTGATTGATGATCATGGTTTCCTGATCATGGACATTGGATGTGATTAATAACAAGGTTATATCATTAGGAGAATGATGTGATGGACACACACCCATAGTAAGCGTAGCATAAGATCAAGTCATTAAGTTCAGTATTCTGTAAGCTTTGAAATACATAGTAACCTAATCCTTCACCATGAGGTTATGTCAATCACCATCACCGGATGGGTACTTTGATGACATCAAGCTACCGTGGCTGGCGGTTATAAAGGTGTCATTGGGTATTCTGGAAGTATGTGTTGAAGCGCATAGACCAAGATTGGGATTTGTCCATCCATATGACGGATAGATATACTCTGGGCCCTCTCGGTGGAATGTCATCTAGATAGCTTGCAAGCATGTGACTGGGTCACAAGGGATGACATCACATGGAACGAGTAGAGAGTACTTATCGATGTGAGGAAGAACTAGGTATGAAGATACTGACGATCAAACCTCGGATAAGTAGAATATCGCGTGACAAAGGGAATTGGTTTCATATGTTAAATGGTTCTATCGATCACGAAGTAATCGTTGAGTATGTGGGAGCCGTTATGGATCTCTAGATCCCGCTGATGGTTATTGATCGGAGAGGTGTCTTCATCATGTCTGCATATTCACGAACCGTAGGGTGACACACTTAAGGTTCGAAGTTGTTTTAAGTAGATATGGAATTTGCGTTGGAGACCGAATGTTGTTCGGAGTCTCGGAATGGATCCGGGACATCACGACGAGATCCGGAATGGTCCGGAGAATAAGATTCATATATTGGGGATCATTTTCTAAGTTGGAAAATGTTCCGGAGTATTTGTATGGAGATTCTAGAAGGTTTCAGAATGTTCTGGAAGGTTCTAGAGGATTTCTTGGAGTTTACTTGAAAACCAAGAAAGGGATCAAGGGAGTCCAAGTGGGGCAATACACGAATTCGTGGGGGAGGAGGACTCCTCCCAACCTTGACCCCAGGAGGAGGAGTCCTACTAGGACTCCCTCCCCAGCGCCTCCTTTATATAGAAGGGAGGCGCCCCTCTTGTCTCTCTCTCTCATAACAACCAATCTCAGCCTCTCTCCTCCACCTTTCTTCCTTGCAGGCATAGGCGAAGCCTGCAGAATTCTCATCTCCACCACCACCACCACGCCCGTGTCTGCTGGGATTCCGTGGAGAAGATCTACTACCTCCGCTGCTGGAACAGGAGAGGAAGGTCTGCCGACTCATACGCAGTGACCGTCTGCATGAAGCGCCGCCGAACGCTGGCCGAAGGATCGTCCACACGATCTTGAGATCGGCAAGTGATCGACTACATCATCCACGAGATTTAATCTCGTAACGCTTTCGGTTCTACGAGGGTTAGTACCGATCTATCTCGTTGCTCATGTCTAATAGATTTGATCTTGGTTTTTATCTAGATTAGATCTGGATTTTGTTCGTTCTTGCGGTAGAAATTTTTTGTTTTCCATGCTACGAACCCATCACTTTTTTTTAGAAAGGAGCATATATTAATATTGCAAGATACCAATTACGTTCGGTCTCTGCAATAACGCATTACCCTATTAGCATTACGGATGCACACAGCCGAAAAAAAAGAAGAATTATAAAAAAGAAAAGTCCCGCTATAGCGATTAGATCCTTAGCAGCAGCGACACTAACACCACCAAAACAACACCAGAGTCCAACCCTCCAAAAACAACGCCTCCAAGAAGGAAACAGTGCTCAATCACTATTGTCGCCCGATCAAAGATCCTAAGTTTTCACCCTAGAGAAAGTCTTCGTTTGAAAAATAATGCCTTCTGCAAGGCCATTGCCAGGTACAACCAATGAAGGCCAGATCTTGGGTTTTCATCCTGCAAGGTAAGACTATGAACATCTCCTGTGATGTCTCCTCCTCTAACAGATGCTGCTGCAAGTCATAAATCACCAAGCCAGATCCTCAACACCACAAAATCTCAATCCACCATAGCTAGCCCTTATGTTTCTGTCTTCATGAAATTCTCCACATCTGACTTCACCATGTATCGTCAAAGACATGACACATGATGGTAACAGGTAGTAGAGCTTCGTCATGCTCCATCTAAAACCAAATGGTCAACAAAAATAGAGGTGCGCATGACCGAATTCCATCCGATCCAGCAAACTCTAGGCATGATGTGCCCATGGGAGTTTGCTGGCGGAGCCTTCCAAAATTAGACACTCCGGATAGATCCATGAAGGCACGCAACAAGTAGATCTTCGTCTTGATGTGCGAGAGATCTGAGGACCACCACCTTTATCCAAGCCTAGCCGGCAGCCCCCACGCCAATCGCCGACGACCTACAAGATCCTCCGTTCTGACCCCTAGCGATAGCCTGCGGGCTAGGCTAGCATCGAGAAAGGCAGCGGTACAGCAGGATTGACCCTCCATCGGATCCGGTCCAAGTCGAAGAGGAATCGAGAGACGACAAGGGAGACACCAAGTTTTTGTTGGAGATATGCCCTAGAGGTAATAATAAATGTAGTTATTATTATATATCTTTGTGTTTATGATAAATGTTTACATTCATGCTATAATAGTATTAACAAGGAAACCATTAATACTTGTGTGATTTGTAAACTTAATTTGAAGTCCCTAGTATGGCCTCTATACTTCACTAGCTTGTTGGTTGATTGATGATGTGGTTTCTTTGTCATGAACATTGAGATGTTATCAACAACAAGATCATATCGTTAGGAGAATGATATGGTGGACATACTCCTATAGACAAGCGTAGCATAAAGATCAAGTCATTTCAATAGTTCAATTGCTATATGCTTTCTGATACATAGTAACCTAATTCCTTCGACCATGAGATCATGCATATTGCCTTTACTGGATGGATGCTTTGATGTCATCAAACACCACACCGTAACAGGGTGGCTATAAAAGTGGCATTGGGTGTTCGGAAAGTATTGGTTGAAACACATGGATCAAGAGTGGGATTTGTCCATCCACATGACGGATAGATATTCTCTGGGCCCTCTCGGTGAAATGTCATCCAATTAGCTTGCAAGCATGTGACTTGGTCACAAGGGATCACATATCAGGAACGAGAAAGAGTACTTATCGATGCGAGGTTGAACTAGGTATGCGAGATACAAGCGATCATGACCTCGGATAAGTAACATATCGTGAGACAAAGGGAAATTGGTATCGTATGTAAGTGGTTCATTCGATCGCAAAGTCGTGAGAAATATGTGGGAGCCATATGAATTTCCAGATTCCTCTATTGGTTATTGTTCGAGAAGTGTCTCGATCATGTCCGCATAATTCACGAACCGTAGGGAGACACACTTAAGGATTGACGTTGTTTGAGTAGTTATGGTATTATGAGAAAGAGACCGAATGTTGTTCGAGTCTCGGATGGGATCCGGGATATCACGAGGTGATCCGGAATGGTCCGGAATAAGATTCATATAAGGAAAGTCCCATTTGAGTTGGGGAATGGTTCGGTGTTTTCATCGGGAACATTCTAGAAGGTCCCGGAATGTCCGGCACTCCGGGGAAGGGTACATGAATGTGTCATTGCAAGATGGAATGATTGCATCATGTACTAAGTGTTCGCTGTCCAAAATAAAGGGTTTATTTAATTCCTAAATTGGAAAAGTCAAACCGCCGATTTGGGTCAAACCGCCGCTGGAAAGAGGAGAAGTTGAAACCGACTTGGGGAGGAGTCCTCCTCCCAAGCCGGCCAGCCCTAGGCGAGTTGGGGAGGGACTCCTCCCTCCTGGCGCGCCAGCCCTCCCACCTATAAAGGGAGGCAGGGCCTCCCTCTAGAGACACACAAGTTCCTATCCTCTAAACTAGAAACTAGACCTAGACCCCGGTTTAGAGCTGTTTGGGTTTAGAGCCTTCTAATTGGTTTAGAGCCCTCTAATTGGTGTGTCTAATTACTAGACCACTAATAGCCTCTCTCATAAGCTCCACCATACTCGCACCGGCTTAAGGCGAAGCCTGGGATCTCCCTCACCTCCTGCCACGCCCGTTGTCTTGGGAATCGCGAGGAGAGTGCTACAACCTCCGCCTGCTGGAACAAGGAGAGGAAGGTCTTCGTCAGTACCGAACGTGTGATCGCTGCAGGGGCGCGCCAAGGATGTCTGGCTCACGCGATCTTGAGATCGGAAGAGTACGACTACATCACCCACGAGAATCTGCTCTCGTTAAACACTTTGGAATCTTCGAGGGTGAGTTATTCCATCGACTCGTTGCTACAATCTCGTAGATAGATCTTGGCTTGTTTGTTTGTATGCGATAGACAATTTTTGTTTGCCATGCTCTGAACCCCTCAAGGGTATCGAGCCGTGTCTATATGTAGATCTGTTGCAGAGTAGAACACAATGGTCATTGTGGGCGTTGATGCTTTTATTGTAGATTGCTTTTGTGTACTTTGCATCTTGCGGTATGTTGGGATGAAGCGGCCGGGCTAACCTTACATGACATCGTTCATGAGACTTGCTCCACGCTAACATGCAACTTGTATTGCATAAGTGGCTTATGGTGCCTGTTTCTCCTAGCATAGTTAAGATCCAATTTACAACGGGTAATCAACAATGCTAGTATCAATGTTGTGGTTCTTGTTCGTAAGTTAGAACGACACTTTTGGAAAGCCCCAAACCACGTAAAATATGCAAAGAAAGTAGAAGCGTCTAACTTTGTTTTGCGGTGTCTGATGATGTGATATGGCCATGATTGTGATTATATTTGATGTATGCAATGTTCCTTATTGTAAGTTGGCAACCGGCGAGCCATATGGTTGTCTTTAATTTCTGTTAAGACCTGCGTGTCTATTCAAAATAGTTGTAATAGTTGAAGCTGGTGGGCGACAACCATGAAGAAGCGCCATTGACCTTGATGCTATGGGAGATGATGGAGATCATGTTCGTGCTTGAAGATGGAGATCGGAAGCACAAAGAAGAAAGGCCATATCATATCACATATTATGAATTGCATGTGATGTTAATCCTTTATGCATCTTGTATTGCTTAGTAGACGACGGTAGCATTATAAGATGATCCCTCATGCACATAAATTTCAAGTTCTAAAGTGTTCACCCTTAGTATGCACCGCTGCCAAAGCTTGTCGCTCAAGCACCACGTGATGATCGGGTGTCTTTGATTCGCTGGTGACTAGCGTAAGCAAGCCAGATTTGCTTATCGGAAGCTAAGGTTTGTCTTGACGAGCCTAGCATGTACAGACATGGCCTCAGGAACACGGATCGCCGAAAGGCAAAGCATGAATCATATAGTAGATATGATGAACATGATGATTGTTCGCCATTGAAACTATATCAACTCTCGTGATGATCGGTGTTGATGTAGTGGATTTGGTTCGTGTGATCACTAAAACAATGTGAGGGATGTTGTTTTGAGTGGGAGTTCACCTAGTTTAATTTCATTAATTAATTTGAACTCAATTTATCATAAACTTAGTCTAAACTATTGCAAATATGTTGTAGATCAATGGCAGCCCTACCATCAATTTTAATGCGTTCCTAGAGAAAGAAAAGTTGAAAAACAATGGAAGCAACTTCGGATTGGTTCCGCAATTTGAGGATTGTCCTCACTGGTAATTTGACCTATGTGCTGGATGCACCGCTAGGTGACCCACTGCGGTGATGCTACCGATGAAGTAAAGAATGTTTACCTCGCTCGGAAGAATCAAGACTCCATAGTTCAGTGTGCTATCTTGTATGGTTTAGAATCGGAGCTTCGTAAAAGGTTTGAAGAGTCGGACCCATATGATATTGTCGAGGATCTCAAATTAATCTTTGAGACTCATGCGGCAATTGAAAGTTATGAAGCTTGAAAGTTCTTTAACCGCAAGATGGAAGAGGGTAGCTCCGTCGGTGAGCATGTGCTTAAGATGTCCGCACGCAAATAAACTCCAAAGTTTGGGTATAGTGATTCCTAATACTTTGGGGGTTTACCGCATCCTCCGATCACTGCCACCAAGTTACAAGAACTTTGTGATGAACTACAACATGCAGAACATGAACAAAGAGTTGCCAGAACTATTTGCTATGTTAAAATCTGCAGAAGTGGAGATCAAGAAAGAGCACCAAGTGTTGATGGTCAATAAGACCACCAAATTCAAGAAAGGCAAGTCTAAGCAGAAGGGACACTTCAAGAAGGGTGGTAAGAAAGTTACCATACCGACGAAGAGGACCAAGGCTGGACCCAAGCCTGGTGAGTGCTTTTCTGCAAGGAGAAGGTCATCGAAGCGGAATTGCCCAAAGTACTTGGCGATTTGAAGAACGGCAACATCAAGAAGAAAGGTATATCGATATACATGTTATTGATGTGTATCTCACTAGTATTCGTAGTAGTGCACGGGTATTTGATCTGGTTCGGTTGCTCATATTTGTAACTCAAACATGAGCTACAGAATAAACGGAAGCTAGTAAAGAACGAGGTGACGATGCGCGTGGGAAACGGATCAAAGGTTGATGTGATCGCGGTCGGCACACTACCTCTTCATCTACCATCGGGATTAGTTTTATACTTAAATAATTGTTATTTGGTGCCTGCGTTGAGCATGAACATTATATCGGGATCTTGTTTATTAAGAGACGATTACTTGTTTAAATCCGAGAATAATGGTTGTTCGATTTATATGAGTAATGTGTTTTATGCACATGCACCTTTGATAGATGGTCTATTCATATTGAATCTCGATAGTAGAAATACACATATTAATAACATTGAGGCTAAACGTTTGAAATCAAGCGATAATTTGACCTATATGTGGCACTGTCGTCTTGGTCACATTGGAGTGAAGCGTATGAAGAAACTCCATTCGATGGACTTCTTGAATCACTTGATTTTGAATCACTTGAAAGATGCGAAGCATGTCCGATGGGTAAAATGACTAAGACTCCATTTTCGGTATGATGGAGCTACGGACTTATTGGAAATCATACATACCGATGTGTGTGGTCCAATGAGTGTAGCATCGCCGATGGTTATCGTTATGTTCTTACCTTCACGGATGACTTGAGTAGATATGGGTATATCTATTTCATGAAACATAAGTCCAAACTTTCGAGAAGTTTAAGGAGTTTCAAAGTGAGGTAGAGAATCAACGTAACAAGAAGATTAAATTTCTACGCTCGATCGTGGAGGTGAATATCTAAGTTACGAGTTTGGCGAGCATTTGAAGAAATGTGGAATACTTTCGCAGCTTGACACCGGGGAACACCACAACAGTAATGGTGTGTCGAACGTCGTAATCGAACTCTCTTAGATATGGTTCGTTCTATGATGTCACTTACAGATTTGCCACTATCATTTTGGGGTTATGCATTAGAAACAGCCGCATTCACTTTAAATAGGGCACCGCCTAAATCCGCTGAAACGACACCGTATGAATTATGGTTTGGGAAGAAACCTAAATTGTCGCTCCTTAAAGTTTGGGGATCTGAAGCCTATGTAAAGAAGTTCTGAGGACAAGCTTGAACCCAAAGCGGAAAAATGCGTCTTCATAGGATACGAAGGAAACTATTGGGTATACCTTCTATCATAGATCCGAAGGCAAAATCTTTGTTGCCAAGAATGGATCCTTTCTAGAAGAATTTCTCTCGAAGAAGTATCGGAAGGAAAGTAGAACTCGACGAGGTTGTCGAACCTTCTCTCGAAATTGTAGTAGCGCAAGACCGGAAGAAGTTCTGTGGTGCCTGCACCAATAAGAGAGGAAGCTAGTGATGGTGATCATGAAACTTCGGTTGAAGTTGCTACTGAGCCTCGGAGGTCAACGAAATCGTACCACTCCAGTTGGTATGATTCCGTTATGAATGTCATGTTGGTGGACAACACCGATGACCCCGAGACATATGAGGAAGCAATGATGAGCCCAGATTCCAATAAATGGCAAGAAGCCATGAAATCCGAGATTGGATCCATGTACGAAAACCAAGTATGGACTTTGGTGGACTTACGGATGGCGGAAGGCTGTCGAGAACAAATGGATTTTCAAGAAGAAAACAGATCTTGATGGTAATGTTATTTTATAAAGCTCGACTTGTCGCAAAAGGGTTTCGACAAATTCAAGGAGTTGACTACGATGAGACTTTCTCACCGGTAGCGAAGCTAAATTCGTGAGGATTATGTTAGCAATCGCTGCATATTATGATTATGAGATATGGCGGATGGATGTCAAAACAGCATTCCTCAATGGAGACATTGATGAAGAGTTGTATATGATGCAACCCAAAGGTTTTGTCGATCCTAAAGATGCTAACAAGGTATGCAAACTTCAACGGTCCATCTATGGATTGAAGCAAGCATCCGAAGTTGGAATCAACGTTTTGATAAGGTAATCAAAGTTTTGGTTTTATACAAACTTATGGAGAAGCTTGTATTTACAAGAAAGTGAGTGGGAGCTCAGAGCATTCTTAATCTGTATGTGGATGACATATTGTTGATTGGGAATGATGTAGACCTTCTTAATAGTGTCAAAGAGTATTTGAATAATAGTTTTCAATGAAGGATCTTGGCGAAGCAGCTTACATATTAGGCATAAAGATTTATAGAGATAGATCGAACGCCAAATATCATTGTCACAAAGTACATATTTGGACAAAGTTCTAAAGAGGTTTGGAATGGAAGATAGCAAGAAAGGGTTCTTGCCCATGTTGCTTAATATGACCTTGAGTAAAACTCAAAGTCCGACATCGGCAGAAGATAGAGAAAAGATGAGTAAGACTCCTATGCCTCAGCCATAGGATCTCTAATGTATGCCATGCTATGTACTAGACCGACATCGCATATGCCGTTAGTCTAACTAGCAGTATCAAAGTGATCCAGAGTGGATCATTGGACAATGTCAAAACATCCTTAAGTACTTGAGAAGAACTAAGGATATGGTTCTTTCTTATGGAGGTGATGAACAGCTCGTTGTTAATGGTTACACCGATGTTAGTTGGAACACCGATCCGGATGATTCTAAATCACAACTGGATACGTATTTATTTTGAATGGTGCAAGATTAGTGGAGGAGTGCAAAGCAAAGCGTTGTGGCGAGATCTTCAACTGAATCGGAATACATGGCTGCTTCGGAGGCTTCACAAGCGATATGGATGAAAGAGTTCATTACAGAGCTGGGTGTGGTTCCTAGTCGCTGGACCCAATGTCTATCTCTTGTGATAACATGGGCGCCATAGCCAATGCGCAAGAACCAAGGTCACACAAGAAGTGAAGCATATCAAGCTGCGTTTTCACGCTATTCGAGAACATATCCAGGATGGGGATATAAAGATTTGCAAAGTACACAGATCTGAATGTGGCGGATCCATTGACTAAACCTCTCCCAAGGGCAAAACATGACCAACACCAAAGCGCCATGGGTGTTCGGTATATTACCATGTAATCTAGATTAGATGACTCTAGTGCAAGTGGGAGACTGTTGGAGATATGCCCTAGAGGTAATAATAAATGTAGTTATTATTATATATCTTTGTGTTTATGATAAATGTTTACATTCATGCTATAATAGTATTAACAAGGAAACCATTAATACTTGTGTGATTTGTAAACTTAATTTGAAGTCCCTAGTATGGCCTCTATACTTCACTAGCTTGTTGGTTGATTGATGATGTGGTTTCTTTGTCATGAACATTGAGATGTTATCAACAACAAGATCATATCGTTAGGAGAATGATATGGTGGACATACTCCTATAGACAAGCGTAGCATAAAGATCAAGTCATTTCAATAGTTCAATTGCTATATGCTTTACGATACATAGTAACCTAATTCCTTCGACCATGAGATCATGCATATTGCCTTTCTTGGATGGATGCTTTGATGTCATCAAACACCACACCGTAACAGGTGGCTATAAAAGTGGCATTGGGTGTTGGAAAGTATTGGTTGAAACACATGGATCAAGAGTGGGATTTGTCCATCCACATGACGGATAGATATTCTCTGGGCCCTCTCGGTGAAATGTCATCCAATTAGCTTGCAAGCATGTGACTTGGTCACAAGGGATCACATATCACGGAGCGAGAAAAGAGTACTTATCGATGTGAGGTTGAACTAGGTATGCGAGATCCGACGATCATGACCTCGGATAAGTAACATATCGTGAGACAAAGGGAAATTGGTATCGTATGTAAGTGGTTCATTCGATCGCAGTAATCGTAGAAATATGTGGGAGCCATATGAATTTCCAGATTCCTCTATTGGTTATTGTTGAGAAGTGTCTCGATCATGTCCGCATAATTCACGAACCGTAGGGAGACACACTTAAGGATTGACGTTGTTTGAGTAGTTATGGTATTATGAGAAAGAGACCGAATGTTGTTGAGTCTCGGATGGGATCCGGGATATCACGAGGTGATCCGGAATGGTCCGGAGAATAAGATTCATATAAGGAAAGTCCCATTTGAGTTGGGGAATGGTTCCGGTGTTTTCATCGGGAACATTCTAGAAGGTCCCGGAATGTCCGGCACTCCGGGGGGGAAGGGGTACATGAATGTGTCATTGCAAGATGGAATGATTGCATCATGTACTAAGTGTTCTCGCTGTCCAAAATAAAGGGTTTATTTAATTCCTAAATTGGAAAAAGTCAAACCGCTTTTTGTCAAACGCCAGTTTTGGAAGAGGAGAAGTTGAAACCGACTTGGGGAGGAGTCCTCCTCCCCAAGCCGGCCAGCCCTAGGCCGAGTTGGGGAGGGACTCCTCCCTCCTGGCCAGCCCTCCCACCTATAAAGGGAGGGCGGGCCTCCCTCTAGAGACACATTGTTCCTATCCTCTAAACTAGAAACTAGACCTAGACCCCGGTTTAGAGCTGTTTCGGTTTAGAGCCTTCTAATTGGTTTAGAGCCCTCTAATTGGTGTGTCTAATTACTAGACCACTAATAGCCTCTCTCATAAGCTCCACCATACTCGCACCGGCTTAAGGCGAAGCCTCATGGGATCTCCCTCTACCTCCGGTACCACGCCCAGTCTTGCCGAATCGCGAGGAGAGTGCTACAACCTCCATTTTCTTTGGAACAAGGAGAGGAAGGTCTTCGTCGAGTACCAACGTGTGACCGATCATGAGCGCCATGAACGCTTGGGAAGGATCGTCTCACGCGATCTTGAGATCGGAAGAAATCGACTACATCACCCACGAGAATCTGCTCTCGTTAAACACTTTGGAATCTTCGAGGGTGAGTTATTCCATCGACTCGTTGCTACAATCTAGTAGATAGATCTTGGCTTGTTTGTTTGTATGCGATAGAAAATTTTTGTTTTCCATGCTACGAACCCCTACAGTTTTAAATCTAGGGTTTCGTCCATGGCCACCAGGTCCAGTCCTACCTCCCCCGTCGGCCATGGCGCGGCCGGGAGAAGATCCCCGGCACCACCCAGACCAGGGCCGCCGCCGTCACCTGACGTCGGCAAGATTGACCATCCCCCCAGCAGATCCGGCAGAACCTCCGTGACCACCCCTGCACTTCGGGTGGCCCGGCCCGCCAGTGTCGAGGCAGCCAGGCCAAGCAGCGAGTGTGTGGCCCTGGCTATTGGCGGGATATGCCTAATGCGGTCTATTTCTCACTATAGTGTACGCGACTTGAGCAAACTCAATCAATGTTTGTTGATTTCGACGAACCATACCCTGAAAAAAAACACTGATCACTCGATAAACAAAACAAAATCCAAAGCATGGCAGGACTTCATGTTTAGAGGCCCAAAATCCAAAATCCAAAACAAAATCCATAGCGGAAGCAGAACTTCAAAGTCGACTGAAACCAAAGATCGCAACGTTGTTGGTCTAGAGGCCCAGCCAGAGTGCCAGTAAGCCCAGCTTTATCACATAGGCACGGCCCACAAACGTGCCCCGGCGACATGCCAGTCCATAAGCCCATTCTTGCGTCACAAGCCAGCCCATTCCCACGGCCGCATCGCCGCCCAACAAAACCCCACCCCAAACATTCCCCGAGAGGCCTGAGAGCTCCGGTAGGGTTTTACACTTCCACCTCTGCACGGCGAAGAGCAGCGGCGGCGAGCGCACCGACACCAGGCCAGCGAACCAAGCGACGATGCCGCCCCCAACCCGCTCGTCCCCGAAGCCGAAGCCCAAGGGGAGGGGCCTCGGGAGGAAGGGGGACGCGGTCGTCCCGCCGGCGTCGCGGGCGGAGGCGGCGGCGGCGGCGCGGCGCTCGGCGAGGGAGCGGGCCCTGTGGACCGAGTGGGCGCTGAACACGGCCAAGGTGGTGGCGCACTACGGCTTCATCCCGCTCGTCATCGCCGTCGGCGTCATCAAGGCCGACCCCAGGCCCTCCCTCTTCCAGCTCCTCACCCCCGTCTGACCCCCCTTCGTTAACCAGGATAGGATGGACCGACGGTTGGTTGTTGCATATGTGGTTGGCCCGCTAGCGTGTGTTTTGGAGGTGAAATTATGGTTTCCGTCTTCAGTAACATATTAGTATTACCTGTTCTGCTGGTACTTCTGCACTGATGTTTTGGTGGGGATCAGAACCTGGATCGTCGCATAATTCCGATGGTGAATGAATGGGTGATGCGATTGATATCTATTTCTGTGGATTCGTGATTTTTGTCATCTGGAATGTGGAATTTGGTGACTGTCCTGCATGTGAAAGGTGATCCCTTTTGCCTCCTCGTGAGATGCTGTCATGCTGCTATCATCATACAGTAGGAGTTTTGTGTTTCTGTATCCATTCTTTTGGCAAACAATTAGTGGGTGCGATTGTACTCTGGACGGGTGTCTGTTGCTAATCTAGAGTTGGAAATATTTGTGGCATTTCTTGTGTTTTCATCAATGTTCTGCAAGTTTCACTGTGTATGCTTATACTGTTCTTGAATTTGTTAAACAATTAGTGGGCTCTCGGTGCCTAACTATTCAGGTAGGATCACGTTTGGTGCCACCATAATTGGGAAGTTTTAATTAGGATGTGAGCTTACATACCTAACAATGTTCATCCAATGTGTTATCTGATTATTTTGAGCTTGTGATTAGGATGTGATCTTTACTAGCGCCGACCCTCTTTCGAGATTGTTCAGGTAGGACCATTGTTGGTGTTCCATAATTGGAGAGTTTTAATTAGGCTGTCAGCATACATATATATCTGACATTGTCCATCTAAAGTGTTATCTTATATGTCCTTACTCTTATGTGATCTTTCAAGATTGTTTCATGATAGATTAATTTAGTAACTTGTTAGTATTATCTGTTCTGCTGGTACTTTTGCACTGATGTTTTGGTGGGGATTAGAACCTGGATCGTCACATAATTTTGATGGTGAATAAATGGGTGATGTGATTGATATCTATCTCTGTGGATATGTAATTTGTCATGTGGAATGTGGTGCCTGTCTTGCATGTGAAATGTGGTGCCTGTCTTGCATGTGAAGGATGATCCTTTTTGCCCTCCTCGTGAGATGCTGCTATGGTCATACAGTAGGAGTTTTGTGTTTACGTGTCCATTCTTTGGGAAAGTTATTGGTGGGTTTAATGTCCTTGATGGATGTCTGATGGTAGTATTCGCTAGAATTTGAAGTATCCATGTTGAACCTTGTTTTCATCCATGTTTTGGTAGTTTAAGTGGATGCTTCAACTGTTCTTGCATTTGTTGAACAATGGTCCAGGAAGAAATGTAGAATCACCTTGGATGCTTTCAGTATTCCATGATTGGAGAGTTTTAATTAGGCTGTGAGCATGCATAGCTGACACTGGTTCATCCAAGGTGTTATCTTTATATAGTGAGCTTGCAGAGTTGTGGTTATACTGGATCTGGTGTGGTACCTGATCTGTTCTCCATTGTGCTTTGTTAATCAGGATAGGATATGGACTGGCGGTCGTTGCATGTTTTGGTTGGCCCTGATCGCGTGTTTTTTGAAGATATCAGAACGTGGATTGTTATATGATTCTGGTGATGAATGTTAAATGGGTGGTGGTATCTGTGTGGATTCTGAATTCTGTCACAGCGTGTTAATGTGGTATGTGGAATTTGGTGTGTGCTTTGCATGTGAAAGCTGATCCTTTTGCCTCCTCGTGAGATGCTGCTGCGGACATATACAGCAGGGAACTGTGTTTTCTCTGTCCATTCTTTGGGCAGATTATTTTTGTGTTGCGATTATGTTCCTGATGGCTATCTGGTGGTAGTGGAGTACTACTGTTTTTTCTGCCCAAAACATCCGCGTTTGATACATGTAATAGTTTCACCTATTTGCTGTAAGTATGCCGGATGATTGGTTGAATCTCATTTAGTTCAATGAGAGATATTCATTGACCAACTTCTATTTTCTTGAATGAACAGGATCTAGATGTTGATATCCGGTCAACCAATTAGTACTACTCCAGTTGGAGTACCGATAAACCGGCAAAATTTCAATAAATCACGAAAACATAAATTGGAATTTAATGAACCTTTGCAGTTGGGGAACCAAAAGTTAAGCAGCTCAAGGATATAAGCCACGGTAACTGGGGCATATGAAAACAAAACATGGCAACAAGAACAGATGAAAATAAAGCAATTTCTGCACTGAATGATTGAGGGGACAAGGGCAAGCTGTGAAGAAAGGAAGATTTTCACCAAGGAACAGGATTTTTTTAAGCATTTTATGCGACGAAGGTTAAACATCACGACTGGAACTAGGCTTTCGCCCTGTGGATCGACTGCCTTTAGGAGCCTTTTCTGGAGTATTTCATAGTATGCCGCATCATGCACACCGAGAGCAGCACTGCCGGACGGGGATCGAGGAATTTAGACAGGCGGCGCCCCCGTTCAACAGCTTTGGCAGTGCTGCATGCCACACTGGGACCTCATAGTACCGTTAACCTAGCATCATTCTGGATACTAGTTGAAATGTTAATTAAGTGGAGTAAATGTTTTTTTCTCAAGACGCATTGAAATATACTCCCTCTGTTTCAAAATATAAGACGTTTTAGCTTCGTGAGTGAAATGTATCTAGACCTCTTTTAACGTCTAGGTTCATCTACGTTTGGAGTGAACCTAGACACTAAAAGGGTCTAAATATACTCCTTTCACAAAGCTAAAACATCTTATATTTTGAAACGGAGGGAGTAGCTCAGTATATCGTGATAAAAGTGAATGCTGGTTGTAGCTTCTGGACGTTGGGATAGAACTTCTCGAATACTGTCCTGTAGTAGTATAGCCTTGTTTTGTTGTGGTGCGTTTTGAGGGTAAACAAAGCTAAGCATTCATCATCATGGAATCCGACACCTGAACATGAACAGATAAACCGTCAATTCTGACCAGGTAGTGTTCTTTTTTTTAAACAAGGCCAGGCCCTTCGATGGCCTGGTGTGATCCTGCTACCGTCACAGCGGTGGAGGCTGTTCCCTCCCACTAGGCTGCGGTGCTGTCACCCCAATACTGTTTGTGTTTCCCGATTCTGTCCTCTAGGCCTCGCGTCATGACCACAGCGAAATGGCGAGGATGGTGTCAAGACCGTGTCGGCGCATGTTGGTGGACGGCAAGTTGGGTGGTGTGCTTTGGAGCATCCGGGGTAGTGGTTTTTTGGGGGCCCGGAGAAATCACGTCGGCTCATTCGGGATTGACGCGGTGACGCTTGCGGGTGCCACCATTCCTTCCTGAAGGGCCTCAGCGGTACCCTTTTCCTACTCACCTCAGTGTGCCGAGGTAACCCGAGGAACTACGTCGTTGTCATCGCATTTCTTCTTGAAGGTGATGCTTGGTGTGTGGCGACTTGGAGCACTAGGATCGTGCTGGGATAGCTCCGGAGGGTGCAGCGATGCATGGCGAGCTATCCTTGTTTTTGTCGATCTGCCGGTGCTAGCATTTGTTCTCTTTTCTTTGTCTTCTTTTTCTTTTGAGCGTGGTTGTGTTGTTCACCTTAGCAGCTGTATCGTGTGGTTTGCTATATTAATATAGCAGGGAAAAATCCTGTTTCGAGGAGAAGTCCCAGGCTTCAATGATAGGTTTATGGTCAATTCTTTGCGGCGACTATTAGCGTATAGGTTTATGGCCCTATGCGAGGCCATCATCACATGCCCAACGCTGTGACCTTGTTGCACCACACCGCCAAGACCCACCGTAGTCGACACAGTAGATGAAACACCGCTCCACCGGCTGACCCCCTCCATGCACCTCGAGCTCCAAAACGATGTACTCAAGAGGGCGAACAACACCAAAACAGTTGTCACGTCCGATTCAGGGAAAAACCCAGATATAGGGTTTCCCCCGGGACCTTAGACATGAAGCAAGATTGGTAGCAATGACACCTTACAAGGTAACGACATCCTAGAACACCGCAATCGTTGGATCTCACCAACCAACTACTTCGCCTCCAACCCACACGCCACAGCCAGGGGCCGACCTGCATGAGAGGGAGGCCTCCACCACACCAACCAACTTTGACATGTTCGGAGAAGAGGTCGTCGATCGCCGCGCTATCGATAGTGCGACCGCGTCGTGATGACGGCTACGCCACATCCCGGCCTTGTTGCCGACCCTCTCTGACCAAAGGCAAGGAGGCGAGGGAGGCCCCACCGTTCCTGGTGCCGACCAGGCTTTGCCCAGTTGCACCAATTTGCGGCAGCAAGGACGGAAGAGGAAGGGGGATGGGCCTAGTCGACGCCGATCTAGGTTTTCCCCTATGTCATCAGGCGAGGGCAACGCGAGGGGGAATTTTCAGTATGCAACAGAGCTTTGTTTCTAGCAAAAGGTTTCTCTTCTCCCTCCTGTTTTTTTGGCCAAATTATGCAGCACAAACAAATTTTTTATTTTATTTTCTTCTTTGATTCCTACTTTTTTTGCGAAAATTACACCGGTCTATTAATAATCACCGGCAACAACAGCACAAAAAGACCCGATAGCAATTAAATTACGAATAGGTGTTCAGATCACCTAGCGGTTACTACAGACACTAGCACGAGCAAAAGATGTGCCGCCGTCCTCGCCCCTCCATCACCGGCCGGACACAGCTTATCATATTAGAGATTATTGTAGTAGACATATGAAAGTCATCATGCTAGGCCCCAATGGGCCAGGGCACTTGAGCAGTAACCATCGCCAATGGTGATAGTTGTAGATGAAAAGAGATCGATATGAAACCACACCAACACCAGTGGCCAGTACATGCTCTTCCTCCTCCGACTCTGGCTTGGGGAGGCTCGGCTCGTTTATGACGAATCCTTGTGCTGGTTTGCGCCTCGCTGGTGGTGTGAACTCCTCCTTCAGCTCCCTCTTGGGGGGAGGGTAGGGGGATGCACGCGAGGAGGACGGACCGCAGGAGCACGCCGGCCCACTAGAAGACAACAAGCGCGAGGAGGATCTTGATGCTGCCATCGAAGCCCTAGGAAGCCACTAGGCCGCTCGTGGTAGCGCTCGCAGTGGCGATGGTGATGTCATCTTTAGGCGTTGTCCGCTGATCCTGGTGTTCTCGATGACAACAAACCTTTAAAAAAATGTCTGATTTTAGGCACGCATGTATGCATATATGGACAGACATCCACGCCTAAACCCATAAACTTCTCAAACCCTAGGAAAACACGTAGAGATCTCATTGTTTGGGGGATATTTGATCATTCGCCACGCTTCTCTTTGAAATTTGATTATTTTTCACATTGACCACCACATTAATTTATTCAACTACGTGTTTTAATGTCTATGCACATAGATATCTAAGTTGAATCAATTAATTTGGATGGGAAGGGAGTAATTCATTTTAACTAAAGAGGATAATGATAGCCCACTACTGATTTTTGTTTATGTTTTCGCCAATTATCAAACATATTTTTTCAAGAATACATCCTAGAAGACGCATCAATCTTTTTTTTTTTAGAAAACAGGCACTCTTGTGCCCAGCTTTGAATTAACAAAGCCAACAACGGCAAAAAGGATACAGAGTGCTGAACCCAGCTTACAACCCAAACCACACACCCACGCACACTACCGAAGACGCTACCACCGGAGGCGCGAGCAACAGGATCGGCCATTACAAAGACTACGAAGACTCGGAACAGAGCTGGACAGCAAAAGTGTCGGGCCGGAGCTCCCCCAAGGGCAAGCAAACAAACACGCACGCCGTCGGCAGACCCCTCCGTCGCAGAAACGCCACCGGAAGCCGACCACCCCCGGGAACCGACCCACGGGCTTCCACCGACGAGAAGCACGAAGGAAGCACCACCAGGTAAGGGAAAGGGGGAAGCTTTGCCGAAGATCGCCAAACGTAGAGTCACCTCCGCCTGGACCGTCGGAGAGCCGCTAGCCGTGAGCTCCCAGACGGTGTCTTCAAGAAGATCACGACACCGGAGTGCCGCCACCGCCCGATCCGCGGGACTTGGGTTTTCACCCGGAGGAAGCAGAGGAATGGAGATAAGCCACACAGCGCCTTCAGGAAGGGAACGGCATCCGCGGATTCGCCGCCGTGGCCCAGAGGGGCAAAGGTTTCCCCTTGGCAGACTCCCCGTCTACTAGGACTCCAAGGCAGCATCTCCAAGAAGATCACGACGCCAAGGCGCCGCTACCGCCCGAACCGCGGATCCTAGGTTTTCACCCGGAGCAAAAACCACAGTGCGCGGCTCGCCGGCACCATGTCGTCCCTACGACCATGGGAACCGACCAGCACTAGAGCCCCTGGCACGCCCGCCAACCACAAGGCTCCCCACCGACCGGGGTCACCGACCCGGAAACCAAGCCGGGCCCACCAGAGAGACGAGGAAGACATCGGGAACACCGCCGCGGGGACTCCGAAGACCGAAGAGACTCCGAAGGAAACTCCTTTTCCAGATCGGCGGCCGGAGGCCCACCGGCGCCTTTGGATCTGGGGTGGGGGGATGAGGGCTCAGCGGGGCTAGGAGCCCTGCTCCGGCCCGATTGAGGCAGCACGCCGGCTGTAGGGACCTCCCACCAGGAGCTCGCCGGAATCCGCCAGCCACCGCCGGCCGGCGATGCTGCACGCCCCGCGCCGGCCCAGCCCGAGCTCCCCGGCCCAGGGGGACCGCCTCGCGCCACAGGCCACCGCCGACGCAGAGGACGACGCCGCCACCCGTCCGCCATGCTCGCCGAGCCACCACACCGCTGCACAGACACCGCTGCAAGACGCCCGGACAGCGCCGCCTCGCCGCCAGCCCCTGCGCCACCACCGCACGGGAGGAGGAGGCCCCGCCGTCGCCGACGCACCCAGGACTTCGCCCGGCGGCGAGGCGGGGGGGGGTGAGAGGGGCGGCTGCGAGAGGGGCTAGGGTTTGCCCCTCCGCTCGTGGGAGCAGAGAGGGCGAAGCGGTGCCAGGATTTCTCACACCACGCATCAATCTTTTAGAAGTAGAGGATGACAGCCGAGGCAATCCTATTGAAGGCTACAACTCCACACAACCTACACCATACGGAACGTGCGTGGGTGTCCCTGACTTATCCTAAGGTCACCGTAGCTTCAAGATTCGTGTTTGCAAATTTACATCTACATCCTGGACATGTACAGTTTCTCACCTTATAGGAAGCAAAGTGTACACGAGTCCACTTTATTTTCTCTATTCCGACCTTCTCTCTCCTCAAACTGCGACGGCGCCTGCACGTGCTCTTCCCCATCAACGTGCAGTCCTGTCAACACGACCACCTCCTCTTCAACTCCGTCGCCATCGTGGCAGCCGGGCGTCTCAACGCCAGCAACGCTGAGCCCAAGCACATCGCCTCCCTGGCACATCCCCCGACAACAACACCCTCCATTCCATCAGATCCAAAGCATTCCCATCCTTGTTCTCCGTCGTCCCTAGGTCGCAGAATTTGGTGGCAGCGCTGGAAGGAGGGTTGGTGACGATTGGAGAGGCGGCGGCATGGAACGAGGCTGATTTAATCATCCTTTTCGATTCTGATTTGTTCCGCTCTTTCCGCATACAAGGGTTCATGGAGTTGGATCTTGGTAGATGGGATATGCCATAATACTACTGATTGCTAATTCATGTACTGTATTAACTGCTCCAAACCAAATGGAGCTGTTACTAGTATCGTACGACATGTTCAGATGGAAACAAAACGGAGTACCAAACGAGCAATGGGTGCATGTAAGGGACTGCTCTACAAGAAACCGACATACCTAAGGGTGTTTTTTGTAAAATAATCTCATCAATCTACAAGCAAAACAGCGCTAGTGGAGGGACCTGATAAGCCCGGGACCCCATCGTGTATGTAGAGTTGGGTTTTCGCACCATACGCTCTATCAATCACCGACCCCTTGCCCAACTTCCTTTCAAGAGTGGAAAGGAGATGGCAGACGGAGCTACAAAGCCGCGTCACGAACCAAGCAAGACACCACCATATAGCAGGACAATGACTCCGACGCAGTGACACGAGCTAGCTAGCTAGTCACAGCTAGCTACTAGTAGTAAGCTAAACCATGTCTTCCGCAGCGGAGAGCCGTTCGGATCCCGGCACGATGAGAGCCCTGCAGAGCGGACAAGTGCTCTTGCCGTTCTTCATCCACGCCCCGATGCAGTCCCGGTGGAAGAGATGCCGGCACGCAGGAACCTCGCTGCACGTTGAGCCGTGCACGAACACCTCGAGACAGATCGCGCACACCAGCTGCCTCTCCCCGTCCGCGGACGCCCTCCCCCTACGGCCCTCCACCACGGCGGAGTACGGAAAGTACCCAAGCTCTTTCTTCTTCACGACCTGCGCCGCCGCTAACCTTCTAGCCTGCTCCGCTGCCGCTTCTGCGGCCGCTGGCGCCGTGGCTAACCTCCTAGCAATAGCATGCTCCAGCTGTGGCAGTGCCGCCTCCTCCAACCTCCCAGCCTGGTCCAACGCCGGTGCCGCCACCGCAAACCTCCTAGCCTGCTCCGCCGCAGTCAGCCTCGGAGTCTGGTTTAGGTTTACCGCCACGGCCAGCTGTGCCGGTGCGGCCGCGTTCCGTTCTGGGTCTCTGTCATCTGAGCACCACCAGACTATGTAGCAAGCAGAGAAGATAATCGTCGCTAGGAGGTACGCAACAAAGGAGTATATGTATACATCCGCCGAGTCCATCCTCGTCGTCGTTCGTTGGGCGGAGATTTCTTTGTGGCGGGGAGAAGATATATCAGTTGAGTTGATTCTAACAGGTCAGCCGGTCTGTGTATAGATCGATCGGCTATGCTTGGTGATTGCCGCAGATTCAGTCGGATATATATGTATGGAGATGCGAGTCCATGGCCTGGTCATGGTGTGTCATAGACGGAGAAGACGACCTTTGTAAATGGAAAGTGTAAAAATATACTTGCCAAAGCCGACTCGATCGTGTATTTTAGGAATCTCATACGAGAGAGACGCAGCGCGTGTATTTCTTGGTGGACCTGCTGGAAACCTTCCTATCAAGGGTAAGGTTTTCCATGTCTAGCGATGTCTTGGCTGGGCGCACACGCGTCGGAAGATCAAGGACATGGAATTTGTTTGTTTTTTGTGGTTGTGGTTATGTACTCTCCCTTTTGCGGTTTAAATCAAAGCGTCAAAACGTTCATAACATTCCATACATAATACTCGTTTCATTTATTCGAATCTGATTAATGAAATGAGTCACAGAAAGACTATAAAAAGATGGGGAGGATGGCTTTTAATTTGCTAGCAACCAACTAGCTTTTGTTCTTCTGATGAAACGGTATGTAACACCCCGTGATTAGGGTTAAACAAACCTCAGATTACCGTCTGAGATCAGCACAACTCCAAGCTCGGAAGATCACAGTGTAATATTCGGTAACATCACAGAACACATGGGTACAACAACATAAGTTTAAATTCTTAATAGAGTATGATTTTAGATTATTATAAACAGATCTCATACACCCAACATTAAATCAAACAACGAAAGCAAATTATGTTGTTCTACACAACAAACTTAGAAAAGGGCCTAAGAGACCATAAACATAAACGACGTCCAACCCATAGTACTCAGGTTGCTACCTGGGACCCCCAACTACTCGTCGATGTCAACGTAGAAGACAACTTCAGTCGCAACCAGATCATCTATAGAAAAACAACAATAGCGCAAGGCTTAGTAGGAGAACTTACTTCGCAAGACTTAGATAACCTAGTATCTACATGCTCTATTTATGGATTTACTTTTGCATAAAGCGGTCTTTGTTTGTAAACAAGATAGAGAAGAGGCTTGTCTACACAGAATACTTTTAAAAGGGGTAAGAGAGCGACAACTTCATCTTGTACTTCATATCTTGATAGCCAACAACATCATAACCTCCTATCTAGGATCACCGCCTCGAACCCCGAGGAAGCATCCATAAACACACGTGGACCACCAAGTTTTATAGTTAGTTCATGTTATCTATGATCTTAGAATCTGGTCACTAAGCGTTCAAAACGAACACGGTTTTTCGAAAAGATTTCACCCTGCAGGGGTGTACAACTTTACCCACACATACCAACTGACTCTTAATGCCAAATATTATTAGCCCTCTTCCTTGGAAGGCCGACAGAGGGTAGTTGACCACGACCTTTGCCTTGTTTTCTCCGAGACCATGAGTCATGCCCTAAGGAGGGTTCCGCCATAACGGGTCAAATCCCGAAGCCGGTCCCTAGAGATGTGAGTCAAGGTTGGTTCACCAGGGGCTCTATCGACCCCAAGCAATCCGTCCACGCTTCCCTACATGTTATGATGCACCTCCTTCTCCTCCTATTTTTAAAAAAATCAATGAGTATGCCAAATGGAAAGCCTGAACTATGTGACTCATGGAATCTACTAGGCAAGTTAGTCAGTCGAGTGGTTTTCTAAGCCCCATGTGGTTGTATGGTCGTCGTAGTTCCAAAGGCAAGAACTCAGTTCCTAGTGGTGGCTAGCAATGGGACTACAAAAATCACACCCAACGTGACCTCTCATATAAGCCTTAGCATGTTCAGCTGTCATCTCCGATCATGTCTCCATCTCCTACCTTTCTAGATTATTTGGCATCTCCAGTTCATTATCCGAATGAATCAGACGTAACTGCTAAGCATGGCTAAGCTTGATGATCACAGAAGATTTAGCAACGCTCACATGGCAGACCTAGGTATGCTAGAAGCAGTGGATCAGGTGTATAAGGCTACAAAAGAGAAACTATGCAGCAGATAGGTACCTCTAGCTACTAATGCACCATAGCGATAAAGTAAATACTTTGTAAAACATAGGTTAAGAACGAGAGGCTACACTTGCCTTATCCTTCAGTAGACAGGTATGGATCCTCGATGTCGTTGACTTAGGCCTTGGGCTCGGATCCTATCGCGGAGAAGCAATACCAGAAAGAAGGGAAGCAATCAAGACATGTCATAATGTAATTCTCAAGCAATATGTATAACATGTCAGATTAAATTTGTCATGGCAACCCTAGGATTAGCATCGACTTAAGTTGGTTCGGGATGCCTAGGGTTTGGCATTCCATCGATCCCATATGCAATTAGGGGGGTCGATGTTCCTCTAAGCTAGCTAGGGTTTTGGTTGATCAACAATGCATGATTATATTTTTAAAGTGTAGATCTCATTTTTCTGAACATTTTTGATATATTATTCATATTTTTCAGATTAAATGTGAATTCTTTATGAATTCTACAAGTTTTATAACATTTTATGTAATTTCTAAAATTATTTAAAGCTTTTATGACGTTAGCACTGTGTGAGCTCACCCTAACCCTAAACTTTTTACACTACAGTCGTGCCTAGCTGCAGTCACTAACGAAAGGGGCCTAGGCCATGTCGGCTTGCCACCGTGGCACACACTGTTGGGCGCTGGCGTCAACGCAACATCGGCCCACGCGGCAGCTACGCAGGCTCCACGCTGGACTCATCGGCGGGAGCGGCAGGTGGTCATCAGTGGCGGCATTTCTGGCGGATCCAAGAAGCGTCGTTGGGCGTGTTCGAACTGCGCGAGAGAGGCGAGCCTAAGACACCTAACATCGCTAGCTAATGGTTGTCGGAGCAAGCAGCGGCGAGCGATGGCGGTGGCGCTCTCGCACACACGGCGGGGAGCGGCTACGCGAGGAAAACGAGGAGGCAGGAGGGTGCGGAAGCACCAGGGGCTCACCCTGAAGCGGTTGGGGACAACGGCGAAGCAAGGAGAGGGCCGGAGCAACGACGAGGAATACGGTGGAGCACATCGGTGTCGGAGAAGAAGCGCTCAATGCGGGCGACTGGGTGCGCCCGTGATCGATTCGAGCGGCGAGGAGTAAGTACGTGTCGAGGCGGAGCTCGTGGTGCGGTCAATGGGTCTTAGGAACAACGGGAACGACGGCTGTCATGGCGGCTATGGTTTCGGATTCGTGCGGCGAGAGCGAGAGAGAGAGGCGCTGGGGCGAGAGAGGATAAGGAGAAGACGTCCACGGCTTGGCGGGGTCTTATCCTTATCTCCACAGCGGTGGCCGAGCGGGAATCGCGGCGCAGGCGTCGACGGCGGCAACATCACACATGAGCTTCCAGCTAGAGATGGACGAAAACCACTTTGCGGAAAACCCCCTCGCAAAGCAAAGAATCAACCCACGGTCCATGCAGCACTCTCCAGGGAGTAGGTTTTTGCAGAGAAACCCTTGGTTTTTATTAAAACCTTTGTTTTTGTTATAAAAGGCTCTATTTAATTGATTTTTAAGTCAGTTAAAATAGAGAAAAGGCAAAGGCACTTTGGGAATTACCAAATTATTCCAAAATTTGAATACATTTTACTCACATGCATAGATTTTAGTTGATTTAAACACGTGCATGCAATGCTTAAGTACTAAGTGTATATATTACAAACTTAGGTTGTTACACGGTAGGAACAAGCATACTCCCAAGTTTTACATATCATGGTCATCCAAATATAAAGTTGACCATTTCAAAGTCGTAATCAAAGAAGTAATTCAAAACCAACTTGTTACGACCGAACAGGTACGTGAGGCCAAGGAGAGGCCAACGCTAGAACCAATCTAGGTTTCTGTCCCACACGGCGTTGAAACCGCCAGTCCGCTCGTCTCCGGTGGTCTTGGGACCTTAGAGACGTAGCGGATCACGGCTCCTCGCCAGCGAGGGGATTCTCATTTTCTGTTTAGACCATTTTTTGATGTCTTCTTCGGGATGTAGATGCGGAGGCTAACGTCCGCAAGTCATAATAAGGTCCTCCCTGCTATATCCCCACTCCAATGGTGCGTCTAGTGCTGGCGGAGGGCACGTGGAGTCGGCCAACAGATCTTTTGGGATCCATTCAGTTTTCATGTTTGTTGTTACGATTTTAGATCAATCTCTTCTGATCTACGACTATCATCATTAGCCATGGTCAATGCTCTGGTGCGCTGGCACTTTGGGCCTTACCCCCATGACTTCTCATATGTGTACTACAACAATCTCTACCGCGGCAAATTTTCTCTAGCTATGGTGATGAAGAGGCGAGGACAGCGGCACGCATTCGGCTCGTGTTAGTGTTTGTAGTGGTCGCTAGGTGGTTTGAGGACGTATTTGTAATTTAGCTAATTTTGGGTCTCTTTATGTTGTTGTTGCCGATGATTATTAATAGACTAGTATAATTTTCGCAAAAATAAGTAGGAATCAAAGAATAAAAGGAAAACAAAGTTTTGTTCGTGTTGCATAATTTGGCCAAAAACACTAGTAGAAAAAAGACCTTCCGTCCGGAGCTTTAGTCCCGACTGTGTTTGGGGCCAGGACTAATACCAGTATTATTAGTCCACGGCTCCAATGGCTAGGACGTTGTAGAGGCGGCCAACTCTAGTTCCATGTTAAACGGGACATTTAGTCTCGGTTGGAGATACTAACCGGCACTAAGTATGCGTCAGGCTAGGGACAGTGCGAGCCCGTTTAGTCCCGATTGGTGTGTCCAGTCGGGACTAAAGATCTATCTTTAGTTCCGGTTGTAGACACCAACCTGGACTAAAAGGTTTCCTATATCATCATCTCCCTCCCGAGCCATACTTCATTCAAACTTTTCTCTTATGTTTCCTCCCCAAGATCTCGAGTTTATCCCTATTTTTTGTACGATTTGTCAAGATTTGACGGTGTCCCATCTGTCTAAAGGTTCTAAAACGTTAGCAACTTCATCATTTCATCTGTCATTTCTAGTTAAGCTCTTTTTATGCTCTAGAAGTAGAGGGTTGTGGGTTTTAGTTTGGGAGTAATTATGTGAGAGTTTATTTGATTTATATGAAATTTGAGCTCGGATGAGATTGTTAGTTTGCATATGTGTAGATGTGGTTTACTTAGTACTTGATTAAAATGACTATGGAGTAGAAAGTTTTTAAATTAGTGCATAGTTTTTTATTTTTGTAATAATAATATTTGGTCACTACTCTACTTTGGTTTTAATGTGATGAACTTGTATTCATTTGGTCACTTATCTATTCATGATATTATGTATTGGTTTTTGATATGCTTATGTAATACAGACACCAACCGGGACTAAAGTCCTTCCTATATCATCTTCTATCTCGAGCCATACTCCATTTAAACTTCTTTCTCCTCTGTTTCCTCCTTGAGCTCGAGTTCATCCCCATTTTTCACACGATTTGTCAAGATTTGGCGACGCCCCATCTATACAAGGGTTCTAAAAGGTTAGCAATTTCATCTTTTGATCTGTTATTGCTAGTTTGGCTAATTTCATGTTGTAGAAGTAGAGTGATTTGTGGGTTTTTAGTTTGAGAGTAACTATGTAAGAGTTTATTTGATTTATATGCAATCTAGCTCAACAAGCATACAAACACCATAGTAAATAATAATTGTAACCATTGTATCTTAAAATTCCGGATGGATATAAACACCAAATACTAACCCCGATAACAAGAAAGAGTCGCAATCATTTTTGCATTTATGGCATGGCGCCATATCTTGTAAAACAAATAACATCATTATTATGCATAGACATATATATGTAGCATAGTAAACAATAATAATCACAAAATTGTAACAAAATAGGGTTAATTGAAAAAAGCTTCATAAGAAGACACACTAGCAAAAAATATAATATTTCTCATTAGATCAATACGCCTGCAAGCTAACAAATTTCACATATATGGGAGTGGCTCTATGGCGAGCTTCTCGAAGATGTCTAAGGCGGGATCCTATAAACATCTTTGAGAAGCTCGCGGTAGTGGTGTCCCTCTCGCACCATCTTGCCATTTATAATTTCACAAGGATGCATCTTGCCTATTTATAGATTAAGCGCCATAATGAAATTTAACTAAACCAACGAAATTTATCTCTAAAACTAAACTAATAGCCGCCACCACGGCGCCCATGGTGCAAAAGGGGGTACTCGTCGAATAAGCGGTACTCCTCCTTGCTAGGCTCGTCCTTGATGATGCTACTTGGCCCTACACCGTCAGTCAGATCATCCTTGACGACGCCACTGGACTAGCGCCATCGTCACGCGTGAGGTCGATGATCTCCCGACCGGCCTCACGGATGGATGCCACGACCACTACTCGAGCGCCCCCTCCCAGTGTTGTGATCATTCACAATGCTCATCCACATAAAACGCCAACACACTAAATAAAAACAAATTCCATGTCCTTGATCTTCCAACACGTGGGCTATGTCACGCACTACAGGAATAAAAAGAAGCGCCGACGGCCGGCCCCGTCGGCACAGCGCCATTTTGCCGTCGGCACAGGCTGTGCCAACGGTGGCCGTCGGCGTAGTCCCCTCGGCGTAGCCCCACGGCCGTCGGCGTAGCGGTTCCCCCTCGGCATAGGCTTGAAGTGGGCCCCACGATGTCAGGCGACGGCCGTTCGGTAACAGCCTAGCTCTCGAGCTACGCCGACGGCCAGGCCGTCGGTACAGGCCTTGGTAACGGCCTAGCCCTGGAGCTACACCGACGACCAGGCCGTCGGCACATGCCTAGATTTTTTCAAATTTTTTATTTTATTTATTTTTAACTTTTTTGAATTATTTAACTTATTAGAAACATTTTAATTCTAATTCTAAGTACACTTAATCTTAAGCCAATTACACTCGTGGTCAAACTTCCCAATCGATTACCCATCCTAACACTACTCTAGTCCTAGCACGCTTAACTTCTAAGTTCCTTCCACATGAGCTTTCGATAAAGAAATTAGAACTTGTTGTTAATACTATGATATCAATCCTATTAACCATTACTATAATGTTGGACGTCATTATTATTTTATATTCCTTACAACTATTTAAGTAAACAATAATGAATTAATAATAATAATCTTGAATACAAATAAAAATAATATTTTTTATTTATTTTGCCTTTTTTCCATTTAATATTGAATAATTCATATATACAAATCCGTAAATCATAATTCGACAAATAATATATCTAAATCGATCAGAAAAATGAGAGGAATGCAAATATGACATCCCTATCATCTAATTAGTTATGTATCATATCTTTTTAACACTAGACCAACCGAAACTATGTTAGGATTTATGAAACACCCGTTTTTGGCACTCGGAAAATAGAAAATAGATTTTTGGTGCGAGGAAAAGGAAATCTTCCTCTGGAAACATTGTTCACCATCCTATGATGCACATGTATGCATAATATGGACACATTACACAAACTATGCCTTCATTCTTGCCATAACATTGGTCATTTGACCCGAAAGTCCGGAAACCTCGAACGAGATAGGTCATTTTGTGAAGATTTTTTTGAGATATAATCAATATACCAAGTTTGATATTTTTCCTTCTAACTATGTCACATAATATGACACCACGTGAAGGTTTCGTATTGTTTGGATCGTTTTTGAATTTCTTATGCCCGTTTTAAACTATCGTCAAACTTTTTCGAACGACGAGCATTAAGATTCTTAGCTCGGGGCTGAGACTCACTAAACTTGAAATAGATCTGATAAAACAGCATATTGTGAACCTAAAAATGATTTTTGTAAAAAATCATGAGCATCCGATCATGTACCTGTAGTTCATATCTGACCCACTTCCTCCCGATTCGACACGAATTTGTCTTTTTCACCAGGGATAGATGGAAAGGTTTGAGATCCTCCTGTTAGCACATTGTCCATGTAAGGTGGTCTAGTATTTTTGAAAAATGTGGTGGTAGCATTTTGATTCAGCCATTTGGTGGTTGCTTCACAAAATCGCTCGGTTTTTGCACTCGGAAAATGGAAAACGGCTTTTTAGTGTGACGAAAAGGAAAACTTCCTTCTGAAAAATTGTTTGCCATCCCATGACGCACATGTATGCACAATATAAACACATTATCACAAACTATGTCTTTATTCTAGCCATAACATTGGTCATTTCACTCTAAAGCCAAGAAACCTCGAACAAGATAGGTCATTTTGTGAAGGTTTTTTACGACATAATCAATATACCAAGTTTGATATTTTTTCTTCTAACAATGTCACATAATATGACACAAAGCGAAGGTTTCGTATTGTTTGGATCGTTTTTGAATTTCTTATGCCCGTTTTAAACTGTCGTTAAACTTTGTCGAAGGGCGGGCATGAAGATTCTTAGCTTAGGGCTGAGACTCGCTAAACTTGAAGTGAATCTCTGATGAAACAACATATTGTGAACTTAAAAATGATTTTTATTAAACATCATGAGCATCCGATCATGTACATGTAGTTTATATCTGACCCACTTCCTACCGATTCGGTAGGAATTTGTCTTTTTCACCAGGGATAGACGGAAAGGTTTGAGATCACCCTGTTATGACATTATCCATATAATATGGTCTAGTATTTTTGAAAAATGTGATGATAGCATTTTTAATTAGCCATTTGGTGGTTGCTTCACAAAACCGTCCGTTTTTTGCACTCAGAAAATAGAAAACGGCTTTTTGGTGTGATGAAAAGGAAAATTTCCTCCTGAAACATTGTTCGTCATCCCATGATGCATATGTATGCACAATATGGACATATTATCACAAACTATGCCTTCATTCTAGCCATAACATTGGTCATTTGACCCGAAAGCCAAGAAACCTCTAACGAGATAGGTCATTTTGTGAAGGTTTTTTAAGACATAATCAATATACCAAGTTTGATATTTTTTCTTCTAACTATGTCACATAATATGACACCACGCGAAGGTTTCACATTGTTTAGATCGTTTTTGAATTTCTAATGTCCATTTTAAACTATATATAATGTTTTATGTTTCACTTAATTTTTGTTTACAAATATGTAATATTTGAGTGTAGATAAATAAATCTTATTTTCTGCAAATTTTGATATATTATTTGTATTTTTTAAATTAGAATGATTTAGTTATGATTTTTTTAAAAGTAATGAGGTAAAAGGAAAAATAGCTATGGCTAAAATTAATGGAAAAAAATCTGGAGTCTTACGCCAACGGGACTAGCCGTCGGCACAGACAAAATAATTTTTTTCAAAGAGCTGCGTCGGCACAGCCTGGCTACTTAACGCCGTTTCCGTCGCCGTGTCTGAACTGGGGCTACGCCGAGGGTTGTACCTACGCCGACGGCCACCTTCGGCACAACCCTCTCTACTACGCCGACGGCCACGCTACGCCGAGGGCTGCCCTCGGCCCCGTCATCTACGCCGATGGCCGTCCCTACGCCGACGGCCGGGCTGGTCGGCTGGCCGAGGGAGGCAGCTACACTAACGGCCCCGACATTTGGCCGCCGGCCGGCCGTCGCCGCCTCAGTTCTTTCCTGTAGTGACGTATGAGATTCCTAAAATATGCGAGCTGTCTGCGTCGCCTAATTTGGCAAGGCAAGCATATTACACTTTCGATTTACTACTACAAGGTCTTCTCCGTCTATGACACCACCGCCCTGCAATCGCTCGCTATATATATATATATATATATATATATATATATATATATATATATATATATATATATATATATATAACGACGCGGATTTGGTGCCCGGGGTAGCCGCGGTGCACCCTCTATCCACCGTTGGATAATGGGAGCATGATCTATTTGTGAACCTGGTTGGTCAAGGCTGATGTGATTGCTTAACAGAGACGTTTTCTCGGCTGAAACGGCATCACACGTACCGTGTACAAATGGCCACATGCAAAACAGTTTTCTTTGATGAATACTTATGGAGACAGATCAATTTTTCATATATGTACGGTGGACTTTGCATGCATGCGGTAGCCATATGAAAAGATACATGTCCAATGGAATGTGCATTTGCTAACGGTCCACGGATTGCATGCTACTCCTTGTTGCATGCATGGCCGTCTACCATAAGGATTTATCATTTGTACACCGAGCTAACAATTACTCCTTGTTGCATGCATGGCTGTCAACCATAAGGATTTATCATGTGTACACCGCATGTCTCTTATTTCATGTGTGTGATTTGCCGGTAGCTATACTTTGCTACTTGCTTCATGCATGGGTGGACACCGTGATGAATGCATGTGGCCACCCCAGGGCTCCATATTTCATGTGTGTTTTACGGGCTCAAACCTATGTTTCTTGCATGTGAGTCCACAGTGAGGAATGCATTTGGCCACGGTGCAGGGCTCCTTAATCCATCAGTGTGTTTTGTCGGCCGGCTTGTGAGGAATTCCTCTGGCCACGGTACCGACCTCCTTAATTCATGTATGTGCTTTTGCCGACCTGCTTCTACCGTGTGAGACATATGTATTTCGCGGACACACTCTTCATCCAGCTTACCATATCGCCGCCGTCTGCTCTCTGTTTGATACCGTTAAACGCCGTGTGAACCCTTTATCTGATCGGACGGTCGCAAGCCTATGCACCATGGCCACCCCGGGCAGCTGGCTAATTTGCATATATATAATAAGGGCGTGGTTAGGCCTCAGGCGAGTGAGACTAAGTTAAGTCTCAGTCACCTCACCTCGTCTGACGTCACTGTTAAATCAACTCAACCCAGCTATATGAGAGATTCCACCATATCTGAAGAACAGGACCCGTTTCGCTTCTGCGCTCTACAAATCTGAAGAACGATAGTACACTCTCGTTTGAACAATACGATCCATTGTTAGCAAGCTAATTTGACCCGGTCTATTTGGTATACGCACGAATCTCTCCACACAACATGAACAATGTTGAAATTGGTCACATAATCCACGGTAAACACACTAGAATATGTTATTCTTGCATCGCAATCTTGAAAATGGGGAAAACTAAAGAGGACGTGGGTTTGAATTAGGCAATACCATGGAACTGAGAGCTACTCGGCCGCGGCTGGAGGAGGTCAGAGCAGTGCGCCGTCGCGCAAGTCGCTGCAGCGCCCGTGGCGGTCGCCGCAGCTTGGCCCCGTGGCGGTCGCCGCAGCTTGGCCCGTTGCGGCCGACATTGCCACGCCCATGGCGGTTGGCGCAGCCGCGCCCGTGGCGGTTGACGCTGCCACGCCCATCGTGTCCTCTTCCTCCTCTGGTTTCTGTGTCCCTCCTTTCTTCTCTTGTGTCTACATCGCTATCTCTCCTCCTACTTCACTTTTGAAAAGGTAGACACAGTTTAATTGGACACCGTAGCTTAAGTGGACATTTTGCCTAAAAACAACGCTCCTAATATATATGGTCCGACACCTAAAACTTTTCTCCATGCTACAATGTATTTCCACAATGTGGGGATAAAAAAATATAGATTAAGAAAAACAACTGCTTATGTGCAAAACATAGTAAAAATAATTAAATATTCATCGAAAAGTCCTTTTTAGACATCTTATTCACCCATGATTATTTGCAAAAATTATGTAAAAAAATGCAAAAATTGTTTCGATGGAGGCTCACTTGCAACCAAAATTGCATAAATGGCTTAAGTTAGAAAATGATAAGTTGCAAAATGGTTTGACAGAAGGTGAGTTGCAACCAAAGTTGTAACTAGCTTAACTTTACATGCAATTTGCGATTTTCTTTCGCGAGATAGAAGGTCAGTTGCGAGTAAGTTGCAACTGGTTTTAATTCACAGATCAGTTGCAATTGACTAAAAAGTCAGATAGAGGGATCAATTACGTACAAGTTGCAACTACCTTTAATTCAAACAGGGGTCAGTTGCGAGCAAGTTGCAACTGGATCGATTGTTACAAGCAAGTTGCAAAAAGTCGAAAGTCAATTGCGAGAAATATGCAAATGACTAAAAGTCAGATATAGAGATCAGTTGCGAGGTGGTTGTAACTGGCTTGATTCACAAGTGTTAGCGAGCAGGCAAGTGCCAGTTGCAAACTGCCTTGATTCACGTCAGCGAGCAAGTTACAATTGACAAAAAATGTCAAATAGAGGGGTCATTTGTAAGTAAGTAGCAAATTCCTTTAATTCAAAAAGGGATCAGATGCGAGAAAGTTACAATTGACTAAAGAGTGATCAGTTGCGATCAAGTTATAATTGACTAAAAAGTCAGATAGAGGGATCATTTGTGAGCAAGTTACAAACTGCCTTTAATTCGCATAGGGGTCAGTTACGAGAAAGTTGCAACTGTCTCGATTCACATAAGTTACAAGCAAGTTGCAACTGTCTCGATTCACATAAGTTACAAGCAAGTTGCAACTGTCTTGATTCACATAAGTTACAAGCAAGTTGCAAAAAGTCACAGAAATTCAATTGCGAGAAAGATGCAAATGACTAAAAGTCAGATACAAAGGTCAATTGCGAGCCGGTTGTAACTAGCTTGATTCACAAAGGGTCAGCGAGCAAGCAAGTGTCAGTTGCATGCCGATAGCAATTGGCTTGATTCACGTCAGCGAGCAAGTTACAATTGACAAAAAGTCAAATAGAGGGGTCATTTTCAAGTAAGTAGTAACTTCCTTTAATTAACAAAGTGGTCAGATGCGAGCAAGTTGTAATTGACTAAAAAGTGGTCGGTTGCGAACAAGTTGCAACTGGTCAGTTGTGAGCAAGTTGTAATTGACTAAAAAGTCATATAGAGTGATCATTTGTGAGCAAGTTGCAAACTACCTTTAATTTACAGAGGGGTCAGTTGCGGTCAAGTTACAACTGGCTCAATTCACATAAGTTACAAGCAAATTGCAAAAAGTCATAGAAATTCAATTACGAGAAAGATACAAATTACTAAAAAGTCAGATATAGAGGTAAGTTGCGAGCCGGTTGTAACTGGCTTGATTAACAGGGGTCATCGAGCAAGCAAGTGTCGGTTGCAAGCCAGTAGCAATTGGCTTGATTCACATCACTGAGCGAGTTAGAATTGCAAAAAAGTCAAATAGAGGGGTCATTTGCAAGTAAGTAGCAACTTCCTATAATTCACAAAGGGGTCGGTTGCGATACCTAGGGTCGGTTGCAATGGACTAAAAGTCAGATAGAGGGGTCAGTTGCAAGCATGTTGCCATTGACTAAACATCGGATAAAAGGGTCAGTTGCAAGCAAGTTGCAAATGACTAAAGGTTAGATACATGGGTTAGTTGCGAGTCAGTTGCAACTGGCCTAATCCGTAGAGGGTCACATGCGAGAAAGTTGCAATTGACTAAAAAATGGTCAGTTGCGAGCAAGTTGCAACTGGCCAGTTGCGAGCAAGTTGTAATTGACTAAATAGTCAGATAGAGGGATCATTTGCGAGAAAGTTGCAAAATTGTCTTTAATTCACATAGGGTTTAGTTGCAAGCAAGTTATAACTGGCTCGATTCACAGAAGTTATAAGCAAGTTGCAAAAAGTCACAGAAATCCAATTGCGAGAAAGATGCAAATGGCTAAAAGTTAGATACAGAGGTGAGTTTCGAGGCGGTTGTAACTGGCTTAATTCACAGAGAGCGGTTGCAAGAAAGTTACAATTGAATAAAAAGTCGAATAGAGCAGTCACTTGCAAGCAAGTTGCAACTGCCGTTCACAAAGGGTTCAGTTGCGAGCAAGTTGCAATTGACTAAAAAGTCGGATAGAGGGGTTAGTTCCGACCAAGTTGCAACCGGCTCGACTCATAGGGGTCGGTTGCGAGTTAGATACAACTGACTATTCACAAAGGGGTAATTGGCTTAATTCATATAGGGGCGGTTGCAAGCAATAATTGACTAAAAAGTCGGATAGAGGAGTCAGTTGCAAGCAAATTGCAACTAGCATTTACAAAGGATCAGTTGCAAGCAAATTGCAATTGACAAAAAAGTCTGATAGAGGGGTTAGTCGTGAGCAAATTGCAACTGCCTCGATTCATAGGGCGGCAGTTGCAAGCTAGTTGCAACTGACTATTCACAGAGGAGCAACTGGCTTAATTCACACAGGGGTCAATTGTGAGCAAGTTGCAACTGACTAAACAACGGATAGAGGAGTCAATTGCGAGCAAGTTGTAATTGACAAAAATTCAGGTAGAGGGGTTAGTTGCTAGGAAATTTTAATTGACTAAAAGTCAGCTAGAGGCGTAAGTTGCGAGCAAGTTACAAGTTTATTAATTCACATATAGTCAGTTGACTGACTAAAAGGTCATGTAAAGGAATCAGTTGCGAGCAAGTTGCAACTCGCTTAAGTCATTTCCGTGAGGCAAAGTTCAAGAAAAATCATGAACATAATTTCAATGCCATAATTGTTTTACAAAATCATAAACAAAATTTTCAAAAATTCTCGGTGAACATTTTTTTATAAACATGAGCCAATTTAAAAAAATCATGAACGACTTTTCAATATTATGAAAAAACCATCAAAAACCATACAACAACTTTTTTTAAAACCATGAACCAATTTTCAAGAATCATGAAGAAAACTTTAAATTATGGACAAAACTTTCAATATGATGAACACTTTATCAAAATCATTAACAAAATTGTGAAAATCGCTGAAGAAATTTTTTAAAACTATATTTGGAACAATTTCCAATAAAACATAAAATAAAAAAGATGAAAAATGAAAGAAAAGGAAAATAGAATAGAAAAGAATGAAATAAAAAATACGTGAAAAGAAAAGAAAAAATAGAAAATATTAGAAAGAAAAGAAATAAGAAAAACTGAAAAGAAAAAAGAAAATAAGAACAAAAAATAGAAACCACGAGGAGAACTACGAGTTGCAAATGCACCCCCCTTCGTGGGGAGCTCAATTACAAGAAGGTCACAACTGGCCTCCCTTGCTAGGGGCTCAAACAACTGGACCTCAACGGGGTTCCCTCGGTGGAGCTCAGTTATAAGCAAGTTACAACTGGCTTACCGACGGGGTCTGTCAGTTGCAATCAAGTTTCAAACTGGCTCTCAGCAGGGTCTCAATTACAAGCAAGTTGAAAATGCCCCACCTCCCTCGTCGGGAGCTCAATTACAAGCAAGTAGAAATTGGCCTCCCTCGCCAGGGGCTCAAACAACTGGACCTCAACGGGGCTCCCCTGGCAAAGCTCGGTTACAAGCATGTTGCAACTGGCCCCCGGCGGAGCTCAATTACAAGCAAGTTGCAAATGCGCCCCACTCCCTCGCCGGGAACTCAGTTACAAGTAGGTCGCAACTGGCCTCGCTCGTCGGGGGCTCAGACAACTAGACCTCAACGCCCCCCCCCCCCAAGCGGAGTTCAGTTACAAGCATGTTGCAATTGGCCCCCGGCGGGGCTCAGTTACAAGCAAGTTGCAAATGCGCTCCCCCTTGTCGGGAGCTTAGTTACAAGTAGGTCACAACTGGCCTCCCTCGCCAGGGGCTCAGACAACTGGACCTCGACGGGGTTCTCCGGCGGAGCTCAGTTACAAGCATGTTGCAACTGCCCCCTCCCCCGGTGGAGCTCAGTTACAAGCATGTTGCAACTGCCCCCTCCCCCGGTGGAGCTCAGTTACAAGCATGTTGCAACTGGCCCGCCGACGGGGTCCCTTAGTTGCAATCAAGTTTCAAACTGGCCCTCGACGAGGGCTCAATTACAAGCAAGTTGCAAATACCCCCTCCTCCCTCGTCGGGAGCTCAATTTCAAGCAAGCCGCAATTGGCCTCCCTCGCCAGGGGCTCAAGCAACTGGACCTCGACGGGGCTCTCCCTGCGAAGCTCAGTTCCAAGCATGTTGCAATTGGCCCGCGACGGAGCTCAATTACAAGCAAGTTGCAAATGCGTCCCGCCCCCTCGCCGGGAGCTCAATTACAAGCAGGTCGCAACTGGCCTCCCTCGCCAGGGGCTCAGACAACTAGACCTCGACGGGGCTCCCCCGGTGGAGCTCAGTTACAAGCATGTTGCAATTGGCCCATGACGGGGCTCAGTTACAAGCAAGTTGCAAATGTGCCCCCCTTGTCAGGAGCTCAATTACAAGCAGGTCGCAACTGGCCTCCCTCGCTGGGGGCTCAGACAACTGGACCTCGACGATGCTCCCCTAGCGGAGCTTAGTTAGAAGCATGTTGCAATTGGCCCCTGGTGGGGCTCAGTTACAAGCAAGTTGTAACTGGCCTGCTGATGGGGTCCCTCAGTTGCAATCAAGTTTCAACTAGCCCTTAGCGGGGGCTCAATTACAAGCAAGTTGCAAATGCCCCCTCCTCCTCGCCGACAGCTCAATTACAAGGCAAGTCGCAACTGGACTCCCTCGCCGGGGGGCTCCCCGGTGGAGCTCAGTTACAAGCATGTTGCAACTGGCCCCGGCGGAGCTCAGTTACAAGCAAGTTCCAACTGACCCAACTACGGGGTCCCTCAGTTACAATTAAGTTTCAACTAGGCCTCGCGTGGGGGGCTCAATTACAAGCAAGTTGCAAATGTGCCCCCACACTCACCGGGAGATCAGTTACAAGAAGGTCGCAACTAGCCTCCCTCGTTGGGGGCTCAGACAACTGGACCTCAACGGGGCTCCCCCGTCGGAGCTTAGTTACAAGCTTGTTGCAACTGGCCCCCGACGGAGCTCGGTTACAAGCAAGTTGCAACTGTCCCCCCCTAGCCTGGGGCTCAGACAAATGCCCCTCCCCCACCCTCGACGGGGCTTCCCCGACAGAGCTCAATTGCACACAAGTTGCAACTGGCCCTTGGTCGGGGGCCTAGTTGTATCTGGCCCATGCCGGGGGCTCAGTGACAACTTCCTTTCAACAAACAATTGCATCTAGCTTAAAAAAAGCAACAACAAATATATACCTGGCTCGACGAAAAAGGAAAAAAAGCCCAACAAAATGATTAGAAAAAAATGCTCAGCTACGATGAAGTGGCAATTCGCCTCCAAAAAAATTTGCGTCTAAACCCTTTTTAGTGTGTGGGTTCACTTTAAAAACTAGAAATTTAAAAAGCTAAAAACATCTTATATTATGAAAAGCAAAAAGAGAGTACATGTTACTAGTACAAGTTAGATCAGTCTAGTAAGACAATGACAACTACACAATCTGGAGAGGAAAAAACAATAAAAAAATACAACCAACAAAGAAAATTGAAAAATTAAAACTCAAATGAAACTCCATTGAACAACCACTTAAAACAATTAAGCTAACCTTAAAATTTATCTGTAGAGAAAAAAAACAATATAAATGCCGGTAAAAAATAGGGGAAGAAAACAGCCCATAGAAACAAACGGAAAAATCAACATAGAAAAAACAGCACATAAATAAACATAAAAAGCCCACGAAAAAAAGCCGAGGAGAAACTGGCGCGCGCGGCAGCCCAGGAGAAACGCGCGCGCGGGCGCGCAGACAGTGACAGAAAACGAATTCCCGCGCGGCGCACAACATGGAAAAACAAAGTGGTCTGCACTAATCGTAAAGCAAAAAGATCCAACGGTGTATTAGATGACTGAGACTTAACTAAGTTTCAGACACCTGAGAATTAGCCGATACAGAATCAACTGATCGCTTCTCCTCGCGACAAAGAATCTCCGGTCGACCGCGTCTCGTCTCAACAAACGACGACGACGACGATGGACCCGGCGGACGTACTCGTATACGTCTCTTTTGCGGCCGTCCTAGCGAGTGTTCCCTTCTCCTGCTGCATAGTCTACTGGTGCTCAAACGACACAGACCAAGAAGAAGAAGGGTACGCGGCCGCACCGGCACAGCTGGCCATGGCGGTGGACGAGAGAAGGAGGAGCCTGACGGCAGCGGAGCAGGCTAGGACGTTGGCGACGGCGGCAGCGGCGTTCGACCAAGCTGGCAGGTTGGCCACGGCGCCAGCGGCTGCAGCAGCGGCAGCGCAGATCGTGAAGAAAGAGCTTGGTTACTTCCCGTACTCCGCCGTGGTGGAGGGCCGTAGGGGGAGGGCGTCCGGGGACGGGGAGAGGCAGCTGGTGTGCGCGATCTGTCTCGAGGTGTTCGTGCACGGCTCAACGTGCAGCGAGGTCCTGCGTGCCGCCATTTCTTCCACCGGGACTGCATTGGGGCGTGGATGAAGAACGGCAAGAGCAGCCAAACAATTTTCTCACAATCGGAGCTAGAGCTAGTTCGGGAGCCAAATAATTTTCTCACAATCTTCTCTTAAACTAGAGCTGGTAGACAATTTTGTTAGCAATAGTAATCACGTCCGACGCCGGTACGGCGTCATGTGCTCCGTAGTCTACTCGTAGTCTACATAGGTTCCTAGTATCCTAGTGTAAACCGGCTTTGTAACCGGATCAGCGTCGTGTTGGATGTAAAGTCGAGTTGGACGCTGAGTAGTTTACCGAGTAGGAGTAGAACTGGCCGTGTATATATACACGAGGAGTCCGCCCTTGTAAACACCCACTGTGAGATCAATACAATCAAGAAGACAGGAGCGATACGCCCCTGTAGCAATCCTATTCAGCTTTTTCGCGTACGTGCACTGCATGTTTGAGTTGAGCTGATCGTTTGTGCTAGCTAGCTTGCTACGTAACTAGTCTGCCTAGCTACTCGGGATTGTTTTGGTACTGCATCGTCTCGCCGGATCGTTGTCGTCGTCTACGCCGCCGGAAGTACTCGGCGCTTGGGGCTGGACCAACAATTGGTATCAGAGCCTCGAGGAGGATCTCCTAGTAACGGGAGGTTATGACGGGCAAGGATCAAGGCGAGTACTCCGGTGCGGCTGCGGGTGCATCGGTGTCGTCGCAGTACCCGCGGTATGATCGCGGCAACTACACGACGTGGGCGAAACGGATGGAGTGGGCCATGGAGGGCAACGACATCTGGGAGGCTGTCGATCCCGGCGGCGACGAGTTCAAGAAGGGCGCGTTGAAGTACCGCAAGGACCGACAGGCACTCACGGCCATCGGCTCCGTGGTGCCGGCGGACGTGATGCAGCACCTGATCTCGAAGGATTCTGCAAAGGCGGCGTGGGAGACACTCAAGACGTTGAATCTTGGGCACGAGCGCGTCCGCAGGGCGACCCTACAAACCTTGCAGAAGAAGTACGAGAACCTGGAGATGGAAGGAGATGAGACGCTGGACGCTTTTGCTTCGAGGGTAGCCACAATTGTCAACGGGATTCGCGCGCAAGGTGAGAAGCTGGAAGATATCTCAGTCGTAATGCGTTTCCTTCGCGCGGCGCCGCCGCGGTACATATCTGTGGTGTCGGCAATCGAGCAATGCGTTGATCTCACCACCCTCACGATGGATGACCTGGTTGGACGGTTCAAGGCGCATGACGAGCGGATGAAGATCACCTACGGCGACGCGAATCAAGATGAGCACCTCATGCTTACACGTGCCCAGTGGCAGGCAATGGTCGCCAAGGAGAGGAGCGATAAAGCATCTGGCAGTGGTGATGGTTCGGTCCCGGCAAAGAAGTCGGACAGCAAGCCGAAGAAGCCAAAGAAGAAATTCGACAAGAAGAATCTTCGTTGCCATAAGTGCAATCAGCTCGGGCACTTTAAATCGGAGTGTCCCAACCGTTCAAAGGAGAAGGCTCTCATGGCGAAGGAAGGAGATGATGGACCGATGATGCTCATGCTCGAAGCTTGCGAGTTAATGACCACCAAGGAATCAACTCCTCAGGAGTCCGCTATGGAGATCGTCACGCTCGTGGAAGAGAAGGTCTTCCCGGAGGATGCAGACGCTCACGACGCTTTGGTACCTCGACACAGGCGCTAGCAACCACATGACCGCGACAAGGCCCAGTTTTCTGAGTTGAACCTCATGGTTGGAGGCTCCGCTCGATTCGGCGATGGGTGATAGGAGATTGCAGGACGAGGCACTGTCCTGTTTGAGTTGAAGGATGGAGGTCACAAGGTACTCACTGACGTGTACTATATTCCCAAGCTTAAGACCAACATTATCAGTCTTGGTCAGCTCGCGGAGCGTGGATGCAAGATCGTGTTGGAGGACGAGTTCCTGTGGGGATATGACCGCCAAAGGCAGCTCATCATGAAGGTGGAGAGGTCGAAGAATAGACTCTACATCCTCAATCTCAATCGGGCGGATCCAGTATGTTTGATGACAAGCATGGAAGACTCGGCGTGGAAGTGGCATGCACGGACATCTAAATTTCCAAGCTCTACGACAACTTGGACAGAAGGAGATGGTACGTGGCTTACCGTGTGTTGATCATGTTGAGCAGGTGTGCGACGGTTGTCTCATTGGGAAGCAAAAGCGAGCCCCGTTTCCAAGGGAGGGACAATATCGAGCAAGTAAGGTTCTTGAGTTGGTGCATGGAGACTTATGCGGACCAATCACGCCGGCGACCCCCGCCGGGAACAAGTACTTTTTGCTCATCGTCGACGACTTCAGTAGATACATGTGGGTTGTGCTGCTGAAGAGTAAGGATCAAGCTTTGCAAGCGTTCAGGATTGTGAAGATGGCAGCCGAGGTGGAGTCCGAGGCAAAGTTGAAGGCCCTCCGTACCGATCAGGGTGGGGAGTTCAAATCCAATGAATTCAAGGCGTATTGTGAAGCTCATGGGATCCGGCGGTATCTCACCGCACCATATTCACCGCAGCAAAACGGTGTTGTGGAAAGAAGGAACCAAACCGTGGTGGCCATGGCACGCAGCATGATGAAGAGCAAAGGCATGCCAGGCAGGTTTTGGGGTGAGGCAGTTAGTACAGCTGTCTATTTGCTGAACAGGGCACCAACTAAGAGTGTGGTTGGTATGACACCATACGAAGCATGGTATGACGACGCAAGCCCTCGGTTGATCATCTTCGCACTTTCGTGTGGCGCATGTGAAGACGGTGACCGGGCATACTAGCAAGTTGGCAGATCGAAGTACTCCAATGGTCATGATCGGCTATGAATACGGTTCGAAGGCGTATCGCGCGTACAATCCAGTGAACAAAAAGTTGGTGGTGACACGTGACGTTGTCTTCGAGGAGGAGAAATCATGGAATTGGGGCTCTGCGGAACCGGTACAATCAATTTCTGATGAAATATTTACTGTAGTCTACAGTGATTCGCATGCAGATGATCAAGAAACGGCGTCCCGTGGCGTTACGGATTTAGGCGCTGGTTCAGAAGATGGAAGTCCGGAAGTGAGCAGCAGCAGCGCTACGCCTGGAGAGGTATATCCGCGTGGGAGTCCCGGCACGAGCAGCAGCTCACGCGCTGCACCTGGAGGCTCGACGTCGCCATCCAGTCCACGCGCGGACGAGAGCCCTGGCGCAAGTGGCCCATCAGCTGCACACTCCCGTCCAGGAGGGACTAGCGGCAGTCCAGAAGTGGACGCGGGCGACGATGTCACGTCGCCAACATGCAGTACACCGACAGAAACTGCAGGAAATTCAGTAGACGCTGAAACAAGTACTACGTCAGCTTCCACGTCTCCTCCAAGTGCACAGGAAGAAAGGAGACGGCCACCTACTCCAGAAAAATTCCGAAGTGTACTGGAGTTGTATCCGCCGGAGACCCTTCGTACAGCGCGTGCGCGAGGGAGAGGACAAGGACGGTGTTTACTCACCGAGGAGCCGACGAAATTCGAGGATGCTAATACGGAGGAGTGTTGGCGTCGGGCTATGGATGAGGAGTTGGGGTCGATCCGCGACAACGGTACATGGGAGCTTGTCGATCTACCCAACAATCACAAGGCCATAGGGCTCAAGTGGGTGTACAAGATCAAGAAGGATGCCGAAGGGAAGTTGGTGAAACACAAAGCTCGGCTAGTAGCCAAGGGATATGCAAGAGCAAGGTGTGGATTTCAAGAAGTGTTTGCTCCGTTGCAAGGATGGAATCGGTGAGATTACTTATCGCCTCGCAGCTCAAGAATCTTGAAATTGCATCACATGGCGGTGAACTCCGCGTTTTGGACTGGGGAGTTAGAAGAAGAAGTTTATGTGAAGCAACCACCGGGATACATCAAAGAGGGAGAAGAACACAAGGTTTTGAAGCTACACAAGGCGTTGTACGGGCTACGGCAAGCCCCTCGGGCGTGGAACATCAAGCTTGATCGTACATTGATCTCTCTTGGATTCGAGAAGAGCCCACTGGAGCATGCGATGTATAAGCGAGGTAAAGGAAGGGATCATCTACTAGTTGGCATCTATGTTGATGATCTATTGATAACTGGAGCGGATGAGAAGGAGATTGCAAAGTTCAAGCTACAGATGAAGGAGTTATTCAAGATGAGTGATCTAGGCTTGTTGAGCTACTACCTTGGGATCGAGGTACATCAAAAGCTGGGTGAGATCACGCTATGCCAAGAGGCATATGCAAAGAAGATACTCGAGAAGTGTGGCATGGAAGAATGCAATCCAACTCATGTTCCGATGGAACCTCGTCTTAAACTAAGCAAAAGGAGTGAAGCACCTGCGGTTGATGCGACGGAGTATAGGAGTGTGGTTGGAAGTTTGAGGTATCTCATTAACACAAGACCCGACTTGGCCTATTCCGTTGGCTATGTGAGTCGCTTCATGGAAGCACCCACAATGGAGCATTGGACAGCCGTGAAGCATATACTCAGGTATATCAAAGGGACAACAAACTTTGGTATTGTCTACTCGAAAGAGAAGGAGGAGGTGAAGCTACTTGGCTACAGTGATAGCGACATGGCAGGAGATATTGACGACCGTAAGAGTACCTCGGGCGTGGCATATTTATTGGGAAGAAGCATAGTAAGTTGGCTATCACAAAAGCAAAAAGTGGTGGCACAGTCATCCTGTGAAGCTGAGTATATTGCGGCTGCAACTGCGGTGTGTCAAGGTGTGTGGCTAAGGAGTCTACTTGGTGATCTCACCAATCGGGAGGCGGAACAAGTAGTGCTCAATATTGACAACAAGTCTGCAATTTTATTGTGCAAGAATCCGGTGCATCATAACAGGAGTAAGCACATTGATACGAAGTATCACTACATACGACAGTGTGTAGAGGAGAGCAAGATTGAAGTCAACTATGTTTGCACCGATGATCAGCTTGCGGATATCCTAACTAAATATTTGGGACGAGTGAAGTTCGCGGAGATGCGAGGAAGGATCGGCGTCCAAGCTGTGAAGACGGGCACATCGTGCTTAGGGGGATGATTGTTAGCAATAGTAATCACGTCCGACGCCGGTACGGCGTCATGTGCTCCGTAGTCTACTCGTAGTCTACATAGGTTCCTAGTATCCTAGTGTAAACCGGCTTTGTAACCGGATCAGCGTCGTGTTGGATGTAAAGTCGAGTTGGACGCTGAGTAGTTTACCGAGTAGGAGTAGAACTGGCCGTGTATATATACACGAGGAGTCCGCCCTTGTAAACACCCACTGTGAGATCAATACAATCAAGAAGACAGGAGCGATACGCCCCTGTAGCAATCCTATTCAGCTTTTTCGCGTACGGTGCACTGCATGTTTGAGTTGAGCTGATCGTTTGTGCTAGCTAGCTTGCTACGTAACTAGTCTGCCTAGCTACTCGGGATTGTTTTGGTACTGCATCGTCTCGCCGGATCGTTGTCGTCGTCTACGCCGCCGGAAGTACTCGGCGCTTGGGGCTGGACCAACAAATTTCGTGGGTAAAGTATATATATACCTGATTACTTATCCTGGAGATCGATTTGTGCTCATAGTATCTGACTAGCTTCTAAATCTGTCGAATTATTCTGATCATAATGAGAAAAAAATATTTTGCTCTTCTAGATGTCATATCACCTTTGTATCAATTCGATTTTTGCCAACGAAGAATCTTCAGTTGGAAATTCAGTCAGTAATGTATTCTTCTACTAATTCTCTTTCCATTTCGCTGAACGTCTAGTGATGTTCAAAATACTAAGGGAAAGTTCCTTGAGTCTGGATAACAAATGAAAATTAGAGTTGCACCTAATGTTGTAGTTCATCGTCCTTGTGGTGGGAGTTCCTTGGTGATACACACCTTTGTATCTGAATGTGTGCAACTCCTGCAAACGTAGATGTGGTAAAGTTTGTGTCTTCCTATGCTCGAGATATTTGAAACAACAATCTGCAGTTAGTTTTGGGTACTCTGTACTTTCTTCAAGTTTTCTATTAAGTATTAAAATCCGGATCACCAAAATTTTGAACTTTTAATAGAAACTTATCCATCAACTGAATTCTGAATTAAGTTGAACATATCTTCATGTGCATCATCGGAATTGTTTAGCAGATCCTCACACCATCGTTTCATTCATTCATGATTAGAAGCTTCAAATCTATAAAAAAAATTCAGTTCAAGAGTAGCCTGTGTGCTGGTGTATTGGATTTTTTATGATTTATTTTGTTTTCTCCTATGAAATTGGTCAGCGGGTGGAATTTAGCTAGCATCACGGCAGGTGTTCCCTGGCAGCAATGTGGTGGCATTGACATCTTGATGATTGGATGGACGTCCTAGACACTGATTACAGGCGGAGCATGACGGTGGGCTTCGGCGTAAAAGTACATTGGTGGTTAATTCTTTTTTTACCTACTAATGAGGCACCAAGGTACAACTGCCTTGATCCTTCTTTCTTTTACCTTTTGATACGTCTGTTCTTCACCAATTTCTTTTTATAAGTTGTAGAGTGGAAAATGATTGTTTTACTTGTGGTTTACATAAGTAAAAGTATGTTGATTGATCTAATGAAAATGATATTAGTGAAATGCATAAATACATTGTTTCCATTAATTTTGTATAGAGTTCAGCTAGATTTTTTTTCGTGGGTAGGTTATCCGGTATTCAATCAAGTTAAATAAATCGTTTTTGCTACATGTTCTTCAATGAGAGTCACCGGCGAGTTTTTTCCGACGATGTCTTCAGTGAAGTTGTTTTTGCTATATTAGCATAATTTTTTTTGCTGCATGGTCTCTGGCGAGATCTCTGCGGGACGTTCTATTTTTTGGAACAAACAGTTTTTTTCTTCAGAAGTCAAAGCAGGGACATTTGTAGCAAAAGGAAGTGTTTTGCAGTAAAACTGGCATTTTGGGCCATTTTGGGAGGAGGACGATTGGAAGCCCCAATACTCCCGGGGACGCCTAGCGCTGGCCCAAAAAATACGCGCGGGCTATGTCTCGTACGTATATATATGAGATTCCTAAAATACACAAGCTGTTTGCGCCGCGTAATTTGGCAAGCATATTACACTTTCCATTTACTACAGCATGGTCGTCTCCGTCTATGACACCACTCGCCTAAGCCACGGACTCGATCGCATCTCCATACATACATATATACATATATATCCCACTGAATCTGCTGCAATCGCCATATATATAAAAGCAGAGCACAGGCCGTCTGGTAGAGCCAACTACGCTCGACCGAACGAACGACGACGATCGATGATGGACCCGGCGGCGCCGGCGGACGCATCCATATACTTCTTTGTTGCCGTCGCCCTAGCGTTGATTCTCTTCTCTTGCTGCATGGTCTGCCCGTGCTCACACCACAGACACCCAGAAGAAGAACGGGACGCGGCGGCCGCACCGGCACAGCTGGCCGTGGCGGTGGACGTGAGAAGGAGGCTGACTGCGGCGGAGCAGGCTAGGAGTTTGGCGTCGGAGGCAGCGGCGTTGGACCAGGCTGGGAGGTTTGAGGAGGCGGAGCAGGCTAGGACATTGGCGGCGGCGGCACTCGAGCTGGAGCAGGCCAGGAGGTTGGCCACGGCGCCAGCGGCCGCAGCAGCGGCAGCGGAGCAGGCTAGAAGGTTAGCGGCGGCGCAGATCGTGAAGAAGAAAGAGCTTGGGTACTTTCCGTACTCCGCCGTGGTGGAGGGCCGTAGGGGGAGGGCGTCCGGGGAGACGCAGCTGGTGTGCGCCATCTGCCTGGAGGTGTTCGTGCTCGTGTCAACCTGCAGCGAGGTTCCTGCGTGCCGGCATCTCTTCCACCGGGACTGCATCGGGGCGTGGATGAAGAACGGCAAGAGCACCTGCCCGCTCTGCAGGGCTCTCACCGTGCCGGGATCCGAGCGGCTGTCCGCTGCAGAAGACATGGTTTAGCTAGCTTTTGGCACTGACCCCTGATTGACCTTCGAAAATGTCTCTTGTTACAGAGAAAAGCTCGTTTATTATTGAGCATGTTGATGTCTAGTCCCTATTTGTTGTTATTAGTACTCTCATCATACTGGAAATACTACATGTGGGTCACCTTTATATCTGATACTCGGCAAAGCTTTTGCCGGACAAACGATATTAAGCAAACTTTAGGTCCCGACGCCGGATAAGCCGAGCAAGAATTCCTGACTACTTTTTGAGGACGCCGGATAATGATGCACGAGCAGGTCGAAACACCTCCTCCGATCTCGCTCCGGTCGGGTGGCACCAGAGGGTTAACCCTAGCCGCCGCCCTAGGCTAGCCTCCCCTCCTCTCTCTCTCACCCGCCTTCGTCAAAGGATGCAGCGACCTCGCGTCGCTGATGATGGGGCTGTTAGCACAGCCCCTGCCGCCGAGTACTTTTCGACAACACCGACGACAAAGTTCTGGCGAGACGACACACACATACAGGAACCACAAGCAATCAACTTGATCGATTAACTCCACGTACAAGCTAGATAGTCTCGACTAGTACTTTCAGCAGAGCTAACTCTTCATGTACGTATACTGGAAAACACGATCGATAGTCAAAGGCCCATATCGAACCTTGCCTTACTTTTATTGCTTAATCTCACACGATGTGGTGGCCTTACTTTTATTGCTTAATCTCACACGATGTGGTGCTTACAAGGGCAGGGACTACATGCATATATATACTACTAGGACTGCTACCGATTCGAACTGCCTATTCTATTCGGTGACAAACTCCTACTCTGATACATGCAAGTATCCTACTCCGAAACCGACCGCGTATACCACTCGTATACGAAGTCCATGACACCTTGCCGGTATCGTACTCGTGCTTAAGTCTAACAATCACCCCCTAAGCACGACGTACTTTTTAACACCTCGACCTGGATCCCAAATACGCCAGCTATTCCTTGCGGGCGTCATTCTCGGTATTGCTTTTGTCGCTTCCTTTGTCAGCACCCATGTCACCGACTTTGCTTTTGTCGGCTTCTCCATGGCTTCACGCAGACCGTCCTTTTTGTCCGCGCCCTTCTCCACGCCTTCACGCCGACATTCCTTTTTGTCCGCGTCTTGAGACAATATACTTGGTTCGATGAAGTACTTTCTCATCGATGCCTCACATATTTGATCTTCTGCTTGCCGATACTCTTGGATGCAATAGAACAAATACGTAGGAGCTAGCTCACGTTGGTTGACTAGCCAAGCTAGCTTTCTACCGTGACTAGCAATTCTGACTTCTACCTGTTCCTGACCAACATCGTCTTCTGGCTCATCAGGAGTAGCGAAGCACAGGTTGCCTACCTGTAGCGATTCGTCTTTTCTTTTTGAATCTCTTTCTGGCATGTTTTCTTCTAGCTTCTCTATATCACGTGAAAAGCCTCTTGATAGATCTGCACCCCTAATGTTGGGTCTCCTCCATCTGTCTGGCCACCAGTCCACACTCTTGGACCATCGCCTTCTGGCCTTGCTGGCATGTTTGCTGGGATCGCTTCAGCTCTCCCTCCTCTTATAATTGTTGGGCAAACAAGTGCAGGTAACGCTGCACATGCATCTGCGCGCCCTTCCAGTCCCGTATCTTCTGGCCACGGACTAGCCTTTTCTTCAAACTCTTTGTCTTCTGGAAGAATCCCTAGTGCTTCTGGCCTGGTGTCCACGCCTGGAGCACCTCCTAGGCCTTCAGCGTCTTCTGGGCCCGAAATTGCCGACAAGGATAAGCTTGGTTGATCCATATTTTCTTCATACTCAAGATCCCACGTGACGTGAAAAGTTGGATATCCCGATTCGTTGGAGCCCCAATTCCATGACTCGCCTTCCTCAAAGATTACGTCGCCCCTGACAACCACCTTATTGGTATAAGGATTGCACAAGCGGTATTCCTTTGAGCTTTCATAGCCCGTCATGATCATTGGAGTCCTCTGCTCCGCCAATTTACTCTTATGGTCTGACTCCATCTTGACATGCGCCACGCACCCAAAAGTGTGAAGATGATCAACCGAGGGTTTCCATCCGTACCATGCTTCGTACGGTGTTATACCAACGCCACTCTCAGTTGGCTCCATGTTCAGCAAATACACAGCCGTATTGACTACCTCACCCCAGAATTTTCCTGGCAAGCCTTTACTCTTCATCATCCTCCGTGCCATGGTCAACACAGTTTGATGCCGCTCACCCCCTTGATCAATGCGTAGGGCTCTTATCTTCGCCTCCACCTTGAACTCTTCGGCTTCCTTGATCTTCTCGAATGCTTGTTGAGCTTGATCCTTACTTTTCAGCAACACAATCCACATGTATTTACTATGATCATCCACCACAAGCATGAAGAACTTATTGCCGGACGGAATTGCGGGTAAAATTCCAACGCATAGATCACCATGAACTAGTCCCGAGGCTTCACTTGCCTCACACGTGGCTTCACATGGTAACGGGGCACTCCGTTCCTCGTGATCCACACACGGTAGATCGTGATCCACTTGCGCCACAATCTCCGTAGCCGGTGATGGAGGATCCTCCTCATCCTTCAGCTCAGTTACTTCGAGCATCAGCATCATCGGTCCATCATCTCCTTCCTGGGCGATGAGAGCCCTCTCCTTCAACGGTTTCTTGCAATCCTTCTTGAAGTGATCGAGCTAGCCGCAGTTATGACATCTTACTTTCTTAATGTCAAACTTCCTCCGCGGCGGAGCGTCGTCCTCATCCTCCCCTGCGATATACTTTTTCGCTGGGCAAAAAGCTTCTTTATCACTCCTGCTTCCGGATCCTTGATCGCCCTTTTCTTTAGCGACCACCGCCTGCCACTGGGCACGGGTAAGCATCACGTGCTCTTCCGGTACCGCATTACCATAGGTGATCTTCATCCGATCGTCATGAGCCTTCAATCGTCCAACTAGATCATCCGTCGTGAGAGTCTTGAGGTCAACGCACTCCTCGATCGCCGACACAACGGACAAGTAACACGGCGGCGCCGCGCGAAGGAAATGCCGAACGACTGAGATCTCTTCGAGCTTCTCGCCGAGCGCGCGAATCACATTGACCAAAGTGGCTACCCTCGAGGCAAACGCATCCAGCGTCTCGTCTCCTCCCATCTCCAGATTCTCGTACTTCTTCTGCAAGGTTTGTAGGGTTGCCTCGCGGACACGCTCGTGCCCAAGATTTAGCGTCTTGAGCACCTCCCACGCCTCCTTTGCAGATTTCTTCGAGATCAGGTGCTGCATCACGTCCGCCGGCATCACCGAGCCGATGGCCGTGAGTGCCTGCCGGTCCTTGCGGTACTTCGACGCGCCCTTCTTGAACTCGTCGCCGCCGGGATCGACAACCTCCCATAGATCGTTGGACTCCAGCGCCCACTCCATCTGGGTCGCCCACATCGTGTAGTTGTCGCGGTTGTACCGCGGGTACTGCGTCATCACCTGCGCGGCAAATCCTTTAGCCGCACCGGAATACTCGCCCACATCCATCGTCGCTGTGATCTCCCGTTACGAGGAGATCCTTCACGAGGCTCTGATACCAATTGTTAGCACAACCCCTGCCGCCGAGTACTTTCCGACAACGCCGACGACGAAGTTCCGGCGAGACGACACGCACATACAGGAACCACAAGCAATCAACTTGATCGATTAACTCCACGTACAAGCTAGATAGTCTCGACTAGTACTTTCAGCCGAGCTAACTCTTCATGTACGTATACTGGAAAACACGATCGATAGCCGAAGGCCCATATCGAACCTTGCCTTACTTTAATTGCTTAATCTCACACGATGTGGTGCTTACAAGGGCAGGGACTACATGCATATATATACTACTAGGACTGCTACCGATTCGAACTGCCTATTCTATTCGGTGACAAACTCCTACTCTGATACATGCAAGTATCCTACTCGGAAACCGACCACGTATACCACTCGTATACGGAGTCCATGACACCTTGCCGGTATCGGACTCATGCTTAAGTCTAACAGGGGCGGGTCATTCTCTCTCCCGCAACACCTCGTTGTGAGGGCCATTGGCTTGGGCGGCGGCTTGGGGCAGCGCAGGGAGGGCACGTGGTGGCGGTACGGAGGAGGCTGTAGCGCGTGGTAAGTTCGTGCCCCTAGTCGTGCATGGCGGCTGGGCCCGATCTGGGCCTCCTGTCCAGGGCGCGGTGGACGCGCGAGGAGCTCTGGCTTAGGCGTTCTACATGGAAGTGCCAACCGCCGTGGTCGCATGACATGGGGGGGGGGCTTCTCCCCCGAGCCCATGTCGGCTGACGGCGAGGCCGGTGGTGGCAAGATCCCTTCTTCCTCGGCAGTGAGGCCAGCGCTTCTTCTTGCTTCCCCGATGGTGGCTCAAGCGGATAGTTGCATACCTATCCCTCATCCCCAGGTTAGACGGTTCTGGCAATATCCGGATCATGGTGAAGGGCCGAGGTGAAACCCTGCTCGGCGTCTTTCGATGTAGACCATGGTGACTCCTCGGTTGTCGCTTCCTTCTTGGAGGCGTGGGCTTGATCCCAACAGTGTTGTCCTCTCCTCCGGTGTCGGGGACCCTAGGTCGGGTTCGCCAGACCAGGCGGCAGCGGCGCCACGACGTCGTTCTCTTCTTGAAGTGTTGTCTTGGCTATCGGGGGAGAGGCCCATATGACAACGGCGATTGTGATCGGGATGCGATGCCAATGTTGGCTGATATCCAAGGTGTGGACTTCCAGGGCGCAATGCACGACATGGCGCTGCAACTTAGTCGGTGGCACCTTCTTTGAGTCCAGCTGGATCCCGCCTTCTACTGTCGAATCTTAGGATCATAAGGGAAGGTGTGTTGCTATGTGTTTTCTCGGAGTCGTTGTCCTGCTATGGTGGTGTCTATATATGGACACTGGGTTTGAGTTTTTGGGCTCGGAGCGAGCTGGGATCGGCTCGTTGGAGGTGCTGGACTGAGCCGAGTCAGGAAAGATGGACCACCACGAGCTCGGCCCGGTCCGGCTCGTTGGCTCGCCAATTTTTTCTGAATGGAAACGGGGCAGAATTGAGCGAGATAGGCTGAAAAATGAGGGCCCGTTGTTAGAGACCCTCTTCTTCCTCAGAACACAACACAAATCAGGTCGTACGCCGCCATTGCCTTCGTCACGCCACGCCGCCATGCACAACATCGCCCCGCACCATCCTCCACCGCCGCCCTGCTGCCTCCATAGACATCGTCATGGAAGACGACCCCGCCATCAGTGACACATCACCGCCTGGCTCGCGAGCCACACCGAGTCGGACCGAGTTCGAGGGAAGCTCGGGCCGAGCTCCATTGTGAGGCTCGCCGGTAGCTTTGAGCTGGCTCGGGCTCGCCGGAAAAAGCTCGAGCTTTTCGCTAGCTCAGCCTAGCCAGACCAAGTTGGCTCATGTCCAGGCATAGTGGTGTCTTGCTTGGTTCGTGGTGTGGCCGCTTTGTAGCTCCCTGTGCCATCCCCTTTCCACTCTTAGAAGGAGGCTGGGCAAGGCAGGTTATCATCGGGTCGATGGTTGATAGCTCATTGTAAGCTTCTTGGCATTGTATCGTGTAGGTTGCATGGAATTGTGGCCTTTAGTGGCGTTGTATCAGTCGACCTCTTCTTTTATGAGACTGTTGCGTCTTCTAGGATGTATCCTTAAAAAAAATATGTTCGATAATTGGCGAAAACAAAAACAAGAATCAGAAGTGCGCTATCTTTATCCTATTTAGTTAAAATGAATTACTCCTCTCCGAATTAATTGACTCAACTTTGTCTAGATAACTATGTATATCGACATCAAAACGCGTAGTTGAATAAATTAATGTGGTGGCCAATGTGGAAAATAATCAAATTTCAAAAAAAAAGTGTGGCAAATGATCAAACATCCCCTAAAAATGATATATCTGTGTGTTTTCCTAGGCTTTGAAAAGTTTATGGGTTTAGTGTAGATGAATGTGCATATATGCATACATGACTGCTTAAAACATGACAGATTTGCTGTCATCGAGAACATCAGGATCAGCAGACAACGCCTAAAAATGACGTCACCACCGCCATCGCCACCACGAGGGGCCTAGTGGCTTCCAAGGGCTTCAGCATCGGGATCCTCCTCGTGCTTGTCGTCTTCTAGTGGGCCGACGCGCTCCCGCGGTCCGTCCTCCTCTCGTGTGTCCCCCTACCCCGCCCCCAAGAGGGAGGTGAAGGAGGAGTTGACACTACCAACAAGGCGCAAACTAGCACGAGGACTCGTCATCGGCGAGACGAGCCTCCCCAAGCCAGAGTCGGAGGAGGAGAAGTCTGTACCGACTACGTGTCCTGCCAGCAGCTGCTCATGGCGACCGTCGACGACCCCGAGGACACGCCGGACTTCCGCACGGTGTGGATGAACGCTATGAATGATCACAATTTTGTGTGGGGACGCTCGAGTAGCGTGGCTAGTCGGGAGATCATTGACCTGATACGCGACGACAACGCTAATCAAAGTGATGTCGTCAAGGATGATCCCACCGGCGGTGCAGGACGAGCCCAGCAAGGAGTGTCCTTCTTTGACGAGTACCCCCTTGTGCACCGCGGCACAGCGGTGGCGACCATTAGTTTATTTTTTAGTAAAAATTCATTGTTTAGTTAAATTTTGTTTGAACCTCGTAAAATATAACGAAGTTTGCATGAAATTTTAAATTTCAATTTGTTTTCATTTTTTAACATCCCTTTGGAGGACGCGATTGGAACACTGGCATTTCCCAAACAAGGCATGGCGCGCTGGCGTCCAGCGGCCGATCTAGTGTTTCTGTTGTATGTTGTTTGGGGAACGTGACGGAAGATGCTCTTATGCATATACACAAAGGAACTGCTTGTTGGCAGAAAGTTATATCAATCGGCCGGGTTAACCGTCGGCGCCGCTACTTGCGTAACGTGATTTTGTATAGGGATTTCATCCAAAAATGGGAGAATTTGACAATTTGCAACACTTTTGTTTGCAATTTGATTATTTGCCACACTGTGTCACCCACATGTGAAACAATTAACTAATACTATTATTTTATTTATTTTGAAAAATAATATGCAAAATTTGAAATTTGCACATATAGCTCATTGTCCGCGTGGGCCAAACCGACTGAACCACTCTGCATGAGCAAAGCAGACTGACCGTTGGTGACAGGCCCCACGGGCCGACAACCTCCAACATTCGGTTGTGACAGCCACTAGCTATTTTTTTCAAAAAATAATATGTTTTATTTATTTATTTTAAATTTTAATAAGTGAATTTTAGAATTTGCAAAAATAGCGTATTGTCGGTGTAGCCGAAACCGAGTGGACCATTTGGTATGGCCAAAACCTACTAGGTCAATCGGTGTCGGCCACACCTATTGGGCTAAACCACTGCATGTTGGCATGGCCGACACCTAATGGCATGGTTGGTTTGGGCCCAGTCGGTTTGTCCAAAATCAAAAATATACTAGATTTGCAAATTTCTAAATTTGCATATTATATTTCAAAATCAATAAAAAGATGTATTATTTAAAAAAAATAGCACAATCACTCTGCATGGGCGGAGCAGACTGGGCCACTCTGCTTGGCCGAAACCAAATGGCCCACTCTCCATGGTTCAGTCGGTTTGGCCCACGCAGACAATATGCTATATGTGCAAATTTTCAATTTTGCATATTATTTTTTAAAATAAATTAAGTAAATGTATTATTTAAAAAAATTGGCCCGACATGTGGTGTGGTCTATGTGGCAAATAATGAAATTTCAAAGAGAAGTGTGGCAGATGATCAAATATCCTCCCAAAAAATGAAATCTCCGTGTGTTTGGCTAGGCGTTGAGAAGTTTATGCGTCTAGCGTAGATGAATATGTATATATGCATACTTTGCATGCCTAAAACTAGATAATTTTATAAAGATTTTCTTAATAAATTAGTAGGTGATTGCATTCAATCAGGGCACATACAATGCGGTGATATCAGTCTTCTCTTAGATTTGCCACATCGGATTTTCGCTTAGTTGTAGGAAAAAGAATTAAGAAAGAGAAGGTTGTTGTGTTCCCTTAGTTAAGGGATGATCCCTTAAAAATAAGAGAAGACTATTTTCTCTATTATGCGTTGTGCCTTCTCTTATCAACATAATTTTTTACTATAATTAGACAATTCACATTAATTCTTAGAGATGACAATAAGAGATTGTCCATTGTACGACTTATTGTTGTTGTCTTCTCTAGACTACGTGGAAGGCTAAGAGAATACCGGCCTTCTCTACTATTGTACTTGCCCTCATTATGTCATAGATATTTTCTCTAAACTTAGAATATGGAAATAAGATCATTATGAGGAGCAAATGGATAATTGAGAAGCATTTTTGTGTAGCTCATAATAACTATATGTACATAACTACAAGGACTAAAATGCGTTCAATCGTCTTTGTTGTGTAGCTCGTAATACAATATATTTCAGATGAGATATTACACACTTGAAGTATACATCGTTAGCTATATACTCCCTCCGTTTTGGGGTTATAAGTCCCGCGCGGATAACTAGGTTATAAATTTGACTAACAAAATATAAATAATATATTATAGAAATTATATCATTAGAAATTTTAGATGTTATATTTTCTAAGAATATAATTTTTAAAATATATAACTTATATTTTATTAGTCAAATTAACAACCTAGTTATCCGCGCGGGACTTATAATCCCGAACGGAGGGAGTACATATTCTTATTTTAAATATTTACAAATAGAGAACTTGATTTAGCTGTAGCTCCAATATAGTACTAGCATCTTTTTTCCGAGAATAGGGCCCACTATCCCATAAAAACAACACCACACTGGAAAAACACACACACACAGTCCTAGTCACCTCGCCATGTCTGGCCAAGACGGCGTTCTGATAAACCCATTGAACCAACAAAGCGAGAGATCGAGAAAAAGAGAGGTGGCGGCTAGGCTAAAAACCCCAGCAGCCGCCACAATCTGCTTCGTCCTCATCGTCTACGATCGAGAATCGATGGGTCCCCGCCTCCTCTCATTGCCGCTCCGACGGTGAAAGGGGAGGGGGTGGCGAGCTCAGACCTGCGCTCGGCGGTGTAGAAGGGTCCCTAAAGTCAGAGTTTGGTCAACCGACATCGTCGCTATGATGACAATGGTGGCGTTGTGCGGGACAAGAATAAGGTATACCCGTCTCTTCTTCTACCTCGTCAGCGATGATCCTAATGCCACTGCAGGAAGGAACATCAACGCTGAGGGGGAATACGCTCGGCGTAGCCCGCCGGATCCCCCTCGGGGCTTGATCAACGCTGAGGGGAACCCTCGGCACTAAACCCTCGGCTTAGGTGGTCCTCGGCACAACAATATACCCTCGGCGTTGGTCCGGCCCTCGGCGTACACGCTTATGCCGACGGTTTATGACGCCCCACGGCACAGTCCGGCCGTCGGCTCAGGAAGTTAACGACACGGAGAAGACGGTGCCTAGGAGCAACGCCAAGGGGGATACATTCGGCGTAGGTTGCCATGTGGAACGCGCTGGACATTTGGGTGAGCGGTCTGTGCCGAGGGGGAAATGCTCGGCGTACGTTGTCACGTGGAGCACGTTGGACGATGGTGTGAGAGCTCTGTGCCGAGGGGGAAACCGCTCGGTGTTGGTTCTTCTGTGCCGAGAGGATTCGTCTGGTCGCCGCTTTTATGGAGTGGTGGATCTCGTCCAGGCCAAGTGTGTTTTGGATCTCATCCACTCTACGTGTATTTTAGGTTTGGTGTTACAAGCTTCGGATCAATGGCGACAACTTCAGCTCTGGAGCGCTGATCCTTAGAACACGTCTGCGAAGACTTTCATTTGTCAACAACAACGCGGTTCGATATGGGAGGCGGTGAAGGGTACGATGGCGGCTCGCTCTAGTGACAGTAGTGATAGTTAGGTGGTCGTCCAAACACCTCAATGTCTTTTAATTATGTTTGGAATGCTTCGTATTTTTTATAAACCCATGAAATAGATCCGGATCTTTTCTCCACACACGCAAAAAAAAAAAAGACGGCGTTGTGATGGAAACTCGACCCATGGTCCAGAAGGTTTGCAAATTATATATAGGTCGACCGAGAAACCCAAGAAATACACGAGCTAGCTAGAGGTTCCTAAAATACACGAGCTGTTTTTGTTTGCATCGCCTAATTTGGTAAGCATATTACATTTTCCATTCACGAGGTCTTGTTCTGTGACACGACGACGCGACGCGCAAAATCCCACTGCTGTGTTGTATAACGTAGGCAGAGCACCCACCGGCTGATCTCGATTTTCTCACGAGAAGGAAATCTCCGCCCGCTCGACGGCGGTGGACCCGGCATGGGACGTACTCGTATGAGTATTTTATTTTGCCGCCCTAGCGGTGTTTCCGCTCTTCTGCTGCGTATACGCCGAGAAGTAGAAGAAGAATGGCGCGCAGCCGCACTGCGGGCGGCGGCGGCGACGACAGCAGTGGCGCCGGTCGTGAAGAAGGAGCTGGGGTACTTCCCATACTCTGCCGCCGTGGAGGGCCGCAGCAGGGGGCAGTCGGGGGAGATCAGGCAGCTGGAGTGCGCCATATGCCTGGAGGCGTTCGTGCAGCGAGGTGCCGGCGTGCCGCCACTTGTTCCACCGGGACTGCATTCAGCTGTGCATGAAGAGCAAGAGCATCTGTCCGCTGTGCAGGGTTCCTATTGTGCCGGAATTGGAAGTTTGGAACCACTGTCTGCTGCCCAAGACATGGTTTAACTCTTATTATAAGCCCTGTTTGGATGTACTCCGTACAATATTTCCTAAGTATTCTCAGGTTTCTATCTACTTTAAAGTTTTGGTTTCAAGATTGTAACATATACATGTAAACCATGGTATTGATAAAGCTGTTTTTTTGGAGTATTAGAAAGTCAACTCCTAAATTATTTTCAAAACCAAAGAAAAACCTAATTTACTACTCCCTCCGTCCCAAGGCTTAAGGCATATATTTTTTTTTGAAAAGTCAAGCTACGAAAAGTTTGACCAAACTTTTTGAAAAAACTATAAAGAACTATCATATTATATAGATATCATGTGAAAATATGTCTCATGATGTATCAAAGGGTATATATTTCATATTATACTAGCTAAATATCCGTGCGTTGCAATGGGTGAGAAAAAATCTGTGTCGTGAAAGCACACATAGTAAAATTTTATTTGTAGAACCACGCCATGTGGCAGAAATTAACCATCAATCACACTCTACAGTTATGCATTCCATCACTTCCTCTTCAGCCAGTTCACCTGGTACATGTGTGTTGGTGCTAGGGATGAAAACGGAGCAGAAATGGACGGAACTGAGTGGTGCCATATTTGTTTTCATATTTTTTACGGAAGCAGAAATGAATACAGAAACCCCGGAAACAAAAACAGAAGCAGATATTGTCAGAAGCAAATAAAGTCCAAATACGGTGCTGACGCGGAACAGTGCAGATTTTACCCGGAACAAAGAGAACACTGGAATCATGCAACAAATCTCAAGCATTCTAGAAAACCAACAAAATTATTCCCTGATTATGTGTAGCATGATATTTAGTTTACAAGGGAATAAGGGAATGATCATTTCGTGGAAGGCTCCTCGGATGCATCAAGGGATTACATAGTCTTTAGTACTGGGATGTTTGGCTTGACAAGGTCATGTTTTGTGTCGGTTGGATTTGGCCATGCACATCAACCCTAAACAGAAATTCCATATTAGACGGAAACGTAAATTCCGTTTTCGTGTCTGTTCCACCAGAAAACACTGTTCCGTTTTTGTTTCCGTTTCCGTTGAAAAAATTCCGTTTCCGTTTCCGTTTTTGCAGAATTCCATTTCCATTTCCATATTTTCATTTCATTTCCATTTTTTCACGGAAAAGTCAGAAACTTTCCGCTCCACTTTCATTCCTAGTTGGTGCCAACAGAGTCTAGCTAAACATTGACACCTCACTCCACTACGTGAAGTCCTTTCATCTCCCTCAGGGTTGGGGAGTAGATGAAATAGAGCAAGATGTATAAATCACCTGGGAGGAGGGGGATTATGATGTCTATGCGCGACGCCCTTCAATCATCCGCTGCAACGCTGGCGATGTTGAGGCCTTCACGTATGTATTCCATCAAATTTGGCCGATGTCGACGCGGGTCAGGGCTGGGCGATGGATGTGAAAAAGAGAAAGATTCTTCCTCCCTCCCACCCGATTAAGGTTGAGAATGGTGCGGGAATGGTTGGAAATGGGCTCTACTGTTTGTTTTTGAATCTTTTATCAAAAGAGGAGACCGAGTCAATAACTCCAAATTTAGATATAAAGAAGAGTATTATGGACATGAACATATAATGAATATGGAATAATAGAAAAATATTTATCAGTGCATAATTAATAACAAACTTTTTCACCATCCACGGCGCATGACAGTGTAAATAGATCCTTACGTAGATATTAATAATATAACACATCATTCATGAGAATTGTTAATTCCTAAAAAGTTATAGATGGATTTGATAGTGTACCACATTTTTGTGTGAAAGTCCACCAATCAATCAATATGCAACTTTAGTGTCTAAAGAACATGGAATTTTACATAAAATTCAAATTGCTCCACGCCTCCTCTATCGGATTAGTGCATGTCCTTTTTTCTATGGTGTTATAATGCTCAGCCGTCTGTCTATGCTTCGCTAGGGGGGAAATGTCACCCGTATTGCTCTACATGAGAATTCTTACATTAGCAGGGAGGTTGATGGAAAATAGCAAACAAATGGGACTTGGTCAAAGTTTACATAGTTTGACTTCTTCAAAAAATTATATGTCTTAAGCTTTGGAAACGGAGGTGGTACTACCGTTGATCCAGTTTTTTGGAATCGGACAGCTGCCCAAGACATGGTTTAACTCGATTTTGAGCTCTCTTTGGATATAAAATATTTTTTAGTATTCTCTCAAGTTTCTACTAATTTAACTTGTTTATTGGTTACAAGATTGTAACATAGTCATGTAAACCGTGGTATTGATAAAGTTGTGGTTCTTGTTCTTTTGGAGTATTATAAAGTCAACCACTGGTCTATTTTCTAAACCAAAAAAAAAAAATTCACTCTCCGCTTGATCTAGCTTGCTCAATCGATTCGCATGTAACTTGCATCAGTGGTTGGTCTTGGCCGGTGAGGTCAGGACCGCCCTCGCTAGAGCCGTCGTCGCAGAATATGTCGGCCACGGTGCGCAGATCTCCGTTGTCGCTCCTCAACTCCGTACCTTCGCGTGGTGAATCATAGCCGCTGCCGCCGTCGAAAGAGTCGCTAATCGCCGAGTGTAGCTGCCGCCATCGAGGGGGTGAGGATGTGCGGGGGAGGGGGACTAAAACGTACCACCTGTTTCCTCCCTTTTCAGGCACGCCGTTAACGACAGCTAATGGCCGTGTCCATGCGACATCCAGTGGGTGGGTCCCGGTGGCACATCAGCAAACTTGGTGGGCCCTCTTGTCTTGGCGCGGGGAGACGAGCGTGGCCGGCGCAGCCGCGTAGGTCGCCGGAGAGAGGAGTGGGCGGAGAGGGCGAGGCTAAGCGACTAGCCAGCGAGAACAACAGGGCGGCTGGAGCTCTGGACCATGGGAACACGACCTGGCTAGAACGAACACGACCTAGAGCTAGCAGTCCTAATTTTTCAGCCCATCTCGCTATCCCTCGTTCAAATCGGCCCTATCAATTTGGGAAAAGAAGGATGAGCCAAACGAGCCGGACCAGGCCGAGCCTGAGCTCGTTGCGGTCCAGCAGCGGAGGCTCAGCTCAGTCCTGCGACGCCGGCGGGTCCGAGCCCAGCTCGCCCCGAGCCGCAAAAACTCGGGTCGAGCCCAGTAGCCCGAGTTCAGCGTCCAGCCATGGTTGTATGCTATACACTCCACAAATATATATAGTATATATATTGATAGGCAAGGTATTGTTAACAGTTAACACGTTTATCAATGTAATTTGATACTCCTCCGCTCCGGATTAAAGGGCCTCTAACGATTTGGGGGTTGTTCCGAATTATGCTGAGACGAAGGCCGGAAAGAATTAAATGGCTGCATTAATCTCCTCCTAAAAACGCTCATGTTACTCCGTTTCCTGGAACGCGAGCAGTTTCAAAACAACAGGCCAACATGCAGATGTGAGCGCGAGTAGTTTCCTGGAAGGCATGCATGCCGATTTGGAAACTGATGCAGCATGCGTGACGTTTTGCCTACCTAAAAAGATTGCTGATTGGCCCTGCGGTGGATCACCTGCAGATTGTTACGGCCAATCCCTTCACACCTTGATCGTGCTGCCATCTCTCAAGGGCCCTTTAATCCGGAGCAGAGGGAGTACTACGCAAGATGCCTATTTTTTTTTTAGTTTTAGCTCTCTCGAGAATAAATGTCTAAATAAATAGCACTCTACTTAATACTGTATGTGCCAAGTATCCGTGGTTTTTTACTGCAAAATATTGTCATTAGTAAATCGGTACATTATTTCATTTGTTCCTAAATATAATTGTTCTAGTAGTACGTAGTTCAATTTAAACTGTAGAACATCTTGTATTTAGAAACAGAGGGAGTAACTTGCATCTTCAAGGAAACACTGTTTTTTTCCTTCCATCAAAACAGAGCCTTGGTAGGAAGGTTCCCAGTTCATAGTAGTAAACATCTAAAAAAAAAGTTCATAACAGTATATAGCAAGTTCGCAATATCATGAAATTCCTGAAGTACCAGAACCCCGGAGTATTTGGGGTTGCCTTTTCTGAAGCAAACCTTCCGGTTATAAGGTCTTCTGATTGATTTCTGGTACGAGTTACTGCACCGACTGTTGCTTATACCTTGCACGAGAGAGACAGCCTCCACGATCCTCGACCGATCAACAAGCGCATCGTCGTCCCGCTCGCGGCGGCAGGGTCTGAACAACGATCACCGACGATGATCGGCCTGGTCATGTGCTTCTTCTCTCTCTACGTCCTGGTCCTTCCATGCATCTTCTGCTGCTGCTACAGCTGCTGCTGCATCCGAAGAGCGGAGCGAAACCGCCGTGCGGCCGCGTGGGCGAGATCGACGAACGGTCCGGCGCCCCTACTAAGGCATCCGTGGTGGTCGGCGTCGGTCGAGCTGGTGCCGCCGCTGGCAGTGCCGCCGGTGGAGCCGCTGACGTGGTGGAGGACGGCTACGACGTCGGTGGAGGCGTTGGCCGTGAAGAAAAAGCAGAAGGAGCTGAGGTGTTTCCCGTACTCCGCCGCCGTCGTCATCGAGGGCGGCGGCAGGGTGGCGTCGGGAGAGAGGCAGCTGGTGTGCGCGATCTGCCTAGAGGCGTTCGTGGACGGCGCGACGTGCAGCGAGGTGCCGGCGTGCCGGCACTTCTTCCACAGAGACTGCATCGCGACGTGGATGAAGAACAGCAACGGCACCTGCCCGCTCTGCAGAGCTACGATCGCGCCGAGATCGGATCGGCTGCTCTCTGCCGCCGAAGACATGGTTTAGCTTAATTATACTACTTACTCGTAATGTAATTGCCGTGATGACTAGCTAGCTTAATTATACCAAAATGTCTCGTTATCTTTCTCAGAAAATGGTGTGTAATGGCTGTTCTTAATTGTTTCCTCTGTGTTTGTACTCTCATTGTGACCCGTTTAGCCGTCAGGCCCGTCACTAATCTCGTTGAGGCCTCATTGTAGTTGATTGCGCTCAATCATCATACCGAAAACAACAGATTATAATTTAAAAGATTTGGTAAAGAAATTGGTAGTAGTTCATTGCATTCAAACATCATATTCGTGAATATTTTCTCTTGACTTAAGAATATGGATATAAGATAAGTGTAAGGACTAGAATGCACAATACATATAAAGTCGAATCGAAATCAAAACTTATCAAATAGATTTTAATCAAATGGAACATGACTCGTTTATATTACGCTAAAGAGTCCAGGCCTCGTTGATCTGAGACGGACGCGCTCAAGATGGTGAAACTTGTAGTTGACTGTGTTCAATCATCATGCCAAAACCAAGGAAATTACTCCATAATTTAAAAGATTTGGTAAATAAACTAGTAGTTCATTGCATTCAATTATCATATCAGGAAATATTTTCTCTAAACTCGAGAATATGGAGATACGATAAGTTGAAGGACTAGAATGCACAATATGCATTAAGTCGAATTCAAATCAAAACTTATCAAATAAATTTTAATCAAATGGAACATGACTCGTCTAGCTAAAGAGTTCAAACTAAGTGCATAAAATGAGATGTGAACATTTTGTTGTCCCTCTGTTCATGTCCCTGATGGATTCAAACTTAGCCCTTCAATTTTTCTGCATGATATTTGCTAATATGTTAGGGATTTGTACATTTATGATAATAAGATAGATAATATGGGAAACGCAGTTACACATTATCAATCCTCCCTAAGACCTATGTGTGCCACGGCTATGCAGTAGGCTCCCTCCCCCCCCCCTCCCCCGCCCAAGACCTAATATGTTTTTACACACTGGGTGCTTATACACGTAGGACTTAGGAGACAAAGTGCATTTCCTATACATTGTGTCCCACACCTCGCGGCTGTGCCGCCTTCATCAAGGAAATAAAAGAAAAACGCATAGCATCCATAATAAATAAAAATAACCATGGTTTTTATAAATAAATAGCAAATGGGAACCTCTTATGCATAACCATCCAAATCTATATAATAATAAAGCACGAAGTGTTTCTCCCGGTCCAACATTTTTCTAGACCAATTTAGCCTCCCACCAAACCACATATTACAACAAACGCCATCCGTCAGTCAGAAAAAACTGTCCAAACAATATATTACAACAAATGCCATCGTAAGTTAGAAAAAACTGTTCCGTTTGGCGGAGGTGGCAACACTGATTTCGTCCGGTATGAGAAGCTCTGCTCATGGGGAGATGTATACGTACATGCGTGTTTCAATTTGGAATTCTGGATCGATCAGGTATTGCTAGAGCTAGGCAACGAGCCTCTGTGAGACTGTGACGCGTCGATGGAGCTGCTGTTGTACCAATGGGGTGCCGCGTGCCGGCCTCGGTAATCTGGTCGGGCCTGATGGGACCTCGCATGACCCTCCTTGGCGTATGCGGTATCCAGGCCAACCACAGCCTCCGGGTGTTCTTCGCCTTTAAAGTCGGACGCCTTCCGATGCGGCCTTCTCTGTCCTACCCTTCCGTGGCGGTACCACTATAGTCCTCGACGCCGGAGTGGCTGCGTTCATCAAGGGTGCCAGCGTCTTCATTAAGCCTTGTATCCTCACCAGCGTTAGGGTGGTCAGCTGTACATTTTTTGCTCTTTTTTTTTGCTTCAGTTTACTCTTTTTTTTGCTAATAAGTTTACTTTTGTTGGCGGATTGTTTCTATAGTCACTTGGATTGTTGGGTTTTCTTGGTCCATAGGAGGGCATGGTAGCTGATGCAAGATGGAGGCAGCAAGTTGATACAGAGATGCGAACACACTGAATACATGTTTCAGTTGAAGATCTGTCACTGATAGTTGTTCCAAGAAGATGAGAAAATTTGGGCCTGAATTCCTGGACTAGACAGTTGTACTGGCCCATTAACATTCTACCCACGTAAAACTAGCCTGATAACTCAAGGTGTTCGACCGTTCCTAAGACTGCTTTAAAGAGCGGATACACGAATATTTTGTGTTTATAATAGTACCACATCGCCTCTTTAGACTAAATCTATCCAGTTTATATATGTCCCTATACTGCATGGAATGTCAGCAAGCAAAGTCGGAATCAAATAGAAAACATAGCCTTGTGGTGTGAGCTAACTATAAACGGAAGGATATTGAAAGAGCTTGCTGCACAAATTGGATGGTGCATAATAAAAGGAGAGTCTGTGTGACAATTAAATTAGCCTGTATTAAACATGATTGAGGGATGTGCGTATTCATGGAAAGAAAGAAGTGCAACCTGAGAGGCAGAGTATTGAGTAAAAGAAAGAAAGATGACCAAGGACATGAGATAATAATAAAAGGCGTAGGATTGATGAATTAATCTCGAGTGGAGGTGAAAAGGTTGCTCGATCAGCTCTCCCATGGAGAAGACGCTCATTTGTTTCATAGGAAGGTCAAAGGCGGGATGCATATGTCGATCTGTTTGGACGAGCGATGGATGCCAGTTGCCGCATGATCACTAACTATAGGACCATGTTCGTTAGTTATAGAAAACCCATGCCAAATTACACATCATGTTCGTTAGTCATAGAAAATTTGATTGGTTTTATGGGAAAGCCCTAAAACATAATTATGCACACAGGAGGAGGAAAAGAACAGAACTGCTGAGGCGCATAGAAGTTCAGAATCAACACTGATGGCCCCCAGGCCCTAGGAGTTCATGCAGGTTTGAGCACAGGATCTACTTTGATCTGTTTTGCCTACATGCCCAAGCGCACACGTTTTGGTCAGCAAAGCGACAAGGTCGTGGCGTCCCTGGTCTCCTTTGTTTATTATTTTCTTCACGACATGAAGCAGCAAGACACAACTTCACACTTCCAGAGATCGGGGATTCTCTTTGTAAAATCCGTTTTGCACTCAATATACTTTTCTCACTTTTTGCTTTCTATATTTTTGGCGACAGATCAAATGACGATAAACACCCCGGCTTGAAAACGATGCTGCTCTTTTATTCCGGACAAAAGTGATGCTTTAGGCAGCTCTGCATGCATGATCATCAAAGAAAAAATAGTAGTAAAGCATATACTCCTTCCGTTTTAAAATATAAGATGTTTTAGGTTTATAAAGAAGATGAATCTAAACTTATTTTAGTATATAGATTCATCCTAAAGTTGAGTGAACCTAGATACTAAAATAAGTCTATATTCATTTTTTTCACAAACCTAAAACGTCTTATATTTTGAAACTGAGGGAGTACATCGGTGAGGGACTACAAAGATATAAGCATCGCTATTTGTGAAGAGACCATGAGTTAAGGACTCCGAAGGTCATCGGGGAAGGCATATCTCCGTGCAGCCCCAGTGGTGTGCTCTACGAGACAATTCTTAGCCGGTGCAACGCACGGGCACGTGTGCTAGTCAGCGTCGAGCCGTTCTAGTCGTGGCCGAGGAGCGCACCTGCCCGATGTGCATCGTGCCGGCATCGGATCGGATGTCGGCTGCCCAGCACATGGTTTAGTTTACTTCAAATGTCACTGCCATGAGCAACAAACATTACGGAGTACTAGTATATTTTATTTTATTTTGCTCATTTCTTCCATGCATTTTCTTGATTCGTGTTGCTCGAAAGCCGGTTCGTCGTCGACGTTGACGTGAAAATGAATTTCTGAAGATTATCATGCAACGAATTTCTAAAAAAATCTCGCCGGGCAAAGCTCGACGGCACCCGGGACACGTCCTTTTCAAGCGCTGGTATGTTGGTTCAGAACCCCGTACGTGAGTCGGGAGAGGCAGCAGACAAACATAATTTTGGTTGCTCGTTTCTTCCATGCATTTTCTTCATCCTGTTGCTCGAAAGCCGGATCATTCGTTGACGTCGTCATGAAAATTGAATTTCTGAAAATTATCATACAATGAATTTCTATAAAAAAAAATGTTGCCGGACAAAGCTCGACGGCACCCAGCGGAGGCGGGACACGTGTTTTTTCAAGCACTGGTATGTTGGTGTTCTGCTTCCACTCCTCGCCCCGTCCCCTCGCATGAAAGACCCTCCGTCGAGCCCCCCCCCCTATCTCTGGCTGGCGACCAGCTCGTCCCGACTCCACCGTCAACCCCCTTTACGCCTTATTTGTCTCGTTGTGTTCCCCTCCCAACCCCACGTTCACCGCCTCCCATCCTTTGTTGTTGTCGATGGTTTCCTGCCAGCCGTGCGACCCAACAGTGGCCACCCTTCGCCTATGTCAAGTCCTTGCTCGTCCCTAGCGTTGGTGCGTCGTTTAATGCACAATCCTATCGCCCTTTGGTACCGCCTACAGATCCAGCACCTCAACACCAGCGGCATCTTGCCCCGGCCTTTCCTCGATGACTTCAGGCTCTTGGATTCCTTGTGCTGGTGCTCGGCTTGGCCATAGCTGCGCTACAGGTCATCTCCAGTTCTTGGCTCATGGATTCTACAGCTTCCCACTGTCTTTCGGATTGAAGCACTTCTTGGCAGTCGGGCTTGTCGGCATCCATGGGCTTCCCTAGTGGGAGTTGGAGTTCCGGGTGAAAACCCAAAAGCATCGCATACGGCCGTCATTGTTCTCCGTGGAGGCGTCGTGGAGAAACCCCAACTCACGCTTGCGGTGGACTGTCCAGGTTTGTGAGGGAATTGAGCGAAATCTCAATTGATGACACCAACGCTTGTTACCTTCCTTGGAAACGTTGTCATAGTTCCTATACCTCTGCCAGCATTGGTGCTTCTGGCTTGGTTGTTCTCGGCGAGCTCCAATCTTCATGCAATGCTCTCCATCTATGTGCCAAGTTAAACCCTTTGGTCCTTCCTACAACTTTGGTTGATCTACTCTCTGTAATGTCTGTGCTAGAAGTAAGGTCTCGGTGATCGTAGTCCTTCGATTGCGTATGAGGTTCTCGTGGCCTCACTTTGTGCTCAGGTTCGCTCATTTGGTGATGGATGTCGTGTTTGGGGCCTGGAGGAGGTATAGTGGTAGTCTCGGTGGAACCTTTCCCTTCGGTGGTGACCTCGACGCGGGGGATGCCCTTCAACAGCGGCGATGACTCCTAATTCTTCAAGGTATAGAGTGATCACCCAATAAGCAGGTTTCGTTTATTTGTCCAGTCTCCACTATAGGATCATTTCGATTGATCCAACATCACTCTTCCATGCTTTCCATAGTTTTTTTCGGAGAAGTTGTTGAGTGCTAAGTATAACGCTTGGTGGTGTCGTAGGCTTTGCTCGTGTTCGTTTTTGGCCTGTTGATTTCTTCGCCCTTACCTGTGTAAGTGTCGTATGCTATGTGTGGTAGCCGTTGTGTTTATATTCGGATTCAATGTTGTAAGGAAAATGGTTCAGTCCGGCTAATGCGTGCCGGCTGTAGTTGCTAAAAAAAGAAAATTTCAAAAATATACTCATTGCGTTTTTTACCAAGAACTCCGATCGATTCACTTTTTATCAGGTCTTCTATTCTATATAGTATTATTTTGGCAAACTAGCTATAAGTGGACACGACGTGTTCGCGTCCATATCCAAATATACGCGTGGTACGAGCACCGGCCGATTTTCAATCAAAGACGAAAAAAAAAATTTGATCACCCGTGCTGTTGCGCAAGAAAGGACCAGACGATGGCACCGGGGCTGTTGGACGCCGCCATAAGTTGATTTGACTAGCGAAATACCCGTGCGTTGCCACGATACAAGATACATATGTTTTGGAGTTTCGCGTCATGGCTTTGTGGTCGACCAACTCAACACCTTGATCGCCAATGCCTCTTCTAACACGCATTGCTTGGATATGAAATGATACAGTTACTTCAGCAATATAACTCTCCCTCTTGGAGTACAGCTATGTGGAGTATTGAATAGCCGAGAGTATTACTCCCTCCATCTAAAAATAAATGACTTGTATTTGTCTAAATTTTTATGTATATAGACATGTTTTAGTGTATAGATACATGCGAATCTCGACAAATGCAAGTCACTTATTTCTGGACGGAGGGAGTACAATGTTTTATTTTTCAAATCAACTTGCTTGATATTTAAGCATGTCGTTTCAGCACAATTAAATGCATACATCATAATATTGTTCTTTTAAAGAATCATTAGCGTAAACATTTGAGCTCCTCTTGCCCCACGCTCTATTCTTGGAGAAGCCGGTTCAAACTTGTTAACCACATATTCTGGACAAAACCAAAGTCCCTAGGGCATGAACGCTTTCGTTCAGACCAATATATATCTGAGTGGTACTCCCATGGGCAGGCATCATATAGAACACCAAATTCCCGTTCATTCCATATATTCGGTGCCATCCTGAGAAGCATTCGTTAAAATAGCTCCTAGGTTTGTAATCTTTTCACACAGACGAGCTTTTCCAACACATTGAAAGACGCCACTGAGCGGAGCAGCGTGAGAAGCAGAAAAATTAGTGACAGCAGAATCCCCTCACCCATGTGCAGGCTTCCTTGCAGCACCATGTCCATATACGCCTCCGGCCGTATGGTGATATGGTCGGCATCGTGGGCTCATGGCCATCTTCAGCTGAACTCGAGCATGGAAGCAGACAATAGTTGTTAGAAATCTTCAGAGTACATTACCAGCGACCTGACGATCTGTCCACGCGCTGATGTGCGTCCGGACCGCCGCGACGGGCCTGGGCTTGATTCCTCGAGTGACCGCTGCAGCAACCTGACAGAGATTAGGGACACCATCGATTGGTAGATCACCAAAATCCGGATGTGAGGGCCTGGCCTCCTCGCTCCCCTTTACTCTTGAGCCCACTCTTCTCGTCGCGGCAGTGCGCTGGGTTGCGTGCCCTCTCTTCTCGTCAGGGGTCCAGGGGACGGGGTGACCGGGGATGCTACGGTGGGTCACCACTCACCAGGGGCGGCGCGCGGCCTCGCGTGAGGAAGATGGCATGAAATTGCAAGGTTTTTTTTGAGCTATTGCGGGTTGATTTGCAGACTGCGTCCGCGCCCCTCCCCCTTCAGCTCTCCTTCGCCAGTCTGCCACGATCGCGCCTCCTCCTCCTTCCCGGCTGAGCCACCATCTCCCCCACCACCGGCCTCCGCCCTCGCCCAGACCTAAGCGGCTCCGTACTAATACTACCATCTCCTCGCCGCCACCGATCCGCGGAGCTTGGCCGCCGCCACCGATGTCCCCGGAGGTCCGGGCACGACCCAGGCAATAGATTCCACAAATTAGGAAAGTTGAGTTTCGACACTGTTCGAGCCAAGCAAACCAGCTCGCACATGAGTTGGCTAAGTTTTCTTATCTTATATTGTAAAAAATAAACGTACTTGTAATTGGCGAGCCGAGGCCTCCTATGTTTTTGCTTAGCAAACTCATTTTAACATTGGTTGAACTGGTCGTGGCTGTTTCCCTCGGGAAAAAAGTCAATGCGCCTAAGGAGTCGGCGACGTGAATGTTGACTGCTTTCCAATTTATTTCTGTTTATTTGCTTCCCGTTTCTATTTTCGTGATTAAGAGCATCCCCTCCAGCGCGGCCCAATTTTGGCCCGTATGGGCGCTCCGGATTTTGGTTCACGATTTGGGGGCGACCGCTCCCAGTCGTACGCCCATAAAACAGTACGGAAATATTTATTCGACGATTTATTTATTACACGAAAAACTAAAACTAGTAATAATCCTGCCTAGGTCTGTAGTACACGGCTTTCGGGTCCTCGGCATCCTCGTCGTCGTCGTCGCTTGGCGCACGTGGCTGAAACCTGAGTCCTTCTGCGGTTTGATGCGGGTAGTGTACACCGTCGATCAACGTGGACCGGCCCACGATTCTGCGATAACTTTGTCATGCCGCCCTCGCGATCAAAAGCGCGCGCAGCATTGGTTGGGAACTCCTCCGGGTCGCGGTCGCCCAACTGGCCGCGCCGCCATAGCTGATCTCGGGCACTCGCCACCGACCTCGGGCTGGCCACCCGGTGGGTGCCCTGGCGACAGGCGCTCTGCGGCCTCTGCTGAAGGCTCATGAGGCTGAAAATGCGTGTACCGCGGGCGAGGGTGTTCTCCTTTGACAATGTGGCGCATCACACCAGTGAGCGTCCGGTTCGACCACCATAGTCGTTGGCCAGCTTTGTTGTGGTTGATCGGAGGAGGGTCGTCGCCCTCGTACTTGGCGAGCTCTCTTTCCCGCAGATTGACGAAGAAGGCATTCCAGGTAGCGGTGTTGTCGGGGCACCAATTGGGATCCATCCGCTGCTCCGGCGTGAGCTCGAGGTAGTAGTGGCTCGTGATGGCTGCCCCACGGGCGGAACCGCGAGGCACGGGAGGGATGGGCACCCCTCCGACGCTCAGCATCCAGTCGGGAGGCAGCCGGTAGCCCGGTGGACATGGGTAGCTGGAGGCGCATAGTGACTCCGTGTCCTCGAGTGTGAGAAAGGCGCAGTGTGGGCTGTCCATGGCGAGAAAGAGAGGTGTGGATCTCTGGACTGCAATGACGGCAGCCCTGGTTATAGCGGGAAAGGGTGGGAAACCTGGGCAGGAAGGGTTGGAAAGGGTGGAAAGGATGCGCCTACCTCACTGCCAGGGCTGGCCCGCGTTGTTTTTAGCTCCATGCCCCTTTCCCCCGTAGATTGGTTTTGGCCTGGGGGTGCCGGATAACTAAACGAGCCACGCCCATGCGAAAATAAGTTTGGGGAGCCGGGCTGGCTGCGATTTTGAGCACCAGTACCCCCATAGCCCTTTAGGGGGGCTTTAGGACCGCCGAGTGGAGATGCTCTAAGGGCGTGTTTGGTTGCTCGGCCCAAGATTTCCCGTTTTTGCCATTTTGCACGCTGGGTGCTACATGGTGGGAGATTGGGCTTGGGCCAAGTTGGACAAGTTGTTTGGACTCCTGTATCTTTGTTTCCTGCAAATAGGCCCAGCTGTTTGGTTACCCAGATTTTTGTGTTTTTCCCTGCTGATACATTTCACAGCTGTTTGGTGTGGTGCTTTGCATCTGATCACATGAGTTATGATCACCCATTTCAAATTTGGTGATCTTACCACCCAGTACACACACACGATGACATGATCACAAGAACAGTCATTTGCACACACAACATCACCATAACATCCACATGCAGACCTAAACATTGCTAGCTACACAAGAACAGTCTTAACTGTCACTAGCAGGTAGCAATCAGGGATTCTAAACTTCACCCTTGGTCAAAATAACCATCATCAGGGGCATCACCTGCCCCTCAAGAACCATGGGCTTAACCCCTAATGAAACAAACCATCAAGAGTGGCATTGGATGCCCCTGAACCACCACCAGGGGTTTTCACCCCTGATCAAAAGTACCATCAGCCTCTTAGTTCAGCATCACAAGTTGTCCATCATCAACAACTACTACTACTTACAAACTTATAGAAGCAATGACATGAAGGCTGCCGCCAGCTAGCAGTGGTCTGGGCAGGTGTACTGCCTAGCGCTAGAGGAGCTGGACCTCTAGGACGTCGTCGCGTGTCAGGTCGTACTTGTTGGGTTCGCAACATATAAAGCAAAAAAAATCCTATGATGGAAACTATACACCAAGATCTATCTACTAGATACAAGCAACGGGTGGATATATATCCATAGAGAACTTACCCTCGAACACAACAAATCTGTGTTAACGAGATAGAACTCGTGGATGATGTAGTCGAACGCTTGCTGATCTCAAGATCGTGTGAAAGTCCTAGCGCCGCAAATCAGCAGCGCATCCATCCTCGCACACACGTTTAGGCCACCGAACAACCTCCACCTCCTCGCTCCAGGTAAGCAGCTGAAGCAAAGAACTCCTTCAGCATTTAAATGCCACCGGGAACATGTATCTCGCTAATCCGAGACCATGGAAAATATATCTAGAGGGGGAAAGAGATCTTTCACGAGGAGGTGTGCTTTGTGAGGGAGGAGAAGGGTGCCTTTTATAGGAGAGGGGGCCTCCTCCCCTCCCATGGCCGGCGCCCATGGGGGGTGCCCCCACCTCTTCCTCATTCATGTGGTGGAAGCTCCACTCACATCAATTTCGCCTCCACTCAAAGTTCCACTCACATGCATTAAATTTTCACCAAATTTAATGCAACTCTCATTTAATAAAACTATTTTATTTATTTTATTCAGAATTTTGCTAATTACTTTAATTAATAAACATTCACATAAAACCCCCTGCAATATTTCAATATCACATGCAGAACTAATTTCAACAATTTCACCCGAAACAATTCTGGTGTCCATTAAAATAATTGCAGCACTTTGTAATTCTTTTGTATGAAACATATTTGCTCCAAATGATGTTTGGCGATCCTTAAGTGTGTCACCCTACGGTTCGCGAATAATGCAGACATGATCGAGACCCCTCTCAGATCAATAATCAGAAGCGGGATCTAGAGATCCATTCTGACTCCTACACATTCAACGATGACTTCTATGATCGTGGGAACCTTTAACGCTAGTAACTTAATCTCTTTGTCTCACGATATATTATATGTCCGAGATTCGATCATCGGTATCCAAATACCTAGTATATAACACCTTCGTAGCACTGAACCAACATTTATAGTCACTATTTTACGGTTTGACGTTTGATGTTATCAAGATACTCTTCCGGTGTTAGTGATTAACATAATCTCATGGTCTAAGGATTAGGATTACTTCGTATGATGTTATAGCAATATAAACATAATGACTTTGATTGTAATGTTATACTTTGGATAAATGTTCGTCACATCATTTCACAAATGTTGTGATCTAGGGATAGGCACGCGCCGCCGTCAGACTGGCTCAAGCGACGGCCAATCGACGTTTTGGCCTTCTTACCCGTGCGGTGCGGAGATTTTATGCAGTCCAGCTCTCCAAACGGGTTTATTTATTTTCGCGCGGTGCGAGAAACGTCCACGGGACCAACCAAACACGGCCTAAAGGATCTCTTGATCGCTGGTGCAAGTCCCTGATTTCTTTCCTCCTACCATGCATGATTGGTTCCCTGATTAATTCGCACGTAATACTTCCTTATTTATTTCGTTCTGTTTTTATCAGGTTTCTATTCTAGTACTACGTATACTGTTTTGACAAACTAGCTACAAGTTGGACACGGCGCGTTCGCGTAAATTTCCAAATATACGCCTACTTCCGCTTTTTAGAGATCTACTACTACTATATAGAGAGCACGGCCGGCCGATTTTCAACCAAAAACAAAAACAGAACCAAATTGATTGATCACCCACCGCCACCGGCGAGAAAGGAACGCGGGGAGGACCAGACGATGGCGGCCGGGCTGTTGGACGCCGCAATATTCATCTCTATTTGGCTGTTCGGAATTACACTGCTTTTTTACTGCATGTGCGGAGAAGTAGAGGAAGAAGACAACGTGGCCGCGGATCCGCACCCACCGGCGCCGCCGCCGCCACCACCACCGGCGACGTCCATCGAGATGGAGCTAGGGTACTTCCCGTACAACGCCGCCATGAAGGGCCGCGCGAGCGGGCCGTCGATGGTGTGTGCGATCTGCCTGGAGGTGCTGGTGGAGGGGGCGACGTGCAGCGAGGTGCCGGCGTGCCGCCACTTGTTCCACCGGGAATGTATTCAGCTGTGGATGAAGAGCAAGAACACCTGCCCACTGTGTAGACATCTCATCGTCCCTGGATCAAAACCAATGTCAGCCGCAGAAGCTATGGTTTAGCTTCAGCAATTTGCACGTTATTATCTAATCGAGAACATGATCTTCTTTAAGGCTCACATGTCATGTTTTTCTCTCACATCTATGCTCATTTATATTCTATTGGTCATCTAAAAAAACTCTTCCTTTTTAGCTCATCACCTCCTTCCCCCTCCCCCCTGTCTACACGTTGACCGCCGAACACTAGACAGATCTCAAGGCTTCTCCGACAGCTCAGCCGACCGGAGCGGAGGTGCCGGAGTAGCTGGTAAGGGTAGTTGTAGGTTTCTCGGATGTTCGCTAGTGATTGGGAGTAGGACACTGGATTTTGACTAGTCCGGGTGCATTCGACGAGGGTTGGCCGAGCGTCTGGATCTCCCCTAATAAGGTCAGATGTGTACTCCTCGTTGCTACGGTTGCTCTGCAGACTGCAACTTCATCTCCTTTTGGCCGACCGTGGAGGCGGGGGAGGGGAGGGGAAGAAGGCGAGATGTAGGGAAGCGTGCAGTCTGGGAGGTTGTCGTGGTGGCATCCATGCTGAGGTGCTTCGGCACAGCACCATCAGGGCACTGAAGGGCAGGTCCATCGAGCCCTCCATGGAGGAGGGTGACAATCTACTCCTGGATGGTGAGCTCCTGAAAGAACATTTTATGTTTTCCTTTGTTTTGCGTGTTAGATAACAATACTATGGAGACTTTTCATGTGTGCTAAATGTGCAGGAAGTTTTGAGGGGGGGCGGATAATCCGCCCCTCCAAGGGCCGAATAATCCGGCCTACCTCATCTCTCAAGGAAGCCAAGGCGCGTCGCTCTGTGTCCAGTCGGATTTTCTCCCGGAAAATCTGAACTGGGGCGGTTTTTCCTCCCCAGGCCGGATAATCCGGCCCCCAGTTTTCGAGCAAAAGGAGCCAAGGCGCGTCGCTCTGTGTCCGGTTGGATTTTCTCCCGGAAAATCCGAACTGGGGCGGTTTTTCTTCTCCAGGCCGGATAATCCGGCCTTGGCATAGGACCGGATAATCCGGCCCCCAGAAGTTGATCAAGGACAAGCTCGGCGCGTCTCACTGTGAGGGGGCGGACTATCTGCCGGATATTCCGATTCTGGGGCGGTGTTTCCCCAGACCGGATAATCCGACCCTCACTTGGGCCGGATAATCCGGCCCCCAAAGTGTGCAACGGCTGGTTTTTGGAAGGGGGTATAAGTACCCCTTCTTCCCCAACGTCCAGAACTCTCGATTCACTCGAATTTGACCAGACCTTGTGCAAGAGCTCTAAATCTCGATCTCCCACTTCAACCACCCGAAGGTCTTAATCTTTGGTGGAATTGAAGGAGGAGAAGTTCATCATCAACATCAAGAATCAAGCGCTTCAACTCCTCTCCATTCACTTGGAGAAATCCCTGATCTAGTATTCTTGTTAATACCTAGATCTTGTTATTGTATTTGACAATTTTGTTCTTGTGGCAGCTTGTTGTCATTTCGGGAGCCTCCAAGTTGTTGTGGAGTTGTTGCCCCGCTAGTTGTGTAAAGGCGCCGATGCCCGCCTCGAAGGGTACCTATAGTGGAAGGTGGATCAGGCCTGTTATGGCGAGATCCATCGGAGAACAGGGTGAGGCCTTTTGTGGCGTGGTGGTCTTAGTACCGCCCACCCCTCCAACGCAGACGTACTTCCTTTACAAGGAAGAACCGCGGTCAAACAAATCCTGTGTCTCCGCGTGCTTCACTTCGGTTCAATCGCTCCTCTTCCACTCGCTCTTTACTCGCTAGTAGATATGTTTGCATATAGGGAAATTCCACACATTAGTTTAGCTAGAGAATTTACCTTTGTGCTAAGCCTAAAATTGAAAAAGAATTAAAAATTGGTGTAGCACCTATTCACCCCCCCCCCTCTAGGTGCCCATACGATCCATTTCAATTTGTATCAGAGACTCGGCTCTTAATTCGGTCTTAACCGCCTAAGAGTAGTATGGGTATTAGGGATGATGGAAATGAGGATGTGGATAAGGTCATAATGGATGATCTCAAGTCGTTGGAAACAACCTTGTTGAAATCCTTTGAGGCCAAGATGGAGGAGATGAATCAAATGATTGCTCGCCTTACATCATCCATAGCCCCATCTCCATCCTCCTCTGAGGCTCCCACACCATCATCTAAGGAAAAGGGTAACACCGGATCCAAGGACGATGATGTGGAAGGTGAAAAACTAAATGGCTCCACCTCCAAAAAGGGAAGTGGTAAGGAGGAATATAGTGAGGTTCGCCACGTATATTCCCCCGACCCACCTATCCCTCATCCTCATATAAACAATAGGGGTGATCCACCCAAGTTCACTGCATCTTCTTTTAACCAATGGCAATTTCTAATGAAATCTCATGTTTGCAGCTCCTCTATTGAATTGTGGAGGATTATTGAAGAAGGTCTTCATATTGGAGATCAAACCAATCTAACAAGAAGGGAAGTTGTGGATAGCCAGTTGAATGCCACTGCTCTCCACATGATATAGCTGGGTGTGGGTCCCAAGGACATGCCACACATTGAACATCTCAACACAGCTAAAGAGGCGTGGGATGCTCTTACGGACCTTTTTGTTGGAAATGAAAGCATGAGAAGAAACAGGTATGATGCCCTTAGTAACAAAGCTGAGGGATTCTACATGTTGGATGGTGAAAACCATGAGGACATGTATAGAAGACTCAAGGGCATCGCAACAACATTTCGGAAGCATGGGGCCACTCACATTGATGGTGCATGGATAAAAAGAAAGTATGTGAGTGCCTTAATGCCTTTCGAACCGACGGATTTGAAGAGCTTTCAAGGTAGACACAACTATCATCAAATGACATCCAATGAAGTCATGCAAGAAATGGCGTCATTCAAAGTGGCGGCAAAGAATGCTGAAGATGCCCGTGCTCGGGCCATTGGAATGCAAAAGGGTGTCAATGTGGCTCTCAAAGCCAATGTTGTTGAGCAAGAGGACGATGAAGGAGTTGTTGAGAGGGTATCCATGGACTGCCCCGATGAGGTCAAACGTGCTCATGGCGAGTACATGGCATTCTATGCAAGGAACTTTTGGAAGGACCCTGCCAAAGCCAAGTCTGAACTTGAGCGCAAGAATGGGTCAAATGGAAGAAGAGAAAGTGGCCCAAGATTGAGAACTTGCTTCAACTATGGAGATAGACTGCACTTTGTAGCCGAGTGTCCTTATCAAAATAGAGAAGACAATGGTGGCAGGCTCATTCTCAAAGAGAAATCCAAAGCTCCGAAGAAAAAGTCGTTTGCTAAGAAGAATGGCCCTTTCAAGAAGCAATCCAAGATGGTCCTTGTAGCTCAAGAGGAATACACCTCCGCAAGTGAAGATGAAGAGGATGATGATAGTTCCCGCGAAGTGGTTGCTATAGCCACCACATCGACTCCCTCCTCTCTCTTCGACTTGACAAACGAGAACACCATCAACAACAACGCCACTTATCTAATGGCAAGAGGATCCAAGGTATCAACTTCTAACTCCTCATTTCCTAAGACTAACATAATTTTGGATATGGATGATCATGCTAGTCTTGAAATGAAAGAAGAAGTTATTGCCTTGGACACTTTTTTCACTAACCTACAAGGTGAGCACAAACTTCATTTTGATGCTCTTATGAATCAACTTGCTCAAGCCGAAGATCTCCTTGAAGAAAAGGGCAGAATTGAAAGAGAGGATGCCTTGGAGATAGCCTCTTTGAAGAATGCCTTGGAAGAGGAAGAGGAAACTCGAGTTTCTTTGGAAGAAAGACTCGAATCCCTAGAGGAGTCACAAGAAGAAGTTGTAGCTCAACTCATTAAAGAACGTGACCATGCTCTTGCCAAGGTAAAGAAACTAAAGAAAGAAAAGATTGATTTTGGGGTTGTTCATGCTAGACTTTTGGAGAAGTTTGATGATCTTGAAAGTGCTCACAAGGCATTGAAGAGTGATCATTCTACTCTAAATGAGTCTCATGACCAGCTCCAAACTCAATTTAAATGGTATGATGTGCCAAGTACCTCCTCTTCATCCTTTGGAAAAGAAGATCTTGCAAGGAGTTCTCAACACAAAGGTAAAGGGGTTATTGATGAAATCTTGAAAGGTGCAAAGGACAAACAACAGTAAAGAAGGTCTTGGTTACATACCCAAGATAAAGAGCAAGAAAAACAAGAAGAAGAAGAAGAAGAACAACAAGACTGCTCAATCGAAGACTAGCAACATTACCAATGACAAGATTAACTATGATGGTTTTGCAGGGATCAACAATCCTAACTTCGAACTATATTGTGATTCTTATGGTGATGTTTATGCTAGTTATGTAGGGCCTTATGATTGTTACATTCCTTGGTCTATTTGGGTTCCCAAGACCTTTGTTACTAACATGAGAGGACCCATTGAAAAATGGGTACCTAAAACGAAGAAGTAATTTTCTTGCAGGGATATGCTTCCAGTGGTTCTAAATGGGTACTCGATAGCGGCTGTACGAGTCATATGACCGGAAGCAAGGAGATCATCACGGAGATGCGGCCAAACCTTGATCACATTACCGTCTCCTATGGTGACAAGTCAAAATCTGAGGTATTGGGTCTCGGCAAAGTTGTGGTGGCTCACGATATCTCTCTCGTGGACGTCATGCTTGTTGAGATCCTCGGGTATAACTTACTTTCAGTTCGTGCCCTTGGTAAGATGGGCTTTGCAGTTTACATTGATGCTGATTTGGTGGTACTCTTGTGAAACAAGTCTCTAAAAGTCGCTTTCGTGGGATATGTCGAAAACGACCTGTACATGGTGGACTTTTCGAGGAAAACCACTACAGGTCCGATGTGTCTTTTCGGAAAGGCTGACGCGGGTTGGCTATGGCATCGCCGACTAGCCCACGTCAATATGAGAACTTTGCAAAGTCTCCACAAGGGTGGCCACATTCTTGGACTAAAAGAAAATGTCTCTTTTGCCAAAGATCGTGTTTACAGGGCGTGTGTTGAAGGGAAAATGCATGATTCTCCTCATCGGAGAAAAACTATTATCTCTTCAAAAAGGATTTTGGAGCTCCTTCATGTGGACCTTTTCGGACCTCCATCTCATGCAAGCCTCGGTGGGAAGAAGTATTGTCCAGTGATTGTTGATGATTACTCAAGATACACTTGGGTTCATTTCTTCAAGTTGAAGAGTGAAACTCAACAAACTGTTACCGACTTCGCCAACGAGGTTCAACGTCAACACAACGTCCCCATTCTGGCTATAAGGAGTGATAACGGCTCTGAGTTCAAGAACTACACCTTAAATGAATTCCTAAGTGAAGAGGGGATAAGACATCAATATTCCGCTGCGTACACCCCTCAACAAAATGGTGTAGCCGAGAGGAAGAATCGAACTCTAATGGACATGGCAAGATCAATGTTGGCCAAATTCAAATCTCCATATAATTTCTGGGCTGAAGCAATCTCTACTGCTTGTCACTCATCCAACCGCTTATATCTCCGCAAGATTTTGGACAAGACTCCGTATGAAATACTTACCGGTAACAAGCCAAACATCTCATACTTTCGGGTATTCGGGTGTAAGTGTTTCTTTCTTATTAAAGGAGTTCGTCTATCTAAGTTTGAGTCTAAGGCTCTAGAAGGTATTTTTGTTGGTTATGGTGCTGAATCCCACACTTATAGAGTCTACAATAAGCTCTCCGGAACTGTTGTAGAATCTCGTAGTGTGGTGTTCGAAGAAAATGACGGTTCCCATGCGGAGCAAGTTGGTGTTTGTGATGCAGATGTTGAAATACCCCAAGATGCCATAAGAAGAATGGGTGTGGGATTCTTCCGCCCCATTGAGGAACCCCTTGTGGAGGACCGGGAAGGACAATGCTCTACTCATATAGAGCCCTCATCTACACATACGCACCATGCTCCAACCACGGGGGCAACTTCTACACCATCTCCATCAACTGCTGAAGGTCAAGTTGCTCCAGAAAGCTCTAGGCCAGATTTTCCGGTGGATACCGGATTATCCGGCCACCCCGCTATAGCTGACCAAGTTGCTCCTGCTGGAGAAGATTTCAACGCAAGCTCCAGGCCGGATTTTCCAGCTAGCCCCGGATTATCCGGCCTCTCACCAGTTCAAGCAAGTCCCAGGCCTCCTGATGAAGCTGCTGCAAGTACTCCCAGGCCGGATTATCCGGCCTCTCCGTCAGCCGGATTATCCGGCCCTGACTCTCCAGTTCTGCAGCCTCATGTTACGGCTACGGATCCACCTCAAGGGCATGCTTCTCCATCACCTGCTACTGATGTTCCAGTTACCGATCAAGGCGGAGAAAATGCTTCCAATGAAGACTCAAGTGATGAATCCCCTCCACCAAGAGACAACAAACTTATTGAACTTCGTCGCAAGGCTCGGGCTGATCGTAACCTTGAGTTGAGGGGTCACACTCTCGACAAGGTTGTTGGTGATCTTCGACGAAGGGTGTCTATAAGAAGAGAATTGGCCAGTTTTGGTGAGCATCAAGCTCATATCTCCATGGTGGAACCTAAGAAGGTCTTTGAAGCTCTTGAAGACCCAGACTGGGTTGTTGCTATGCATGAAGAATTGAATAATTTCAAGTGCAACAAAGTCTGGAAACTAGTGGAGAAACCCAAAGAGTGCCGCAATGTTATCGGCACCAAGTGGATTTTCAAGAACAAGCAAGATGAGAATGGCATTGTTGTGAGGAACAAGGCAAGACTTGTGGCACAAGGTTACTCCCAAGTTGAGGGCATCGACTTCGGCGAGACCTATGCTTCTGTGGCTCGCCTTGAGTCCATCCGTATCCTTCTTGCTTATGCTGCTCATAACAATTTTAAGTTGCAGCAAATGGACGTCAAGAGTGCCTTCCTTAACAGTCCTCTACATGAGTTGGTATACGTAAAGCAACCCCCGGGGTTTGGGGATCCTAACTTCCCGAACCATGTCTACAAACTCGATAAGGCACTCTATGGCCTTAAACAAGCCCCACGTGCATGGTATGAGCACCTTAAAGAGCTTTTGTTAGATCGTGGCTTCGAAGTTGGGCAAATCGACCCCACTCTTTTTACTAAGAAGGTTAAGGGGGAGCTCTTCGTATGCCAACTATATGTAGACGATATCATTTTTGGTTCTACTAACAAAGCTTTTAACGATGAATTTTCAAAGCTTATGACTGACAGGTTTGAGATGTCTATGATTGGGGAATTACGGTTCTTTCTTGGATTCGAGATCAAGCAACTTAGAGAAGGAGCCTTTATTAATCAAGCAAAGTACATCCAAGACATGCTTAAGAGATTCAAGATGACGGATCTAAATGGTGTCGCTACTCCGATGCAAACAAAGTGTCATCTCGAACTCAACCCTCACGGTAAAGATGTGGACCAAAAGGTATACCGGTCCATGATCGGCTCTCTTCTTTACCTCTGCGCATCTAGACTCGATATTGTGTTGAGTGTGGGAGTGTGTGCAAGGTATCAAGCAGCTCCTAAAGAAAGCCACTTAGTGGCGGTCAAGAGGATCTTTCGATATTTGGTTCATTCCCCCAACTTTGGTCTTTGGTATCCCAAGGGCTCCAATTTCTCTTTATGTGGTTATACTGACTCAGATTGGGCTGGTGATAAGGATGATCGGAAATCCACTTTTGGATCTTGTCAATTCTTGGGAAGATTTCTTGTATGTTGGTCCTCCAAGAAGCAGAATTGTATATCTCTCTCCACCGCCGAAGCTGAATATGTTGCTGCTGTCAGCGCTTGTACTCAATTATTGTGGATGAGGCAAACTTTAAAGGAATACGGTGTCAATTATGACAAAGTGCCTCTTTTATGTGATAATGAAAGTGCTATCAAAATTGCGTACAATCCAGTTCAGCACACAAGGACGAAGCATATTGAGATTCGGAATCATTTTATTCGTGACCATGTTGCTCGAGGCGATATTGATCTATCTTTTGTGAGCACGAAGAACCAACTGGCGGATATTTTTACAAAGCCACTTGATGAAGCAAGATTCTGCTATTTGAGGAATGAGCTAAATATCATTGATTCCGGGAGTTTGTCTTGATTACCCATGCACTCACTCGTACATCTCAATCCTTATTTGGTCTAGGTGTGGGCATGGATATAGGGGGAGTGTGATCCTAACTCATTGGGCTAACCCTCCCCCCATAATGTCAATAGCAAGTTATATCATTTCTCTTAATATCATGTTGTGATATGTGAGCTTATTGATGAGTATTGGTCGTGAACCCAAGATATATCTTCGCGGTGTCACACCATACACTCCAACAAGGTGGCTTCGGCCACCGCCCTCTCCCTTGTGGAGAATTGGATCTTTTAGGATGTTATTTGCTCTCTCTCCGTGCACTGTGGACAATGCAATTGTCGGTACTATGGCTGGTCTTGCTCCCATCTATGCTGCCTTGGTGGGTCTCTTCCGTGACTCTATTACACCGAGTGGGGGCAACAATGACAGCATCCGTGGTCACCTTGTTCAGCTACTTCAATTTTCTCATGAGGTTGCCTCCTGCGAGGACGAGTCTGTACAGTACAGGTTGGATGTCATGGACTTCATCTACTATGAGCTGTGTGATGTTATGTTCAACCGTCTGTCTATTCCCTGTGCGCCCTACATTATGCTGCTCATCTGCCACATGCTTCCTGCCGAGGAGTTCCACATTGACTCGGTGCACAAGGTCAAGAAGATATACAACAAGGTTCGGAAGACTGCTCACCCCTCCTCTGCTCCTGAGGGCCTCATGAGGAATGCTCGCAGGCCCCTAGTGCCTCCCGTGGCCCGTGAGATCAAGCAGCTGAACTGGTTCCAGCGTCATATTCTCTGCATGGGCGTGGACACGCGCAAGGGTCAATACGAGGCATACAGGCAGCGCCATGAGTTGGCACACTCCCAACAGCTCATTCTCCACCACGTGTCTGGCTCTTCGGGTGCTCCTCCGGCTCCTACTCCTCCCACTCCGTATGCTCGGTGGAACTCTTCCTCCGAGCTGAACTATGGTGAGCTGGAGCGTCACTTGTTCCCCTCTGCGCCTGCTGCTGATACTGTTGATGAGGAAGGTGACATTGAGGAGCTTGAAGATGAGGATGAGGAAGAGCATGCAGAAGAGGATGAGGGCGAGGACGAGGACTATGATGAGTGATCCCATGGGGCGCTAGCATCGCTCTTTTCCCTTTTTGGTGTCTCGATGCCAAAGGGGGAGAAGTAGTTCTATTAGGTTGTTCGTGGATTTGCATGGGTCGGGCATAAGCACTTGCACGTTTTTATTCGTTATTTCTTGCTTATGCCCATTTAGCGTTGAACTTTTAAATTCGTGGTTTGTGTTTTGTGGTTATGTGGTTGTCTGGCTGATACACATTGAGGGGGAGTCCCTTTCATAGTTATCTATGTTTGTCTTGTGTCTTTCTCCTGCAAATCCTGGTATTGTCATCTAACACCAAAAAGGGGAAGATTGAAAGAACATTTTATGTTTTCCTTTATTTTGCGTGTTAGATAACAATACTATGGAGACTTTTCATGTGTGCTAAGTGTGCAGGAAGTTTTGAGGGGGGGCGGATAATCCGCCCCTCCAAGGGCCGGATAATCCGGCCTACCTCATCTCTCAAGGAAGCCAAGGCGCGTCGCTCTGTGTCCAGTCGGATTTTCTCCCGGAAAATCCGAACTAGGGCGGTTTTTCCTCCCTAGGCCGGATAATCCGGGTTTCGCAAGGGCCGGATAATCCGGGCCCCAGTTTTCGAGCAAAAGGAGCCAAGGCGCGTCGCTCTGTGTCCGGTCGGATTTTCTCCTAGAAAATCCGAACTGGGGCGGTTTTTCTTCCCCAGGCCAAATTAAGGCCGGATAATCCGGCCTTCGCATAGGACCGGATAATCCGGCCCCCAGAAGTTGATCAAGGACAAGCTCGGCGCGTCTCACTGTGAGGGGGCGGACTATCTGCCGGATATTCCGAGTCTGGGGCGGTGTTTCCCCAGACCGGATAATCCGACCCTCACTTGGGTCGGATAATCCGGCCCCCAAAGTATGCAACGGCTGGTTTTTGGAAGGGGGTATAAGTACCCCTTATTCCCCAACGTCCAGAACTCTCGATTCACTCGAATTTGACCAGACCTTGTGCAAGAGCTCTAAATCTCGATCTCCCACTTCAACCACCCGAAGGTCTTGATCTTTGGTGGAATTGAAGGAGGAGAATTTCATCATCAACATCAAGAATCAAGCGCTTCAACTTCTCTCCATTCACTTGGAGAAATCCCTGATCTAGTATTCTTGTTAATACCTAGATCTTGTTATTGTATTTGACAACTTTGTTCTTGTGGCAGCTTGTTATCATTTCGGGAGCCTCCAAGTTGTTGTGGAGTTGTTGCCCCGCTAGTTGTGTAAAGGCGCCTCGAAGGGTACCTATAGTGGAAGGTGGATCAGGCCTGTTGTGGCGAGATCCATCGGAGAACAGGGTGAGGCCTTTTGTGGCGTGGTGGTCTTAGTACCGCCCACCCCTCCAACGCAGACGTACTTCCCTTTACAAGGAAAGAACTGCGGTCAAACAAATCCTGTGTCTCCGCGTGCTTCACTTCGGTTCAATCGCTCCTCTTCCACTCGCTCTTTACTCCCTAGTAGATAGGTTTGCATATAGGGAAATTCCACACATTAGTTTATCTAGAGAATTTATCTTTGTGCTAAGCCTAAAATTGAAAAAGAATTAAAAATTGGTGTAGCACCTATTCACCCCCCCTCTAGGTGCCCATACGATCCATTTCAGCTCCCTACATAAGAAACGCTTCTATCGCCTTTGCATAAGTGTGTTCGTCATTCTCCTTCTCTTGGCCGTCTGAGGCGGCGAGGGAGAGGTTGGGATTGGCCTCACGGCTACTGGCTTGGACGATGGTGCTCGGATAATCTAGAAACTGCGTCTTCTGTAGTGAAACCCAAGCGGCGCTACGCATCCGCTATCATCGGCCACAAGTTTGGCCCAGCTACACTCAAGCAAGAGGTTGGCTTGAGTTCATTTCTCCTCTAGGCAAGGATCTTATTTAACACCGGTGTGATAGACTCCGCTGTCTCTGGTGACCCAAGTGGTTTCTTCCCCAGCGACGCCAGGAGCAGCCACATCTGGCTGCATGGTGGGCAGAGGGTAAGGACACGATCGTGTTTCACGGGCCCGACACAATTATCTTTCGGGGTGAAGATTCGTAAAAATCAATGTTTTGTGTGGACATATTGGCATTCTACTCAGCCCCTTTCTGTAAAATTGTTCCCTATGTCTTTTTAATGCAGTTTCCAGGTTCTTCGGGTCCTGTTATCTTTCAAAAAAAAGTGTAACTCTATTTTCTGACTCGTTCAAGTGTCATTAATCTCGTTGGGACCAAATCTGCCTACACGTGTCACTTTCACAAACAAAAGATAAACACAGCCGAACTATGGTGTACATGTGTGTGTGCCTGTGTTGAGAATATAAGCAATAACTCATATGCTTTAATTCGAATAATAAACTGAGAAAGCATGATCATATAAATAGTGCCAAAACTAATCATGCAGATTGATGAACATATTACATTTAAATAAGATAAACCTATTACATCTACACCAAACGCTAGAATAAAAAACTCTAGCAGAATCTGAAAGAGAAATTTCAGAGTTACGTGCGGTGCTGTAGGAGGATTGACGTTCAGGTTGACGTTGACACCAACATCGTCAGCCATGTCGTCGATTTAGAGGCCCCTGATTTTCGGGAAGAAGTCCTCGTTGGGAAGGAGTGGTCTGTGATGGCGTCAATAGTCGCGTGGAAGCGCTCCCCAAAAACCTAGTCGTCCCTCATCTGTACAGGTTCACAAGAGGCGAGATTCCGAAGGCCTACTGTCGGTGCACCCCGCAAGCCAGGATGAGGAAGACGAAAGCGGTGGCGCAATAGACTGGAAGAAGACGCGTGTGATAGGCAGTACCGATTAGGTTTAGCGCAGACGCTTATGCAGTGCATGTTAGGGAGATCATGGGGCTCAACCCACGCCCGAGTCGGAACAGCCGCGAATCCGCATCCACCAGCGCCACCACCGCCAACGCCACTGACGACGTCCATCGAGATGGAGCTAGGGTACTTCCCGTACAACAACGCCGTGAAGGGCGGCGCGAGCGGGCCGTCGGCGGTGTGCGCGATCTGCCTGGAGGTGCTGGTGGAAGGGGCGACGTGCAGCGAGGTGCCGGCGTGCCGCCACTTGTTCCACTAGGACTGCATTCAGCTGTGGATGAAGAGCAACAACACCTGCCCGCTGTGTAGACATCTCATCGTCGCTGGATCAAAACCAATGTCAGCCGAAGAAGATATGGTTTAGCTCCAGAAATTTGCACGTTATTATTTAATCGAGAACATGATCTTCTTTAAGGCTCTCATGTCACGTTTTGCTCTCACGCCTATGCTCGTTTGTACCTCTATATTAGTCATCCGAAAAAACTTTGCCTTTTCAGCTCATTACCCCTTCTCCCCTCCCCTTCCTCCCCGCGTCTACACGTTGACCGCCAAAGACCGGGTAGATCTCAAGGCTTCTCCGACAGCTCAGCCGACCGGAGATGGCGGAGCGGAGGTGCCGGAGTAGCTGGTAGGGGTAGGATAGGTCAATCGAGCCTCCATGGAGGAGGACGGCGATCTGCTTCTAGATGGTGAGCTCCCTAAGTAAGAAGCGCTTGTATCACCTTCACATAAGTGTGTTCGTCATTCTATTCCTCTTGGTCGTTTGAGGTGGCGAGGGAGAGGTTGAGATTGGCCTCGTGGCTGTTGACTTTGGGAGATGATGCTCGGATGGTCTGGAAACTGTGTCTTCTGCCGCGAATCCCAAGTGGCGCTATGCAGGCATCTGCTATCATCGACCACAAGCTTGGCCTAGCTGCACTCGAGCAAGAGGTTGACTTGAGTTCGTTTGTCCTCCATGTGAGGATCTTCTTCAGCACCAGTGCGGTAGAGTCCGTTGTCTTCGGCATCCCAAGTGGTTTCATCCTTGGCGGCATCAGGAGCGGCCGCATCTGGCGGCATGGCGATAGAGCTCAAGGACTCGATCGTGTTTCACAGGCCAACGCAATTATCTTTCATTTAGGTGCGACTCGTAAAGATAAGGTCTCGTGTTTACATATTTTGGTTCCACATAGGGCCTTTCTGTAAAATTGTTCCTCCGCCTTTTTTATCTAGTTTCCAGGTCCTTCGGGGCTTTCTATTTTTCAAAAAATAATTGTACCTCTATTTTCCAACTCAGTCAAGTGCCATTAATCTCGTTGTGGCCAAATCTGCCCTATGTGTGTCACTTTCACAAACAAAAGATAAACAAAACCGAACTATGGTGTGCATGGGTGTGTGCCCGTTCATTATACCTATATTTAAAAAGAAAAAAAGAAAGACAGTAGAGCAATTCCACATAATAACACATGAACGCCTTTCTTGTGACAATCCAGTTTTTTTCAAGACTCGGTTCACTTCCATCCTCGCTTTCGAAACTGTTGTGTCGCTGGCAGATGCGTGAATTTATGATGCCGGGGCCTAATGGGCAATGCTACTACAAATGATAGGCATATATCATCCATAACAGAACTCACTGAAGTTGGTGATGATGCCACATATTGCGCTTTCAAGAAGAATAAATGTGGAAATTATCCATGCTATGCACTGTTGGGATAAAATTATGCGACGGTTGTGCATGTCCTGTGTTTCAAATAGAGAGGGACGTTTCAATTCAAATTTATAGTTTTGAAAAAAAAAAGTCAGATTAAGATGTACCCAAACAACCCCTATGTGTGCAAAAATATGAGAAATAAACTAGTGACATAGTTGACAGTTTTATTCTGATTTTTCTTAGTGTTTATCTTTTTAATTTTTAGATTTTGTAACTGGCACAGCCAGGTTAATTTATTTATATAAGGCAGAAACGAACATAGCCAGCTGTCCCAGCTCACTCCAAACTGGCCCCACGCTGCAGTGACCTGGTTCAAACAAAAACACCTCAACAAAAAAACAAAACAAATAGAAACAAAATCAGTCGCCCCGAAAAGGCCACCACTAGACCGGCCGTCGCCCCCTTTCCAAACAGAAACGCCGGCCGCCGCCGCCGCCGTCGCGCCCCCCGCCTCCCTCTCCGCGCCTCGCCGCCGGGGAGGATGGCGAACCAGGCCGCCGTGCCGAGGAGGGCGCACACGGCGCGCGACCTCGCGGAGGAGGGGAAGAAGCGGGCCGTGCTACTCCTCGTCTTCGCCTTCGGGCTCGCCTTCCTCATGTCCCGTGAGTCCCTCTCCCGAAACCCTAGGGCGCCGCTTTCCCCGCCGGTAGGCTCGATCTCCGGGCGGTAATTGTAATTAATTTTGGTCCACGCGTCGGTTTTGGTCGTCCTTAGTGCCGTGACTAGGTTTGATGCTGGTGGTTACTCCTGATGCGGGGGCGCTAACCTGGGCATCGTTTTATGCCCATCTGTGGAGAAGCGATGTTAGTTTGTTCGATGGGTGCTGTAATTTGTTGCATTGGGCAGCTGAAACTAGACTTAGCTCTGAGTAGTTGACTGGAATTCTACCGGATCAGTTGTAAATTTTGTTGCTATCTCATGGTGTCTGGAAGTCAAATTGTAGAATATAGATCAGATCAGTTGTTGGTCTTACTGTGGTAGCTTAATCATAGCCTAGAATGCATGATGTAGTCTAAACACAAGGAAGATATGAGCTACACAGGTAGGTTTGATGGCAAATTCGCATCCATATAGCCGGCAATTTGATGTTTTAGTTGAAGTTGCCAAATATGGCTTCGTATGAAGGCAGATTTAGATTGCAGTCGCAGCATCCATATTTGTATCAATTACTATATGAAAACACCTGTTGCTCGCTCATGGTCATGCTAAATGACTGATTTTCTCCATTGCAGTGACAAGCTCTTCAGTCTGGATTAACTTCCCATTTTCCATAGCTTTGATAGTTTTGTTTCGCTACCTGTCACTTGACTATGACTTCCGTAGAAAGAGCACAACTGCTACAGATCATGATGCCAGTCGCCCACTTGTCAAAACAAAAAGTATCGAATTAAGTAAACCATCCCTTGCTCAGAAGAACAGAAATTCAGTTTGGAGGAGCAAGGTGAATTCGCCTCCAGTCGAAGCAGCGTTTGAACAGTTCACACGGCATCTTATCACAGAGTGGGTGACAGATCTTTGGTACTCCCGTGTAACACCTGATAAGGATGGACCGGAGGAACTCATCAGCATAGTTAATTCTGTTCTTGGAGAGATTTCTAGTCGGGCAAGAAACGTCAACCTCATCACTCTGCTAACCAGGTTAGGAAGTTTGTTTATAACATGAAATAAATGAATAATGTATCTTTTCAGTACATTGGTGTCTTAGAAAGACCCTATCTACCTTATGCAGGGATCTGGTAGATCTCATATGCAATAATTTGGAGCTTTATCAATCCTGTGAGGCTAAGATTGGAAAAGAGAAGTTTGTTAACCTCCCGACAGAGCGTCGTGATGCTGAACTGAAACTCGCCCTTATAGCTCAAAGCAAGTTACATCCAGCTTTATTTTCAGCCAGTTCTGAATACAAGGTAAGACTTCATTGATGTTGAGGTTTTAGCTTATTGCTTATAGTAAGCTGTTTAGTCGCCAAACATCCAAAATGAGTTCGGCCCCTTGATGAACAGTTGGGTCTGCAATTTAAATTATCCCCTCCCCTCTTATTACTTTTCAGTGCATCATAATGTTCATGTGTTACCTATGCACCTGTATTGTATTTGTACCATGTTGGATCTATCGTTGGATGAATTGCGTGCTTCTAGTTCTAGTACTATGTCAACACATATTTAAACATGCATATCTGGACGATAAATGTTTTCCTGCGTAAAAAAATTGTTAGACATGGCATATCACTTTTTGTTCCTTTTGTATTTATAAGTCTGACAACGCACACTACCTCATACTTCATGTGTTAATTTAACACTTTGTATGATTGTTCGCGAGTTGAGCATCTTGGTAAATCGGTTGATATCATGACTCCATATCTGCTTAAGCATCAAGTTTATCGGATCATCTGATGCATACAATATGTTTATTCTTACTTCCAGGTCTTACAAAGTCTTGCTGATGGTTTGATTTCAATCACAGTAAATCCCGAGAATTTACAGTGCTCTTTCTTCCACTGTACTGCACGAGAACTTCTTGCATGTGCAGTTTTGAGACCTGTCATAAACTTAGCAAATCCAAGGTAGTAGCATAGACCTGGACTACTGCATTAGTATTTTCTACTGTCATCAAATTGAGATGTAAAATTTGCAGGTTTATAAATGAAAGGATTGAATCTTTGGTTCTTTCTCGCGCCAATAAGGCAGATAATGGAGTTGCTGGATCCTCGGAGGATGTTGCAACAGTGAAGCAAAGGGAACCTCCTATGCCATCTGTGGATGAACTTTCTGCACTAGCAGATCACTCAAGTCCTGGGGTTGAACTTGTGAGATTTAGTCAGGGTCAGTCCAAGACTGCTTCAGATATGCAACTCAATAAAACCAAAAGTACATCGAGTGTCAAGCCAAAATCCCCTAATGCTTGTATGATCAATAATTCACATCCGCTTGAGTCAGGCAGTTTACCTTCAAATTCCCACATCTATCCGGATACCGGTATTTCTGTACATACCCAAACTCGTGGCAGGATAACTACAGAGAGTTACGAAGAGCAGTCAGCGCATACATTGGATGTCAGCTCCCACCGAAAAAATCGAGCTGTAGCACCTGAGCACCTTGAGAATATGTGGACTAAAGGGAAGAATTACAAATTAGAAAATGCAAACCATGTTACTAAAGCACCTGTTAGATCTTCTTTGGTCACAACTTCTTCAATGCAGGGCTCATCAATTTATCATCCTACTGTTTCCCAAAGGCAAACAATGTCGTCTAATTCTGAGGAGCATCATCCGATAAAACACTCAGCCACTCCTGCATATTCAAATGGCACTAATCACTTGCCAAAAAGTTTATCTGCAGAAATGGCAGAGCATGCCAGCCAACAAGATTTAGCTGTGGACAGTGAGAGTTCATATGGCACTGAGGAGGATGAAAATAACAATGTGACTGGCTTGGACTCTCCTGTAACCAGAGTTTGGGATAGCAAAAGTAAAGGAAATGGGACCTCGTCTCATATACATCATCCACTTGAATCTTCTAGTTTCCATAAAGCAAGGACAAATCGAAGTCATGTGAGCAAGTTGAAAATGTCGAGAGCTTCGTCAGGAAGGAAAAGGTCAAGGTCAAATGCTCCAAAGATTCCCTTATGGCAAGAGGCAGATAGATCTTTCTTGGCGAGTGGTGATTTTGGCATACTAAATACATCAGCAAATGACTCAAGGGCAGATGGACTGTATGACGATACTGAGGTGGAAAGTATGACTAGGATGCTTAGTGGTGCAAATGCTTCATCTTTGTCGTTGGCATCAAGTGACTCTTCCTATTCATCTAATTATTCTAGTACTAATGTGTTGGAAGACTCATATTTAAAGTTAAGATGTGAGGTAACACGATTTCTATTAAATATTCTTCGATCCTTGTAAATGCTGGTGGTACATGTTTTCATCAGATTTCCTTTTTCAGGTGGTAGGAGCCAGCATTGTAAAAAGTGGGTCTGGCATGTTTGCTGTGTATTCAGTTTCCGTAACCGATGCCAACGGTAATAGTTGGTCCATCAAGAGGAGGTGATTATGCTGTATTTTGTCACTTGATTATGTCAGCCACAAGCGCATAACAGATATGATGCCTGCACCTCGAAAGAAGAAAACTAGACAATGCCTATAAAATATTATTCTAGTATGTTAATTACTTTCTAATTTCCATGTGATTTGCTGTGTACTTTAATCAGGTTTCGTCATTTTGAAGAGCTGCATCGGCGTCTGAAAGAATATCCTCAGTACAGTCTTCACTTGCCTCCAAAGCATTTCCTCTCATCAGGGTTAGAGGTTGCTGTTGTTCGAGAGAGGTGCAAGTTGCTTGACATATACCTAAAGGTGTATTTCTTGATGCTATTTGAAGATGCTTACGTTATTTTTTTCACTTTCTCCATAAGTTTGAATAGTGGCATTGAGATGTCTAATCAAGAATCAAGTTCTTGGAATGTACTTAGTTTGAGTCATAGTTTGGTATCAGCTTGTCTAGAGGCTAACCGACACAAATCATCTCTGCAAGCATGAATGTCCCATTACGTGCTCTACTCATTGACACATTGATCTATGTTACTTTACTGGGTTATAACATCTGTCAACTTTTTTTGCTCTGTGATTGTTATGTGGTCTGTAAACCTTTAAATCAACAATTTATCTTTTGTCATGTTTGCATTCCATAGTGCTCTGTTATCTGCTCATTAAGTTTGGTTAAATTCTGAATATATGATAACTCTGCCTGTTGATTCTACAGAATCTTCTTCAGATCCCTACTGTTTCAAGCTGTATTGAAGTCTGGGATTTTCTAAGTGTCGATTCACAGGTTAGTGTCTTCCACCATACCATGCCCACCTTTTTCAAACTGTTGTGTGTAACTGAAATTTCCTTGTTACAGACATACATTTTCACAGATTCTCTCTCAGTTATCCAGGCACTGTCAGGTGAGTGATCTCCTTTTATTTAAGTAGCTAGCTAGTTGCTCTTTCTGAATTTCTTGTGCACAATTTAATGCCTATATGCTGATTTCATGCAGTCAATTTAGATGTAAGATCAAATGAGAAGGGTGCAAAACTATTGAATTCTCCCAAAGCTTTGAATGGAAATTTATCTTCTATGAGACAATCTGTAAGTGAATGTCAAAATGATAACGTACAAAATGATAAGGACTTTGCTGCTGTTGATGGTTTGAGACTGAGGAAAGGAAAGACGGATCAGAATTTGGAAACTAGTGTTAGCAACTCAAGTGCCAATATCTATCAAGACCACTCTGGAAGTGATCCTGAACAGAATGATTACTCATTCTCGATAAAGTCAGGAGATCATAAGAAAATGTTGCCAAGTCAAACTGATTATACATCTCAAGTTTTGGAATCTGATGGATACTCAGTGACTCCTAATGATGTAAGTTCTGATTGTTTCTACAATTCTTACCATCAATTTGTCATATCTGCTCAAGCTATATTTTGTTTTTTCGCAAACTATTTTTCCATTTGGTGTTCTCTTACTTCAATTGTATGTGACGCAGCAGCTACCTGGCTGACAGCTTTATATCTATTTTAATGCAGTGGATGGCTCCAAATGTTAGTGCCCCTATATTTCATCTGGTTGATGTGATTTTTCAGCTCCAAGATGGAGGCTGGATCAGGTGAGTTATTTCTACACCCTTGATTACGATTTCTAATATTTAGCATCTGTAACTGTAACCTTGGTATTTGCACTTCTATATAATGAACCCGTGTGTGAATGATCTCTAATAAGCCTGAGTATTTGTTCTTGTTTTTGTAGACGTCAAGCATTTTGGGTAGCAAAGCAAATACTGCAATTAGGAATGGGGGACACATTTGATGACTGGCTTGTTGAGAAAATCCAGTTACTTAGGAAGGGAAGGATGATTGCTTTTGCAGTCAAGCGTATTGAACAAGTAAGTCTATGGTTGCGTCCTTAGTAAAACAGGTGCCAACAACCAATAATGTAGAAGGGATTTTTTAATTCCATTAGCCAGTTAGATAAATTCTTCTCGTCTAGTCTTAGGTCATGATTGTGCCTCTAACTTAGGCTCTATGAATCCTATTTTCACTCTGTGCAGATACTCTGGCCAGATGGAATTTTCATGACAAAGCATCCCAGCAGAAAACCAGCCGAACCTTCTCCTGGTGCCCAGAATGATGCGAAGACAAACAATCTGGCTGAAGAACAGCGATTAGAAGCTGCCCATCGTGCAGAATTTGTCCGTGAACTGATAATAGGTGAACTTTGTGCTTGCTTTCCCTTTTATTTCAGTGTTTCTAGAGACCTAATGATTTTCTGCTATATTAGACTTGTCACTTCTGTGACTTGTAGTTCCTATGTTCTTCGGGGTTCTTCTGTTAGCTCTGCTTGTTTACTGTTTTTATCTGCACAGATAAAGCACCATCTGCTCTAGTGAGCCTGGTTGGTCGAAAGGAGTACGAAAGATGTGCTCAGGATATCTACTTCTTTCTTCAGGTAAAACATTCTTTGTGGGTTCAGTTCATACTGAATGCATAATTCTACATATATGGCCCCTCGTCAATGGGAAGGCAGCATATCAGCATGTTTCTCATAAATTTGTATGGCCCCTCGTCATCTACGTAACTTGTGTCGATCTATTTAAGATGAGTTTATTCAAGTACAGTTTAAATTCTACTCTTGGAGAACAACATTAAGATAAATGAAATATTATGATTATCGACTGTATGATCAGTCAACTGATATCTACAATTTGTTTTTTTTTTTGCATGCAGTCCCAAGTTTGTCTGAAGCAGCTAACATTTGAACTCCTTGAGCTCCTTGTCCTGGCTGCATTTCCGGAGCTGGACGACACCGTGAGGAAGTGGCACAAAGAGAAACATGAGTTGGCTGCCCTGGAATGATTTCTCTGCGACGATCGAGCCAGCTGATTGTGGAGTGCCGATCCGTTTCACTGTAAATAAGGCAATTTTCAAGAGCGCTGCCGTTTTGGACAGCTTAGTTCTGCGCAGTGTGAATACGAGTAGCTAGCTAAGAGTTGGTGATTTTGGATTGGTCCCTTTTCCATCTTTGGAGGCTTTGGACCTTACTTAGCACGCCGATTTCGTGTTTGACAGACTGGTGTGTCCTTTTTCGTGTTCTTTCTCCCCGGAATAGGGTTTTGGTATACGTAATGCAGCATGCAAAGAATGAGGTTGGTGCAGTTTTGTTTTTCTTGCTTAGTAGCGTAGGATACATGCATACTTTGTTAGCATTTGTAATTTAACAATTTGGTTACACCTGAACTCACCTCCGCATGACGATGATAAATGAATGTAAGAGTGTCCATCACAAGTTCGTCAGTTCCTGGGTAAAATCTGTGTAAAATCGTGATATTTGCTTGGCTGTCGTTTTGCCTAGCTCGGAGAAATAACATGAACGCGGGCATGCCAATCTCCGAGTCGGCCACGACTGTGAACGATCGACTCTGTTTCCGGTACCAATGGACTTCCGGCGTTCCAAAACCGGAGCAACGCACGTTCCAATGACCGGAGCAACGCACGTTTCCGGTACCAAACCACGACTGTGATATATATATATATATATATATATATATATATATATATATATATATATATATATATATATGTACGATCGAGACCCACCCACGTTCCAAAACCGTAGCAACGCACGACAACAACACAATGCACCTAGCACGCGAGAGAGAGGCGACGAGATCAGAGTCAGCAATGGCTGCGGCGGTGGCGCTCGGACACGCGGCGAGGAGGCTTGGTGGAAGCGGCGGCTGCGCGCTGCGGCAGGCCGCGCAGGAGTCGGCGGTTTCGCGGCTCTCGCCGGCCATCGAGCAGAATTATGTACGACGCTTCATCCGCATCTGCGTTGTGCGTGTGCCAAGTCCAGCCCCTGCCATGACCAGTGGGCCTCAGTACTTATATTATTTAAACAAAATCGTATCTCACCTTCCACCTTTTCCTAATATTACTAATAAGATTTTTTCCAGTTCAAACAAAGAGATAAAATATCCCGATATCTGCTCCCTTTCAGTTCTCTATACTCCATTGCTGCAGCGGTGGAGCTCCAATTTTTTTGCATCTGAGTTAGCTTCTTGCAAACTAAATCTGTACATTTTTCCAGTTCACAACACGAGCTAATGTCCGTAGAGCTCCAAATCATTTGCATCGCACGTACAGACTCATCCCACACAGAATCGTACTAGTATCGGCCGTCATGTCGATTGCGGCGGTAGGAAAGCTGGCCAGCTAGAAGTACTACCCCCGATCGAGGGGCCGAGACTGAATAGATCGGATTTCTTTTTTCCTCCGCTAAATTAGGCTGGTTGTTAGTATCATGCATATTATTATGATTTATGATACTACCACAATGGCTAGCTAGCTTTAACGATCATTGCAACTGTTTAGATAGATTTCCCTTGTTTTACTAACTATTACTATACTCCTACTAGAACCGGTAATGCTTCTACCGTTTGTCTGGATTATATTCTTTTTTGTCAGGATTATAAAGGACAACCTGAATTGGTACAACATAGCAGACAATAGAGGTGCACGCCATATGTCCCAGATAGAAATAATAAACTGGCAATTTCTATATTTATCTTCTTTTTTTCTACATTAGTTTTAGAAAATAGAAAAGTTTTTATCGATAAAAGAGCAACCCTCTATTTTCTTTTTTCAGGCCAAGGGACTTTTTTTTGCCATAGAGAAACAAATCTTTGACCTTTTTTGCGAAATTCCAACGATCTATTAAGTATGAAAAAGCTCAAAAGTAATGGATAGACGTGTTAATATAAGCATAGTTTCTTTTTTAGAATAACACTCTGATTTATTAATCAATCACCGAGTCCACTTCTAGTTGGTTCACAATACAAGATGGTGCAGCACCAACCCATGAAATACAAACTTTCTTTTCGGAGTCATATTTAGCTAAGATATGCGCCGATTCATTAGCCGAACGCCGCACAGCTCGAACCGAAGAATTGCCAAATGTCTTTATCATCTCTTTGATTTCCTCTAGTTGATGGGACTTTTTGCCACAGAGAAACTAAGCTCTAGACATTTTTTACGAAATTCCACCGATCTATTAAAAAATCATCAATAACAGTATAAAAAAAGCCTAAAAGTAATGGATAGATGTGTTAATGCAAGCGATATTGTAACTCACAAATGGTACTCCGCGTGCGCCTTATGACTGTCTCTGCTTATCGTCTCTATAAATGAAATAGATTTAAGGTCAACATAGCGAGAGACTAAAGAGGCCCCGGCGAAGTAGAACTCTTGGCAGGGGAACCCTGTGGCTAGGCCATCGTTGCACTCGTGGGAGGTTTGTTCCGAGGCGGTATGGAAATTATTTGCTGTAATCCGGCAAGTTGGTTGAACTTGCGTAAAAATGTCCATTTTCTTATTCCTATCCTACATGTTGTGCCACGTAGAAACTTATTTAGAATCTGTCTGTAACTATAGCATTACCGACCAAAAACTCTAACAATTAGGATCATCAACAAAGAAACAACATCCTCTTACTGCCATTGCATACTAAACTAATCAATCTGTCAATCTTGGGGAGGTGCAGTCCATGTCGGACCTTGTTTGTTCACATAAACTTGTCGCTTCTTCACTTCTGGTTTCACCATCTCGAGATCAGCTAAGAACCTATTTATGAAACTGAACGTGGATAGGGGACTCTGGAACTCCTCATCAAATAAAGCTTTTCTCCGAGCATACCAAAGTGCCCACATAGTGGCCAAACAAGATATAAATTATTGTTCATTAACACTACTTTTAACCTAAAAAATCCACAACTTTGCATCTTCTTGGATCATGCTAATATGTTCAGTGAGATGTTCATCACACAAAGCCCACATACATTTAGCCATACGACAATCGATCAGAGAATGTCTCCACGTAGCAACCTCAGCACCACAAATTCCACAACATGGTTATGGAGCGATGCCTAACAGTAGCGATAGGCAAAGATTGCCTAGCCATTGTCCACAAGAAAACCTTGAGCTTAGATGGTACCTGAATCTTCCAAAGTGACGTCTGCTGTTTCCATCATTGCTCAGTGTTTCAGTGAGCAACGTTACCATCCAGCCAATCTTATCTCCGTTTCTCGGTCTACCAACATTCGGTAGGTTGACTGAACTGAAAAATACTTCTCTTCTCATAGTGCCACGCACAATCATCAGTCTGATGGCGTGTACTCAAGGGAATATTGCGAATAATCTCCACATCCATCTCAATAAAATATTTCTGCAGCATATTTGCCTTTCCACTAAGGTTGAATCGATGAAAAAACTGACTTGAAGTAGAGTCTCGTCCTTTAAACAAGTTACATGACAAAGCATAAAATCTCTTGGTAGTCAATTTTCATTCCACGGGTGAGTGTCTTCTCTTGTCCCAATTCTCCTACGAGTCCTTGTTTAAGGACATCAACTCCGTCCATAATGGATCTCTAGATTTGTGACGGGTGGTTCCCCAAAGAAGAACTCAGAATATCACCTTATGGAAAATATACCGCTTTCAGTAAACATGCACTTAGAGAGTATGGGACTTGCAAGATCCTCCATGCCTGTTTTACCAACATAGGAAAAATTAAAGAGTTCTATATCTCGAAAACCTAGTCCTCCCATATACTTTGGGCTTTTCGTCACATCCCACGACACCCAGTTGGTTCTCCTTTTGCCATCCTTACTTCCTCACCAGAAATTACGAATAAGCTAGTTAAGATGAAGACATAACCCCCTCAGAAGCCCCTGAAGTACGACATTGAACAGGTAGGAACAACCCGAGCCACTGATTTTATATGGATCTCCTTTCCACCTACTGAAAATAGTTTCTCTATCCGATAATCTTTCAAAGTCTATATTTTAAAACTTAAAAGAACCATTCCGAGAACGACCTACATCAGAGGGCATTCCAATATATTTCTCACTTAAACTTCCATTTGTCACTTCAAGAATTCCCTTCACTTGCTCCTTAACTGAGTTTGGGCATCTTTTGCTAAAGAAAATGAGGACTTATCCTTGTTAATTCTTTGCCCTGATGCCATAAAACAATCATGTAACACACTCTGAACTTCCCCTGCTCCACTGTTACTCGCCTTAAAAAGCCAGAGGCTTGGGCCGATGCGGATTTTGTGCCTAGTAAAGAGGATTTTGTGTGCAAGTTAAAAAGGTCTCTTTATGACTTAAAGCAATCTCTAAGACAGTGGTATAAAAGGTTTGATTCGTTTATGATCTCACATGGCTTTGAGATGTCTCGATATGATAGTTGTGTTTACATTAAGTTTGTTGATGGATCACCTATATACTTGTTGTTATATGTTGATGATATGTTAATTGCTACCTAGAGCATGAAAGAACTCACTACTTTGAAGGCACACCTAAGTAGTGAGTTTGAGATGAAGGATCTTGGTTCTGCTAAGAAGATCTTAGGTATGGAGATTACCCGACATAGAAAATCCGGTTTGCTATTTCTTAGTCAGCAAAGTTACATTAAAAAAGTTCTTTATCATTTTAATATGGATGGTGCCAAGTCAGTTAGTACTCTTATTGCTCCTCATTTTAAATTGTCAGTTTCACAATGTCCTACTACTGATGAAGAGATTGAGTACATGTCAAAGGTGTCATATTCTAGTACTGTTGGTTCTCTGATGTATGCCATGGTTTGTTCTCATCATGATTTATCATATGCTATGAGTTTGATAAGTAGATACATGGCTAATCCTGGTAAAGAACATTGGAAGGTTGTTCAGTGGATTTTCAGGTACCTTTTTGGCACTTCCAATGCTTGTTTGAAGTTTGGTAGGACTGGTGAGGGACTCGTTAGCTATGTAGATTCAGATTTTGCTACCGATTTGGATAAGAGAAGATCCCTCACAGGTTATGTGTTTAATGTTGGTGGTTGTGATGTTAGTTGGAAGGCTACATTGTAGGTTGTTGTTGCACAATCTACTACCAAACCTGAATACATGGCTACTGCTGAAGCTTGCAAAGAATCTGTTTGGTTGAAAGGTTTGTTTGCTGAGTTTTGTGGAGATGATTCTTGCATTACTTTGTTTTGTGACAGCCAAATTGCCATATACCTTACAAAAGATCAGATGTTTTATGAGAGAACTAAGCACATTGATGTCAAGTACCATTTTGTTAGAGACATTATTACTCAAGGTAAATTAAAGGTATGCAAGATCAACACTCATGATAATCCTGCTGATATGATGACTAAACATGTTCCTGTTGCTAAGTTTAAATGATTAGACTAATCCTGTTGCTCGAACTTAGTTGGTTTAAATGATTAGCCAAAGTGGCTATTGGCGTTGAAAGTATTTGCTTTGTTTGTTTAGGGAGATGATTATTGTTGATGCTACAAGAAGGAATTTGTCTCAAGGTGGAGTTTGTTGAAGTATGATCCAAATTCTATTAAGGAGGCTAACTTCTGACGGAGTGGAACGAGACCCATCGCCGGAGGCTTGGACCGATGCGGATCGTTGATGACCTAGGTTATCACCGTTATATAAACCTCTTGTAAACCGCCGGCTGGGATAAGTTGCATTTGTGAAAATCCCCAGCGTTGTGTAAACACTCACCGATATAGTGAAGTTTTACTGGCTGGCGCCCGTGGTTTTTCTTCTCTTTGTTGGAGAGGTTTTTTCACGTTAAATCTATGTCCCCTTTGCTGCGATTTATTTTTCGTTCTTTGTTATTTGCTTGTCATAAAGCTAACACGGTCAACACGGATAGAGACTTTCCTAAAGCAGAAAGGCGCTCAAGTTGTCGATCGGGCGCACGGGCGCCCGCTAGACTCGTCATTATTTCGCGCGCTAGATGGAGGAGTACTTATGTTGATTCTGACAAAAGGACTCCAGACATAGGTGCGTTTCTCGAGCTGCTCTCCGCATGGTACGTGTTCGTATGGTTCAGGATCGGGAGGTTTCGATGATGGGTTCGTGGAACGAGCTGAGGAGCCATGGTGGCTGTAGCTGGAGAAAGAAGACGGGATAGGGCGAGATCTGGGGGTTGAAGGGTTCAAGAGAGGGACAATAGGATCCGGCTTTAAGGACAGGCTGACGCAGTACGGACGGGCTTTTCACATGGTGGGCCGCGCAGGGCGCCAAGCTAAACGAATAAGGGCACTCCACCAACCCGCGCAGGAACCTAAACACGTGGTCCAGTCAACACGAACAGAGACATTCCTAAAACGAAAAGGCGCTCAAGTTGTTGATCGGGCGTCTGCGCGTCCGCTTATTTCTCTCATAAGGATTAGAAACTTGAATATGTATAAATTTGTCCTCAGAAACACCTAGACGATTAGAATTTTGTTGGGATGAACTATTGTATATAATAAACATATGTGATCATCATGAGATGCGTATTTGAGACATGACTCACTGGTAGAAAAAAAATATAGGTAGAGTATACACGAAAAAGAAAAGAAGCAAATTAAGCTGGTGGGCATATCACATCTCGATGTCGTCCAATTTTCAAAAATTTGCCGTGTTCGTGTACTTTGTCGTGTGCTTTCTAGGTTGGTAAAGATAAACTTTGCCATGTTCCAGTCCATTTGGCACACGGTAAAGCCGTGTTTACACGGTAGCAGTATTTTCTTCCCGTAGTGTGGGAACGACGAACCGACGTGAGTTTAAATAATACTAGTAAATATATGTGATCATCACGAGATGCGTATTTGCGACATGACTATATGTTACACTAGTAGAAAAAGATAAGAAAATATATACGGAGTAGGGTAGAGTATTACACGAAAAAGAAAAGAAGCAAATTAAGCTGGGCATATATATCACATCTCGATGTCGTCCAACTCAGGCAGGGGATAATGAAGTACGGCAGCTATCCCGGTCAACTGCTCGAGCTGATCGCCGGAGACATTCATTGACGAGAATACCCGCACCTTGCCCCCGAGCTTCTTCACCGACTCGGCCAGGTCGACGTACTTTTTCCTGGCATCGACGTCGGGGTTCCGGAACCAGGTATCGGTGAGCAGCAGGGTCTTGATGGCGAGGCGTTCGTGCGCGACCTCGACGTGCTTGGGCCCGTAGCATGCCCTGTCCGAGTCCTTGGTCATCATGGCGTAGAACTCCTGCAGCGCGGGCACCTCCATGGCGGCCCTGGTGTCCTTGATGAGCACGCTGCAGGCGGCGAGGACGTCGTTGAGGCTGTGCGGGAAGCCCGAGGGCGCGCGGGCGAGCACGATGCGCGCCTTGTTGTCCGTGATGGCTCGCATGTCCCCTCGCCGTGTGGCCTGCAGGAGCATGTAGTCGCGGAACTGGTCCTTGGTGAAGCCCGGGCTGGCGATGACGACGCACTGGACGAGGCCGAAGTCGACGTGCTGGAGGAAGGCGTCGAGGACGCGGTCGAAGAAGAGCTTGATGGCCGTGTCGTAGGCGGCGACGGCGGAGGAGCCGTGGCCGTGCTTCCTGGGGATGGCCGCCTCGACGCGCGCCCTGGTGGCGGTCACGCTCCGGCCCACCAGGAAGAGGTGGGCGAGGCCTTCCTGCATGAGGAGCACGGCGAGGTCGGCGTTGGCGGCGGTCTCGTCGCACGACTGCTCGATCCTGTCCAGCACCGGCCAGTCCCAGAGCTCCTTGCGGAGGACGAAGGGCCGCTTGAGCTCCAGCTCCAGGGTGTGGTACTGCCCGATCTGCACGTACTCGTTCCTGGTCTGGTTCTTGCCACGGACGCGGAGGCGGGACCCTTCCTTGTCGTACTCCACCGACTGCACCTCGATCTCCAGCGTCATCCTCACGCGCTCCGCCGTGCCGCACCCGCCGATCTTGCGCACCGTCAGGGCCTCCACGGTGTCGCCGGCGGCGATCAGGTTGTACGCGTCCCACATGTCGTCGTCAATCTCCGGCGACAGCTTCACGAAGCCGGGCCCGTTGGGGACGAGGTTTTGTACGATGAGCTTCATCGTCGTCGTCCAGGATCAGCAGGTTGCGGAGGGGCCTCGTTGTTCTAGAGATCGGCCGGAGACGGGTAACGAGGGCGGCGGCAACTAGCGGCGGATGCGATTCCGTCGGGAACAGGAGAGCATATAGCAATCTGACGATGCGCTTGTGGTCGTCGTCGTGAGTTGCGAGCGGAGCCAAGGCGATGGATCGATTGACGGACGGACGGACGGACGGCCTATTTAACATGAACCGCTCGTGAGGTTTTCGCTGGGATCGTGTTGGAATCCACCTGGGTTCCGAGTCGAAGAAGCCTTTCCGATCCGTATCCATGTGATGTATGCCGCACAACGCCTGGCAACTCGGCCCATGCAGTCGCCCAAGAACTCGGTGTCTCACAGCATGAACCGTTCGTGAGGTTTTCCCTGTGAGATCGAGCGCTGCCGGTCTCGTATATAGGTATGCCCACGCTCCTGAATCGAACCCCACACAACAGGACCCACCACAGAAGCGAGAGGCGACGATCGAACCAAGAAATCTGAGATCAACCGGCGATGGTGTCGGCATTGCTCGCACACGTGGCGAGGGGCACTACAACGGCTAAAAACGGTAGTACGAAAAACGCTTCGCTCGCTTCGTTCGTCCCCCGCGGGCGACGGAGGGAGCCTCAGCCGCCGCCCCTTCCAGGTCCCCTCCTCACCGTCTCCTCCCCCGCCGTCGCCGGCGTGCGCCGCCGGGCTAAGCCCGTGCGATGCCGGCGGCGGTGGCCTTTCCTTCCCGTGCGCGCAGAGGGAGTTGCGGGGTCTCCCGACAGCGGCGGTGATCCACAGCGGCGGCCTCGGCTCGGGTGGCGACTGGGCGGCGCGGCGATGCCGGAGCGGGCGGCGGCACGGCAGGGGGCGGTGGCGTTGGTGGTTGCGCTGGATCTCTAGCTACGTTGGTCTGCAGGCCCATCTGGGCTCGGGCGGGTGTAACACCCTCAAATCGGCCCTATTTAAGTTTTAGCCCTTTCCGCCAAACCCGTATAGAAACGATTCAAGGACGCCCACCAGGTACTTTCGTGCGGGTGAAAAACGAAGTAATACCATTACACAACAGTCCTCGATGGGATCCACATAACAGATATATACAACAACGACTCCATGAGTCAAGAATACAGATATACTATACAAAGATCCAAATCACCTTAAAAACGATAGAGCGTCCGACTACGGACAAGATGCAAATGGGGCTAAGAGCCCTGAAGAATAACCAATGGCGTCCATAACCCTGCCCAGGCCAAGCCGAAAGGGTAACCCTGCTAACGACGTCGATCTCAAACCTGCTAAAACAAAAGGGGTGCCGACAAAGGGCAAAGGAAAAAGAGGAGTTGCCAAGATCGAGGCCAGCACATGGCGAGGCTAGAATTCGGCGGCTCTGGCCTACATAGGTATGGTGGACTGAAGCGGCAGCGCAGCGGCACTAAACAACCTATAGAGACTCGGTATCACTGGCGGCTATTAGAGAGGGGTAAGAAAAGACCTATCCGGATCCAACCTGAAGCTAACACCAGACAAACTCATCCTGGTATTTCCCCCTCGAGACCAAACGAGGAAGTCGGACCGAGGAACTCACGCGGTTGGCAATTTTACTCATTCCGTTATAGTTGCAGCACTTACTAATCAGATATAGATAGCATGAGTATCCTGAAGCATATGTAGTGGGCAGTTTTAATTACCATTCTGTTGTAGTTGGAATATTTACTAGTCAGATATAATTGTCCTGAGAAATTCCAAAACCCAGCAGTTGTTGGCACTTTTATCACATTCCATTGGAGTTGCAATACTTACTAGGCATATATAACAAAACAACCCAAATCCAGCAGTTGTTGGCATTTTTAATATCCATTCCGTTATAGTTGAATCTGATTACTAGTCATATTAAGTCAAGTTTATAGCACTACTTTAGTTATGCTTGTCTATGATCGAGATACTGTGCTCCAAGTCGTCCATAACCGCGGACACGGCTTTCAGAAAGTTTTACCCTCCAGGGGTGCACAAATAGCAACACACACTCGATCAACCTCGGAAAAACTAACTCAAAACCCAACGAGGCATTCATGACAAAGCGATCACAGGATTCATAAAATATTTCAGGGGGCCACCCCACTAAGCTACCCGCAACGAAGTTGGCCGGCTCCGAGACGGACCCAGGGTTTGTGTCAATGGCTGTAAATGACTGGGAACCCGAAAGTGTGACTGGGCTTGTCGATACCGCAAAAACATTCCACGATCCAAAACAGTACAGGTGCTCTACGCACAATCTTAAATAAAGCAGTAAAGCATGGTATAAGTACAGAATATTAATAAGCCCCAAACTACTTGTGGCCCCAAGAAATAGAAATGAATCAAGCTCTGGATCAGGGGGGGTCCATAAGGCCTCCGGATGTGGATAGTGCGAAAAATCAAGGAACAGGTATCAAGTACTCGGGGTCCTACGGGACACAAGTGAGCGTGGAAGAACCAAATAACATCTATTGCCCACCGGTGCCTCTGCATTAGTTATATCTAGCAATTTAATAGTTGTGTTTAAAGTCATGATCATCTCCACCATAAACATCTGCCAGCATTCCAATAACTATGGTACTTGACAACACGAGATCGCACCTGAGCAAGCAACTACGACTCGCAAGGCCAGCTATCTACCAAACACAGGTAATAGGAGGTGTCCAAGGCAATATAGAGGCTGGACGAGATATAACTGGTGTACGGAAACTAAAGCATCGTGACACGGATAGCAATAGATCAACAGGAGGAAATAAAGACTATATATGCAAAATAGGTAGAAGGGGAAGAGATGATCGCCTGGGAAACAGTGCCGAAGGTTCATATCCGGAGAACTTGTCGATACTCGCATCAACTCATCGGCCTAATCCGCGAAGAAGCAAACACTAGAAGAAACACCGGATGCAATATTTAATACTACGGTAGAAGATCCGGCATGCTTATGATATGATGCATGGCATGGCACAGATGCGGTGCAATTAGGCAATATTAAGCGGAACCAGGGTCCCGACAATTTATTAATAGGTTCGAGTTATTTAGAACCCCCGCAATTTAAATATTGTATTAACAGGGCGAAACATGGCACCGGTTCGCTACACCAATTTAAATGGAGTCCGGAATAAGACAAAGATATCCCACAGATGGACTCCATATTTAATTATGAGGTGAATCAGCATAATGCCCCCAAACCACAGACAAGTATGCATGCATGAACAATTTAATATGCGACAAATAGTAATGTCATATTATAAAAATAGGGGCTTAGGGTCACACATCTGGGTTCGGAAGATCTTGGATTCCGGGGGTTCGGGTCTGGGCCTTAGGGTCCGACGGGGGGACGGTTCGACGGGATCGGTCTCGGACAACGAAAGGAGAGCTTGGCGTTCCGGGAAGAAGGACTTGGTTTGGTGTCGGGGGCGCATCGGATTCGCCCTGGTCGGTGTCGATCTTGTCGTCGCGAAGATCTTGTCGGGTCCGCGAATCGGGTCGGTCTTGGCATCTGGGGTGAAGTACTTGTCGTTCCAGTGGCGATCTTGGCGGTCTTCAGGTTCGGGTCTTGGCGTCCGTGTAGGAGTTCTTGACGATCTCCTCGGAATACCGAGGATACATCTTCACGCGTCGATGGCCTTCGAGGTCTCGCCCGGCGGATCCGTGATGTAGATCTTGGCGTCACTTGTTGAGGTTCTCGGGTGTTGGTGCCGGTCTTGGGTGTGGCGCCGATGGTCTTGCGTGGCCTGACGGCTCCATGTTGACGAACTTGCCGTTCCGCGATGGAGAACTTGAGTGTTCGGTCTCGGTCACCCGTTGCTCATCGATCTTGTCCATCTCTTGAACAACCGGGTCAACATCACCACATCTTCTCTCGCGACACTGTTACCACATTTTGTACACGAGAACCACATCAGAACATATGGCATCATCTCCACTTCACATGACCGGAACAACAGGGCCACCTTCACGATGTACAGGAGCAGAGGACCGGAGCTTGACGAGTTTGGGACCAAGGGCGGAGGCAAGGGATGACGAAACTGTTGGAGATATGCCCAAGAGGCAATAATAAAGTGGTTATTATCATATCTTCATACTTATGATAAATGTTTACATACCATGCTATAATTGTATTAACCGGAAACATTAATACTTGTGTGATTTGTAAACTAAAATAAGAGTCCCTAGTAAAGCCTCTTGTTAAACTAGCTTGTTGGTTAATATATGATCATTGTTTCCTGATCATGAACATAGAGATGTTATTAACAACAGAGTCATATCATTAGGAGAATGATGTGATGGACATACTCCTATAGATAAGCGTAGCATAAAGATCAAGTCATTTCAATAGTTCAATTGCTATATGCTTTCTGATACATAGTAACCTAATTCCTTCGACCATGAGATCATGCATATCACCTTTACCGGATGGATGCTTTGATGTCATCAAACACCACACCGTAACAGGGTGGCTATAAAAGTGGCATTGAGTGTTCGGAAAGTATTGGTTGAAACACATGGATCAAGAGTGGGATTTGTCCATCCATATGACGGATAGATATACTACAGGCCCTCTCGGTGAAATGTCATCCAATTAGCTTGCAAGCATGTGACTGGCTCACAAGGGATCACATATCACGGAACGAGAAAAGAGTACTTATCGGGTAACGAGGTTGAACTAGGTATGCAGAGATACCGACGATCATAACCTCGGATAAGTAACATATCGTGAGACAAAGGGAAATTGGTATCGTATGTAAGTGGTTCATTCGATCGCAAAGTAATCGTAGAAATATGTGGGAGCCATATGAATTTCCAGATTCCTCTATTGGTTATTGTTCGGAGAAGTGTCTCGATCATGTCCGCATAATTCACGAACCGTAGGGAGACACACTTAAGGATTCGACGTTGTTTTGAGTAGTTATGGTATTATGAGAAAGAGACCGAATGTTGTTCGGAGTCTCGGATGGGATCCGGGATATCACGAGGAGATCCGGAATGGTCCGGAGAATAAGATTCATATAAGGAAAGTCCCGTTTCGAGTTGGGGAATGGTTCCGTGTTTTCATCGGAATGTTCTAGAAGGTTCGGAATGTCCAGGCCCGGGGAAGGGTACATGAATGTGTCATTGTAAGTTGGAATGATTGCATCATGTACTAGGTGTTCTTGCTATCCAAAATAAAGGGTTTATTTAAAATCCTAAATTGAAAAGTCAAACGGCTAGTTTGAAAGTCAAACGGCAATTTTGGGAAGTGGGAAGAGAGGAGGATTGGTGGAGGCCGAATTGGAGGAGGGTTCCTCCCTTGGCCGGCGCCCCACCAAGCCGACTTGGGGAGGGACTCTCCTCCCTTGGCCGCCCTCCCACCTATATAAGGAGGGGCTCCCTCCTAGGACACACAAGTTCCTATCCTCTAAACTAAACCCTAGACCTAAACCCCGGTTTAGAGCTATTTCGGTTTAGAGCCTTCTAATTGGTTTAGAGCCTTCTAATTGGTGTGTCTAATTACTAGACCACTAATATCCTCTCTCATAAGCTCCACCATACTCGCACCGGCTTAAGGCGAAGCTCATGATCTCCTCTACTTAGGTACCACGCCATTGTCTTTGCGGAATCGCGAGGAGAGTGCTACAACCTCCATTTCTGCTGGAACAAGGAGAGGAAGGTCTTCGTCGAAAACCGAACGTGTGACCGATTGGAGCGCTGCTGGAACGTGGCGCTTGGAAGGATCGTCACGCCGATCTTGAGATCGGAAAGAGTACGACTACATCACCCACGAGAATCTGCTCTCGTTAACCGCTTTGGAATCTTCGAGGGTGAGTTCCTCTATCGACTCGTTGCTACAATCTAGTAGATAGATCTTGGCTTGTTTGTTTGTATGCGATAGAAAATTTTTGTTTTCCATGCTACGAACCCCTACAGTGGTATCAGAGCCGTGTCTATATGTAGATCTGTTGCACGAGTAGAACACAATGGTCATTGTGGGTATTGATGCTTTTATTGTAGATTGCTTTTTGTGTACTTTGCATCTTGCGGTATGTTGGGATGAAGCGGCCCGGGCTAACCTTACATGACATCGTTCATGAGACTTGCTCCACGCTTGACATGCAACTTGTATTGCATAAGTGGCTTTATGGTGTCTGTTTCTCCTAGCATAGTAAAGATCCAATTTACAACGGGTGATCAACAATGCTAGTATCAATGTTGTGGTTCTTGTTCGTAAGTTAGAACGACACTTATTGAAAGCCCCAAACCACGTAAAATATGCAAAGAAAGTAGAGGCGTCTAACTTTGTTTTGCAGGTGTCTGATGATGTGATATGGCCATGATTGTGATTATATTTGATGTATGCAATGTTCCTTATTGTAAGTTGGCAACCGCAGGAGCCATATGGTTGTCTTTAATTTCTGCTAAGACCTGCGTGTCTATTCAAAATAGTTGTAATAGTTGAAGCTGGTGGACGACAACCATGAAGAAGCATCATTGACCTTGATGCTATGCCGGTGATGATGGAGATCATGTTCGTGCTTGAAGATGGAGATCGGAAGCACAAAGAAGAAAGGCCATATCATATCACATATTATGAATTGCATGTGATGTTAATCCTTTATGCATCTTGTATTGCTTAGTAGACGGTAGCATTATAAGATGATCCTCATGCACATAAATTTCAAGTTCTAAAGTGTTCACCCTTAGTATGCACTGCCAAAGCTTGTCGCTCAAGCACCACGTGATGATCGGGTGTCTTTGATTAAGAAGGTCAATACAACGTAATCAAGCCAGATATGCATATGCGGTAGCTAAGGTTTGATCTTTACGAGCCTAGCATGTACGGACATGGTCTCGTGAACACGGATCACCGAAAGGTAAAGCATGAGTCATATAGTAGATATGATGAACATGTTGATTGTTAGCCATTGAAGCTACATCAACTCTCGTGATGATCGGTTTTGATGTGGTGGATTTGGTTCGTGTGATCACTAAAACAATGTGAGGGATGTTGTTTTGAGTGGGAGTTCACGGATTAATTTAATTATTAATTAGAACTCAATTTATCATAAATTAAATCAAAGTGTATTTGCATAGTTGTTGTAGTCATTGGCATCCGTTTACCACCTTGCGCTTAGTTATAATTGAGATGATAGAACTATAGAATTCTGGTTAGTTACTTTACTTAACTGGTATCGTATTGTTTTGAAGTGTTAATCTAAAGTTTAAAAGTCCTATTGCAAACTTTCAGTAATTTCGGTTACTCCATAAAGTTTAATAATTAGTATTAAAACAAGAGTGACAATTCCAAGTGTTAGTGTTTGAGTATCATGTTTGTCTCCATGACTCTTGATATTCACAGGATTGTCTTAATATCAAGGTTATCTAGGATCTGAAAGAGTTGTGTCTGAAACCATTATGTGTGGAAGATATTGTGATATCTGAAATGAAGTTTTGGTTACAACATGATAGAGTATAATATGGCAAAAGTCATGTTCTCATATTTGATGAGACTTTGCAAAAGGTTGGAGACACTAGTTGTCCTAATCTTCCAAAAGGTTTTGGAGAGCAACATTATACTCACGATTCACCGTTATAAGTTAGTAGCTTGATCATGGATAAATCCATGATGAAGGTGAATATTTGATGTAGGTAAAATGTTTACTACACCAAGAGTTAACTAAAGAAAGGAATTTGAAAGAACACCAAACATTTGATAATGGTGATCTACTTCAAAGTGCAAGTCCAAAGACATTGGTATTTAACTATACACGCTTTGGACTATGTGTCATATGTATGACTCCACTATTGATGTTGATAGATTCTTTCAAACGAAAAGGAAATCTTGAAGAGAATCTCATAAGTATATGGCAGAAAAGAAAAGACTAGAATTGTTCAGTTTAAGTATATAGATGATATACGTGTTATGGTTATATTCTTTGCTTATTAAACAATGTGGTTCTTAAGTATTTGATACTGAATTTGTTGGTGTGAATCGTCATACGAAACAACACAATTCATGAACTACAATGGCCTAAGTAACTAGCAAAAGAATATGTGATGATGTTCATCGAAAACAAATAAAGGGTTATTGTGTTGCTCGTTAAACATCAAAGCTTGCCTTCAGGATTTGTTTTATCAGGTATTATGAGAACAAAAGGGTTGTTCAAATAATTGCCGTAATCCATAAAAGATGGATGATTCACAAATCTCGTTGGATAAATCACATCCATAAAACTAGTGCTAAAATTGTCGAAAGACAAATTGATTGAAAGATCACTTAGGAAGTGACATCGCCGTTTAAATTATATTGGAAAGAAAACATGAAGAAACTCCATGTGGGTGGAATTTTGGAGTCTTTTGATTTTTGATCAAATGACGTTTGTGAAACTTTCCTAGAGATAATTAAAACTTCGTTCATAGGCCAAAAGGGAATGAATGACTAGCTTATTGGAACTTGTGCATATTGTTGTACGAACTCCATTATGTGTAGTCAAGAGCGATGGATTTCAACTTCATATGCTTTCTCCGAAAATTTGAGTGAATATGTGAATATTTACTTAATAAGGATGAAGTGTGAAATATTTGAAAAGTTGAAAGATTTTCAAGCTGAACTGCAAAATCATTGTACCAAGAATAAGAATAGTTAATGATAAGATCATACAGGAAGACATTTAAGTAACAAGTTTAGCATAATACCTAAGATTTAAGGAATCGGTCCGTGGATTTGCATTGCTCGAAACACCATAAGAGTATGGAGCGTTCGAGATATGTAATTGAACCTTGTTTGACATGGTAAGATCGAAGGTATAATTCATAAAACTGCTATTATATTTTAAAGATTAAAAGCTTTAGAGACTACCGTTTTCCACTAAAAGAGCTCCATCATAATCCGCTGAAATGACACCATATAAGGTTATGGTTTGGGATAAAACCCAAGTAGTCCTTTCTTAAACATTGGTATGCTATGCATAAGAAAGATGTTTGCAACCAAAGTCGGATAAACCTGTCTTTGTATTCTTGTTAAGTATTCCTCCATAAACAGGAGACAAAAGTGTTTGTCGCTTAGAACGTCAAGTTTCTTTGAGAAGGAATTTTTCGTGAAAAGTTAAGTGGGAGGACAATAGAACTTTGATAAGGTTAAAAGAACCTTAGCTATATGTGTAAAGTTGCGCAGCACCGAAAAGTGTTAGGGCGACAACAATGCTCATGGCTCACGTGCCTCAAAGGTTGTGGTCACGGAGGTCTAAGTTTCTATTGAAACAAGTAGGTCGGATGAACAATCAAATACCAAGATTTGAGGTTGAATCATTATTTGAGAATAATGAACCTACTACATGCAAAGAAGCGATGATGGGCCCCGACTCCGTCAAATGGCTTGAAGCCATATAATCCGTGATAGTTCCATACACGAGAAATCAAGTTTTGAACTTGAAGGACCCTCGAAAAGGTGTAAGACCTTGCAGTTGTGTTTGGATCTATAAAGAAGTAGACATGGATGTTTCACATCTATGAAATAGTCGACATGTTGGGAAAGAGTTCACAACAATGTTCAAAGGTTGTATATGACAAGATTTGATCTTTCATAGCGATTTTTAGTCTAGACGGATTAATGTAGCAACCACTACATATAATTTGTTATGTGGTAGTAGAATAAACAAAACAAGTTCTTCTAATAGAATGGTTACCTAGGACGTGTGCATGACACGGTCCAAAGGGTTTTGTTAATTCAAAGGATGCTAAAAGCATATGCAAACTTCAATGGTTGAAGTAAGCATAGCGGAGTTGGAATCTTCACTATGATGAAACTGTTAAAAGAGTTTAATTTCATCGGAGACAATGAAGATGCTTGCGTTTGCAAGAAATTAAGTGGGAGCGCTAAGACATGTTTCTAATACATTATGTGGAAGACATATTGTTGATTGGAAATAATGTATCTTTTATTAACACATATTAAGAATTTCATCCCGATGAAAGACTTAGGCAAAACCAAATATTTGGCATCAATAGACGCTAATATGGTTGTGCAGTACATAAACGAGATATTGAATGAATTCAATATAGAAACTACAAGAAAGGTTCTTGTTGCACGTAAAGGATTGAAAGAGTTCAATGTTGATGATATATTCAAGTGTATTGGCACTTGGTAAGTGAAACAAAGATTCAAGTATAGATTGATACTTGATGTATGAAATCACAAAGAGTATTTATATCAATCATCTTGTGATATGTACAAATCAGATATGTCCTATGCTATAAATATTATGAGCATATACCGAATGATTCATAAGATGATCATTGGACGATAGTAAGGATATTCTTATGATCTTTTGGAAGAACTAAGAGTATATTATTTGTAGAAGTGACAAATAGATGGTTAGTTCATTGTAAAAGTACTACATTGATACTAGTTTTGTCACAAAGTACAAATTAAGTTTATCTCAATCTAAATTAAGGGTGGCACAATATAATGGAAAGTGAGTTCCATAATGGATTTGGATGAGTTCCAAAGTTAAGACATTGTGACAGATACTTCAACAAAAGGCTAAGTATATGACTGCTATTATAGCGACAAAAGAGGCATTTGTGTCAAGTAGTTTGTTATCAAACTAGGTGTAGTTCACATGGGATAATACTATGAAGATATATTGTGCGACAATATTATCAACATGTTTTAACCCCAAAGAACTAAAGGTCACACCGAAAGACCAAATCATACAAAGCCATCTCATTAGAGAATGAGTGATGCGAGAGGCAAAGACATGCAATTACACACGGACACGGAAGTGTCGGATCCGGAGATCGATTAACCACTAGCAATCGTGTACATACACCAGAAAGCCATAGGTGTTGAAAACACAAAGGTTTGAAACTAGATTATTGACTCTAGTGCAAGTGGGAGACTGTTGGAGATATGCCCAAGAGGCAATAATAAAGTGGTTATTATCATATCTTCATACTTATGATAAATGTTTACATACCATGCTATAATTGTATTAACAGGAAACATTAATACTTGTGTGATTTGTAAACTAAAATAAGAGTCCCTAGTAAAGCCTCTTGTTAAACTAGCTTGTTGGTTAATATATGATCATTGTTTCCTGATCATGAACATAGAGATGTTATTAACAACAGAGTCATATCATTAGGAGAATGATGTGATGGACATACTCCTATAGATAAGCGTAGCATAAAGATCAAGTCATTTTAATAGTTCAATTGCTATATGCTTTCTGATACATAGTAACCTAATTCCTTGACCATGAGATCATGCATATCACCTTTACCGGATGGATGCTTTGATGTCATCAAACACCACACCGTAACAGGGTGGCTATAAAAGTGGCATTGAGTGTTCGGAAAGTATTGGTTGAAACACATGGATCAAGAGTGGGATTTGTCCATCCATATGACGGATAGATATACTCTGGGCCCTCTCGGTGAAATGTCATCCAATTAGCTTGCAAGCATGTGACTGGCTCACAAGGGATCACATATCAGGAGCGAGAAAGAGTACTTATCGGTACGAGGTTGAACTAGGTATGCGGAGATACAAGCGATCATAACCTCGGATAAGTAACATATCGTGAGACAAAGGGAAATTGGTATCGTATGTAAGTGGTTCATTCGATCGCAAAGTAATCGTAGAAATATGTGGGAGCCATATGAATTTCCAGATTCCTCTATTGGTTATTGTTCGGAGAAGTGTCTCGATCATGTCGCATAATTCACGAACCGTGAGGAGACACATAAGGATTGACGTTGTTTTGAGTAGTTATGGTATTATGAGAAAGAGACCGAATGTTGTTCGAGTCTCGGATGGGATCCGGGATATCACGAGGAGATCCGGAATGGTCGGAGAATAAGATTCATATAAGGAAAGTCCCGTTTGGAGTTGGGGAATGGTTAGGTGTTTTCATCGGGAATGTTCTAGAAGGTTCGGAATGTCCGGCTCGGGGAAGGGTACATGAATGTGTCATTGTAAGTTGGAATGATTGCATCATGTACTAGGTGTTCTTGCTATCCAAAATAAAGGGTTTATTTAAATCCTAAATTGAAAAGTCAAACGGCTAGTTTGAAAGTCAAACGGCAATTTTGGGAAGTGGGAAGAGAGGAGGATTGGTGGAGGCCGAATTGGAGGAGGTTCCTCCTTGGCGGCGCCCACCAAGCCGACTTGGGAGGACTCTCCTCCCTTGGCCCTCCCACCTATATAAGCAGGTGCAGAGCTCCCTCCTAGGACACACAAGTTCCTATCCTCTAAACTAAACCCTAGACCTAAACCCCGGTTTAGAGCTATTTCGGTTTAGAGCCTTCTAATTGGTTTAGAGCCTTCTAATTGGTGTGTCTAATTACTAGACCACTAATAGCCTCTCTCATAAGCTCCACCATACCGCACTTTGGCTTAAGCGAAGCCTGCGGGATCTCCCTCTACTTAGGTACCACGCCGTTGTCTTAGGAATCGCGAGGAGAGTGCTACAACCTCCATGCATCTGGAACAAGGAGAGGAAGGTCTTCGTCAGTACGAACGTGTGACCGATTGCGGGCGCTGCTGGAGCGATGGCGCTGGAAGGATCGTCTACGCGATCTTGAGATCGGAAAGAGTACGACTACATCACCCACGAGAATCTGCTCTCGTTAACCGCTTTGGAATCTTCGAGGGTGAGTTCCTCTATCGACTCGTTGCTACAATCTAGTAGATAGATCTTGGCTTGTTTGTTTGTATGCGATAGAAAATTTTTGTTTTCCATGCTACGAACCCCAACAGAAACAAGGCGTTGCAGAGGTGCTGCGGCTTGCAGAGAGCTCGAGAAGAGGCAGGTCTTGGAGATCGAGGAGGTGGCACTGAGGGGAAAAAACAGGGGCGGGCGTGATCTCGTGGCAGCGTCCAACAGCAGGGGAGGAGGCGCAGGGGCTCGCGAACGATGGTGGGGCTCCAGCCGGAGGCGAGGAGGGCAAAGAGGCGGTGCACGACGGCGAGGGGCACACGATGGTAGCGCGGACGGGAGGAGGTCGGGCTCAAGGTGGCCGACGCAGTGTGCACTGTGATGGGGCGTGGCAGAGCTTGCAGGCTTCTGCAGTGTGGCAACGAGGACGCCGGCGGGGAGAAGCGAGGTCGACCAGGGACGCGCGCATGGTGAGGGTGAGGAGGCGAGGGAGGTGTCCGGCGACGGGCCCCGGGTCGACGGTGGCGAGGAGGTCGGGGAGGAGCTCGACGGCAGGGAGAGCTGGGGCCGACGAGGTCGAGGCGGCGGAGCTTCGCTGTGCGGGCTCGGCCAGTGACGGGTCGGGCGCCGAACCGACGGGGCTCGCAGGGCCTAGCGGGCGAGGAGGTGGGACCACGCGGCGACACGAGGAGGGAGGGCGGATGCGGCGGTGACGGGGCGCCAGGCTCGAGCAGCCGAAGTGATGGCGCAGCAGGAGGAGAAGAGGAGGAGGCGAAGGAGACGAGGCGTGTGGGTGGCGAGCGGCGTGCGGCGTCTGGTGAGTGGCAGTGGTGTGGTGGGCTGGCAGGTGGACGACGAGAGAGGTGTGTAAGAGGGTAGGTGGCTTGGAGCATGGGTGCGTGCAGTGGCGTTAGGTGTGGGGGTGCAGGTGGTCTGGTGAGGTGGCGAGACGGGGTTGGTCGGGGTGAGGTGGAGGTGTGGAGGCTGGTGGGCGGGAGATGGTGCACTGGCGGCTGGTGGGGCCAGCAGGTGGCAGCGGTGCTGTGAGGGAGTGGGGGTAGGTGGGATGCCTGGGATGGTTAGGTTAGGGCTGGCTTTTGGGGGTGGCCGGCTGGGCCGGGTTGGGCCTGGTTTGGCTGCCCCATAAAATAATTTAAATTTTTACACATTATATTCAAGCCTTTTAGAATCCGTCTTTAGACAAAACAAATTAATCCGGTGGACCGGGTTTTAATTTGAAATTAAAGACGGGGTATTTGGAAAACAAAAGTAGGCTTTTCGATAATAGTTTTAGGAAAATCATGCATGATGTCATGACGATGCTCAAATGCAATGTGGCATGGTGACATGAGCATGCGGTCATGATGATGCAATGCACAAAAACACAGCGATTTTCTAGTAGTGGTTTTAGCGGGATGCCACAGCAGGCCACGCACAGGGCAGGTGACAAGGGCTCTGCAGGCGGCAGGACCTTCTCCTTGCTGTGCCATGGCCGGGAACCAGTTTCGGACCAGGCGGGTCCAGACCCGCTACCGCCTAGCAGACCCGAGGTGGGCTCTGCGAGGTGCGACTTGTGGCGGCACGGAGGTGTCGTGGCCGTGTGCTCGTCGCACTGATGCTTCCCCCTCCCCCTCCCGTTTTACCAGTCGCGCTCAGATGTGCAGTCATACTAGTCGTGGTCGTGTTTGTCGCCCACCCAAGTGCGAGATGGCTGCTGTGGTGGGTCTCCTTAGACCGGCGGCGGTCCGGCAAGCCCGGGTGAGCACACGGTAGCGACGCTGCTGTTGTTTGGCGGCGGGGTTCTGCGGTGGCAGCGGATCCACTGGTGGACAGAGAAGTAGGAACTAACGCTAGGATTTGGCGGCTACGGTGACACCCCTGTTGCCGTGTGGCGGCGGGGCTTCATGAGCCCACTTGGGCTAGGCCAGGCCAGTGAGGGCCTGGTTTGCCCCGGCTGCTACATCCGGTCGGCTATCGCCTTCCGGCGGTGGAGGTAGTCCCCTCCCGCGTGTTACTATACCACCGACTCCCGCTGAAGTTCCTCCCTTTCGGCCGTACTAGTCTCACACCATGGCTCACGGTGAGACGGTGGGGGTGACTGCAAGACCATGGTGGTGTGTGCTGGTGGGTGGCGTGTTTGGTGGAGCAATTCGAAGCGTCCGGGAGTGTGGTTTTTTGAGAGATCGGGAGAAATCCTTGTCATCTAGACACCGACGCGGTGACGCCTGCGGGTGTCGCCGTCCTTCTTGAAGGGCGTCGGGTGTATCTCTTCCCCACCTCCTGTAGCGTATCGGGGGAAACCCTAGGACCAGTCCGGACAACAGCGTCGTTGTCGTCGCTTTCCTTCTTGGAGGTGTTGCTTGGTACGCGTCGCTTCGGAGCGCTAGGCGCATGGTGGAAATACTTCGGAGGGCGCAGCGGTTGCGGGTCATCCTCGTTTTCGTCGAGCCACCATTGCCGGCTTTGTTTTCTCTTCTTTCTCTTCTTCTTTTTCTTTGTTGTTTGTTTTTTCTTTTTTTGGGCGTTGTGCTGTCTGGCCCAGCAGCGATCTCAAACGGTTGCTATATTAATATAGCGGGGCGAAAGTCTGATTCGAGGAGGGGCACTACAACACGGCAGTCATTTTGGGGCACTTTGAAGTTTGAAGTGCCCCTATATGTGATCAAAATGCTTCTAAAGGGCTTTAGTAGGGGCACTTTGAAATGTGACCCGGATACTCATGTCGGTAAAAATTTTAGGGGCACTTTGATCAAAGTGCTCCTAAAGCTCTTTACTGACATTTTGAGAAATGCTCCTAAATGTATTTAGGGACACTTCGAGAAATGTCTCTAAATGTATTTAGGAGCATTTTTCAAGGTGCCCTAAAGACTTTTAGTGATACTATGAGAAATGCCCCTAAATGCTTTTAGTGGTATTTGTGTACCCTAAATACTTTTAGAGGCATTCCAGTTTAGTGCCACTAAACTCTGTTAGAGGCATTTTAAACAATCAGTACTATCAATGATTAATTAGTAAATAATAGTGATTAATTAACACAAACAGTGAACAATCTTGAACAATCAGTACTGTATACTAAAATCAAATATCTCTGATACAGTACACTGAACAATCTTGAACAATCAACACTAACAATGACACCTTAGTACACTATACTTAGTACAGTACATTGAACAATTAGCATAGTACATTGAACAATCAACACATTACTTTCTGGTTTTCACTATCCCCAGTTTGTCTCCTCTTCTTAGATTATTGTGACTTCAGTTGCTTCTCAATGGTGCAGGCAAATATCAACACTTGTCTTATCTACAACTACATATGTGATCTACATGTTGACATGGTGTAGATACAATTTGCATCAGTTATTTGGAGATAAAGCATTGTGCATCAATTAGTGTACAATAACCAATGTATTCATTTTGTGAGTAGCAAACAAATCTAGAGGAAATAATTTGTAACTTACATTTTTTTGGCCCATTCAATCAAGTGTGCTTCAATATGTCATGTATAAGATTCATCCTTGCTCTGGATTTTGCCAAGGCTGTTGATTTCTTATAGACAACATGCACCAAAATTTCGACAAATTCACCATCTTCATTGTTCTGAACCGTTCCCATTGCCACCATTTGTTCACTGTTTGGTGAAGTTAATCCAACTTCCATTCCTGCCTTGATCTTACTTCCCTACAACATAAAGAAGACACGTCAGTTTGCTATTTTTTAAAAGATCCTGCTATTTTCGGTATGTCTGTTGTCCATACCGTGTACAAAACAAAAATAATGACAAGATAGACCAGGCCCAGGTTCACATAAACATCTGTGCATGTCATGGATGCACTAGTATGACTAAAGAAAAATGTTCAATATTAATCGAGAAGTTTACTTGCAGCAGAGGCGCAGACAAAACTTCTACCGGGCCAGACAAGAACGCATGTTACTAGTAGGGTTGACATGTCATGGCCATCAACCATGGGCAGGGAAGGGCAAGTAACATTAGGCGTTCTCTAGTAATTAGCAACAGAGCTAAATCATCCTTCATATGTAAACACATGTCACTTTTCTACTGGGAGGGCAAGGGCACCAAGAAAAGGCCACCTAGTGAGCTGGCCCGACATGTGCCATCCCATCGAGCTTGGGGCATGGGCATTACCAACTCGAGACTCATGAACATCGCTCTTATGGCCAAATGGATATGGAGATTGTATAACCAGGATGACGCCAATTCCCTCTGGAGGAGAATCCTTAGTGCAAAATACCCGGGTGCCGATAACATCTCCACCTCTTCGGCATCTGGGGGCTCGTAGTTTTGGCGCAACCTGCATAAGATTAAGGAATACTTTAGGTTGGGAGGGAGATTCTCTCTCGGCATCGGCAATAGGATCAGATTCTGGTTAGACTGGTGGATAGGCGAGGGGCCCCTATCTGTCCGCTTCCCAGAACTGTTCGAGATTAGCAATAACCACCAGCTTCTTGTTAGCGAGGCCTTTGTGGCGGGCTCGTGGAATCCTGGGTTCCAGCGATCCTTTGACCCAGTTGACCTTGAGCGCTGGAAGGATATGCTAGGGTTCCTATAGGGGACAACTCCTAACGCTGTACCTGACTCAGTGTCTTGGTCCCTTGAGAGCTCAGGAGTTTTATCAGTTAGCTCGATGTATTTTTTCTGAAATGGGGTTGTACCCCGCGCTGTAAGTACCAAATTACAGATCAAGGATTAGAGAGGGTTGATACAAATACCAACCATCTGAAGAGAAAAAGTAGTCTGAAGATGCAGAGTATACAAAAGCTAAACATCTCTCAATCTACTAGTATGACGCCATGAAGCCAGGTAGTAAATATCCTGAGCAACCATCACCAGACGGGTGCATCCAGAAACCATAGAGTCTCGGTTTTTGCTCCGGGAGCAATAAAGCCCAGAGCTGGATCCATTGGGATGCGGAGATAATAACCTGCAAAAAAATGAACTCGCACCCTATTAAAAATGATAGCATTGCGACTCTTCCAAATAGACCAACATAAAGCCAATACCCCTATACGTAATCGAGCTTTGTTTGCCCTATCCATCCCATTTAACCAATTCCCAAACATATTAGTAATATTGGTTGGAGGTGGAAGATTGTATGTAAAATAAACAATTCGCCATATAATTTTAGCAAAGGGGCATGCAATAAAAAGATGTTCAATAGTTTCTTCCTTACAAAACAACACTTTTTGCATCCATTCCAATTCCTTTTAACTAAATTATCTTTAGTTAGCAAAACCTTTTTATTTAAGAACCACATAAAGATCTTAATCTTTAGGGGTATCTTAATCTTCTATAAAAAATTATAGGGAGATTCTGATGATCATTTATGAGATCCTCATACAAAGATTTAACAGTGAAAACCCTATCCGTGATTAGTTTCCACAAAAACGAATCAGGCTCACTAGTCAAGGTAACCTGCATCAATCTTTGACAGAGATGCAACCATGCATCCCATTTTGTACCAGTCAAATTCCTCCTAAATCCTATGTTAAGAGGGATGTGAGATAGAACACCATGAACAAAAACATTTTTTCTATGGACAATAGTGTAAAGCTAAGGATACTGTTGGGAAAGGGGTGCCTCCCCTAACCAAACATCTTTCCAAAACCGAACAAGAACCCCATTCCCAACTTTGAAGGACCCTCTAGCAAAGAAACCATCTTTTACCTTCATTAGTCCTTTCTAGAACGGGGAATCTGTCGGCTTAGCTTGTACTTGTGCCAAAGTTTTGTTTTTAAGGTACTTATTACGAATAAGTTCCTGCCATACCCCATGCTCAGAAAGTAATTTATATAACCATTTGCTCAGCAGACACTTATTTTTAACTTCTAATACCTCAATACCTAATCCACCTTGATCCTTGGGTTGACAAATTATATTCCACTTAGTTAATCTATACTTTTTCTTATGTTCATCACTTTGCCAAAAGAATCGTGAACGATAAAAGTCCAATCTTTTCCTAACCCCTTTTGGTATTTCCAGAAAAGATAACATGAACATGGGCATACTTGTTAAAACAGAGTTAATTAGCACTAATCTATCTCCATATGACAAGAGTTTACCCTGCCAACAGCCTAACTTTAGCCTTTCCACTCAGAATTCATAAGCCTTCTATGATGAATAGGTATCCCAAGATACTTGAAAGGCAAAGACCCAGACTCGCAACAGAATATATTCCTATACTCTTGTCCGTGATCTTTAGCCTTTCCAAAACAGAAGACCTCACTTTTGTGGAAGTTAATTTTAAGCCCCGAAAGTTGCTTGAAAATCCAAAGTATTAGCTTCATGTTGACAGCCTTCATAAGATCATGTTCCAAAATAAGAATTGTGGCGTCTGCATATTAAAGTATTGAAATCCCTCCATCAACTAGATGTGCAATTAAACCTCCAACCTGTCCATCTTACTTAGCTCTAGCTATGAGGATGGCCAGCATATCTGCCACAATATTAAAAAGCAAGGGGGTAATGGGTCACCCTATCGTACGCCCTTTCTAGTTTGAAAAAATGGCCGATATCCTCATTCACTCTAATCCCAACACTTCCCCCTTGTATGAAATTTGCGATCCACTTGCAGCATAAAGGATCAAAACCCTTCAAACGAAGAGCTTGGTGTAAAAAGGGTCATTCTACCTTATTGTATGCTTTCTCAAAATCTAATTTGAAAAGCACCCCATCTAACTTTGTAGAATGAAGATCATGAATAGTTTCATGTAAAATAACAACACCCTCCATAATATGTTGTCCAGGCATAAATGCTATTTGAGTCGGTTGAATCACCTTGTGAGCTATCACAGAGATGTGATTCATGGCTACTTTAGTAAAGATTTTGAAGCTGACATTTAAAAGGCAAATCGGTCTGTATTGCTGGATTTGAACCGCATTTTCTTTTTTTAGGTAGAAGAGTGATAACACCAAAATTCAGTTTGTAAAGAGGTAACTCGGCTGTTTGCAACCGTGGAAATAAAGCCATCAAGTCGTTTTTTACACTACCCAATAGAATTCCGTAGGAAATCCATCAGGACCCGGTACCTTGTTGTGTTCCATTGAAGAAAATGTGTCAAGCACTTCTTTTTCTGAGAACACAGAAGTAAGAATAGTATTCTCCGACGTTGATACCTGAGGAATATCATTATTCCTCTCCTCAATCATTGAAAAACTATTTGGTTTCGGTTCACCAAAAAGTTTCTTATAGTATTCGAAAATGTATGAACGCAGGTTTTCATCCCCCACAATAGTGCCCTCGTCTTGTTCAAGTTGAAAAATCTTTTTCTTCTAGTGTTTTCCATTAGCTATTAAGTGAAAATATTTAGTATTATTTCCTCCTTCCTAAATATGTTTGACTTTCTCCCATTGAGCCCACTTAGTCTCCTCATCACGCGTCATCTTTGAAATCTGATCATTAGCGGATTGGAGCATGTCTCTCTCAGCTATCGACAAGTCAGTTGTCTCAGCCTTAATATCAAGCCTATCAATGATCGTGATGAGTCTATCCCTTTCGTTCCTATATTTACCACTTTGGTGTTTTGCCTATCAATGAGGCGCTGCGGAGGAACGCAGCAGGAAAGGGAAAAAATCAACGATGGAAACGCCGATCACAAGAAGCCGCCTGCTGATAGCCGATGTCGTGTTGTCATTAATGTCCCATCGCCGGGGTGTCAAGCGGTGATAGTGGGGGGAGATGGACAGATGGATCGGGCCGCTGGGCATGGCTATCCGGACAGGCCGGACTACGGCCCCAAAATGGCCGCGAGCTGACCCAAACGGATAGAAACGGACTGTTTTGGTCACGCGTTTGGATCGGTCTGGTGGATATGCCCTTAATCTCCGCCCAAGCACACGACTGGCCGCCTGAGAAAAAAAGAAGGAACTGGTCGTGGCAATAGTGTGTTATATGTAGTTTGGTCGGAGGGTAAAATAGTCCAAAAAAGTATAGAAAGAGGAGAAACATTTTTTCCTTTATTATTATTAAGGGCACGTACAATATGATAACGTCAGACTTCTCTTACAGTTGACACGTCGTTTTCGCTTAGCTCGAGGAGGGATAAACAAAAAAGAAAATGTTGTCTTCCCTTAGCTAAGGGATGATCTCTTAGAAATAAGAGAAGACAATCGTTCTCCATTGTACCTTGCGCCTTCTCTTATTAACATAATTTCTTACTATAATTAGTCAATTCAAATTAATTTTTTGAGACGACAATAAGAGATCCATTATACAACTTATTTTTATTAACTTCTCTAGATTACGTGGAGGGCTGATAACCCACAAGTATAGGGGATCGTGTGTAGCCTTTTCGATAAGTAAGAGTGTCAAACCCAACAAGGAGCTAAAGGTAGGATAAATATTCTCTCAAGTTCTATCAACCACTAATACAACTCTACGCACACTAAACGTTTGTATTATCTAGGAAATAAAACTAGAGCAACAATACGAGTAATAGAGATAGCTTTGCATGATAATAAATAACAAGAAAGTAAAGCTAGTTGCTGTAGCAATAAAATACACTAAACTAACAGAACCATGAGTGTGGAATAGTGGTGGTAATTGTGGTGGCTTTGTCCAAGTTTAAATAGCGAATAGATCGGGTTCATTATCTTTGATGCAGTTTTCTATGTGGGAGAGACTAAATATACATGCGCTACTTGGAATTACATGTACTATATGATTGGATTGTTAGCAAACATCCGTAAGTACTAATCAATGCATTAAGGTTTCCCCAACCATAGCCTTAAGTTTAATGGTCCTTGCTCACAGCAGTTTATCAGTAGCAACAGTTTTGTAGTAGGAATAGCAAAGTAACAGCAGTAGTAAAGCAAAGACAGTAGTAACAAAAGCAGTAACAGTGGGATTCGAGTGCGATAGGCATAGGGATGGATGGACGGGCGTTGCATGGACAAGACAATCCACATAGCAATCGGAACATAGGGCAATTGCAGATAAATAAGATAAAGCATCCAAGTACTAGACAATCCTAGGCACGTGTTCCATATATAGTCATACGTGCTCGCAATGACAACTTGCACAACATCTTTTGTTCTGCCAGCCTGTTTGCAGCGGGGCCTCTAGGGAACTACTGGCAATTAAGGTGCTCCTTTTAATAGAGCACCGGAGCAAAGCATTAACACTCCGTGAACACATGTGATCCTCACATCAAAGCCATTCCCTTCCGGTTATCCCGATTTCTGTCACTTCGGGGCCATAGGTTCCGGACAACAATGTGTGTATACAACTTGCAGATAAGACCAAGAACAATACTATCATAATGAATCAATAACATGTTCAGATATGAAATCATGGCACTCGGGCCCTAGTGACAAGCATTAAGCACAACAAGTCGCAACAAAGTCATAAAGCACTAATAAAAGATACTAGGCACCATGCCCTAACAATCTGATGCCATTACATGAACGATCTCATCCAATCCCTACCATCCCCATAGCCTACAGCAGGAGATTACTCACTCATAGATGGGGGAAACATGGATGGTCGATGGAGAAGCGATGGTGATGATGATGGTGATGATCTCCTCCAATTCCTCGTCCCGGTGGTGCCGAGAGTTTGGTGCTGTTTCATGGAATCTGGTGGTGGCGTGAATGGAACTCCTTGGAAAACGTCGAACCCCGAAGTTTTTAGGTCAAGGCTCCTTATAGGCGAAGAAAGAGGCCGAGGGTGCACTGGGGCCCACCACCCCTGCGCGGCCCAGCCTGGCAGCTAGGTGGTGGTGGCCACCCTCGGCTCTTCTCCGCCTCGTATTCGCTCCCTGAGTCTTGGTGAAATAGGATTTTTGGCATATTTTCCGGGATTTTTCCTGATAGTTGGTTTTCTGCACAAAAAGTAGACACCAAGGCAATTCTGCTGAAAACAGCGTCAGTCCGCATTAGTTGCATCCAAATCACACAAGTTTAGAGGAGAAACAATAGCAAAAGTGTTCGGGAAAGTAGATACATTTTGGACGTATCAACTCCCCCCAAGCTTAGCTTATTGCTTGTCCTCAAGCAATTCAGTTGAAAACTGAGTGCGATTGACATGGGTATACCCTATAGGTACTCGAGCTTGGTATATACGGTCCAAATACATACAGGCCCACGGTGTCGCCAAGGTCCGGATAGAGAGACTCGAGTAACCTACGGACTCTCGATTGCTTGAAGGACAAGAAGAAGCTAAAGATAGAAAGTTTGAAGGGGAAAACCCTAACTTGTAACCGACTCGACCTGCTACCCGAGACCTAGCCTATCTATATAAAGGCTGGGAGGGGGCGGCGAGGAGGACACACGCAACCCTAGTTTCCACAACCCTCGCCAGATTTCGTCTGCGCACCATTGTAACTTTCGACTCCCTTGATAATTCCACGAGCAGACAAGCAGGAGTAGGGACCTCTACGAGGCCTGAACCTGGGTAAATCCTTTGTCCCCTGTGTGCTTGTTTGCTAGCCGATAGATGTCTCCAGTGCTCCCTCCTTCTCCAAAACCCAAGTCCATAACAATGGACATTGACGAGTTAAACCCTCATCAATTGGCGCCGTCTGTGGGAATTGGGAGTGCTGATGTTGCGGCTTCTTCGGCCCCATCAAATGCGATCTACAACTCTGCAACAGCAGAGATTCGCCAGCTTTTGGGCGCCTTCGACTTCACCGTCCACCACGGCTACTCGCCTGCCTTGAATCCGTGGGCGATTGGGAGCTTCCGCTTCCAAGTCGGTCAGATGGGCACGCTTCGCATGCCCGATCTGCCGACGGCACCGGCGATTGCCCCAGCATCATGGTTCCCTCCATCGATCGGTACCCTCAGCGAGCTCAATGCTCCAGCGGTGGTCGGGAACATGGTCAGCGACAACAGTCGCGACTCCGATCTAAGCGATCTAGCCACTGAAGATGGAACCTACGGTTCCGGATCTGAAAGTTGTGGAAGCAACAGCTTCCCAAATCACTTCATGTGCATCGTCATCAATGCGGGCGACACCTCCGCCAACCGCGGTAACAATGGTAACACCGACAATGGCACCGACCCGCCCAACACCGCCAACGGCGGCAACGGTGGCAATGGAGGAGCAGTCGAACCCCCCACCATAATCAACGAGCAAACCGGCGAATGCGTCGTGATCAGGCTCAACGAGCAAGAGTGGGAACGCTGCCGCGAAGCCCTACGAGGTACACCTCTACCCTTCGGGTCCCCGCAAGAACTACTGTGGGCTACCACTGGCTCCTAAAGGAGGAATTCAAGCGCCAGAAACAAGCAATCGCGGAACTTGAGGCGCGTAAAAAGGCGGCAGACGAGTCAAGCCTTCGTCGCGCTGGGCTCTCCTCCTACGGAGGATCCTCCTCAAGAGGCAACGAGCAACTCGCTAGAAAGAGGCAATCGCGGATGGCTCACCTCACCGAACAAGAACGCATAGACGCCGCGAAAGTCCTCGACTTCGGCTCTATGACAGTCGACACAAGAGGCAACGTGGTTCCCGGGACACCACAAGCCGCAGTAACAGCGATCACCATGTACCTTCTCAATAACCAGCCACCGGTTGGAGATCCGCGCACGGCCATGCACCGATCTACGATCGCAGGCCTAGGACTAATCGAGGCCGCCCTCGACAAAGAACCAGTACCAGACCCAAAAAAGGGCAAAGCGTTAGCAAGACGCTACTCCTCGCCCTCGTCAAGCGATGACAGTCACGACCTGTCTCGACGCCGCCGCTCACGACGACACGATCGCGACTATGATGCACGCGACAAGCTCACGCAGCGCAAGATCGACAAGTCAAGGGCACGACATGCTCGGTCGACTGATTCGGAAGAAGAAGATGGGGAGCTCTGCGGCGCCAGATGCTTCAGCAGATCCATCAGGCAAAAGCGAATGCCTAAAGGGTTCAAACTCCTATCGGAGAACCCGAAATTCGACGGTCTGCAGGACCCCAAGATCTGGCTGGAGGATCACATCTCCTTAGTCAGGCTGCAAATGAAGCATCGCCATGCAATGCTTGCAGCTATAGCTGCAGGGCGCCGCCCGAGCATGGCTCAATAACCTCCCACGCGGATCCATTCGCATCTGGGATGAGCTGGTCTACAGCTTCGTATGCAACTTTAAGGGCACGTACAAACGCCCGGCTTCAATCGAAGAACTGAGATGCTGCCAGCAAAAATCTGGCGAATCGTTGCGCTCTTACATCCAAAGATGGTCCATCATCAAGAACTCCACAGAGAACATCTCGGAAGACCGCGCGATTGATGCATTCAACGGTGGTGTCCGCCGCATGGAACTCAGGGAGGAGCTAGGCCGCTCAAAGCCCAAGACCATCGACCACCTGATGGAGATCGTGAATCGGTGGGCTGATGGAGAAGATTCGCTGAAGAACCGCGTTCACTCTGACGAGGAAGCAGAACTCAGACGCGACCACCGGGGCAAACGTCGTATGCGCGTCTATGACGATCGCGATGACGTCAACATGGTCGCAGCCGGCTACGCCGATAGATGCGACGATAACCGCAACAGCGGATACCGCAGCAGCGGATACCACGACTCTGGGAAAACCACACAAGTGTGGCAACGCCGCACTCGTGATGAGGCACCCGCGACTTCCATCGAGGACAAACTGTCCGGGCCATGCACGGTACACTTCTACATCGACAAGCATGATGGCAAGAGGAAATCCAGTCACCTCCTCAAAGACTGCCGCGAGTTCCTCAAGCTACATGAGGGGTTGGTTCGGATGAACCGCAATGCAGTCGAAAGAGGCTACGGAACCGCTCGGCAGCGATGGCACATGGCGCACCACCACCACCACAGGCCACCCCGAACGGAGCTGCACGGACCAGCATCACGGAGGCGAACCATACCCACGGGCCATGGGCACCATGATGATCAAAAGGGACACCTCCAACAGGTGCGTAGGCCATCACCGCCAAGTCAACTTGGCCATGCACCGCCACCATCCACCATCGAGTACCTCGGTGGCGTGAGTCGTGCATTACCTTCGACAAACGCGACCACCCGCCTCAAGTACCTCGCCTAGGTCATTGCCCCCTCGTACTCGAGGCGCAAATTGGAGGCTTCGACATGAGTCGCGTCTTCATGGATGGCAGAAGCGGTATCAACCTCATATTCGTGAGTACCTTGCGAGCAATGAGGATCCCTCTAACCTGCTTGGAGGCATCGGACACAACGTTCCACGGCATCGTCCCAGGAAAAGGTGTATACCCCCTGGGCAAAATCAACCTCGACGTCATATTCAGCACGCCGAAGAACTTCCGGCGCGAGCGCATCGACTTTGAAGTTGTCGACTGGCCCTCACAATACCACTGCATCCTCGGGCGCGTCGCGTTCACTAGGTTGATGGCAGTACCTCACTACGCCTATCTGCAGATGAAAATGCCAGGTCCCAACGGCGTCATCACGATCAACGGGAGTTTCGAGCGATCTGACAGTTGCGACAGGGAATTCAACAGAATCTCCCAGTCCTTTGGCATGCAGGAGGAACTCGCGCGATTGAAGAAAACGACAGACAACGATGCCCCCTCTCGAAAGGCCAAGCTCACCTGACCTCTCCTTCGACTCATCTGTGCACACAAAGAAGGTGCAGGTCCATCCATCAGATCCCGCTAAAACGGCCCTCATCGCCAACAACTTGAGTCCCGCATAGGAACTCGCGCTCGTCGAATTCCTCCGTGAGCACTGGAAATTTTACGGTGTCCCGCGGACATGCCAGAGTTCCGTGGAATTCGCGAGCACACACTCAACGCCAACCCCGACGCAAGGCCGGTCAAGCAAACAATCAGCGTTCGAGCCACGAGCAGGCAATGGAATGGAGATCAACAGACTCCTCAAGGCCAAATTCATACGCGAGATCAAGGAAAGCACTTGGCTCGCCAATACGGTGCTGGTGCCAAAAAAGGACACGGATATCCTCTGGATGTGCGTGGACTTCACTTCTCTTAACAAGCACTGCCCAAAAGATCACTTCCCGCTACCACGGATCAATCAAATCATCGACTCCACTGCTGGATGCGAGCGCCTCTGCTTCCTCAACGCCTACTCAGGCTATAACCAAATTCGAATGAAGGAGGAACACCAGGAGAAGACCGCGTTTACGCCCTTGGCGGTTCGCTACAACACAATGCCCTTCGGGCTAAAAAAACGCAGGAGCCACGTACCAGCGGTGCATGCAGGCCTGCCACAAGGAGCAACTTGGTCGCAACATCCAAGTCTATGTCGACGACATAGTAATCAAGACCAAGGAAGAAGCCTCTCTAATCGACGACTTGCGCGAAACCTTCGCCAATCTCGATCGCTTCCGGATAAAGCTCAATCCGGACAAATGCGCCTTCGGCGTACCCTCTGGACAACTGCTCGGGTATCTCATCTCCGCGAGAGGGATTGAGGCAAACCCGAAAAAGATAAAGGCCATACTGGCCATGGAGAAGCCAAAGAACATAAGGGGCGTTCAGCAACTAGCTGGGCGAATCGCGGCCCTCAGTCGATTTATCAGTCGAATGGGAGAAAAGGCGCTGTCGTTCTATCAGCTCCTCCGCAAAACCGACAAATTCGAGTGGACCAATGAAGCGCAAGAAGCATTTGAAGACCTCAAGCGCCTGCTATCCACCTTGCCAGTATTGGTAACTCCACGAGAAAGGGAACCACTGCTGCTGTACATCTCCGCCACCAACCAAGTGGTTAGCACAGTGCTCGTCATCGAACGGGCCAAGGAAAACAAGGTCCATGGCGTACAACGCCCGGTATACTACCTCAGCGAGGTCCTCACACCAACAAAACAGCGGTACCCGCACTATCAGAAGTTGGCGTATGGCGTCTTTATGACCGCCCGGCGACTGTGCCACTACTTCCAGGAACACCCAATCGTGGAAGTCAATGACGCCCCATTGGGACATAACCTCAATAACCCTGACGCCACAGGGCGAGTCGCGCTTTGGGGAATCGAACTGTCTCCACTAGACATCACATACAAAAAGCGCGGCGCAATCAAGTCGCAAGTTCTCCCGGACTTCCTTGTACATTGGATGGAAAACCAACTCCCGGACAAGCCAGACATGTCCTACCTCTGGACAATGCACTTCGATGGGTCCAAGAGAAAAGATGGAGCAGGAGCAGGTGTCATACTGACATCGCCTCAAGGGGACAAGCTGAAGTACGTCCTGCGAATGCAGTTCACAGCCTCAAACAACGAGGCTGAATACGAGGCCCTATTACATGGGATGAGGATGGCAAAAGCCTGCGGCGCAAAGAGGCTAATCATATATGGCGACTCCAAGCTGGTCGTAAACCAAACAATGCACGAGTGCGACGCACTAAACGACAACATGATCGCATACCGCGACCTCTACGACACACTTGAAGGAGACTTCGATGGCTGCGAGTTGCGACACATAGGTCGCGAAAGCAATGAGGAGGCGGACACACTTGCCAACATAGGTTCCACCTGCGCACCCATACCACCTGGGGTATTTCTCGAGCGCATATGCGAACGCTCCATCAAGCCAAAGGCCGTAGAGAAGAAAACAAGCGCAGCAACGGACTCGGGGGCTACGCCACCCAATGAGCCAACAACAATCAATGATTTGGAGATCGACACAGGACTCGAGGGACCAATGAGCGTCATAATGATCGAACAATCCTGGACGCAGCCGTACATTATGTACCTCCTCAGCAAGCGTCTACCGGACGACCCGACAGATGCACGACACATCGCGCGACGCTCCAAGGCATTAGCCATTATCAACGACGAACTGTATAAACGCAGCATCACAGGCGTGTTACAGCGATGCGTCTCCCTAGCCGACGGAAGAGCAGTCCTCCTCGACATCCATGAAGGGACCTGCGGGCACCACGCCGCGCCGGCGCCCTCGCCAAAGCTCTACGAGCTGGATTTTACTAGCCAACGGCCATGCGCGACGCCAAGGATATAGTCCAAAAGTGCAACGCCTGTCAGCGATTCGCGGACAAGCCACACGCACTAGGCGCAGAACTACGGCCTGTTCCATTGGCCTGGCCCTTCGCCCAGCGGGGACTCGACATGGTCGGCAAACTTCCAAGGTCCTCGCAAGGAGGCTACGTCTACCTCTTGGTCGCAGTCGATAAGTTCACCAAGTGGATCGAGGCCATGCCAGTGACCAAGCAATCAGGGCAGAACGCAGTCAAGTTCTTCGAGTCCATCGTCTACCGCTTCGGCGTGCCACACAGCATCATCACCGACAACGGAACGAACTTTACATCCAAGGAGTTCCAAGATTTCTGCGAACACGGGATCAACATCAGCTATGCCTCGATCGACACGGCGGACCAACGGTCGGTGGAAAAGGCAAACGGGCTCGTCTGCGGCATCAAGCGACTCCTCGGCCACTCGAACAAGCCGCTGGCTGCTGGCCAAACAAGCGCAATCCGTACTGAGCTGCGTACAACTCCAAACAGCGCCACCGGCTACACACCATTCTTTATGGTACATGGAGCAGAGGCGATATTACCGCCAGTGCAGTGCAGGCGCCACGCGTAGTCGCCTACAGCGAGAAGGAGTCATCCCTCGCACTCGAAGACTCCGCCGACCTCCTTGACAAAGCAAAAGAAATCGCCACAGAAAGATCTACGATCTACCAGCAGAACCTGCGTAACTACCGTAGCAGAAGGCTTCGCCCAAGATCCTTCGTCGAAGGTGACCTGGTCCTGCGACTGAAGCAGCAGGGGCATCTCAAGCTCGAGTCCCCCTGGGAAGGACCGTACATGATTACTGAAGTAATCCTGGTGGCGCTATCGCCTTCAAGATTTAGAGACAGGAGTCGCATACTCCAACCCTTGGAACGTCGCACAACTGCGACGCTTCTACCCTTAGTCGTTTCTTCTTTACTTTTGCATCGCAAATAAGGCTATTCAGCCAAGGCTACTTAGCCGCACATTGTACTACGTACTGTTCTCCGAATAAATAAAAGCTAAGTGCCCCAAAACTCCGTGCTCTCTTTTCTTTTGTCAACTTTCATACTCGGGGCTCAACCCTATCTACATATGTTCTTCAAACAATAACGCGACATCCTGAGTAGCTGGCACATCAATCGAACCCCTTAACACAAACACAACCCAGCTGCCACACAGCTGACAGGTTGACAGGGGAAAGACACAAAGATGACCAGGCTAACGAAAAGGACTCGCACAAGTGCAACACACCCTACTCTTATAAAGCTATTTGTATACATTCAACAATAAATTATCTACAAATATATATGAGCTTTACAACACCAGTACACTTATATGCAGGATACATATTTGGCTACCCTTGCAACAGAAGAACATTAGTCTGTTCCTCGAAGAAGTCGATGATTTCCTCGGCTGGACGATCCACCGCTTGATAGTGCGGCACAATGTTCCAGGAAGATCCTGCTGGTGGCACCGGTGGCCCAGATGCAATGGCGACGACATCCACGTCAGGCCTGTGCAAACGCACCACGGAGAGCGCAGCCTTGGCACCAGCCACCAGCTGCTGCCTCACGCACTCGCGAACCATGGACATATCTTGAAATTTCGTCAAGGGCGGCGGGCTTGATGGAGTATCATCCGGCGGAACATCGCCGGTAGATGTTCTTCAAACACGACTGCGACTTCTTGAGAAGAGCAGCACTTCGCGGCGTGATCCTGCAGGTCGCTCGCGATCGCGACGATCATGATCTACCAGTATCCACTCTCCTGAAGTTGCTCTTGGGTGAGATCATGAAGGCGGATGGCAATCCTATCCCTCTCCTCCTGCGGACGGCGGCGCTAACAACTACATCGGCATCAACAGCATGAGTACAACGTACCATTGCGATTAACTACAAAGGAAAAGACGAGGATGGGCAAACTAACACTTAAACTGGTCGCCCAGCTGCGTCACCTCGCCAAGCAGATATTGCTCGCGGGCGGCTTTTTCAGCCTTTGACTTCCACACGTCTGCGCTACCACGGATCACAGGCAACTCACGCTCCAGCTACTTAACGCGATCACGAAGTCGCGAAAGCAAGGAAAGCTCCTCTACTCTGGAGCAAGGTGGTGCCATTGTATCCTCAAGAGATGGCGAGTCCGGGGTTCCCCCCACAGGGCCACTTGACATACCCTACCAAAAAATCAAGCCAGAAGCAAAATAAGGCGACCAACTCAAAAGTCAAAAGTAACAGGTGCATTCAGGATCAATAAAAGTATATACAAACACATTCGCCAACAGGCATGATCTCCAATCAAAAGAGCGAGTTCATCGGCTATTACAAGAAACTAACTATGGAGCAGCTGGCTTCTTCGACTTTGAGGACCTCGGGGGCTTCATCAAGTCCGTGGTAGTATCAGATGCCACTGACTTTCCGCTGGCCCCTGAGGCCGAAGTTTTCGCCGCCTTCTTTGCGCGATTGAGCTGCTCCGAATACTTGGCAACGGTGTTTATCAAGGAATGGCCATATTTGGCACGCAATGCGAAAGGAGCGAACACTACCGCGACCATCCGCGCCACAGGCATTGTCTTCGACACCGCCGGGATCCACCGACTCGTGGGATTGCACCATGGCTAGCGACATGGTCACGCCAGCTGCGCGGAGGGAGTTCTTGTACGTGGCAGGCACACCCCCAGCGAGTGACTCCACCAGCTCCTCCACATTGTCGACCAGCTCCGCCTTCGGCATCAGCTCCTCCCGAAGGCGACTCAGGGTGGCCTTGGCTTTGGACAACGTATTTTGGACAGCGGCGCTACGGTCTTCGACCGCAGATACCGCGCTCGCCAGAGCGTCATCGCGACCAAGGACTCGTGGATCAAAACTCAAGCCACCAGCATCTACACCAAAAAAAACACACGGGTCAAACTTCTAATGCCACCGGCGCTCTGAGAGAAGAAGAACATCAATAAAATATCCACCAAGTAAAGGTACCTGAGAGGGCCTTGGCGACTGAGAACAGTTGCTCTTCGAACAACTTCTCCCTGGCCGCAAAGGAGCCACGCAGATCCTCTTCGCGCTTCTGGGCTTCATCACGAGCCGCGATTGCCTCGTCGCGCCCCTTCACAGCTGCGGCCAGAGTCTTTTCCAACGTGGCGACATCACGCAATAAAGCATTATGCTCAGCTATAGGGCAGTCAAAAATTTGGCTGTCAGTCGATCATACCAAAATACAGAGAAGACGACAAGAATAAGTATAGAACACTCACTCTCAACCACGCAGCGGTGGCTTCTCCAAGATCTTTGGCGACCTATCGCCATCACTTGCTCCGCCACCTGTGCGGCTTCCTTTACAAGGAGCTTTCGCACAAAACAAGGAGTCAGCAGAAGGCAACAAAGGGTGTTGACTACCAAATTATAAAAAAAAAAGAGAAAGATATACTTACATGGTCCTCCAGCGACTCCGAAGAAGATTGCTGAACCATCATCCGAGCTACTACTCGATGCTCCCCTACGTGAGGAGAGCTCGAAGAATTGTGCCCGGAGTGGGCCGCCGCCGGAGGAGAAGGAGCACGCTCGACCTCTATCTTGGCCTTTGAGGTCGCGACTCCTGATTCCTGCAAAAATTCGACGTCACCAGAAGATGACGACGCCTCTTGACTGCAAGACAAAATCCGCACTCAGAAAAGGAAAACTCCAGGGAAAAGCCAACAAGAAGAAAACAAGTGACGAGCGAATGCACTAGCAAACTTACCAGTCAAATCTATCAAGATCAAATGTGGCCTCCGTCGACTCCGACGAAGACTCCTTGGGCAATCGCATCTTCTTGCGAGAAGACGGTGCCACAGCCCTCACAGGAACGGCGGGAATTGGCGACTCCGCACCAACAGCCGCGCCTCCTGGAGTGGAAGGAGTCGACGCGTCGGAATCCTCGCTACGCGAACGCTTGCGAGTATCTGCACTCTCGGACTCGGGGGCTTCCTCTTCCACATCGAAAGGGACAGTCGACTCAGACTGGTCCTCTTCCAAAGCTTCACGAGGAATGATCCTCTCAGGGAGGGGAGGCATGCAAGGCGACACCGCCCACTCCTGCATACAAAAAGTAAAAAACAGATAAGCAACAGAAGACGCAATCGAGAAAATACGCTACTACGTAGCACAACCATACCTTAGGAGGAGGATTCGAAGCATCGAAAGGAGGAACGACTGGCTCGTTCGGAAGCACATCCTTGAGGGTATACTTCGTGACCAGTCGCACCCTCTTATCTACCTCACTCGTGGACATGCCATCGGCAGACACGCGAGTGGGATCATCAGCGCCACCCCATTGGAACATGGGATGGACCCTGGCCTGGAGAGGCTGGACGCGACGATGTAGCCAAGTCCTGACAAGGGCGCAGCCTTCCTCTTCTGCGCCTATGCGACTCTCGAGGTTGCAGACGCGCTGATATAACACGTCTGTCTCCGCGAGTTCGGAAGGCATGATCACGTTCTTCCAAGAACGCATCTTCTTGCAGGGAGTCGCGGGATCGAAGGGCACGAGTCCAAAGTGCTCGTCCTTGGCCTTCTCGTCGCGCACATAAAACCATCTATCCCTCCATCCCTGGACGGACTTGGTGAGCTTGATATCGAAGTAGGTGGCGGATGGGTCAACATGGATTCCGCAACCACCTACGTCATAAACTAAAGAGCCAGATGCGGACTGACGCTTCAATTTAAAAATGCGTTTGAAAAGACCAAAGTGCGGCTCGATTCCGAGCTAGCACTCGCAGAGAGTGATGAAACAAGTGATGTGGAGGAGAGAATTTGGGGACAGCTGATGGAGCTGGAGCCCATAGAAACACAGAAGACCCCGAAGAAAAGGGTGAAGAAGCAAGGAAAGACCGCGAATGATGAATGCAAGAAACATCACTCGATAACCAGCGGGAGGCACGGGAACGGTCTCACCGCTGGGGACGCACGAATCGGCGACTGATGTAGAAATCACTCCGTCTTGGCGAAGAAGACGGAGATCCGATGCCTTGATGATAGAGGGGCGCCATGCGCCATTCATCACGCGGGTACCCGCGACCTTCTTCTTCCCGGCAGCGGCGACACTGGTGGCCGCAACAGCGGAGCCACCCCTCTTCTTCGCTGCAACGAGGGTGGCCGCGGAATCAGCGGCAGCGCCTCCCTTCTTCTTCCCCATTGCGCAGCGGCGATGAGAGTGAAGAAAATAGTTGGGGAACGAACGGAGCTGGTCCAGCGTCGTGGAGAAGATGGGCGCAGAGAAAAGCAGGAAAGCAAAGGGCAATGGCGATGGCAGCAAGGAAGAAAGAACACAGATGGGAAAATTACCGCCACGGCATCACTACTTAACCCCTGGAAGATGCAATCCAACGGCTGACAAAAACCCTATTGGACGCGTGGCACGCATCGCGTAGGACACGTGGAGAAGAGGAAGCGCGAACTGTCCCCCCACTTCTACCATTACGCGCGAAATCGAGGAGGCACAGTTAAAAATAAGATTACGCACGCCCAGTCAAATCAAAGTCAGAAAGTGGGACCCACAACTCGTCACGTCCCGTCAAAATCGCTCACGCGGGCAACTAAGGTCATACAAGCGTCAGCACTAACGTCACCAAAGGCTATGCAATGGAGAACTTCGACTATTTTTAGTCCTTGATGGAGTCTTCGACTCCACCAAGCACTCGGGGGGCTACTCCCATAGGGAGCGCTGGCCGCGCCCCCTACAACTTTTCTTTTTCTTGTTGCAGGAACATGGACAATCACAAAACGCAAACCCAACCACTCGAAACACAATTCGATTATGAACATGGGTTACTCACATAGGGAGCGCCGGAAACAAGCAGGCAAAAGACGACAGTAGTCACGAAAGTGTTTTAGTACCTGCCTGGGTCATCAACTGAACAAGCAAGCAAAAGACAACATCAGTCGCAAAAGTTTTTAGTCCCTGCCTGAGTCTTCGACTCAACCAGGCACTCGGGGCTACTCCCATAGGGAGCGCTGGTCGCGCACCCTATGATTATTTGAACAAAAAACTGTGTGTTGATAACATCCACACTCGAAACTCATGGCGACACCGCCTCATAATTTTCCCCCTACAAAGAGACTGCGTCTCCTGGGTTACCCGAATCGTCTCCGCGATGATAAAATTCGGATGCCGCGCCTACGGCATGAAGGTAAGACCTGAATAAGGCCTGGCAACGCATTTAACTGCGCACTACCAGAAACATATCCGTGCCCACAGGCACGATGAACATGCCTTGACGGACGCGTCAAGTGCTCACACCCATATAACTGGAATTCGACTCCTGTAAGACCTCCGCGGCCTGAGTCGAATTACACCAGCACTTTTTCGGATTCGAGTCCGGGGACTCGAATCTGAGTAGATTGCGTTGTTTCACCCTAAGGTGGTTAACTGATACCGATACTTCAGCTATATCAGGCACGTATATCAACAATCCCTATGACACAAATAAAAGCAATCGAAAAGTACTCATTCAGGCACTCGAAGGCTTCAAAAGTCCCCAGTCGAATCTGCGATTCCACTGGACACTCGGGGGCTACTGACATGGGTATACCCTGTAGGTACTCGAGCTTGGTATATACGGTCCAAATACATACAGGCCCGCGGTGTCGCCAAGGTCCGGATAGAGAGACTCGAGTAACCTACGGACTCTCGATTGCTTGAAGTACAAGAAGAAGCTAAAGATAGAAAGTTTGAAGGGGAAAACCCTAACTTGTAACCGACTCGACCTGCTACCCGAGACCTAGCCTATCTATATAAAGGCTGGGAGGGGGCAGCGAGGAGGACACACGCAACCCTAGTTTCCACAACCCTCGCCAGATTTCGCCTCAAGGCACCATTGTAACTTTCGACTCCCTTGATAATTCCACGAGCAGACAAGCAGGAGTAGGGACCTCTACGAGGCCTGAACCTGGGTAAATCCTTTGTCCCCTGTGTGCTTGTTTGCTAGCCGATAGATGTCTCCAGCGCTCCCTCCTTCTCCAAAACCCAAGTCCATAACAATGGACATTAACGAGTTAAACCCTCGTCAGCGATAAAAGAACTTTCACAAACACATTTGCTTCATATGATGTAAATATTCTCAGCAATGTGATTAACTACTTGGACAATTCATAATAAAGAGTATGCAACCAAGTCTACTTAATAGTCATTGCAAGCTATGAAGAGATTCCAACTCAAGAATAATAAGTAGAATGAGGGACAAACATAAGCAACATTACAATGCTCATAAAAACGTATGATAGAGTGGTATCTCGCTTGCCTTTGATTATGAATATCAAGGCACCTCTGAAGTTCAAGTGATGACTAGAAATAAAGATATCAAGGATACAAGCATCAAAGTCATAACACAAATAATCAAGTAATGGAACAAACACAAAGAATGACAATTATGCTCTCAAGAAGGTGCTTAGAGAATAAATGGAGACTCAACAAGAAAAGGTTTTAAATAATTTGAAAGGCTTCCAAATGCTGAAAGTATGGTACTCGTTAGCTTTGAGCTCTCATTGCCCCTATCATAAGCATATTTAATGTGGTTAAGGTGAAAGTGACACAACTAAGAGGATATGCTTGACAAGTTATAAATCAAAGTCTCAAGCCCCTTACTTATGAAGACCGATCCTCATGCTACTCAACTTCAGTCACAAGTAAGCTCTTGTCATTGTAAGTATATACGTATCATAGAGAACCGCCAATGGGGTACCCCTTGCACATGACACGGGAGCTATCCCATAATCAAAATAACAAGGCAAGCAGACAATGAGCATCTCGACGATCTTTTTATTTACTATGTGCATAGATTTTTATTGAGGATGCGTCATAGAATGCTCATTATGGTTATGCTGCAAGTTTCCACCATGATTAGGCATGGCTTAGGCTAGCGGCCCAGGCGTTTCTCTAACATACATACAAACTCCATGATCTTACAAGTTCCACTTTTATTTCACACCGCCGGGATCCATAAGCAAAAGAACATGATATCAACTAGGTACAAAGTACCTATGAAGCGTTGAAAGCGGTCCCCATGATACATGGTTCTGCTAACTTCAACTCATAAAGCGCAAGCATATGCGCAACAAAGAAGGACGCAATGGTTCAGGTTTCTTAAGTGCAAGAAAATAAAGTGTGCCATCAAGTTCATGAGAGCTTTACTAACTAACTTTCTCATAACAAGCAAACATTTTATTCGGAAGAAAACAAGGCACATTGAATATGCACGGAGGTAGCAAATGATGCTAATGGGAAGGTATGGTGGACACTTTGGAAATATTTGGTTTAGGGAGTTGGGAACTTGAGTAAAACATACTCAGTGAAAGTGAAGGCTAGCAATAGTAAGGGGGCGACAAACAAGAGAGCAATAGCTATCATTATCATGCTTGCAACAAAACAGGACTACTCATGGCATGAAAGTGATTCAAGATCCTCAAGGCAAAATAATTCATCAAGGCTTAACTGATTATCACAGTCATGTGCATGCGTGAGCATGTGCCAAGTCAATTCAAATGAAACATTCAGAGGAGGATACCATGGTGTCATACCAATTTATGAATAGAGTAATGCAGGCAAACATTCATAAGACATGCTACAAACTATTAGCGAACTGGAGCTAATCATAAGAAAGCAAGAACTATTAAGCATCCAAAGAAAACATACACTCTACATGAACGGACTAAGCATGCCCAAAGTGATGAGTATATGTACAAAAATGAAAACACATAGAGTTCGTTACCAGCCTCTTACCATGCCTCAAGTTGTCATTGATCCTCATTATTGCTCTTCACTTGTGTGGCTTGAATAATAATATGAAACCAATATCCACTAAGGACTGCCGAACCCTGAAGCAAACTCGCAAAAACCAAAGAAGAACGACAAATATTTTTGGTGTTTTTGATTTTTAAACAAGAACCAAAAGGGAAAAACAAACAAAGCAAAAAGAAGAAGCAAAACAAAGAGAAACAACAGAAATATTTTTGGTCTTTTTGTGTTTTTAGAAAGAAAAAGCAAAGAAGAACGAAAACTAAAAAGAGAACGAAAACATGAATATACAAAGTACCGACGCAACATGATATGGAGATGAGTGCGGTGTCGGCTTACCTCCCCCCAAGCTTAGGCTTTTGGCCTAAGTGGGTATCAATCCCAAGCTGGCCAGGATGAAGTGTCACCCTGGCACGACGAAGAGGTCCCCTCATCCTGGTGCGAACTCAAGTACGTCCCTCCGTAATGCGCGGAGTAATCATAGGAGGGCACATCCTCCTGGTGCTGCTCGTGGAAACCCAGCAAGCGAAGCTGCTCGTCCACCTCCTCCTTGGAGTGCAACCAAGGTATCCTGTGAACACTAAACAAAGCAGGGTGTGGCAAAAGGATCTCCCTTTCATCCCCGTCAGTGAAAAGCATCCTATATACTAGATTGTTCAAATCAGAGGTAGCAGTGACAAAGTGATGAGCTTTCATGGCAACAAGGTCAAGCCTCTGTGGTGCCAGCATAGCATCATCGGGATCCACTGAAAGACCTAATGCATTGACTATGCACGATGCAATGATTCCCCCATAGATAGGCCCCCTAGCAGCTAAGCGGCGAGCAATAAGCGAGCCAAGATTGTACCGAGTGTCATTGTTAAGCGCAGCAGCAAGGAATGCTAAATGATAGTTGGAGATATTACTAGTGTTCTCCCTACCCAATACACTAGTGGCAAGATAATATGCAAAGTATCTAAGAGCAGGGAGTTGGATATTGATGACCCACAAGTATAGGGGGTGTATCACAGTATTTTTAATAAGTAAGAGTGTCGAACCCAACGAGGAGCAGAAGGTGCTGGCTAGTGGTATGGATCAAGAATTCTCTGCAAATACTTAGCAAACGAATTTTTAGGGGTTTTCGATAAAGCAAGTAAACAAAGTACGAGTAAATGAAAGACAGCAAGAATGAATGCAGCAAGTGGCCCAATCATTTATGCAGCAAAGGACAAGCCGGTTGTATTTCTATAGATGACCAAACATTCTCGAGGACACATGGGAAGACTGTCAAGTGCTTTCGCTTCATATAGCTGATTAATCTTCTCTAGCTTGCTAAGTGTTGTGTGGGTGAACATGTGCTAATGTACCGCCCCATCCAAGACTAATACATACTTGTGATTATACCCCTTGCAAACATCCATAAGTACAAGAAAGTAATTAAGGTAGAAACCTAACCACAGCTTTAAACTCTAAGACCCTTACGTCCCTTGTGCAATGGTTTCCTAACGGGCGTTCCGGTTTCTGTCACTCCGGCAACCCCTACGATTAGTAGCCAAATACACAATGCATTCCCCTAGGCCCTTATAGGTGAAGTGTCATGTAGTCGACGTTCACATCACACCACTAGAAGAAGTACACCACAACTTAAATAACAATCTATTGAATCTTTCTCAACGCAACTCCACTACTAACAACAAGACTTCTCCCATGTCCTCAAGAACAAAACGAACTACTCACAAGACATCATATGGATCATGATCAACGGTGGAATAATGATGTATAACAATCTGAACATAAACAATAATTCAATGGTTCACTCAATAGCATCAACTACAAAGAGTAATCAACACTGGGAAAGTTTCCCCTATGAACTATGCAAGATTCAACGCAATTGTTACAGCAATATGGAGATGGTGATGAGGGTGCTGATGGTGATGATGGTGGTGATGATGATGATGATGATCCCGATGAATTCCAGCTTGATGGTGGTGTTGATGGCGATGATCTCCCTCCGAAGGGAATTCCCCAGAATCTGTCACGGAGAGATCTTCTCTCTCGGTGTTTTCCGCCCACAAAGGCGGAATCTTTCTGGTCGCTCCCTCGAGTCTTAGGGTTTCGTGGGGATGACATACGAGAGAGAGAGGCTGGAGTGGGCTGTATGCCACACCACTCCCAGCGCACCTAGGTCTGCCCGCGCCATGGGGTGGTGTGGGCCCCTTGTGGCCCACCTCCACTCCATCTTTTGGCATCCCGAGTCTTCTGGAAAAATAGGATTTTCCGTATATTTTCCCGGATTTTCTGATCTTCGCGAATTTTGCCTCCAAACAACACCTTTTCCATCAGAATCCTGACTGCGGCGGTCCATGCTCCAAAAGTCATCAACCATGCAAAAATAGATGAAATAACATAAGTATCACCTCTCAATACGAAATATATCAATGAATAATAGTGAATTAAGACATAGAATAGCGATGCAAAATGGACGTATCAACTCCCCCCAAGCTTAGACTTTGCTTGTCCCTGTTTAAACTGAGCTCAATGAACATGACCTCAGGTTTATGGAGTGAAGAGTCGATAAAAGAATACGGACAAGAAGCATCACATTCATCAAAATCATAGATCATAATAGAAGACAACTCACTATTATATAACTAAACTTGCAATGAGTAAAGGAGACATAATAAAGATACATAGAGTAAATCATTATTGGTAATGGCAAACTTAGCTCTTGGTCGAAGAATAGTTGATAATTTGCTGGAGTTCACAAATAGCTGGTTTTCAAAGAAAGCTTTCAAAGTAGTAAACATCAAGATAAGAGCAATGTGCAAAACAAGGAACATAAGAAACATGAATGCATAAATCATCATATGAATGAATGAAACACATCAACTCAAAATACTTGCTGAGATAGAAGGGAATAGGTTTACTGACTCAACTACGAAGTAAAAGAAAGGGCCCTTCAAAGAGGGAAGCAGGGATTGCAAGTCTCATAAAGAGCTCCCAAAAATTATGATACTTACTAGCTTTCAGCTCTCATTGCCCCTATCATAGGCATCTTTAGGTGATTAAGGTGAAAGTGAGGTCCAATCTGAGTTATATGCTTAACAGACTATAAACTGAAAATCCCAAGTCCCTTGATTACGAGGGCCGCTCCTCATGCTACTCAACTTTAGTTACCGGTAAGTTCTTGTCATCGTAAGCATGTGCGTATCATTGAGAACCGCCAACGGGGTACCCCTTGCCCGATGATACGGAAGAATCCCCATATCAAAATGACAAGGCAAGCAGACAATGAGTATCTCAGCAATCTTCTTATTTACCATGGGAAAATGGTGCTTACAAGTGTTGAAAGCGTTCCCCGTGACAGCACGGTTCTGCTAATCCCCAGCCTATAATTTGCAAGCATATAACTTTCATGGAGAGTTCACAATGGTTCAGGTTTATTAAGTGCAAGAAAGTAAAGTGTGACATCAAGTTCGTGAGAGATTTAATCACTAATTTTCGCATAACAAGTTTAATTTGGGAGGTAGACAAAACAGGAATTTACTTGGAATAGCAATAATGCTACTAGGTAGGTATGGTGGACACAAATGGCAAAGGTTTTGGTTTAAAGGAGGTGGATGCACGAGAAGAATTCCCTCTTAGTACAGGTTTTTGGCTAGCAAGGCTGGGTAGCAAGTACAAGAGTTGAAGGAAACAAACAAACATACAAATGATAAATACAAACATGAAATCTTCTTTGGAAGCACAAAAGATCTTAACTAGAGAATACTAAACTTATGAGCAAATCAAGAAAGAAAGATGATGAAATTATTTTTCTCTCGAGTACTTCTATCTTTTTCATTCAACTCTCAAAAAGGTGTTGCTACTAACCGAGCCAGGTTTGCCAAAACCAACTAACTTAACTCAATGATCCCAAAGTGATACCAATACTAACAACAAGATCAATCATATAACCACGAACTGAAAACTAATATAAGCTATGCAAAAGAGTGAATTATAGAACTTCTCATTAATAATCCATAACGGCAACTCACACCAAGGGATACATATCTAACGAGAGAGGGGACACTTCCATAATGCAAACCATACTACATAATAACTCCTCTATTCATGATATGACTCTACTAATAAGGTAAAAAAGATAGAAGATAGTGATATGATACCACGACACTCCCCCAAGCTTGGAACAAACCAAGGGGATGCCAAACCTGATGACGAATTACTCCTTTGGTGGTGGTGGTATCTTCTCATCTTCGTCCGTCTTCCAGGGTAAAGGCTTCCCATCAACAAAGGACATCGTGGTTTCCAACATCCTGAAACTCGCAGCAGCACTTATGCGTTTAAATCTAGCCTCATACTCACAGTTTTGATTTTGAACGTCATAGAACTGTGCTTGCAGTTTGTTGGTTGTTTGGCAGAGTGAAAGGACTTCGTCTTTGAGTTGAGCAGTCTCCTTTTGGTGCTCGGCGATGAGTTCGGAACAAATCTTATGGATGATGTCCACTTCGCGCTCCGCCATCTTCCTGTACCTAAAGACTTCTTGCTCCAATGCTTCCATCCTGTCCTCCAGACTTCCTTCACCTTTAGGGCCTTGAACCTCCAGGACTGTTACCTAGTTGAAGTCTGCAGGTCTCTGAATTTGCTATCTAGTAGATTCTTCCGGAGTCATCACTTGAATAACATCAATATCTTCATCTTCATACACTTATTACTTGAGTCATAAAACCCTTCTTTTCCTTATTACACATTATCTCCACTTTCCTGGAAATTTCTTTCACACAATTCTTATTAGCAACATTAGTATAAGTGAAGTGATAAAACCTTTTGAGTCCAACTTAAACTGAAAACCATCAAAACAAAAGCTACTGTAGCAACTCCTTCCGAAAACCCAAAAAGAATTCAAAAAGGAAATCGAATAAAGAAGCAAATGCAAGATTGGCTAAATCTGTCAAAACAGACCAGCATGTAAATATCATTTTTTTAGAAAATCTTATTTTGCTCAAATCAAAAATTGCAAAACTAACTAAAGTTAAATAACAACCTGGGTCAGAAGCACAAAAAATTACAGCTCAATCCGACAGACAGAGGTCTCTCACGAATTTTTACGGTGATGCACAAAAATCTGTTTCGGGACAGCAACTTCCCCAAATCTTACTTCTCTCTCATTAGAGGTTGATCTTGACACAAAAACCAAACAAAACGGATAAGGAGCGGTTATTACCGAAGTAATAACTTCCAAGACTCAAAGAAACAAAAACAAACTGAAAGGCAAAACAAATTGGGTTGTCTCCCATAAAGCTCTTTCTTTATAGCCATTAAGATGGGCATGATAATTTTGAAGAAGCTCTCGTAGGGATATGATTTGAAGTGAAAGAGAGCATTAAGAGGCAAAAACACACACATTTAAGTCTAACCCACTTCCTATGCAAGGGGATTTTGTAAACAAACAAGTTGTTGAAACCATAGGAAACTTGCATAAGAAGGCAAAAGAAGTGCAGCATAAAAACTTTCAGCATAAAACGGGGAAACTTGATATTATTGAGATGCATAAGAACACTTTTCCCTCTATCATTATAACTTTTAGTATCATGCATAAACTTAACAATATAGTATCACAAGGACTATCATAGCAATGATCACTTATTCTAACAGAAAACAGAGGGATACTAGCTCTCATAACACTACTTTGTGAAACAATATTAGAGGTATCCTTACAAAGGATAGTGTGTCCCTCTTTTTCATATTTAGCAACAAAGTCTTTCACATTTGCTACAATAGGTTCATCAACCATTTGTTTATCAGGTTCAACAGCTTTATTCATACTTTCATCTACCATACTAGCCATCATAGAATGTTCCTTTACCTTAACTGGGAAAGGCATTTTCTCAATATAAGGTTTAGGTAAAACATGATTAGCAGTATAAACTTCAGTATTTCTTGAAGGAACACTCTTAGCAATATCTTTATAAGGTTTTTGATACTTATTCCACTTCTTTTTAGGCACTTCAATGTAGGAAGCAAAAGCCTTAAAATAAGAAGCAATAGCTTGAGAGTCTAGACCATAAGCGTTTTTAATATTTTGAAAGTCATCAGTTCCTATAAAAGATTCAATGCATTCATAATCATAATTTATACCTGACTTTCTACCTTTGTCATTCTCCCAAGCTTCAGCATTGTCTTGAATACGGTCTAGAAGATCCCATTTAGCTTCTTCTTCCATGCGAGTGAATGATCCAACACAAGAAGCATCTAATAAATCCTTATCATGTAGAGGGAGCCTTGCATAAAAGTTGTTGATAATAATATTGTTGGGGAGCTCATGAATGGGACATTTGAGCATTAGTAACTTCAATATCCCCCAAGCTTGAGATGTACTCTCTCCATCAAGAGGCCAAAAGTTGTATATTTGATTCCGATCTTTATGAATCTCACTAGGAGGATAAAACTTTGAATAAAAGAGAGGCACTATTTCCTCCCATTCCAGAGCTTGACCATTCTTCAGCAGCTTATACCATTCCTTAGCTCTTCCTTTTAGTGATAATGAGAATAACTTCTTCTTAACTTGATCTATAGTAATATCTGCACACTTGAACAACCCGCATAATTCGTGTATAAAGAGTAAATGATCACCGGGATGGACAGTTCCATCCCCAACATAGTAGCTATCCATAACACGATCAATAATTCTTGTAGGTATTTTGAAAATATCTTTCTCAGCAGGTGGTGGCTTATCTACTACCTTAGCAATTGGAAGTAGCATTACCAAATAAGAAACTCAAATGAATTGTCCATAACGTAAATAAAGCAACTAGCGTAGTAAACAATACTCACAGAAGTTTCCTTTACCAGTTCCACTCTCCAATAGCGCTTCACTCCCGGCAGCGGCGAGAAAATAGTCTTGATGACCCACAAGTATAGGGGGTGTATCGCAGTATTTTTGATAAGTAAGAGTGTCGAACCCAACGAGGAGCAGAAGGTGCTGGCTAGTGGTATGGATCAGGAATTCTCTGCAAATACTTAGCAAATGGATTTTTAGGGGTTTTCGATAAAGCAAGTAAACAAAGTACGAGTAAATAAAAGACAGTAGGAATAAATGCAGCAAGTGGCCCAATCCTTTATGCAGCAAAGGACAAGCCAGTAGTATTTCTATAGATGACCAAACGTTCTCGAGGACACATGGGAAGACATCAAGTGCTTCGCTTCATATGGTTGATTAATCTTCTTTAGCTTGCTAAGTGTTGTGTGGGTGAACCTGTGCTAATGTACCGCCCCATCCAACACTAATACATACTTGTGATTATACCCCTTGCAAACATCCGTAAGTACAAGAAAGTTGGTAGAAACCTAACCACAACTTTAAACTCTAAGACCCTTACGTCCCTTGTGCAATGGTTTCCTAATGGGGGTTCAGGTTTACATCCTCGGCAACCCCTACGATTAGTAGCCAAATACACAATGCATTCCCCTAGGCCCATATAGGTGAAGTGTCATGTAGTCGACGTTCACATGACACCACTAGAAGAAGTACACCACAACTTAAATAACAATCTATTGAATCTTTCTCAACATAACTTCACTACTAACAACAAGACTTCTCCCATGTCCTCAAGAACAAAACGAACTACTCACAAGACATCATATGGATCATGATTAGAGATGGAATAATGATGTATAACAATCTGAACATAAACAATAATTTAATGGTTCACTCAATAGCATCAACTACAAAGAGTAATCAACAGGAAAGTTTCCCTATGAACTATGCAAGATTCAGCATATTGTTATAGCAATATGGAGATGGTGATGAGGGTGCTGATGGTGATGATGGTGGTGATGATGATGATCCCGATGAAGTCCAGCTTGATGGTGGTGTTGATGGTGACGATCTCCCCTCTCCGGGAAGGAATTCCCCCGGCAGAAATCTGTCTGCCGGAGAGATCTTTCTATCTCGGTGTTTTCCTCCCTTGAGGCGGAGAATCTTCTGTGGTCGCTCCAGTCTTAGGGTTTTGTGGGGATGATATCGCCCGGGGGAGAGGAGTGGGCAGGCGGCCACACCACTCCCAGGCTCGGCCTAGGACTGCCCGCGCCATGGGGTGGTGTGGGCCCCCTGTGGCCTACCTCCACTCCATCTTCTGGCATCCTTAGTCTTCTGGAAAAATAGGATTTTCCATATATTTTCTTGGATTTTCTGATCTTCGCGAATTTTGCCTCCAAACAGCACCTTTTCCATCAGAATCCGACATTGCGGTCCATGCTCCAAAAGTCATCAACCATGCAAAAATAGATGAAATAACATAAGTATCACCTCTCAATATGAAATATATCAATGAATAATAGTGAATTAAGACATAGAATAGTGATGCAAAATGAATGTATCAGCTGCCCATGGTGTTTAGGTTTGGTAGCAAAAAAAGAACTCTCCATGAAACTTTATTGTGGGTAAAAAATAATTATGGCATTTGCTGTGGATGTTCTCTCTACGAGTACCTTGTGGATTGGTTTTGTGGATGTGCATACCATGTGGCATTGCATATGAAAGATCACTTTTCGTGGTTATGCATGATGGTGGTTTGGGTTAGAAAATATGAACTTGTGTGTGAGTGCATGCTTTTGCTCATGGTTGTAGCTAATCCGATGGTTGTTAGTATACATAGCTAGTCACATGAGTATCCCACTTTTAAGGCTGGATTTGGTAGCGGCACAATAATAAGTATGTAGCAGTGCAGGTTAATTAACTTGTAGGCATGGTCACATGAGGTGACGTCAGCTGATCCATCGACCAAACTGTGTCCAATATAGCGTGGAAGCTCCAAGATCAGTAATGCTACATCTATGGAAGAATTCTAGGAAAGTTTCCCCTATGAACTATGCAAGATTCAACGCAATTGTTACAGCAATATGGAGATGGTGATGAGGGTGCTGATGGTGATGATGGTGGTGATGATGATGATGATGATCCCGATGAAGTCCAGCTTGATGGTGGTGTTGATGGCGACGATCTCCCTCTCAGGAAGGAATTCCCGGTAGAAATCATCTGTAGGAGAGATCTTTCTCTCTCGGTGTTTTCCGCCCCGCAGAGGCGGCGGAATCTTTCTATGGTCGTTCCCCGAGTCTTAGGGTTTCGTGGGGATGACATACGCTAGAGGAGAGAGGCTGGAGTGGGCCAGGGCGGCCACACCACTCCCGGCGCCCTTTACACTGCGCCATGGGGTGGTGTGGGCCCTGCCCACCTCCACTCCATCTTCTGGCATCCTGAGTCTTCTGGAAAAATAGGATTTTCCGTATATTTTCCCGGATTTTCTGATCTTCGCGAATTTTGCCTCCAAACAGCACCTTTTCCATTAGAATCCTGACTGCAGCGGTCCATGCTCCAAAAGTCATCAACCATGCAAAAATAGATGAAATAACATAAGTAACACCTCTCAATACGAAATATATCAATGAATAATAGTGAATTAAGACATAGAATAGTGATGCAAAATGGACGTATCATATATTTCTTATCTTTCCGCGATGCGCTACGTGGTCATCATCATTGGTCACCCCTCGGTAAAGCTCCAACAAATCAGCAGGTCGCCCTTGAATTTCTTCACGGTCCCTGTCATACGCACACCTACAATACTGCAAAATCTCTCCAAAGGCATGGTGAAGGGCAGACAATAGATTTTAAAAGATAAAGTAGATTGATAGGGTGTGTTAGTAAACGTGAAGCTCTCAACAAAAGTTTTGGTGAGCATAGCGTATTGTGCACTCTCATCTTGCATATATGAGGTCAAACCAACCCTATCAATCAGTAGCAAGAAATCATCAAGAATACCTGCAGCTTGCAAGAAAGTAAAACAAGGAAAAGAGGATGGGTGAGCATCCCCATCATCCCTTTCACTGCCAATACGGGTTGCAATGAGGTCTTCATTGTATGATGGCCTAGCTTGAGAGGCTATTCTTGAGGGCCTCGACCTCCTAGGTGCATCACTCTCAAATATCTCTCCAAAAGTATGGTTGTTCATGCTTGATATTCTGAGATTTAAACACCTATTAAACAAGTGATTGCAAAGTAAATATAATGAAGGATTCTACTCATAGGGACTTGCAAGAGGCCTAAACATGCATCAAAACTATATCTCTAAGCATCAAACAAGCTTACAAGCTCTCATAACCAGTCACCTACAGCAGCAAAATACTCAACATATAATCCACTAAACACAAATCTACTCGGACAAGGGGAGGAGTCACATACCAGGGAACAATTGCTCCAAATTTCAGCAAGAAAGATGGGCTGAGCAAGGAGATCGAAAAAATCGAGAGCAAGCACAACAAGAACGCGATTTTGAGCTATGAACTGGAGCTTACTCGGGAGAGAGGAGAAAGTGGCAGGTGAGAGAGTTAGTGGGGGGCCAGGGGTGGCCCACACCAGGGCATGGCGCCACCCAAGGCTGGCCATGCCACCATGTGGTGTGCCTGCCTGGTGGACCCCCCGGTACCTCCTAGGTACTCCTCTGCCCCTTTTTTCACGTAAAAAATTAATATGAATTTTCTGGAATTTTTCGAGACACTTTATTTTTGGGCATTTTTCAGAAATAGAAGAATGATTTTTCTGACAGACAGATTTTTTTTTCTTTTTGAAACATGATACAAAGACAAAACAAGGCTAGAACTACAGAAGTTCTAGCATGCAAGCAACTAACAACACAAATAAAACTAAACGAAAGCAAAAACTAAAATGCAAAGGATAGAAATAAACGGAGATAATCATAATGAAAACATTGTTTTGTTCAACGGAATCCTTTTGTTAGCAAGGTTGATCAAGTCTTGCTACCAAAACAATTGCATATGAGACAAAACTTTGTACTCCACTAATGATTATGTTACCTTAACCTTGATAGCAATGGTCCCAATCATAATAGTTTCAATTTTTTCTCTTGGTATGGGACAATATATTTCTCCAACTTGAATGCCTTCAACATGTTCAATTGAATTCAAACCATAAGTCCTTTCAATCTTCTTGGGGAAATAGACAGTATGTTCCTTGTCATTAACATTGAAGGTCACCTTTCCTTGATTACAATTAATAACAGCTCCTGCAGTATTAAGAAAAGGTCTCCCAAGAATAATAGACATATTATCATCTTCAGGCATTTCAAGCACAACAAAATCAGCTAATATCAAGCAATTGTGAGCCACCTGAACAGGTACATCCTCACATATACCCACAGGAATAGTGGTAGATTTATCAGCCATTTGCAAAGATATATCAGTTGGTATTAATTTTTCAAGCTGAAGCCTCTTATAAAGAGAGAAAGGCATAACACTAACTCCAGCTCCCAAATCACACAAAGCAGTTCTAACATAACTGTTCTTAATAGAGCAAGGGATAGTTGTAATCCCCGGGTCTCCAAGTTTCTTAGGAATCTTACCATTGAAGGAATAATTAGCAAGCAAAGTAGAAATTTCTTTATTAGGGATCTTCCTTTTATTCGAGACAATGTCCTTCATATACTTTGAGTAAGGAGGCAATTTAATAGCATCAGTCAAAGGAATTTGCAAGAATAAAGGCTTCATCCACTCACAAAACTTATTATAGTGTTCATCTTCCTTTGACTTGTGTTTCTTATCAGGGAATGGCATAGGTTTCTGGACCCAAGGCTCTCTTTCACTACCATGTTTCTTAGCAATAAAATCTTCTTTGGTGTATTTAGTATTCTTAGTGTGGTCTTCAGGTTCTTCTTCAACATTTTCTTCATTGCCACTTTCAGTTTCAGCATCAGAGATAGATATATTGTTGGGATCTATAGCAGGTTCAGAGGGTTCTACAACAGTTTTATGTTTCTTTTTCCTTTTCTTATGAGTAGAGTCACTATTTTTAGCTTGTTGGGAATCCTGCTCAATTCTTTTGGGATGCCCCTCAGGATGTAGAGGATCCTGGGTAGCAGCACCACTTCTAGTTCTAATTTCATAAGCATGTTTTTCTTTAGCAGCATTAACTAGCAAGTCGTTTTGCACTTTAATGAGTTGATCTATTTGAGTTTGAACCATTTGAAAGTGTTTAACAATCATTTTAACATCATTAGAGGTTCTTTCCACAATATCTTTCAACTCAACAATAGCTCTAGTGTTTTCCATTAGATGATTTTGCACCCTTTAAATAAAGTTATCTTGCTTAACAATAAAGATATCAAATTCTTCTAAGCATTGATTAGGAGGTTTTGAGTAAGGGATATCACCTTCATCAAAGTGTTGGAGAGAGTGTACCTCAATAGTGGATGAGTAGGGAATAGGCTTACATAATTCTTCTATAGGAGGTAAATTCTTGACATCTGCAGCTTTAATTCCCTTCTCCTTAAGACGTTTCTTAGCTTCCTTCATCACTTCATCATTTAATTCAATAACTCCCCTCTTCTTTGATGTTGGAATAGGCACAGGAATAGATGGTTCAGGTACAATTACTTCAGGTATAGCTTGTTTAGGAGGAGTCCAATCTTCGTAATTCTTGCTTATTTTAGCCATTAATTCCTCAGCTTCCTTTGGAGTCCTATTCCTGAAAACACAATCAACACAACTATCTAGGTATGTCCTAGATTCCTCGGTTGGTCCATTATAAAATATATCAAGAAGCTCATTCTTAGGTAATGGACTTCTAGCCTGTGCATGAATCAAAGCACAAAACCTTGCCCAAGATTCGAGCAATACCTCTTTTTCTCCCTGTTTAAAATCAAAAAGTTTCTGCAAAATAGCATGTCTAGCACTGGGAGGAAAATATTTCTGCAGGAAAGTACTAATCAAGCACTCATGGCTATCAATAGATCCAGGAGGTAAATTACTAAACCAAGTTTTAGCTTCTCCTTTCAGTGAAAAGGGAAAAATCTTAGCAACAAAGTAAGTACGCATCTTAATATCATCAGAAAACAAGCCACTCATGGTAGAAAGTTCATTCATATGTGCTACCGCACTTTCATTCTTAGTCCCACAAAAAGGTTCTTTCTAGACAATAGCTATGTAAGATAGATTGAGAGAGAAATCATAATCTTCATCTATAATGTTTATGGGAGAAGCAGCAAACTTAGCATCAGGATATAATTTCATTCTAATAGTACGCCTCTCAAGGAGACTCTTAGCAGCGCTCCTATCATGGGTGTTCTTACATTCTTTAATAAACTCATCGACCATCTCAACATAACCATCTTCAATATCATAACTCTCACTAGACTCAGGTGAGCTAACCGGTGTGGTAGTGTCTTCATTAGGAGTTTCGGTATTTCCAGCTATAGTTATAGCAATTGTAGCATCTAGGAAAGGACCTAATGAACCACTCTTATCGAAACCTGATAGAAGCACATCATAAGCATCAAGTTTCAGATTCAGTAGTAGCGAGTGTGTAGCATGTGTATGTGGTGGTGTAAGGAACTTACTCAGAACAGACGGTGAATCAAGAGCAACAGAGGTGTTCAGAACCGTACCTCTTCTTGTAGTGGATGGTAAAATAGGAACCTTGCCATCACGAGACTCACCCATGATGGATGGATAGCAGCGAACAATACAGAATCCAAGTGAACTTGATAAATAAAGCTATGCTCCCCGGCAACGGCGCCAGAAAATAGTCTTGATGACCCACAAGTATAGGGGGTGTATCGGAGTATTTTCGAGGGAAGTGAAACCCAATTTATTGATTCGACACAAGGGGAGCCAAAGAATATTTATCAGCCTTAACAACTGAGTTGTTAATTCAGCTGCACCTGGAAACAATCTTGCTCACAGCGGCTTTATCAAGAGCAACAGTTTTGTAGTAGGAATAGCAAAGTAACAATGATAGTAAAGCAAAGACGGTAGTAACAAAAGCGAATGATGGGATTCGAGTGCGGTAGGCAAAGGGATGGATGGACGGGCGTTGCATGGACAAGACAATCCACATAGCAATCAGAATATAGGGAAATTGCAGATAAATAAGATAAAGCATCCAAGTACTAGACAATCCTAGGCACGTGTTTCATATATAGTCATATGTGCTCGCAATGAGAACTTGCACACCATCTTTTGTCCTGCCAGCCCGTTTACAGCGGGGCCTCTAGGGAACTACTAGCAATTAAGGTGCTCCTTTTAATAGAGCACCGGAGCAAAGAATTAACACTCCGTGAACACATGTGATCCTCACATCAAAGCCATCCCCTTCCGGTTATCCCGATTTACATCGCCGGGGCCATAGGTTCCGGACAACAACGTGTGTATACAACTTGCAGATAAGACCAAGAACAATACTATCATAATGAATCAATAACATGTTCAGATCTGAAATCATGGCACTCGGGACCCAGTGACAAGCATTAAGCACAACAAGTCGCAACAAAGTCATAAAGCACTAATAAAAGATACTAGGCACCATGCCCTAACAATCTGATGCCATTACATGAACGATCTCATCCAATCCCTACCATCCCCATAGCCTACAGCGGGGGATTACTCACTCATAGATGGGAGAAACATGGATGGTCGATGGAGAAGCGATGGTGATGATGATGGTGATGATCTCCTCCAATTCCCCATCCTGGTAGGGTGCCAGAACGGAGTTTCTGGTGCTGTTTCGTGGAATCTGGTGGTGGCGGCGAAGCAGAACTCCTTCTGGAAAAACGTCGAACCCCCCGAAGTTTTTAGGTCAGAAGGCTCCTTATAGGCGAAGAAAGAGGCCGAGGGGGGTGCCTGGGGGCCCACACCACCCCCTGGCGTGACCTGGCCTGGCCCGCGCCAGCAGATGGTGTGGCCACCCCTGGCTCTTCTCCGTCTCGTATTCTGGCTCCTGGAGTCTTCGGGTGAAATAGGATTTTTGGCATATTTTCCGGGATTTTTCCTGATAGTTGGTTTTCTGCACAAAAAGTAGACACCAAGGCAATTCTGCTGAAAACAGCGTCAGTCCGCATTAGTTGCATCCAAATCACACAAGTTTAGAGGAGAAACAATAGCAAAAGTGTTCGGGAAAGTAGATATGTTTTGGATGGATCAGTCCTCTTACTCCCATACGTGCAACGTTCTGGTCCGCGTCCTCAGGTTTATGTCACTCTGGCAGAACTTCCTCTCTTCCTCTTACACATACTACAAACCCTATGATGTTTAATTCATGCGCGCACAAATATAATGGACACCAAATGACTGTACCATATCAACATACAACTCTAATGAGCCAAAGACGTTCAACCATTCAATCTAAGAACAAAGAAATTACGCAAACATGACATAGATCATAGGATTATAACTTATAGCATCAAACACCATGTTTACATAGGACGGTACAGAGGTGTGTGGGAGGATGAACCACTGCATAATAGGAGGATTAGGTGATGAAGATGGCGGTGAAGATGGTGAAGAGGGCGGCGCCGGCGCGGGGGACTCCTTCACCACCGCCGGTATCATGGGGGAGCACCGCCCCTTAGCCCCCTTCCTTCATGCCTTCTTGGGAGCCCTCCCCCATGGAGATGGGATCCATGGGGGAGGAAAAAACGTGGCTTTGGTGGCTGCAAATTCGTGGGTGAAGATGCCCTGGGCGAATTAGGTTTCCTCCCTTCTTGGATTCCCGTCACCCCATTTTGGGCTGCAGTAAATCAGGCCTAAAAGGCCCGTCTAGACACGGAATCAGCTAAATTTTATGTCCAGAACGTTTGTCGCGAAATTTCCAACAACTTTGTAGTTTAAGAGTTTTCCGTTTGACACCGTCTTCGACCCGAAACGTGACCATATTCAAAAAGAGTTCTGTGACAGATTTCTGGAAAAATCCCAATTTGACTCCAACAAGGTTTCCACTTGTATTCTTGGTAATTCCTACACATCAAAGTGTAAAACAAGAACATTGTGTACTTTTGCAACTATTAGTAGGTTAGTCCAAATAAATCATAAACTTTATACAAAAAGGAGTGTCAAAAGCATATTATTAGCATAAAACCATCAAAAATTATAGATACGTTATGGACGTATCAAGGGCGAAGAGAAGACCCGCTTTCTCTAGCATTGTACATGCCCTAAGAATTCTTCCATAGATGTAGCATTACTGATCTTGGAGCTTCCACGCTATATTGGACACAGTTTGGTCGATGGATCAGCTGACGTCACCTCATGTGACCATGCCTACAAGTTAATTAACCCGTACCCGTTACATACTTATTATTGTGCCGCTACCAAATCCAGCCTTAAAAGTGGGATACTCATGTGACTAGCTATGTATACGCAACAACCATCGGATTAGCTACAACCATGAGCAAAAGCATGCACTCACGGCGTCACACCAAGTTCATATTTTCTAACCCAAACCACCATCATGCATAACCACGAAAAGTGATCTTTCATATGCAATGCCACATGGTATGCACATCCACAAAACCAATCCACAAGGTACTCGTAGAGAGAACATCCACAGCAAATGCCATAATTATTTTTTACCCACAATAAAGTTTCATGGAGAGTTCTTTTTTTGCTACCAAACCTAAACACCATGGGCAGCTGATACATTCATTTTGCATCACTATTCTATGTCTTAATTCACTATTATTCATTGATATATTTCATATTGAGAGGTGATACTTATGTTATTTCATCTATTTTTGCATGGTTGATGACTTTTGGAGCATGGACCGCTATGTCGATTACGATGGAAAAGGTGCTGTTTGGAGGCAAAATTCGCGAAGATCAGAAAATCCAAGAAAATATATGGAAAATCCTATTTTTCCAGAAGACTAAGGATGCCAGAAGATGGAGTGGAGGTAGGCCACAGGGGGCCCACACCACCCCATGGCGCGGGCAGTCCTAGGCCGAGCCTGGGAGTGGTGTGGCCGCCCTGGCCCACTCCAGCCTCTCCCCTCTGGCGTATATCATCCCCACAAAACCCTAAGACTCCGGGAGCGACCACAGAAAGATTCCGCCGCCTCTGCGGGGAGGAAAACACCGAGATAGAAAGATCTCTCCGGCAGACAGATTTCTGCCGGGGGAATTCCTTCCCGGAGAGGGGAGATCGTCACCATCAACACCACCATCAAGCTGGACTTCATCGGGATCATCATCATCACCACCATCATCACCATCAGCACCCTCATCACCATCTCCATATTGCTATAACAGTTGCGTTGAATCTTGCATAGTTCATAGGGGAAACTTTCCCGGTGTTGATTACTCTTTGTAGTTGATGCTATTGAGTGAACCATTAAATTATTGTTTATGTTCAGATTGTTATACATCATTATTCCATCTCTAATCATGATCCATATGATGTCTTGTGAGTAGTTCGTTTTGTTCTTGAGGACATGGGAGAAGTCTTGTTGTTAGTAGTGAAGTTATGTTGAGAAAGATTCAATAGATTGTTATTTAAGTTGTGGTGTACTTCTTCTAGTGGTGTCATGTGAACGTCGACTACATGACACTTCACCTATATGGGCCTAGGGGAATGCATTGTGTATTTGGCTACTAATCGTAGGGGTTGCCGGAGTGACAGAAACCTGAACCCCCATTAGGAAACCATTGCACAAGGGACGTAAGGGTCTTAGAGTTTAAAGCTGTGGTTAGGTTTCTACCAACTTTCTTGTACTTACGGATGTTTGCAAGGGGTATAATCACAAGTATGTATTAGTGTTGGATGGGGCGGTACATTAGCACAGGTTCACCCACACAACACTTAGCAAGCTAAAGAAGATTAATCAACCATATGAAGCGAAAGCACTTGACAGTCTTCCCATGTGTCCTCGAGAACGTTTGGTCATCTATAGAAATACTACTGGCTTGTCCTTTGCTGCATAAAGGATTGGGCCACTTGCTGCATTTATTCCTACTGTCTTTTATTTACTCGTACTTTGTTTACTTGCTTTATCGAAAACCCCTAAAAATCCATTTGCTAAGTATTTGCAGAGAATTCCTGATCCATACCACTAGCCAGTACCTTCTACTCCTCGTTGGGTTCGACACTCTTACTTATCAAAAATACTGCGATACACCCCCTATACTTGTGGGTCATCAAGACTATTTTCTGGCGCGTTCTTGAGTGAAGCGCTATTGGAGAGTGGAACTGGTAAAGGAAACTTCTACTGTGAGTATTGTTTACTTCTGCTAGTTGCTTTATTTCTGTTATGGACAATTCGCTGAGTTTCTTATTTGGTAATGCTACTTCCACTGCTAAGGTAGTAGATAAGCCACCACCTGCTGAGAAAGATATTTTCAAAATACCTACAAGAATTATTGATCGTGTTATGGATATCTACTATGTTGGGGATGGAACTGTCCATCCCGGTGATCATTTACTCTTTATACACGAATTATGCGGGTTGTTCAAGTGTGCAGATATTACTATAGATCAAGTTAAGAAGAAGTTATTCTCATTATCACTAAAAGGAAGAGCTAAGGAATGGTATAAGCTGCTGAAGAATGGTCAAGCTCTGGAATGGGAGGAAATAGTGCCTCTCTTTTATTCAAAGTTTTATCCTCCTAGTGAGATTCATAAAGATCGGAATCAAATATACAACTTTTGGCCTCTTGATGGAGAGAGTACATCTCAAGCTTGGGGGATATTGAAGTTACTAATGCTCAAATGTCCCATTCATGAGCTCCCCAACAATATTATTATCAACAACTTTTATGCAAGGCTCCCTCTACATGATAAGGATTTATTAGATGCTTCTTGTGTTGGATCATTCACTCGCATGGAAGAAGAAGCTAAATGGGATCTTCTAGACCGTATTCAAGACAATGCTGAAGCTTGGGAGAATGACAAAGGTAGAAAGTCAGGTATAAATTATGATTATGAATGCATTGAATCTTTTATAGGAACTGATGACTTTCAAAATATTAAAAACGCTTATGGTCTAGACTCTCAAGCTATTGCTTCTTATTTTAAGGCTTTTGCTTCCTACATTGAAGTGCCTAAAAAGAAGTGGAATAAGTATCAAAAACCTTATAAAGATATTGCTAAGAGTGTTCCTTCAAGAAATACTGAAGTTTATACTGCTAATCATGTTTTACCTAAACCTTATATTGAGAAAATGCCTTTCCCAGTTAAGGTAAAGGAACTTTCTATGATGGCTAGTATGGTAGATGAAAGTATGAGTAATTGAACCTGATAAACAAATGGTTGATGAACCTATAATAGCAAGTGTGAAAGACTTTGTCACTAAATATGAAGAAGAGGGACACACTATCCTTTGTAAGGATACCTCTAATATTGTTTCACATAGTAGCGGTATGAGAGCTAGTATTCCTGTGTTTTCTGTTAGAATAAATGATCATTGTTATGATGGTCCTTGTGATAGCTATATTGTTAAGTTTATGCATGATACTGAAAGTTACTATGATAGAGGGAAAAGTGTTCTTATGCATCTCAATAATATCAAGTTTCCTCGTTTTATGCTGAAAGTTTTTATGTTGCACTTCTTTTGCCTTCTTATGCAAGTTACCTCTGGTTTCAAGAACTTGTTTGTTTACAAAATTCCCTTGCATAGGAAGTGGGTTAGACTTAAATGTGTGTGTGTTTTTGCTTCTTAATGCTCTCTTTGACTTCAATTCATATCCCTAAGAGAGCTTCTTCAAAATTATCATGCCCATCTTAAAGGCTATAAAGAAAGAGCTTTATGAGAGACAACCCAATTTCTTTTTGCTTTCAGTTTATTTTTGTTTCTTTGAGTCTTGGAAGTTATTACTTCGGTAATAACCGCTCCTTATCCGTTTTGTTTGTGTTTTGTGTCAAGATCAACCTCTAATGAGAGAGAAGTAATATTTGGGGAAGTTGCTGTCCCGAAACAGATTTTTTGTGCTTCACCGTAAAAATTCGTGAGAGATCTCTGTATGTCGGATTGAGCTGTAATTTTTTTTGCTTCTGCCCTAGGTTGTTATTTAACTTTTGTTAGTTTTGCACTTTTTGATTTGAGCAATAGAAGATTTTCGAAAAAATTAATCTTTACCTGCTGGTCTGTTTTGACAGATTTTGCCACTCTTGCATTTGCTTCTTTATTCGATCTCCTTTTTGAATTCTTTTTTGGTTTTCGGAAGGAGTTACTTCAGTAGCTTTTGTTTTTATGGTTTTCAGTTGAAGTTGGACTTAAAAGGTTTTATCACTTCATATATACTTATGTTGCTAATGAGAACTGTGTGAAGTTTTGTGTGAAAGAAATTTCCAGGTAGTGGAGACAATGGTGTAATAAGGAAGAGAAGGGTTTTATGACTCAAGTAATAAGTGTATGAAGATGAAGATATTGATGTTATTCAAGTGAAGACTCCAAAAGAATCTACTAGATACCAAATTTAGAGACCTGTAGAGTCTGTTTTCGAATAGGTAACAGTTCTGGTAAGAAAAGTTCCGTGAAAATACTATCCAACTATATTTTTGCAGTTTTCAGTCAATAAGGAAAGTTACGAAGCGAAAAAGGGATGGAAATGGAGCCAGGGTGGCCCACACCACCCATGGCGCGGGCCCATCCCTGGCCGCGCCACCAGGTGGTGAGGCCACCCAGGACTCTGCCTCCGACTCGTTTTCTGCCAATACCTTTCTTTCGATATGAAACTTCGTAATATATAACCCCCCGGATCTTCCGAGGTCCGTATATCGTGTTTTCGTCGTGTTTTTGTTTCGATCTGTTTCTGTCAGGACATACTCTTTGAAAGCTTAGAAGCACAATGGTGTCCGCCAAGGATAAAGGGAAGGAGCCTATGGAGGAGGATCTTCAAGACCCCAAGCAGAGGCTGGTACCTTTAGTCTCTTGCCCTGCATCAATGGAAGCCCTACAAATCACTAAGGAGTTCTGTGATAAGTACCGGGACTTGAAGAGGAAGGTGGACATGCTTCAATGGGAGAATAATAGGCTTCACAAGATGCTGGAAGATTTCCTCACGTAAACTAAGAGCATAATACCACCACCACCGAAGGAGTAAATCGTCATCAGGTTTGGCATCCCCTTGGTTTGTTCCAAGCTTGGGGGAGTGCCGCGGTATCATATCACTATCTTCTATCTTTTTACCTTATTAGTAGAGTCATATCATGAATAGAGGAGTTATTTTGTAGTATGGTTTGCATTATGGAAGTGTCCCCTCTCTCGTTAGATATGTATCCCTTGGTGTGAGTTTCTGTTTTGGAGTATTAATGAGAAGTTCTATCATTCACCCTTTTGCATAGCTTATATTAGTTTTCAATTCGTGGTTATATGATTGATCTTGTTGTTAGTATTGGTATCACTTTGGGATCATTGAGTTAATTTAGTTGGTTTTGGCAAACCTGGCTCGGTCAGTAGCAACACCTTTTTGAGAGTTGAAAAGAAAAAGATAGAAGTACTCTAGAGAAAAAATAATTTCATCATCTTTCTTTCTTGATTTGCTCATAAGTCTAGTATTCTCTAGTTAAGATCTTTTATGCTTCCAAGGAAGATTGCATGTTTGTCTTTATCATTTGTATGCTTGTTTGTTTCCTTCAACTCTTATACTTGCTACCCAACCTTGCTAGCCAAAAACCTATGGACTAATGTGCAAATTGAGTCTCACTTGTAGGGTTGTCCATTGGCATCGCTTGGACCATGTGTTGGTTTCAAGGATGAAAAAGAAGAAGCATCGTCCAAGGGCTTTGTGCCTTTTGGAATCAAGTAGAAGAAGAAGAAGATCAAGTATGTCTTGAAGAAGAAGAAGAAGATGGAGTTCCTCATGGCTATCTTCAAGACATCATCAAGAAATGATGTGCAAGCTCAAGATGCGTCATCTCTAGAAGATATCATGCTTGGAGCTTACCATCCTCAGCAATCATGGAATGATGAAGACAAGTTGGAAGAAGAGGCTTCCCCATGGAGTATGGGGGAGCATTTCTCAAGTCTTCATCAAGCAAGTGCAAGCACGTGTAATCAAGAAAGGTGTTCCATCTTGAAGGTGACAAGATCATCTACATCAAGCTCAAGTGGGATGCTCAAGGCAAAGGTATGATCTTGATAGGGTTTCTATTTTACCGGTCTCTTGTAGTGTTCTTGTAGTGTTGGGAGACCGGGTTTAGGATAGATAGCCGTACTATCAAGAGGGGCTCTCGAGTGGGTGACTCGTTCGTATCTTTCGGAGAGAGCTCAAACCTTTGCATACATAGCATCATATTTCTTGGTTGTTGTTTGGTTCTTGTCCATGTGAGGATCTAGAGCTTGTGGTTATCTTCATAACAAGCTCTAGTTCATCAAAATGGATTTCCCTTGCATATCTTATTGCGTTTTTTATCTTGCGGGTTTTTCGGCTCCACACCTTGGGAGGTATCTCACATATATATTAATGGTATTTTCTCCCTTGTTGATACCCAATATTTCCGGCTCCACACCTTGGGAGGTATCTCACATATATATTCTACGCGTCGTTATCTTTCCAACAAAATTGGTTTCATCTCGTTTGGAGTTCGGATGCAAAAGTTGTGGCATTTCTGGTTCTGGAGTTTTTGCCTGGCCGGTAGTTCCGGCGGGCCACCGGTAGTACCGCTAGGGCAGTTTGCCGCCGGTAGTACCGGTGTTAATTCCGGCCCAATTTCTGGTAACCCTGTTTTCGCTTCAGTGTGCTCTCTGCCTGGTCTGCGCTATTTGACGGAACTTGATCGAATCTTGGCGGTAACTGCCCAGTAGTACTGCGGTGACCCACCGGTACCCTGCCCTGCTTTTGTGTTCGTTTGCACCTTGTTTTTGGACCGTTGGCTGAGTGCCACCGGTAGTACCGGCCACCCACCGGTACTACCGGCCGTGCGTGATTTTGTGGGTAACGGGCAGATCGGGGAGCCCTTTAAAAGGAGCTCCCCTTTCCTCTTCGGCCCTAACTAGTTCTTCTTGGTTCTTGCTCTCTCTCTCCTCCATTGTTGACCTTGAAGAGCTTGCCCTCTCCCCTTTCCCTTCCTATGTTTCTTGCATCTTTTTGAGGGATTTGAGAGAGGAGATCTAGATCTACAAGCCCCACCAAGCAAAATCCCTTCTTTGTGAAGGAATCCTTGGGATCTAGATCTTAGAGAGTTTTGTGTTCTCCTCTTGTGTTCTTCCTCCCTTATTCCTCCAATAGCTTTTGTAGCTTTGGTGGAATTTGAGAGTGAAGGACTTGCCTCTTGCATTTGGTGCATAGGTTTGAGTTCTCCTCGGAGATTCGGTGAGTTCAATCCCTTGGGATTATTTCTCTTGGGTTCTTGGAACCCTAGACGGTTGTGTGGTTGGATAGTTGACCTTTTGTGGTCTTGTAGCCTTTTGTGGCCTTGTTGCCTTTTGTGGCTTTGTAGTCTTTGTGACATTGTTCTTGGGGCTCCAATTGAGTTGTGGAGGTTCCCCAAGCTTGTTGGCCTTTTGTGGCATTGTGGAGACTTTGTGGCGTTTCTTGGGAGCCCTCCAATTGAGTTGTGGAGATTGCCCCAAGCCTTGTACGGGTTCGGTGACCGCCCTCAAGTGTCCCATAGTGGAACGTGAGTAGGCCTCTGTGGCGAGCTCACGGGAGAATAGGGTTAGCCTTTTGTGGCGCCGATGAGTTGCGTGGCTTCGCATCCTTGGTGAGGCCTTGTGTGGCGTTGGGTGAGCATCGAGCCACCACACCTCGAGGTGAGCCATTTGTGGCGTTCGAAGTACATTGCGCCCCCGCACCTCTCCAACGGAGACGTAGCTTCTTTGAAAGTGAACTTCGGGAAACAAATCATCGTGTTCGCGTCCATCGGTTATCTCTCAACCGAGCCCTTTACCTATGCAATTTATATTGTGATAGCCTTCGTGCTTGAAGTACTATATCTTGCTATCACCTTGTTGCTTGTCTTGCTTAGCATAGGTTGTTGGTGCCCTTAGTGATTCTAGTGGATTTAGGTTTTGGCTTGATAAATTAAACGTTAATTTTTATTCCGCTTTTATTAGAGCCTAAACCGTAATAATTTTAAAACGCTTATTCATCCCCCTCTAGGCGATGTCCATTTCCCTTTCACTAATGATAATCCCTTTGCAGCTACTAATACCATACAAGTAAGAATTGATGAAAATATTAGACTATTAGTTGAATTACATGCTAAATGGGAAAGAGAAGATGAAATTGCTAGAAACATTAGTGTTTCTACTATCACCACCACTAGTGTTGAGGCTAGTAATAGTTCTACTACTTTAGATGATAAAGTTGATTTTGATCTTGATGGTTGCAACATCTCTGAAGTTATTAAGTTTCTACAAAAGCTTGCTAAAAGTCCTAATGCTAGTGCTATGAACATGACCTTTACAAAACACATTACTGATGCTCTCATAAAGATTAAAAAGGAAAAGATAAAACATAAAACTTCTATTCCTATAAAACAAGAAGATGGTTGGGAACCCATCATTAATATGAAAGTGAATGACTTTGATTTCAAAGCTTTATGTGATCTTGATAGTAGTGTTTCTATTATGTCTAGAAGGATTTATGATATGCTTGATTTGCCTCCTCTTGAAGATTGTTATTTAAATGTCCCACTTGATGATAATGCTAAAAAGAAACTCATGGGGAGTCTTAATGATGTTCTTATTATGGTTAACAATTCCTATGTCTCCGTTGATTTCTATGTTTTCGATGTTAAATACAATGCTTCTTGTCCTATTACTTTAGGAAGACATTTTCTTATAACTGTTGGTGCCATCATTGATATGAAAGAAAGCATCATTAAATATCAACTCCCACTTAAAAAAGGTATAGAACACTTCCCTAAAAAAAAGAAAAGATTTCTTTTGCTTCTCTTATGAAAATAAAATTTGGTCTTAATACTTCTTTATTTGAGAATATTTGATTTTTTCTTTGTTTCTTATGTCTAACTCCTTTTCGACCGCGAAACGGGAAAACGAAACGAAAAGGAGAGCTGAGTACGCGCGCAACTGGAGGGAAACTCTCTGCGTTCTGATTGGTCGAACTGCCCCTCCCACGGATCGTGCCCAGCTGGAACGAATCCCTGCCTCCTGATTGGTCGAACCGGCCCTCCCACGGATCGCTCCCCCCTCCCGCGAAGCTCCGCGGTCCCCATAAAAGACGCGCCCTCGCCGGCAATCCAGATTCACAACTCGAACCCCACCACCGCCACAACCAGCAGCACAGCGCGCTCCATCTCGATCCAGTCTCCACTTCCACACCCAGTTCGTCGGAGATGGCCGGAAGGAAGGGCGGAGACAGGAAGAAGGCGGTGACTCGCTCCGTCAAGGCTGGGCTCCAGTTCCCCGTCGGCCGCGTCGGCCGCTACCTCAAGAAGGGCCGTTACGCGCAGCGCGTCGGCTCCGGCGCCCCCGTTTACCTCGCCGCCGTCCTTGAGTACCTTGCCGCCGAGGTAACCAACCATCTCTCGCTCTCTCCCTCTTCCGGTTCTCCTTCCTCTTCTTTGACGGAACGGTGTTTCGGTGGTGTTCTGACGATGTGTTCTTTCCGTCTCCCCTTCAGGTCCTGGAGCTGGCCGGCAACGCGGCGAAGGACAACAAGAAGACCCGCATCGTGCCGCGCCACCTGCTGCTCGCCGTACGCAACGACCAGGAGCTCGGGAAGCTGCTCGCCGGCGTCACCATTGCCCACGGTGGTGTGCTGCCCAACATTAACTCCGTGCTGCTCCCCAAGAAGGCCGCAGAGAAGGCTGAGAAGGAGTCCAAGTCTCCCAAGTCGCCCAAGAAGAAGGCCGCTGCCAAGAAGACCGCCTAGTTTCCCGGCTAGCCTGCGCTGCATAGGGACGGAGGGAGCCAACTTGTCTTGTTGCCTAGTTCCGTAGCCATGTGGTTTAGTAGTTAGACCTGGAGGTCTTGTGTATGTATCGCTGTGTCACAAGACAGTGCTCTTTGTTGTATTTGGTCTCGAGTTCTTCTTGCCAATGGAAGCTGGAAGCTGGAAACTGAAACGATTTGCGCATTTCAGTATCTGCTGTGTTCAGTCATTTGTCTGAATTTCATGTATGTTAGACGGTGTCTCTGGATCTTGATCTGTTGTGGTTGCCTAGTGGGAGCAATTTCACTGTGTCACCGGACAATCCTGCAATTTTTCCGAATTATTCAGATCCCCACTGTGGTCAATCATTTGTGTGTTCAATGGTTGAAATTAGTGTGGGGCCAATTTCATTGTCATAGGACAAGCCTGCAAGTATTCTGAATCCTTTTGCACTGGAAAAGTTCAAAATCCCCACTTTGGTCAAGCATTTGTCTGAATCGCCCTGATGCCAAATTTTTGCTGCTGATACTATATTGGATCTTCACATTTGGGCCTATATGATGCCTACTTCTGCACTGCCTTTGTTAGTATGATTGTTTATAACTAAGAAAACAGAGGAGCAAATGATTGGCTAGCCAATTTTCTTCCACTACCGTCTTTGGCATGATAACATTGACAATTTTCTGGTTTCAGGTGACTGTGATGCTTTAAGTGCAGTCCGACTGCATCGTCTTCTGTTGGTTTAGCTTGGCACTACCTGTCGCATTCTGGTTATTGATAACTGAAGAAAAATGCAGGAGAACAGATGACACCTCAGCTATTTTTCCTTCCCAACATGATATTATTAGCAGTGTCTGTTTTTGGTTTTAGATCACCTTTAGTGCTGGTTTGGGTTCAGTTTGTTTTGTTGGGTTGCAACTCGAAAGACATCGCCTGTGTGTGTTTGGTCTCGAGTTCGTTTTTGTTGTCCACTTTGCTCTATCATTTGTCTGAATCGCTTTTGTATGCTGAATGTCGCTGTTGATTGATACCTCACTGGATCTTGATCTTGGTGTTTTGTGATTTTGGTCCATCAGAGATTGTGCTCTTAATTGATGGTCGCATGCTCCAGGTGATTTACCCAATTAAAACTGAAGCATAACATGAGGCGCTCCTTGCAGTTATTTTCCTTGTGCTGACACAGGTTTTACACATGATAACTTTTTTTCTGGTTCTTTGATTTTGGAAACATCCGTGTGCACCACGCAAACAGCAGATGATCTGATGTCTCTGTTGAGATGATTATTGTGCTTGTTCAATATGTTCTTTTCTTTGTGTGCAGAATTTGTGATGTTAAAACTTCAGTATGGCATCATCATACCTTAACTGTTCAGAGTGATAATGGGTCTGCAAATTAGAGCTTACATTTGGCAAACTTGTCTAAAAAGAGTGCCCATTGACAAATTACACATGGTAACTGGCCAGAGCTACCATGAGACGAGCTCATGGCGAAATCTAGAGGCGGATATGGAAGACAATAGATAGCTATCTGACACTAAAGCCACTGGAAGCTCCCGGCACTCGCTGATGACCACCTTCTTCTTCGGACGGTCACCTCTGTCAGCCCTTGAGAACCTGGCCAAAAACCTGTCTCCCGTCCAGCCATGGTGTCTGCAACCAAGGTAGCAGCCACACCAGTTTGGGAATAGTCAAAAAACTGAAGCAGCAGCAGTAAAAAAAGGGTATGACTTTGCTACCTTGACAGTGCAGATGAAAAACTGGCTGCCGTCGGTGCTTGCACTCCAGGCCCACTATGAACCACTACGAACAGTTTTTAATATGCAATCATCAGCTGGCATGGAACTTGAAGCACCAGATAGCACGATGCAGGCTAGTTTAGTGTAGCACATACCTTCTCCGTTCAGAAATATAAGATATTTTAGCTTTGTGAACTGAATATATCTAGATGCTTTTTAATGTGGTTCACCCGAACCGCTACGAACCTATAACTAGAAGACGTCTATATATTCGATTTACAAAGCTAAAAGGTTATATTCTTGAACAGATGGAGTACATTTGAAGTTCTCATCCTTAAAGCTGCGTCTGTAGATGCTTATTCCTCCGGTACCCTGAAATCATTGATTTTTTGCGATCACTTTCTAATCTTATCTCAGTGGTCAACTGCAGAAGTGCTTTGCCCATGAAAAACTTAGTGAGCATCAAAAGGTGGACACTGCAACTTCTATTTTAGTGCAAATGCAGATAAAACACAGAATTATATATTCATCAATATGGAGAACAAAGACTCAGATGCCAATCTCGTCGTCAATCTAACTGTGAAGCCACTAGATCACAAAATAAATAAGGATGTAAATGAACTCGTGCAAGTGACTAAGGGCAGACCAACCCAAACGGAGTTGATAGCATAAAACTACCACTTTACATGTCAATTTTCCTAAATGGTACCAGGTGATGTTTCAATCGCAAAAAACTACCAGATCGGAACCAACTTGTCGCAAAAAACACTAATTCATACTTAATCGCGAATTGACACCGATTCTGACAGCAGGACCCACATGTAAGAGGAAAAATTGCTGACGTGGACTGTCCCCACCTGTCAGCTCTATTAAAAATAATTAAAATATCAAAAGAAAAAGAAAAAAAAGGGACCCGGTGACCACCATCTCGCCCATCTCCCCGTCGTCAGGTCGCACCTCCCGCCGCCCTCTCCTCCCTCTCTCCCATGGCCCTGTCGCACTACGGCGAGCCCATGGCCGTCGTCGCACTCTCCTTTCGCCCAGCCTCCGCCGCCCTCTCCTCCCTCTCTCCTCCTCCCATGGCCTCCGCCGCCCTCCCCTCCCTCCTCCTCCCATGGCCTTCGCCGTCCTCCCCGCCACGGCAGCAATGCCACCGTCCCCGCCGGAACCGACCCCCTCATCGGCGTCGTCTCCAAGGACATCCACGTCGGCGCCGCCCGAGCGCGTGTGTACCTCTTGCCCGTGCTTGGCACCGCCACACCGCCAAGCTCGTCGTCGGCCGGCCGCTGACCCAACACGCTGCATTCAACGACTCGCCCGACCGGGCGCCATCGGGCGTCTCCGTTTACTACCGCCTCGCGCGAGCATCCGCCTCCCGCGAGGGCAACTGCCAGGCGTCGCGGTGCGCCGCCACTCGCGGGGACGACGCGGACCTGTGGTTGCTCGGGGACGGCGTGGATCCTATCGTCAACGACGACGCGCGTGCTGCCGTGGCGAAGATCCCGTGCGAGCGCGTGCTGGTGTGCGTGGCGGAGCACGACTCCCGTCTCAAGGAGCGGGCGTTGTGGTTGTGGTACTACCGGGAGCTCAAGGCGAGCGGCTGCCCTCAAGGAAAAATAGAGGCGGGGCGGCGACAGAGCAAGGCGAGGCCAGAGGAAGCGGCCAACGGCAGGATCGAGGCGCCGAGGCGGTGGTTCACTGGGCGAGGAGGAGGCCACAGGAGGCGGCGACGCGGCCTCGGCGGTGGAGATGGGGATTGGGGGTCAACGGGCCCCTTTTTTCTTTTGATATTTTATTATTTTTTAATAGAGCTGACAGGTGGGACCAGTCCACGTCAGCAATTTTTCTCCTTACATGTGGGTCCTGCTGTCAGAATCGGTGTCAATTCGCGATTAAATATGGATTAGTGCTTTTTGCGACAAGTTGGTTTCGATCAGGTAGTTTTTTGTGATTGAAACATAACCTGGTGTCATTTGGGAAAATTGACATATAAAGTGGTAGTTTTACGCTATCAACTCACCCAAACGACCAAGGGCTATCCGGAACGTGTCCGAATGGACAATGGACATGGCCTAGCGGCGTGACCCAAACAGATCGAGCGTTCAGGACCAGTCCACGACGACCCATTTCGAGCCCAAATTTGAACCGGCTTTGCATCGGCCGAGACAACGCGCGTCTGGACGCGTCGCCCTCTTGTCCTCCTTTGGCCTGCTCGCTAGTGGCCGAAAGCCATTCATCCTCAAATCAGCCTCCACCCTCTATGCACCAGTGATGCCGCCGCCCACATGTACTGCCGCTCTGTTGCCAACCGTTGTTCACCAGACCCTAGGTAGGCTGCTTCGCGGCTTTGGTACCAACTGGTAGCACCGGAAGAGCAGGGCAGCCATCCCGGCGTCCCTGCTGTCGATCCCTATCTTCACCAGACCCCAGGTAGGCTGCTTCGCGGCTGTGGTCACCACCGCCACCTCAGACCATGCCGTCTTCGGGATTCTCTTGCTGCCGACTTTCTTTCGGGAGCCGGACATGACTGACCCATTTTGGCTGGAGCAGGATCAGACTCGGCATCGAACAACAACGTGCACAACCTGCTCGGCCATTTGCACATTTGGATCAATGACAACTAGCTCGCACTTGATCTAGTTCTTCTTCAAGAATGTGGTTGACACATCGTCGGACTCCGACTCCGACGATGATACAGAGATCCTGATGGTCACAACCACCCTCATCCATGACCACGCCGAGACCATGTAACCCATCTACCAGAGCTCGATGAAGGGACGCAATGCCAACATGAATCATGATCGAGAAGGTGTCCATGAATGGTTGTACAAGGACTACTTCTATCCTATGAAACCACGATATTTGGAGCACATATTTCGGCGCCGCTTTCAGATGTCAAGGAGCTTTTTATTGACAATTCTCGATGTCATGAGGGACTACAATCTGTAATTTGATGCAAAAAAGATTGCACTGGTAAGATTGGCTTCACTTACCAGAAATATTCCGCTGCTATCTAGATGCTTGCATATGGAGTATTTGGTGATCTAGTGGATGCGTACATGCGCATGAGCGAGACCACTTGCCCTGAGTCGATGTACAAGTTCTGCAAGGAGGTGATTGTGGTTTTCGGTGATGTTTACCTGAGAGATTCAAATGTTGCTGACATTGCCCATCTTTTGTCCATCAACGTGAACACCGGGATTTCTGGGATGATGGAAAGCATAGATTGCATGCATTGGGAGTGGAAGAACTATCCCGTTGCTTGGAAGAGGCAGTATCATCGCCATACAATTGAACGCAATTGCGCATGACCAATGTGGCCGCCAGAGGTGGGCCATGGTAGGGGTTATAACCAACGGTGGCAGACAAAAAATGTGTTCGTTGCCAAAGGTATCACCAATGGTGCTTCTTGTAACTCTATTTCCGATTTTGTCACTATGGATACAGTCATACGTGGAAGCCCTTTTAAGTGACCTAAATGTGAATGGTGAATATTTCTATTAACTTGCACGCTAGTTAAATGTGGTGGATTTTACCTCGCCACCTATGTGTCTTCCCAACTACTGCTTATAAAGTTCTCTTCTATCTTGTTGTCTGCTATCTCGATTCGCCATAGCCACTGTACAAATTAACCTTTGTCTCTCTCGCAAAGTTCCCTAGAGTTGGGAATCATAGGATTTAACTCTATCATCGCCATACAGTCCCGACCCCAGTAATGGGTATTTGGACAGACTTGAGAACGAACTCTTGATGGATTCCAGGTCCAATGATCCAGAATTCATTAAAATCATGGATGGTCCCAGGGAGAAGCCAAAGCACGACTTGGATGAGGAGTGAACCGACGAGGAAGAGATGTCGCAGGAGGAGGAAGATGACAAGGAGGATGCATTGCCGCATGCCAAGAGCGACGAGGAGGAGGAAGATGACAAGGAGGATGCATTGCCGCATGCCAAGAGCGACGAGGAGGAGGTACTGCCGCATGCGGAGGGTGTTGAGGAGGAGGCACCACTCCTAGAAAAGGACGACGGGCGGCCTCCAATGTCCGGCAAAAAGTGAAGACGTGTGAAGGACGAGGATGCACAGAAGGAATGCAAGAAGTACTATGCATAGAATTAGTTATATTTCTTCTTTTTACATTCGTTGTTAGCTATCGCTTTGTTTTCCCATTTGCCTTCATCGAAATAAAATCCTACAATACTTATGCCGGTCCAGCTTATCAAAGAAGGAAACGCAAAGGACACAATTTGCATTACTGCCCATTTCCTATGTGGTAGGTGCTATAAATTCTAGTGAGTGCTAACAATAACCCTCAGTCCCTCCCACGCTCTCCCAAATTTGGAAATGGTGTTGCGGCTAATCTGTGTTTTCTCACCGCTTCCGGGTCTTCCCATTTGTAGGGTACCTCCTCCCGTGCTTCTCATTAGCTAAGGATGTCAATAGGGTACGAGCAAGGTAGAGTAATACCTTTCCCATACCCGTGTAGTTAGTGGACATAAAATTGTACTCATACCCGTACCCACCGATAAAAAACTTTACCCATACCCATATCCAGCGGGTACTCGTACCCAATGAGTACCCGATGGGTAGATCGAGTAGAACAGAAGTTGTCCATAATTTTACATTCATCTTGACAAAAAATATCTCAACTCAATAATAGACAAACGAGTACATGACAATTATCGAAATTTATAAGTTGCAATATCATATTCGGCCATGGCTTACGCGACCTGCACTGGTTGGAACTATACATGTAGAGTCTACATGCCAGTTTAAACGGGGAGGGTATGGGAATACCCAACGGTCCATGCCCGTACGTGTGACTTAAGTGGTAGGGTATGAATATTACCCATGGCCATAAAATTATGCCCATACCCTGTCCATGCGGGTATGGAACCCACGAGTACCCGTTCCCGTGGGTAAAATTGAGATCCTTATCCTCGACGCGACACAACCTACATCGTCTCTTCCGTGTCTTCCCAGCGGCAGACATTGCCTCCTGGCCCTCCCCTCGGCGCAACACAAGCTACATCGTCGCCTCCGCGTATTCCTAGCGGCAGGCATAACATCATGCACCTATCCTCCGTGCGGCGCAGCCTACATCGCCGCCTCCACGTCTTCCCAGCAATAAGCATTGCATCCCATGCCTCTTCTCTCAACGGTGGGGATCTCTCGGTGAGCCTCTTCACTGTATATACTGATGTAGTAGCCTAGTTGACTTGCCAAAGCCGATGATGAATACACCCCATACTATATGTTAACAGGGTTTAAAGTTTAGTGTCGAGGATACTATACTATCCTAGTAGAGTTGCCACTATTGATGATGAATACACCCCATCTATTCTAAGTCTAGTAAGGTTATATCCAAGGCTTATTAATTACTCTATAACTACTGGCTTATCCTGTATGTGGTTTTATGAGTATGTTAATCTTTCCTCTATTTTGGTTGTTAAAGTATTTCAGTTACTCTGCATAAAAAATGTATTAGCTATCCTAGAAATTATTGCTGAGAAGATAACTTTTTGCCTCTAAATCGTTCTCGAAGAATAAGTAATAGGGAGTGGTGTCTTCTAGTCTACTGCCCCTATCCAATGTAAGTTTTCTGACATCAATAACTATATTTAGGTAATATAGCATATTCTTTGGTCCTATTCTAATGAAATTATTATGCAAAGGGTGGTGCGGACCCGAACATTTTAGTTTGTTAAGTGAGCTAAATACACGAAATGGAATCTCTCAAAGGTATCAATCTACTGGTGTAGTTATCCTTTAACCGCTCAATTCATTTGCACTACCTAGATCCAATACTCTCAACTTACAACATCATATTATGGATACAAGAGCGTATTTAGGCAATACTGCATAAAAACATGCTTCCATAGAGGTAGGGAGGGTCAAAACCACCGTTACTGGTTACATGGTCTCCTTATTTCAGTGACGAGTCTGGGTGTGTGAGGATGAGCAAAATCCCCCTGAAACAAAAGTGATAGTCTCAGACAAGTCAAAACTTTATGTGGCTTCTGGTTTGGTTTAAGACTTGTCATAGATTATTATGCATGACATGCTGGAATAGGTGTAGTGAGATATTGTTGTATTTGGATATATTATGATGGAAATATAATAGTGACAATTGTCTATGATATGAATGAATGAATAAAATCTGCTTCAGTTTGAGTGCTTGTGTTGTGTGACATTTTACTACCATTACAAATTGTACATTCTAGGTAAAGAAATATATCTCAACGCAAACGGGTTATTGAGGAAACACCCTAACTGATGAGCCAGACTTTATGAAATCAGAGATCGATAAAAGACCGATTCCAAAAGTGTAGCCTATCGGTGACGAGGTTTGACCCAGTTTCCATAGAGGTCTTCACATCAACAACAAGTATCTGACAATGTAGCGTCCCTCTATCTAGTGGCCCTGCTAGAACATGGAGAAATGAGACTATGTAAGAGGTGATGACCGGTCGTGTGTGATCATGCATAACATAATCGTTGATGATGAGAGCGATGATATACTATATGACCAAGGGTGGGAATTTGATGATCAACTAGTTGAGTCGACGCTAGGGACACCATCCTTCGACCAGTTCCTCCATGTGCATCATGAGATTTGTTATCGCAACATTCATAATCGATTTCAAGCGGATTTGATTAAGCATATGTGGGATCACATAGGAAGCCGCTAGCCATCACCTCTGATTTTATTTATTTGTTAGCACTATTTGATTATAAACTATGTTTTCTTATGAAACTATGTTGTATATTTGGGTGTGGACTATTTAAATTAATTTTATTATGAAAAAATAGTTTAAATTCGTCCAAATGTGTAAAAGGCCAAACTGGTCAGGGCGAACCAAATGGGGGTTGCCGCTGGGAGCACACCCCACCGAAACCTGGACAAGGCTAGACAATGGTCGTTTTCCTGCTCGTGGGCCGACCCAAACAGATCAAAATAGAATATCCCGTGCACGAAATAGGTCACCTCGCCGGAGAAGCCGTAATGACAAAAAAAATGATCCAAGACCAAATGCACTTTGGCAAGAATGTGACATGTTGAGAGCTAGTCTAGGGATCTAAACACCTGTACATGTTAATTTTATCTCTATCTGTAAAATACATGAGATAGACCAATGCCTGCAAGTTTGGCACGTGATCAAAGGCTCAGTCCTCTCCGGAGAACCCGATCGCCTCCCGTGGATGTGGACTGATAGTGGCATTTACACTGCACACTCTACTTACATCGCCACTTTCCATGTCTCGTCATCCTGCCCGGCATGGAAGCACATCTGGAAAGTTTGGGCATCACGGCACGTCAATTTTTCCACTGGCTACCTACCACGATCATTTCTTGACAGCGTACCGTCTAGCATGCCGAGGCCTGCGGCACCATCCAAAGTGCTTGCTTTGTAATCAGAAACTAGAGACCATGCTTCAAGTGCCCCTTCTCTAAGTAGATTTGGCATGTTACTCTCCCTGGCTTCAGATGACCTGCAGGATCGCAAGCAATGAAAATGCCACACTCATGGACTGGCTTGCCGATGCAAAACTTGCAACTCCGAAGCCGCTGCGCAAGGGACTTGGAACTGTAGCTTTGCTGTTACCCTGGATGATCTAGAAACATAGGAATGCATTTGCCTTCGAAGGAGCCCAGCTCTCAGCCAGCAACCTAATGACCAAGAGGAAGCAACTCTCCGGGGACAAGACGGCGCACTCGGCCTTCGAGATGTGCTGTTGATGACCTCGTATGTGCACTAGTTTTGCTTTCGCTTGTTGGACCCACCCCTAGGAAGCTAGTAACAAACTATCTTTCAATAAAATGGGATACAAAGGTCCTTTGCGCTTTCTCAAAATACTTATAAGTTTTAATTTAGGCTATCTTAAGGTTCAACTTCAGACGCACTTGGCCGATGACCAAGTTAAGTTAGCATCAAAGGTGGACTATGCAACTTGTATTCTAGTAAAATTGCAAATCAAACACAGAATTATGCATGTGTCAACATGGAAAAGGAGGGCTCAAAGCCAATGTTTATAATCAAATCAAGGAGTCACAGAAAAAAAACGGCTTTGCTAATTCACAGCTAGCTGTGACTTAACTTAGGACATAGTCAAGTTTGTAACCGTTTAGATACTTGCGGAGATTAGTGCGGTTGAGTTTTTTGGAAAACCTTTGGCTCGGTCAAGGTCGCTGGCGCAGTAATCGATCTCGCGCAGACACTTTTTTTCTCCGCCGAGCGCTGCTGCATGCATGCATGCGCTGACTAGCTACCTAGCTAAGATTCCTCTCACCGAAGTACTACTAGCTCGCTTTTTACTTCCCGCTCCACAGTGAAGGCCATGACTGATGTTAAATGGAGTAGCTAGCTAGGCCAAGCCATGTACTTTTTTGTTTGTGTTTGTCTTTTTTTTATCCATTTGAGTTGACTTTTGTACTTGTGGGCTTTGTGCAATTGGATTTTTGATATTTTCTATATATTTTTTTAAAACTTTCTAATTTTGTGTGGGTCTTAGTGGATTGTATGCGAGTTGCAAGTGGGGTTGCAACTATGATTTTTCTGGTTGTAATCGTGATTTTTTCTTTGATTTTTCGAGTTGCAAGTGGGATTGCAACTTTGATTTTTTTCCAGTTAGTCGAGTTGTAATTGTGATTTTTCGAGTTGTAAGTGGGGTTGTAATTGTGATTTTTTCCCGTTGCAAGTCAAATTGCAACTGAGATTTTTCTAGTTGCAAGTGTTATTGTAACTATGATTATTTACAGTTGCCAGTGGTGTCGTCAGTATAATTTTTCTGTTGCAATTGTGATTTTTGTTTAGTTGCAAGTTAAACTGCAACCAAGATATTTTTCGAGTTGTAAGCGGGGTTGTAACTGTAATTTATTTTTCAGTTGCATGTCAAGTTGTAACTGAAATTTTTCGACTTGCAAGTTGGGTTGTAACTATGAGTTTTTCCGGTTACAAGTCGAATTGCAACTGAGATTTTTCTACTTCCTATGATCCAAATTAATATTCTCACATTTGTCTAGATCGGATGTATCTAGTCATGTTTTGGTGTTAGATACATCAGAATCTAGGCAAATCGGAGAACATTAATTTGGATCGAAGGGAGTAGTTGCAAGTGGTGTTGTAACTATGCTTATTTCTAGTTGCAAGTGGTGTCATAACTATAATTTTTTGTTGCAATTGTAATTTTTGTTTAGTTGCAAGTTGAACTGCAACTGAGATATTTTTTGAGTTGCAGGTGGGGTTGTAACTGTGATTTTTTTTCAGTTGCATGTTGAGTTGTAACTGAGATTTTTTGACTGCAAGTTGGGTTGTAACTGTGATTTTTCCCGGTTGCAAATCGAATTGCAACTAAGATTTTCTACTCCATCTGATCCAAATTAATGTTCTCACATTTGTCTAGATCGGATATATCTAGTCATGTTTTAGTGTTAGATACATCTGAATCTAGCCAAATCGGAAAACATTAATTTGGATTGAAAAGAATAGTTGCAACTGGTGTTGTAACTATGATTATTTCCAGTTGCAAGTGGTGTCGTAACTATAATTTTTCGTTGCAATTGTGATTTTTGTTTAGTTGCAAGTGTTGGGCCGCAACATAGAAAACAAAAATTTTCCTACGGTGTGAACTATACGCCAAGATCTATCTACTAGGTACAAAGCAACAGGTGGATATACATCCAACGAGAACTTACCCTCGTAGACAACGGGCTTTGTTAACGAGTAGGAACTCGTGGTTGATGTAGTCGTACACTTGCCGATCTCAAGATCGTGAGGAAGTCCAGCAGGTCCGCCCAAAGACATCCATCAGATCCAGCTCCAGCACCACCAAGTCCAGCACCGCAAAGCAGCGGTGCATCCGTGATCGCACACACGTCCGGTACCCCGACAACCTCCGTCCCTCGCTCCAGCAAAGCAGCAGAAGCAACAACTCCTTTCCAGATAAAGCCACCGGGAACATGTATCTCGCTAATCCGAGACCATGGGGGAATAATATTAGAGGGGGAGAGAGATCCTTCACAAGGAGGTGTGTGTGAGAAGTGAGGAGGGGGTGGCCTTTTATAGGAGGAGGGGGTGCCCCTCCTTCATGGCCGGCGCATGTTCACCTCCTCCATTCATGTGGTGATAACTCCCTACACATAAATTTGCCCCTTCACATTCTCTTTTAAAGTCTTCACTTTAAATGCATTAACTCCTATTTAATAAAACTTTTTTATTATTTTTATTCAGAATTTTGTTAATTACTTTAATTAACAAACATTCACATAAAACCCCCTGCAACATTTCAATATTACATGCAGAACCAATTTCAGCAATTTCATCCGAAACAGTTTCGGTGTCTATTGAAATAATTCCAGCGCTTTCTTAAATCTTTATCTGAAACATATTTGCTCCAAATGGTGTCGGTATCCCTTAAGTGTGTCACCCTACGGTTCGCGAATAATACAGACATGATCAAGACCCCTCTCAGATCAATAATCAGAAGCGGGACCTGGAGATCCATACTGACTCCTACACATTCAACGATGACTTCTGTGATGTGAGAACCTTTAACGCTAGTAACTAAATCCTTTTGTCTCGCGATATATTACATATCCGAGATTCGATCATCGGTATCTCCATACCTAGTTTGATCTCGTTACCGACATGCACTCTTTTCTCGTTCCCGTGATATAACATTCTAGTGATCACATCACTTTCTTGCAAGCTATTTCAATGTGATATCACCGACAGGGCCCAGAGTATATCTATCCGTCATCAGGATTGACAAATTCCACTCTTAATCCATGAGCCTCAACATAACACCTTCGTAGCACTGAACCCATCTTTATAGTCACCCTGTTATGGTGTGATGTTTGATGTTATCAAGATACTCTTTCGGTGTTAGCAATTAACATGATCTCATGGTCTAAGGATAAAGATTACTTTGTATGATGTTATAGCAATATAAACATAATGACTTTGATCGTAATGCTATACTTCGGATGAATGTTCATCACATCATTCCACCAATGGTGTGACCTTGTTACTAACAACATCCAATGTCCATGATTAGGAAACCTTGATCATCTTGTTAATTAACAAGCTAGTCTATAAGAGAGGCATAACTAGAAACCCTTTTTGTTTATTAAACACACATATATTGATGTTTCCGATCAATACAATTCTAGCATGTAAAATAAACATTTATCATAAAGATGGAATAAGATAATAACCACTTTATTATTGTCTCTCGGGCATATTCCCTTCAGCAAGTTAAACTGTAACTGAGATATTTTTCGAGTTGCAGGTGGGGTTGCAACTGTGATTTTTTTCAGTTGCATGTCGAGTTGTAACTGATATTTTTCGACTTGCAAGTTGGGTTGTAACTGTGATTTTTCCCGGTTGCAAGTCGAATTGCAACTAAGATTTTTCTACTCCATCCGATGCAAATTAATGTTCTCAAATTTGTCTAGATCGGATGCATCTAGTCATGTTTTAGTGTTAGATACATCCGAATCTAGCCAAATCGGAGAACATTAATTTGGATACAAAGGAGTAGTTGCAAGTGGTGTTATAACTATGATTATTTCTAGTTGCAAGTGGTGTCATAACTATATCTTTTCCGTTGCAATTGTTATTTTTCTAGTTACAACTATGATATTTCGTTTAGTTGCAAGTTAAATTGCAACTGAGATATTTTTCAACTGTAATTGAGATTCTATCTTAGAATATTATTTCAGCGCCAACTGGTTGCAACTTAGGTTTTCTCGAATTACAAATGGAGTTGCGACTGAGGTTTCAAGCTGCAACCGTGATTTTTGCTTTGATTTTTCGAGTTGCAAGTGGATTTGCAACTGTGATTTTTTCGAGTTGCAAGTCGACTTGTAACTGTGATTTTTCGAGTTGCAAGTGGGGTTGTAACTGTGATTTTTTCCGGTTGCAAGTCGAATTGCAACTGTAGTTTTTCTAGTTGCAAGTGGTGTTGTAACTATGATTATTTTCAGTTGCAAGTGGTGTCGTAACTATAATTTTTCCATTGCAATTGTGATTTTTCTAGTTGCAACTGTGATATTTTGTTTAGTTGCAAGTTAATTGCAACTAAGATATTTTTCAGCTGCAACTCTAACCTGAAATATTATTTCTGCGCCAACTAGGGTTACAACTAAGGTTTCCTCGTATTACAAACGGAGTTGCGACTGAGGTTTCAAGCTACAACCATGGTTACAACTGATACTTTAGTATCAAGTGAGGTTGCAACTAATATTTTCTACATTTAAGTATTTTTTTTGTTAGAGTTTGATTACAACTAGGCATTTTATAGCTAAAAATGTGGAGCAACTATTTAGTGCGGTTGATTTTTTCAACAAAGGAGTAGTTTTGTAAGAGACCTGCATGGGTTAAAAAAATTAAAAACATATTAAGTGTTTGACTCGATAACATGCTTTGTGCGTCTACGAGCTAGCCTAGAGGAAGGCGGCAGGCTATTGGCCATGCAACATACGCACATCTTTCTTCGTTCGTCAGAAATGACCAGCGTGTTGCTTGCGCGTTGTTGAATTTACACGTCGCTGACGTCACCTGATTGAGACTTACCTTATGTCTCAGTCAGCTGAGAGTTAGACGGACCCCCCAAAAAAAAAAACCAAAGAGTTACTAATCCAGCTAGAACGAAATCCCTGCGTTCTGATTGGTGGAAACGGCCTTCCCACGGATCGCGCCCCCCTCCCGCGAAGCTCCCCGGTCCAAATAAAAGCCGCGCCCTTGCCGCCGATCCAAACCCACAATTCGAAGCCCACCACCGCCACCAGCAGCAGCAGCGCGCCCTCCATCTCGATCCAGTCGCCAGTTCCTCATCTAGAGCAGTTCGTCGGAGATGGCCGGAAGGAAGGGCGGAGACAGGAAGAAGGCGGTGACCCGGTCCGTCAAGGCTGGGCTCCAGTTCCCCGTCGGCCGCGTCGGCCGCTACCTCAAGAAGGGACGATACGCGCAGCGCGTCGGCTCCGGCGCCCCCGTGTACCTCGCCGCCGTCCTGGAGTACCTCGCCGCCGAGGTAACCAACCTTCTCTCGCTCGCGCCCTCGCTCTGTTCCGGTTCTGGTTCTTCTTCCCCTCGCCCGACGGAACGGTGGTTCGGTGCTGTTCTGACGATGTGTTCTTTCGTCTCCCCTTCTTCAGGTCCTGGAGCTTGCCGGCAACGCCGCGAAGGACAACAAGAAGACCCGCATCGTGCCGCGCCACCTGCTGCTCGCCGTCCGCAACGACCAGGAGCTCGGCAAGCTGCTCGCCGGAGTCACCATAGCCCACGGTGGTGTGCTTCCCAACATCAACTCCGTCCTGCTCCCCAAGAAGGCCGCAGAGAAGGCTGAGAAGGAGTCCAAGTCGCCCAAGTCGCCCAAGAAGAAGGCCGCTGCCAAGAAGACCGCCTAGTAGCCTGCACCCCGTAGTGACGGAGGGAGCCAACGTGTCTTGTTGACTAGTTCCGCAGCCATGTGGTTTAGTGGTTAGATCCGAATCTCTCGTGTATGTATCCCTTGTTGTATTTGGTCTCGAGTTCTTGCTAATGGAAGCTGAAAACTGAATCGATTTGCCCATTTCAGTCTCCACTGTGTGTAAATAATTTGTCTGAATTTTCTGTAGTTCGGATGTCTTATCTGTTGTTTTTGCCTATGCGATGCCCTGTGTTCAACGCATGAGATTCGAGTGGCAGCAATTTCATTGGTGTCATAGGACAGGCCTGCAACTATTTTGAATGTTTTGTACTACTTCAAATCTCTGCTTTTGTCAATCATTTGTCTGAATCTTGACATTTGGCATTCCATTGATAGATCAGCTTTGCACTGCCTGTGGTAGTCTGTCGAAACTGAAGAAAACAGAGGAGCACTAGCTCAAGACTGAGGGTGAGGGCTATGCAGAGCTGTCCATGCCGGCGGCCGTGCGCTCGCTCGGTCGCCTCCTCGGCTCCTCCGCTGAAAGAACACAAATCCACCCCTCGTCTTCCGCCCACACCCTCGACGACTAGAACCGCCTCCTGGGCCCTGGCGCGGGACGGGGACGGTGACGGCGCGCTGCGCGTGCTCCGCTCCATGCGCCAGCCCCCCTCGCCCGCCGCCTCCTACGCCTCCGCCATGTCGGGGCTCTCCAAAGCCGCCAGCCCCGCCGATGCCGCATCGCTCTTCGACGACATGCTCGCGCACGGCGTGCCCCCCCGACGCGCTCCAGCTGCTCGACGAAATGCGCGCACTCGGCTACCCGCTCAGAGCGCACGTCTACGCGCCCGTCCTCCAGGTCTACTGCGCCAGCGCCGATATCCGGGCCGCGAACGCGCTCATCGCTTGCATGCGCCTCTCCAGGTGCTAACACGGCACCCCGACGTCGTCATCTAACATCTACATCCATGGGCTGTGCAAGGCCGGTCACCGGTGGTATTCATGACGTGGAGAGGGTTTATGGAGGAGAGTGGCCGGAATGGGTGGGTACCGGACGCGGTGACGTACAGCACCTACGTTGCCGGCTTCTGCCGACGTGGACGCGTTTCGGCAGCTGGAGATCATGCTAGCCAAGGGGCTACAGCTGACGGTTGTCGGCTTCAACATACTGCAGGATCTTGCTTCAGCTGACGGTGGGCAAGGAGTTGCTGGAGCGATGCCAAGAGCTGGGCTTTGAGGTCGATGTCGTCACATCCAACACCGCCATGGACCCACTTCTGCAAGAAGATGAAGTGGCTGCGTGTCCTCAAGTTTTTCACCGATCTGCTCAAGAAGCCCATACCACCCAATGTGCATATACCCAGCATTCTGATTTCATGCCTGTGCCGAGCCAGCAAGTTACAGCCCGTAACACCCGGCGTGTAGACATACAACATTCTGATCCATGAGTTCTATACTGCCGGAAAGGAGGACGATCTCTGTTTTTTGTTCTCTGATGTGAAATGCAGGGAAGATCGTCCCAGGTGCAATCACATACAATACACCGGTTGATTGCCTCTGTAGGTCTGGGAGGAGGTCTGTGGCTGCCAATTTGGCCAGGAACGACTTAAACTTCAGCATGGCATCAAGTCTCCCTCTCCGGGAATTCGGTTTTTATTATTCCAGTATATTACTTTATTGAAAACTGTATCCACCCACAAGTGAATTGTGCATGTTGCAGCCTTTGCGCGATTGAGAATGATAATGGGTCTACAAATTAGAGCTTATATTTAGTGAAGTTATCTAAGGAGTACCCTTCACGAATCACATATATGTTTCAGCAAGCAGCTGACTTAGCTAGGCAGGCAGATTAGCACTCTCGAATACACATGCTAACCGGTTAGAGCGCTGGAAAAAAGTGTGCATTAGAGCTATTCGTCAGTAAAATACACAGAGACGGGCAAAGAAAAGCTACAGACTCTCATGCCTCATATTATTCTGCATGAGTTTTGCTTAGCAGAGGAAAGACGTTGACAAAAGGATGCAGTCCTCGATTGATTTTTCAGCACTGACTGTAGCTTGTCTCCCTGTTCTCTTTTCATCATCGAATGAAAAGCTCTCATATAGTTGTGCTAGACAGAAATAAAGACAAGAGGCAGTGTGCATCATTTCAACGGCTCTGTTATGAATAGTTCACAGTTCTGTGATCTCATGTTGGCATTAACCTGCACATCCAGTTTCGTCAGAGTTTAGTGTTAGAGTTTCGTCAGTTTCGACAGTTCGTCAGAGTTTCAATTGTTCAGGTTAGACATAGTCCGTTTGGCAGTTTGGTTACAACCAGAGCGAGTCGTTTGGTCACAAATCTACTCGTTACTCGCTAGTAGCTTGATGATTTGTAACAACCGCACGCACGCCTGCCGTGCTGCGGTGGCTGGCGCCGCTGGACCACCAGCACTTAGCCGCGCTGGGCCTCCCAACCCGACCCAGCCTAGCTTATTTCCCCCATTTCCAGGTCGAGCAAGGAGGAGGTGGCGCTGCGGCTCTTCTCTCTTCCCTCCTCTAATCTCTAACTAAAGGCCCAAGATTTGAAGGAAAATTTACGGGATTTCTTCTCCAATCGCTTCCTAGATACTCTCCTCCGCTTTCCTCCATTTTATCTGAAAATTTCTAGTTATTTGTCCATATTTTCCAAAATTCTTTCAAACCCTAAATTCTATTGGATTGTTGTGTTTTTTTGGGTATTGTTCAACAGGTTTTTGAGTTCCTCGAACTTTTGTTCCATAATGGAACGGGAGACAAGTTATCGAATCAATAACTTGTTAGAAATAATGGACTAAATCTTTTGATCCATGTTATATTTCAGTTTTTTCCTAAGTCTCAGAACCGATGTGCGTGGAATCTCATGGCAATGGCAAGTGGAGTGAGAGCTAGGTTTGGATCCACATAAAAAGTTGGAGTTATATATGGTAAGTATTTGTCTTTGTCATGCTTTATATTCATCATGTTGTCACACATCTAGTATGTTTGAGATACATGTGGTAGTATTTGTCTTTGTCACACTTTATATTCTCCAATTAATCATAAAAATATGGGGAAATTTAATCTCAGACCGGTCGCTCGTTGGCCAAACCTGGCAGGAGGTATGAACGCGTGCTGTCAAATAGTTTAGGATCAAATCAAAAATTTAAAATGTCTTGTAGATCAAATCGTTTGTCCGATTTAGGATCCGTTTTCACCGTTGGACTAGTCGCGACGAGATCTTCAAAACTAGATCCATGTTGATATGTTTCGATAAAATTTTTTTCGGACCAAAAAGTTATCCATCACTTACATGTGAGTTATCCATGTCATAATACGTAAGTTATCAACTCTGCAACACATAAGTTATCCACCATATAAACGTGCTGTGTAGAGTCATTCTCATATACTTGAGCAAATTTAATTGGATCTCGGTAGCCTAGGTGTTAGGATACCGAAACTTTACTGTTAGCATCGACGACCGATGAAGACCCGGTACCCTAACACCCATCGATACTTTATCGCTCGTCGCAAGCCGAGCCACTGGACTATACGTTTGTTCACTGCGACTCAGGGTGGTGGGTGGTAGGGCATAAGACCTCATTATTATATCGTATGCAAAACAAGTTTTGATTTAATTTTTTAAAGAATTATGCTTGACATTTTAATGTGGTAGCCTTCGAGGTTGAGTAGCGCGTACGTCACGAGAGTGGCGACGGGCGAAGAAGCCGAGCCCGTACGCGGTAGCCTTTCGAGGTTGAGTGGCGCGTACGCTGCGAGAGCGACGACGAACGAAGAAGCCGGGCAGCTAGAATACTTTTATATTCTATCTATAGGTAAATTTATAGTGGTGGATAACTTACATGTTATTTGGTGGATAACTTACATGTTGAAGCCTGGATAACTGTCATATTACTGGTGGGTAACTTTTGGGCAAACAAAGTCGTGTTATCCACCCCTAACACGAGACTTATCCATAATTAAGTACTTAAGTTATCCATCATGATACATATAAGTTACCCATCATATATTATGTTTGATGTTTAACGCGGCAGCCTTTACAGGTTGAGTAGTCCATACGCTAAGAGCGACGACGTGCGGCGAGACCGTGCTATTATAATAATATTTTATATTCTATCCATGCGTAAATTTTTATAGTGGTAGATAACTTATATGTAACTTACATGTTGAAGCCGGGATAACTCTTCTGTTACTGGTAGATCACTTGTGGGTAAACAAAAAAATTACCCACATCTAACACGTGATCTGTGGGTAATTTTGTAGTGGTGAATAACTTACATGTTATTGGATGCGTAACTTACATGCTAAATCCCGGATAACTCGCGTGTTACGGTGGATAACTTTTGGTCTAAAAAAAGTTATCAGAACATATCAACATGGAATCTAGTTTCGAAGGTCTCGTCACGACTAGCCTAACGGTAAAAACGGATTGGCCTAAAAAATATTTTAAATTTTCATATTTGAATTAAGCTGGCTAATTAAAAATCTTGTCGTTTAGTGCTTTGAAAGGTACTGTGCATGCAATTGCTCCTATCCGAACGCCCGTTAGATTTTTACATTTTTAGACCGGTCGCTATGTAGCAACGTCCTAAAAATATTGCCTTATTATCCAACACAACTCTTCGTGTCGGCAACAAAAAAAATATCGATGTATTGTGTCTCTGGTTTCCTAGCTTCCTTGGAACAAACATAACTCACACTTAGTGGCGGAGTTTGGGCCAAAGTGCTGGAAGAAAATGGGCTTCCGCATAGCTCCACCACTGCTTGCACTTGTGAAAGTGAAATCTTCAATACAAACTATTGTCCCAGAAAGCAAAGCACTAGTCCGATATTTTTGGCCTTCTGTATAATAAACCACAAACAGCAAAATATCATCATGTACAGACTTCCCCTACAGTAAAGTTGTAAAAAAAGTAAAATAGACTCTTGCATCCATCTTTATGTTTGAAATCCAAAAAAGGGAAATAAATAATTGAGAGGATGGGAGGTTCTAAAATTACTTTTCTTATTTATTAAACTATGACTCTTGCATTCCATCCTTATGTTTCAAATTAGAAAAGGAGAAAAAATATTTCGCAAATTTTGTTTTTTTCCTCATTGCTTCCCAGAACATCGTGCGAACTTGAGCCGTGGTCTGAACCAATGAATGCATCACCACCTGGCCCGAAGGAGAAGTTCCTCCAGTACACGATCGATGCAGGGTTCAACATTGGCGTGTGTGGCTTCTCCGAATGGACAGCTCAAGAACTCCCAGTTTTGCCCTGGTGCGGCGGTGCCCAACACCCACGACAGGATCAGCAGCCGAGCGCCCGTCCCACTCCGCCGCGCGTGCTCGGCTCAAATCCTCACCAGAATCGATATAGATTGCCACTTTGCTGTGCTCCCAATATATGTAAGCAAGGATCTGGTCGTCCCGTGTTCGGCGCCCTAGCCTCTCCCCTCTCTCTCTCTCTCGATGGGTTGACATCACTTCTACCAAAAGTCAAACGATAAATAATCCTATTACTACGAAGTATACTACAGCTTAAATGCCATGCCAGATCCGAGCCATGGAGGAAGCGTGATTAATCAGTAGTACTACTTAGCTTATATTCCCCCCGTTTCAAAAAATATGAGATATTTTAACTTTGTGAAAAGACTATATCTAGATCTATTTTAGTGTGTAGTGTAGATTCACTCCAAATCTATATGAACCTATACACTAAAAGAGGTTTAGATACACTATTTTAACAAAATTAAAACATCTTATATTTTAAAACGAAGGGAGTAATAGTTAATAATCTTTGGCGAAGCATAAACTCATAAACTGTGAATCGATCGTATCTGCCTCTTAAACAGCACACACTCCAACGTCCCAGGTTTATTCCCTTGCCCTTCCATGGCACCAGCGGGCACACAGGGCTTCTGTGTTGACATTTGGATCGAAGTCAAAATTTCAACACTCACCCTACGTCTTTGCCTTTTGACCTATTGTGACGTGTTTTGGGGAGCCGCAGTATTTTTTGTTTTAGTTCTGCGTTGGCCAGGATTTGATCCTAGGACCTGTTGCTTTGATACCATATTGAATTGCATGCACTAGCCAACGCAACCAAAAGTCCGAACTGATGGAAAGAGTTAGTCAATTTATTTCAACAAAAATCAAACGAAAAGAAAGCACTGGCTCACGGCCGGTCAAGTGGCAGCTGGACACCTGTCCTTAGGGGACGCGCCTTCAATTCGCCCCGTCCTTTGGTTGCTGGCCGGCAGCACGACGATGGAGCACAGCGCATTGAAGACAGGGACCTTACCGGCCGCATTAATGGCGCCAGGGCGACCGTTGGGCGGGGACGAGAAGGCGCGTTGACCGGTCCGCGACCGGGAGGCAGACGCAGGGGCCGAGTCCGGCACGCACTCGCTGTCGGAGCTGAACTGGCGAGCGGGGCGGGGATGTGTCGAGTCCACCAGCGACGGCTCCCAATGTAGATTTGGATCGGCCGGACTCGCGGAGTCGTGCAGGTGGCTGTGACGCCGCCGAGCGAGGAACCATGGCGCCTGGGGGGAGAACCTAGCCGTGACGAGCTGCTGCAGAGGCAGGTGGGAGGTGGTGGCTGGCTGGGAGGGCGTTGGCGGCGAGGTGGTTGCAGGGGTCGGCACTGTCGCTGCACCCGAGAGCTCTACCATATTAGGACACCGCGTTCTCCGGTTCGTGAGTGTGCTAAGGGCATGTACAATGCTAGAGAAGACGGGTCTTCTCTTAGCCCTCCACGTAATCTAGAGAAGGTAATAAAAATAAATTGTACAATGGGTCATCTCTTATTGTCATCTCTAAGAATTAATGTGAATTGACTAATTATAGTAAGAAATTATGTTGATAAGAGAAGACATAAGGTACAATGGAGAAAAATAGTCTTCTCTTATTTTTAAGGGATCATCCCTTAGCTAAGGGAAAACAACCTTCTCTTTCTTCGTTCTCTCTCCTCCAACTAAGCAAAAATCCGACGTGGCAACCATAAGAGAAGGCTGACACAATCACATTGTACGTGCCCTAATACTTTTTTGCCTGTGTCTATAAAGTCCATTGTTGTGTGTGGACTGGATCAATAAAATCCAAACACCTTGCGCATGTTGTTCTGTGATAAATCGTGCTACATATTTCTTTTTTTTGTGTGTGAGACATATAAGGGACTCATTGACTCGGATCTCAACCAACATGGACATTTAGGATTTCTATTGCTGTCGGAAACAATTCATAATTCTCCAGGTTGTTCGCAATTATTTGAGTGATCATCAGATCGATCTAGATGTGTAGCTTCAAGCTGCCAATCATAGATGCGACGAAGATGATGATTTGACTGGCAAGTATGTTCTGATTTCGCTGAGATGATATTTCATTTCAAGTTGTCGAACTTTATTGGCAGGTGCTACTGTTTTCGAGGATTTTGCCAAAGAAGTTGGGTCTACCCAATTTTCAGACGATGAAAGATCTGTTTTTCATAGAGGAGAATCATGTGAGGGAATCGTACAAGAAACAACTGTCTAGCTCTCGCTGTAAAAAAGAAGACCGTCTATCTATTTGTACCAAAAGGAAAATAAAAAAAGCTGTCTAACGGTGCTGTGGGGTTACATTTGTGGTTAAGGATAGTACCCACGGCCCAATGGCCCATTAAGGGCTTAACAATAGACCCTAGTTTTTTTTTGAGAGAAAACAATAAACCCTACCGTGAAATCAAACGCTTGTGTGTCCTTGTTGTCACAATTATGTTAAACTTTTTGTGTGAACGGCATATATTCAGTCAGGTCAGCTTACAATCTTGCCAGATCAAACAACTTTTTTTGTCTCGCGCAGCAAGTGTGGTGGAGGCAGCCTCCGCTGCTAACGAGGAAAGGCATTGGAAAATGATTTGGAAAATCAATGCTCCGGGAAAATGAAAATCCATCTCTAGAGATTTGCGCACAACTGCCTACCGAGTGGTACCCAGCTTCATCGTCGCCATGTTCCAGCTAGCGTTGCATGTATCTTCTGTGGTAGAGAGGACGATGTCGAGCATGCCTTCTTGCAGTGTCAGTTTGCGGCTGAAGTTTGGCGCTTGGTCAGGAGTTCCTTAGTTTTCGGCTTGCTCGACATGATTTCATGTCACCCAAGCACCGACTCTTCGATTTTTTGCTGCAGGCGTCTGATCTGGAGTCTACTGTTCTTGCTGTGGCGTATTGGCACATCTGGGAGGCACAAAATGATGCACGCAGCCAGACCCCAAGCACATGAGTGCAAAGATTACCGCATATGTGGACATGATCGTACAACATTGCTATAAGGCCAAGACCGACACTAGGTGTGAGCCCAGAATGTTGTAATCGCGACAAGCAAATACTGAAGAACGAAAGGAAACGTAGCAAAGAGACATATTTAACATGGAAAAACCTATCCAACAAAGAGAGAAACAAACCACAGAAGCCAACCAACAAACTTCACTATATCGGAGAATGTTTACAAACGCCGGGAATTTTCACTGATGCAACTTTTCTAGCCGAGGGTGGGGGTGGGGAGGGGGAGCCCCGGGCGTCCCTGTTGGGCACCATTACGGGCCTCGCTTCGCTCGTCAGTAGTTAGCCTCCTTAATTAAATTTGAATCATACTTCAACACATGAAGCATCACAAATGGACAAAGCCGCCGCCAGGGGAGGTTATGGTTAACGTGAATGTAGCGTTGTTTACTGAGAAGCAGCGTATGGCAATGGGGGCTGTTTTCGAGACTCTATGGGACAGTGCCTGCTGGCGGCGAGTGAATCTTTGCTGGGTTTCATGCCCCGAGAACTAGCTGAGGCTCTTGCCCTTCGCCACGCGGTGTCAATTATTGCTAGTGACAAGGGATACAGATCGGTAATCTTTGCGTCTGATTGTCTGTCCTTGATCCAGCGTGTTAACTCTCCGAAACCTGACCGCTCTCCACTGGGTTCAGTGATATATAAAGGACATCAGGACAATGGTAGCAAGTTTCTCCTCGGCTATATTCTAACATGCTCGGCGTTCATCTAATAAAGCGGCACATATTTTGGCTAGATCCTGTGATGTTCCTAGCGTAGGTTTTCTTTCTGCTTTTACTCTGGAGTGCACCTGGGAGACTCTTTGTATTGATGTTACATTGACCAATAAAGTGCCATGTTTCTGTAAAAAAAAGTTAGACTTACATAAGTTTGTTAGGGAAAAGATTTACGGACAGATGTGTAATCGATTGATTGGTTAAAATCCTCGTCGTTCCGTGAATTGAATTCAGGTACCTCGTCATCCCTCCGATTTCTCTCCACGTGTAATAATCCACTTATATCCAGTAAAAATCAGTGCGTCGACGTAGCAGAGGCGGATCTAGGGAGGGGCGAGGGGTGGCCAGGCCCCCCTATGGTCGCCCCCCTCAAGGATATGCAGCGGGGGATAGCACTAATTTTGATGCTCAACTGCTAATTGTAATACTCTGTCCACTAGCTTAGACCAATGTGTGCAATGTGCTAAATTGCTAAAGTTTTATGGGACAACCCCAAAACATTAGCCATCAAGGGATAGTACAAAACTATTGAATCATAAGGGACAATCGCAAAACATTAACCATCAAGGGATATTACAGAACTATTGAATCATAAGGGACGATCGCAAAACATTAGCCAAGGGATAGTATATACCTATTGAAACATCACAAAAGCACATATCGAGAAACTAATCCATGGGATACATCTGAATTTCTTCTCTACTCAGTTTCCCTTGATGATTTAGTCGGCTTATTTCTCCCTTCTTCGTCATCGCTGCGGCTCCGCTGTTGGTATCGGGATTTTGTATTCAGGTGTCGTCGTGTCCGTTATTACTGATTAGTGAAGGAACAAAGAACAACTCCCATGTGTCTGGTATAACTATCAACTATGGCATGCTACCGCCACACAACATGTCCAATACGTGAACTGATCGTCCTAAGGTATGATCCCAGATATATGCATGTTGGCTACTGGAATTGCTACTTTGATTGCCCCATGTAATAGAAATTGCTTAATCAAATCAATTACAGATTATATACACTAGAATTTTTTAGGAAGTATTTAGGGATTAAATAATTATTGAATTATTGTGCTATTGAGTTACTTGATAGCTCTGGGCATAGACCTACACTTAAACTAGTAGAATGTAGTTTGCTCATTTTATTACAAAACATATAATGTTACAGTTTGATATCCATATTATACATAATAAGACTTGGTATAGTTTCAGTGTTTATCTTTTTATGGTGAATTCTTCTTTGCCCCACATGCTCATATACTGATGTGTCCCTTGATTTATTTAGTATTTATTTAGTATTCTTCTACAACCTTATATAGTTATTCATATTTTTAATGAATTTTTTTGTAAATTTTACCGTTCATGAGATCATAGACTTGTCATTTGACGGATTTGTAGTAGTAAAGCAAATAAAATGAAGCTTTAATTATAGAAAATATGTTAGGATAACAAAACTACATATATTAAGATCCGGTATAGTGTTAGTGTATACCTATTTTATGGTCGTTGTGCTCTTGGCTCCCCTTACGGTCAATTCCTGGATCCGCCCCTGCGACGTAGGCCCAAGTGTTGTAGAGATGAGAAGAGCTGAGCCGGCAAGGCTATCGATCGGAATAAAAAACGAAGGCAGATTCGTGAAAATAACAGACTCGATCGGAACTGTGCCGTCGTGTCCCGTGTACATACTGTACGCGTACGTGTGTCTACCCAAATCCAGCACGTTATACGCACGGCACGGTCGAGGACCCGAAGAGCAGCCAAATCGGCAATGGCGGCGGCGTTCGGACACGTGGCGAGGAGGCTCGGCGGGGGCGCGCTCCGGCAGACGCAGGCGGCAGCCTTCTCGCGCCTCTCGCCGGCCGTCGAGGCGCAGCAGCCACGGTTCTGTCCCAGGCTCATCCACACCGAGGTATGTGCACGTCCAGAGATTCGATTCCATCGATGCAAACGCAAATGCAAACCGATATCTGTACTCTTTGCCAGCGTTCTTCTGATTTTCCCGGCAAAGAAGCATTGGTCCTGAAGAATAATGTCAAGAAGAAGAAGACGGAGCAGCTGCACGAGCTCGGTGGCGCCTCGACGACTGGCAAACCGCCGTCTCACGATCTCCTTGGACACATCAAGCGTAGCCACGGTGACTTCTTGACTAGGTACTTCTCTATAAGTTTGTTTATTACTTCCTTCATTCATTCACCAATACAAGATGTCTTAGCAAACTAATTTAGTTTACTAAAACTTTTTCAGTATTAATTAGTTAACAGAGGGAGTATATGACAATGTTTATTTATTTGTATCATCTCACCTTGCAGGAGACCGTCGGCAGCAGCAACCGCCGCCGTGCTATTTATGGGTTATTTGGGAGCGTGGTATGTGGGGGTTAGATATGTCTTCGAATCAATGGAATTACAACGACGTGCACCCGTTGTATACCCAGAAAATCCCTAACCCGACCTTTAATCTAGAGATCCTCCTCATCGTCTTGTTCTACCTAAACAACATATTTGATTGTGTTGTCAATGTTACATATTTATGAACTACTGTACCATATTTTATCTTTATGATGTACAATAATATTTTTAGTCTTCTTAGCAATTAAATTCTTTGATTTTGCTATGTTTTTTTGGGTACGGTTCAACATGCATTTGAGTTCTTTGACTTTGCTAGTGGAACGGGAGGCAAGGTATCAAGTCAACAACTTGTTTGAAAACTGGGATAAATCTTTTCGCCCATGGTATATTTCAGATTTTCTTTAAATCTCAAAACCCATGTGTATGGAATTTCATATGTGTGGGAAGAGGAGTGAGAGCTAACTTTGGTTCCACATGGAAGTTGGAGTTATATGTGGTAGTATTTGTCTTTGTCATGCTTTATATTCGTCATGTTGCCACCCATATAGTATGTTCGAGCAGGGCCGTCTCCAGAAATTGGGGGCCCCGGTGCGAAATGTGACATGTGATGCTCTCATGATCGCTTTGGTGTCCTCACACTCAGGGTCATACATCTAGTCACATTGGTTGTTTAAGAATAAAGTTAGAGCAATATACTGCCCTCATGTTCATATGTATCACACCCAAGGTTGAGATGAGCTTCTAGTTTTTGTTCCTTGTTCTGTTTTTAACCAGATTCATACTTTAATTTTTAGAAAACATGATTACTTGATGATGATTGAGAAAAATGATCCTATTATCTTAATGAAAGAAACACAAACAAAGGTATAGTACATCTGCATGAATTATCAATTCTAGCCAAGATTTGGCAAGTTAGAAGGTGAGGAAAAATAGATCCAACCTAAGTGACGAGCTAACTTACTGAATTTATGCAATCAATGTGTGCAAATCTTGGACCTTGGAGGCTTAGAGTTGGGCATGGCGACAAGAACTGACGATGTGGAGTTTATTCAGTGCATACCTCGGGCTAGGTGTGGTTTTTTGTGTGTGAGAATGCGTTAGATGGGGAATTGGCGAGTAAACGAGTAGTACTAGAAGATGAAGTCAGTTGTACCAGTATATGATCCGGTCGGCAGGGAGGGATCGTCCAAATCGATCTCCGGCACTCAGGCATGAAGACAGGCTGGAGGTCCGCCGGTGGCTCGGTGCTCATTGGGTGCAGCAGCACCACGCAAAGATGGAAGCTGAACGGAGTACCAATCGATCGGTTCACATTAACTTATTGAACTTCTTTGTTCACGTGAAGTCTATTGGGCTTTATTAGGCTTTTACCTGATTAATAGTCATATGTTTAACTAAAGTTAAGTGAGATTTGGGGGCCCCAAAATATTGGGGGCCCTGTTCGGTCGCTCATCTCGCTCATGGCCATCAACGGGCATGTGTTCGAGTTACATGTGGTAGTATTTGTCTTTGTCACACTTTATATCCTTGAATTAATCACGAAAATATTGCCTTATTATCCGACACAACTCTCCGTGTCGGAAACAAAAAAATCAGCATATTGTGTCTCTGCCTCCCTGGCTTCCTCAAAGCAAACATAACCCGCACTCGGTGCCAGAGCATGGGATAAAGTGCTAGGGGGCAAATAGACCAAATACTCCCTCCTTCCAGAAATAACTGAGTTGAGTTTATCAGGATTTGAATGTATCTAAACACATTTTAGTGTATAGATGTATTTGAATCTAGAAAAACTCAAGCAAGTTATTTCTGAATGGAAGGAGTACTATTTTTAGGGGCAAATGGGCCCAATAGTACTAGTTTGTAGCTAAATTCTTCATGGGTGTGTGTGGGTGGGTGGGTTGGGGGGTGTGGGCCCCATGCCCCCAACTCTACATAGCTCCGCCACTGCTTGCACTTATGAAGTTAAATCTTCAATACGGACTATTGCCCAAAACCGCAAATCACTAGTCCGATATTTTTGGCCCTCTCTAAATAGTAAACCACAAATAGAAAAATATCATCATATACGGGCTTCCCCTCGGGAAAGTTGTAAAAGAAAAGTAGAGTAGACTCTTGCATCCATCTTTATGTTTGACATCCGAAATAGAGAATAAAAAAAGAAAGAATTCGAGGTTCCAAAATTACTTTTATTATTTACTAAACTATGACTCTTGCATCCATCCTTATGTTTCAAATCAGAAAAGGAGATTTTTTTTGAGAGAATATGGGGTTGCAAAATTACCTTTTGTATTCATTAGAACATTTCCTCATTGGTTGCCGTAACATTGTGCGAACTTGAGGTATGGTCCGAACCAATGAATGCATCCCCACCTAGCCTAAAGGAGAAGTTCCTCGCGTACAAGCGAGGAGATCCTTGCACGATCGATGCATGGTTGAACACGTGTTCAGATCGATCGATTCAGCCATTCGCGTGCGTGGCTTCTCCGAATGGAGAAGTCAAGAATTCCCAATTTTGCCCCGATGCGGCAGTGCCCAAGTTGCGTGCGCATCCACTACTCGAACCTTGCTTTCAGTGCTATATTTCGACCGGATTCTTTTCCTTTGCTTTTGCTGAGTTAGTTCAATGTGCGCATCCTGTTTTAGCTAGATCTAGTGGGTATGCTCCTTTAAGTTAGGGAACATTTTATTTTTGTTGATTTAGTTGTTATGTTTGCATTTCCGTATACCTTGCTTATGACGCATATAGCGCAGAGGGTAGTTAAGTCAGGGATGCTATTCTAGTTTCATTCTATTCATCGAGAGGTGATAATAGGAATAGAGATTCTTCTGTTTCTGATGATCTACAAATAGATAGTGAGGATGTCCAAGCACGCACCCGTCCACTCCGCGACATGTTCGGTGCCCTAGCCTCTCTCTCTCTCTCTCTCTCTCTCTCTCTCTCTCTCTCTCTACATTACTAAAAGTCAAACGATGAATAATTCTACTACTAGTACTTCTACTACGAAGTATACAAACAGTTTGAGACTAACCCTAAAATCTGGGGAAAATCCATATGCCATCTAACATGAGAAAAATGCTTACTTAATCCATATGTCATCGTTGTGCTTGTTAGAGGTAATTCATGGTTGATTCATGCGGGGATGTCTTTCTTTTAAGTTCGAAGGCGTCAGGGATGGAGTAAGCTGGGGCCATGCAGTTTTGTGAAATCCCACTAGTTAATATGTGGTTTTGACCCTTAAAGTTACCTAAAATTATCTATATGCCCCTCTAACTTATTTTATGTGCAATTGGCGCCCCTTGTGTCACATTCCTGGCTCCATCCCTAGAAGGCACGATTTGCCTATTTGCATGCTATGCAATAGGATAGTCAATGTCATCGTTGTTCTTAGATCGACGGGGTTAGGATGAAATGTATTTTTTTTTAACCTTAACACTTCAGGACAAAAAAGGGACTTTCTTCGGGTATAGTTAATTAACTACTTCCTCCGTCCGCAAAAGAGTGTGCTTCCAACTTTCTTGGAGAGTCAGGCTATTTTAGACTTTGACCGAATTTGCACAAAAACACAACAATATTTATGAAATGAAACCAAATAACTATATGATAAGAATATATTTTATCCCGAATCTAATGATACTAATTTTATGACATAAATGTTTATGCTCTTCTGTATATAAATACGGTCAAACTAAAAAAGTTGAACTCCCCAAAAGAACTGGAAGTACACTGTTTTCCTAGATGGAGGGAGCAGTTGCAAAGCACGAGGGTAAACAATTCCGACGTTCCGGGCATAATATTCCCAGGTTTATTTCCTGCCCTCCCATGGCACGAGAGGCCAGTTTTATCTCTGGGTTGACATTTGGCGCGAAGTCAAAATCAAACAAAAACAATGCGCTGGTCAAGTGATACTACAGCTGACAACCGCGCCCACCTAGAGCATCTGGACGGGGCACGTGAAACCAGGCGGATCGATTACGTGCAAAATCCGGAGGCGATCTTCCGTCTTTATATCCTGACGCCGCAATCCGATCCATCAATCGCTGACGCTCTTCGTGCGCGCCACTAGCTCGATCCCGGCGTTTGACTTTTTTTTCCTGCAGAGAGCCAGCGAGCTATATAAACTTCGCCTCGATCCTATGTCAAAAGTCAACCACAACGTACATGACTGATCGACGTCCTCAGTTCGTCGCACCAGCTCGCGTCCTCTCACCTTTGCCTCCACCGGTCAGATGGACAGCTCCGCCAGCGATTGGGGTCTTGAGGCCGTCGTCAGGAGCTGCGGCGGTAGCACGGTCGACGTCCCAAGCTCGGAAGCACCAGAGCAGCAGCCTCTGGTGGCGGCTCGTGGGGAAGCCGTCGTCGCCCGACCGGTGAATGTGACTGTGACGGCGGCCTCCTCCTCGTCCTCGTCGCTGTACCACGTGCTGGACTACCTAGACTTGGATGTCAGCGTCCACTTGGCCCAACCTAGCACTCAACCTACGTTCTGGACGTTTATGCGCTCATAGCCTAACTATAAGAAGAAAGACCACTCCATCCAAAAACCCGGACTGAAAGGAGGAAGGAATCTCTCCCTTATAAGGTGGGTGTGGCCTCCTCCCGTAGACGAGGTGGGACTAAACTAGTGTAGCCTCCACCGGTCAACAGCAGCCTAACATCCCATCCCCTAAGAAGCCCCTCAGGAAGGCATGGCGATCGCTACGTCTAGGATGCGTCCACTTGGCCCAGCCCAAAGACTCAACCCACGTTACGGGCGTTCATGCGCTCACAGCCCAACTATAAGAAGAAAGCCCACTCCATCCCAAAAGCCCGGACTGAAAGGAGGAAGGAATCTCTCCCTTATAAGGTGGGTGTGGCCTCCTCCCGTAGGCGAGGTGGAACTAAACTAGTGTAGCCTCCACCGGTCAACAGCAGACTAACATTGGAGCACGAGCGGCTACTGCCTCGGGCGCCATTCTCCATCACGCCGTCGGCAGGCCGCGAGCGGGTGCCCGAGCGCGACGTACTCATCTCCTTCCCGGTCGCCTCGACGTCCGGTGCGGCAAGGAAGCGGGCCGGCCGGAAACCGGGCGGCCGTGCTCCCAGGCGGCCTAAGAGGAGGTATGAGCATGCATGTTGAAGCGATGGTTAACTGATAGTCTGATACTACTGCTACATGTTTCATGACGCAGCAAGAGCAAGAAGAGCCAGGTGAAGAAGGTGGTGCGCGAGGTGCCGGTGGCCGACGGCAGCGTATCCGGCGGCCCCGACGACCAGTGGGCGTGGCGCAAGTACGGCCAGAAACCAATCAAGGGCTCCCCGTACCCACGGTAGTTAATTTCTCAGACCATTGGTCGCCTCTCACGCCACGCCAGAGGTGGCATCGTAGAACTGAAACTGAACTGCTTGTGCGTGCAGAGGGTACTACAAGTGCAGCAGCCTGAAGGCGTGCACGGCGCGGAAGCTGGTGGAGCGCAGCCCCGCCAAGCCCGGCGTGCTCGTCGTCACCTACATCGCCGACCACTACATCAACGCGCTCGCCGGCACCACGCGCGACCTGCCCCATTCGCCGCCCGTGTCCGACGACGCGGCCAGCAGGCGCGAGGACGACAGCGCCGACGTCTCGTCCTCCGTGGCTGGCGCGGATGACGAGTCCGAGCTATGGGCGCCCGTGGACATGGACATGGACGTGGGGCTCGATAATATTTTCAGCGCTTTCGATGACGATTTTGACAATTTCTTCGATGACGGCGATGATGACGTTCTCGGGCGATCAGTTTCGCTCTAGTTTGAGCGTGAGGCTAATTTTAGGGAGGTATAATATGATGTTTAATTAGCATGCATGAGCGTGAGGCTAATTTTAGGGACTTATTGGCTACATATCGGAAAAGGAGTTTGTTAATGGTTGCACATATCATCATTGGGTTGTTATTTTTGTCTGCATGATTGTAGTAAACCATTATAGTTGTTTGATCGCACATATTGCAGACTGTGATTCGTTTATATTTGAGGTATAACTATTTTTTTTTTTGAAAAAAAAGATAATTCTCGATGGTTTATTTTCACGAACTAGGCTTTCGCCCCGCTTTATAAATAAAGTCAAATGGCCAAACCGATACAAAGTGATGAGGAGTTCCTCTTACAAGCAGATCAAAGATAAACACTAAAGCCTAGAAAGCAACAAGCTTGCCACTGAAGACGATGAGGCTAAGAAGACCGGAGCTCCACGACAACGCCTCGAAGAAGGTAACGACGCCCCAAGCGCCGCCGCCGCCGAGACCACAGGGGTCAAGGGTTTTCACCCGGAGCCCTACTGGGGTGAGAGTAGCCACAATAACGCCCCCAAGAGGGTCACGACACCCGCGAAAGTCGTCGTTGTCGGCGCCGAAGCACTGGGCTTTCGTCCAGAAAAACTCTCGCCACAGTTGGAACCTCGGACCACCACCATACTTCGAGCTGAGCTTCCAAACGTGATTTGGGTGCTGCCACCACCAGGAGCCCCTGAAGCCCTCTCCTTGCCACCCACATGGACCAAAGAGAAGGGCCACCACCACTGCAACGCCGCCCCGTCGTCGAGACACCCGTGCAGTCCACCTTCCGGGGCCGCCGCCCCAGCATCCACAAACTTGTGTCGAGGCTCCAACAAGTGTCGCACCGCAAAACCGCTGGGTAGGGCGCGGTATGGCGGCACCGGGTCGGCAGGTCTCGGGCCACCCGGCCGCCTAGGGGAGGGGAACCGCCCTCCATCCCCATAGCCATGGAGATTGCCATCCGGAGTCATAGCAGCAGTGCCAACCAGGCCAAGATCAGGCCAAGATCAGCCCGGCCCGCCGGCCAGGCCCAAATCTGGCCCGTCAACTCCACCGCCGCCCTGCTGCAGCCAGGCAGCCGCGCCGCCGTCGGCCAGCGACCCGCGCCTTCCTACCCCATCGAAGCCGCGCAGACCAAGCCGCCATGCCCCGCCGCCGGAGATCCTCGGACGCGCCGCCGTAGCAGTGCCATCTCGCGCAGGTTGTCGGCGAAGGGAGTGCCCCCGCCCGAAGCAGCACCGCCGCGGCGCCGCCCTGCGACCACGCATCTGCTGCGCATCCCCGCGGCTGCCGCGTCGCCGCTGGCCGAGCTCGCCAGCACCCGCGCCATCCGCCACAGCCGTAGATCTTGGGTCGCCACTGCCGTCACAGACGCGCCATGAAGCCGCCACGACGCCGCCAGAGCTATCGCGCCGCCGCACCCCTCACTAGCACGGCGCCCAGGCGGGCTATCTCGACCCACGTCGAGACCTCCACGCGAGGGGGAAGGGAGGGCCCCGCCGCCGCCAGCGCCCGGCCTTTGGCCGGCGACGCCGTCCGGCGGCGGCGAGGAGGGAGGATAGGGAGGAGGGGTCTGGAGGCGACGGGATAGGGTTCCCTCCCCGTCGCCCGCGGGAGCGACGCGAGGGAGACGGGGACTAGAGGAGAGGGATGTTTTCATCGATCTTCGCTATATTCCTTTCAGCTTCGATAGTTTATTTTTTCGAAAACAAGGTTGAGACTCCCTCACTATGCATCCAAGTGATGCACACAACCAATTTTGACGCAAGACAACGAGGCCAAAAACATCAACAAGCAAAATGCATGGCATACACAACTACGACAGAAACCACCACAAGGCAAGATCTAAAACCTAATAAAATAACCATACAATAATATTCATCCTAATTGCCGAGACTACCAAATGAAGGTCAGCACATTAGTAAGTAAATGCCACCTTCAACAAGATAACAACCCATGTTTGTCGTTGTTGAGTCCGACAATAAAGGTTTAGAACATGAGTTTTCACCATGGATATAAAGTGGTGCTCGAATCACAATCTTCATAACAAAGCTTCCATAGTAGTGATAGCCAAATCTATGGGCATGCCGAAACATGGATATGGTAGCCACATCCACCAGAACTATGGGCCACTGCCCAACTTCTGCGTGAACTAGTTTGACTAGCTTGACGTAAAATAGCCAATAAAACCTGACGGTGGTCACACCCTTGATGTTAATCGATCATGTCACCAAATCGGAGATAATGATGTTGTCAATGAAGTCACTTGACTCCTGCAGCTGGGTTATAGCTCCCAGGTACGAGAGTTTATCATCGCAAAGATCGGCATGATTGAGCACCGAAGTAGAAGATGTCTCGGAGTATCCACACGTTCCAATGTAGCGTCACCGTCCTGTCCTGCGATCAAGGACAAAAAAATCACGGAAAGACAACTTGTTGAACATTAGTACCGCTGGGATCTCCCTCTAGATTAGAACTAGAAATATGGTAGAATTTTGGCAACTCTTTCATAGGGAGAAAGGCGTCACACATATTGTCCATCAGCTAGGGTTTCGGGCGCTGACCTTCAGACGACAGCCAAGGGACAACCTGACAGGGGGTGGAGACTTAGGTTGCCCCATCCCTTCCTTTTATAGGTGGACAAGCACTCTAGGTTGGCTAAGGTAGCCCTCCCAAGTTTTGTAGAGTCCTACTAGGTTTCATTAGAGGAGTCCTACTAGAACATGAACTTCCCTCCTAATGAAGATTGACCTAGGGGAAGCGCCTGGCTCCTTAGGGAACGTGGGGTAGCCGGATAGGGACCTTCCAAACTCTTCTAAAATTGTGTAGAACCTTCTAAAACATTTTGACACCTTACGTACCTTCCGGAAAAGTTCCGAACAAATCCGGGATCACTCTAGACCTCGAGATCATCCCAAGCACTTTTGAAACTCTTCTCTCTTATCTTCACATCTTTAGTTGCAATCCTAATTAAATAACGCTAGAACGTTAAGCGTGTGATCCTATAGCCACAAGCATAAATAGAGGCACCGAATATGTCCAGTTTTTTTTTGCGAAATTCCTCCTATCTATAATGATCAATAACAGTACAAAGGAGGCCAAAAGTAGTAGAAAAATACAAATCGGTCACTAGACCACCTAGCGACGAGTACATACACTAGCACGAGTCGAAGGCGCGTCGCCGTCATTGCTCCTCCATCACCGGAGCCAGGCAAAGCTTGTCGTAGTAGATATTAATATAGTAGATAGATGGGAAGTCGTCGTGCTAAGGCCTCAAAGGACCATCACACAAGAACAACATCCATCGTCGAAGATGAAAACAATAGATCAGAAGAGAGTAACCTCAAACCACACCAGCGAATACGAAACACGACTTGAGATCCGCAGGGCACACGACTCTACACGCCCTCCGCCGGTGCTAGGCGCACCACCGGAGTGAGGATAAGGCGATGATAACTTTATTCTTATTTCAGGATGTAGCCACCCCTCAACATCCCGAAAAGGATAAACAGTTTAAATAGAGAACATGAACCTTCTCGGACAAGAGGCCGTGGTACGCCGCACCTCCAAGATACCAAGGCTATCGGAGGTGAAGCAGTGCTACCGGCAAGAGGAACAAAACCTTAATGGGGTTTTACACTTTTACCGGCCTCGCCGCCTCTCTCTCGTGCCCTCGATCAGGCGTCGTACTGGTTCCGAATATGTTCAGTTTTGGAAGTCAAAAATTGGGTTTGAGTTTGGTGCGCATACCATCGTTGATCAACGATAAACAACTCTAATTCTGTCCAGTTTTGAATCCCTACTGATCAATGGCCGGTCATGCGCTAGAGAGAGTTTCTGGGTTGACATTTGGGGCAAAGTCAAAATAAAAATAAACCAATACGCTGGATAGCTGGACGAGCGAGGCACGTGAAGACGGGATAAAGTAGGGTGGTCGGTTACGTGTAAAATCCCGATGCGATCTTCCTGCCGCGATGATGAATCGCACACGATCTTCGTGCGCGCCACTGGCCAGCTTTGCGGCGTTTGACTTTCTGCGAAGCGCATCTCGCCGCAACACAGAGCTACTAGTATATATACGCAGTCAACCACGCCGTCACACACTCGATCGCCTCATCATGGATGGCTCGAACGATTGGGGTCTCGAGGCGGTCGTCAGGAGCTGCGGCGGCGGAACGGCCGCTGCCGTCGACGTCCCCAGCTCCGAAGCAGCAGAGCCGCCTCCGATGGCGCCTCCTCGCCGGGAAGTAGAAGTAGATGTCGGGCGATCGGCGAGGGTGGCGGCGTCGTCATCGTCGTTGTACGACGTCCTGGAGTACCTGGACTTGGAGCACGAGCAGCTGCCTCGGGCGCCATTTTCCATCACACCGTCGTCCCGTGAGAGCGAGGTGATCATCTCCTTCCCCGCCGCCGCCTCGACGTCAGGCCAGGTGCGGCCGGCGAGGAAGCAGGACGGCGGGAAACCGGATGGCCGTGCTCCCAGGCGGCCCAAAAGAAGGTAAGCATCTTTGTTACTACCTCAGTTTGCAGCGATCGATTTGCCTGTATGACGAAGAGATGACTGATATGCGTTCGAGTTTCATGCAGCAAGAGCAAGAAGAGCCAGGTGAAGAAGGTGGTGCACGAGGTGCCGGTGGCCGACGGCGGCGTCTCCAGCGGCCCCGACGACCAGTGGGCGTGGCGCAAGTACGGCCAGAAACCAATCAAGGGCTCCCCGTACCCACGGTAATTATGTGCACCAACCACCAGGCCATGATCACACACATCGCAAGTGAACTGAAACTGAAATTATTTGTTCGTGCAGAGGGTACTACAAGTGCAGCAGCCTCAAGGAGTGCACGGCGCGGAAGCTGGTGGAGCGCAGCCCGGCCAAGCCCGGCGTCCTCGTCGTCACCTACATCGCCGACCACTGCCACGCCGTGCCCACCCACATCAACGCGCTTGCCGGCACGGCGCGTGACCCGCCCCATTCGCCGCCCATGTCTGATGACATAGCCAACATGCGCCAGGATTACAGTGCCGGCGTCTCATCCTCCGTGGCCACTGTTGCGGACACCGGCGCGGACGGCGACTCCGAGCTCTGGTCGCCCGTGGACATGGACGATATGTTCGGTGCTGTCGACGAGGACTTCGACCATTTCTTCGATGACGACGATAATGGCGTTTATGAGCAATCGGTTTCCCTTTAGTTTTTCATGCTAATTTTGCAAAGGATGTTCAATTAGCATATACTACATGAATATTAATGGCCATTCTTTTTTGGGTGGGGATATCGTCTGGCCCTATATATATTGGCTAGATGTCGAAAAAGGGAATTCGTTCGATTGGTGTAGTACATATAAAGCACTCAAACCAAGCAAAACTAATGCAAGATAAAAACCCACTACAATACACACTATTACTTCAATTTGCTTAATTCTGTTTTTCTCTAAACGGTGAACACCACTTCTTGCTATGGCACCTCCTTGGTTCCCAATAAACAATAAACAGAAATTGGTCAAACGCTAGATTGCGGCCTAACAACTCTACCATCTCCCATCAACGCGACATCGAAAGAAATAGTCAAAAACACCTTCATATATATTCATGCGGAGCTCATCCGTCCGGAACTTCACCATCTTGAGAGGTTTGGAATACCATGCTGAGAATTATAAGTTATTGTTGCAAGATGCAAGCTGTTAAGTCTAACAAGAATAGTTTTTGAAAGAACAAAGCAGGAAAATGTAGATGGTTCAAGCCATAGCCTATCATGACTGACTCCTATTCTCAAAACAATATATACTCTAACATTTTCGAATATTTTTTCTCGATGCCACGATTTCGTTGCCCTCTCCAAATATGCAGATAACACCGACCCTCATGTCCCTTCACAAGGTTGTGGTATTCATTAGTGGAGACTAAGGGTAGAATCGCATAACTAAACCATTTTGCAGGCAACTCTCCTCTGATTGCCAACGATTCCACTTGTCCCCATCATACATGTTTTAGAGAATATTAACACTCTCTTATTAATTCAGTGCCTAATATGTTTACTTATCTACTTATTTTTTTTGCACAAGCATATGTACACAAGCAACAACCGATAGAATAAGTACCATGGTATGTAGTTTGCTCGATCAATAGAAATAACTGGTTTATCCTTCATCGAGATTTCAAAGATCATGGATCTATTAAATATACGGATTTTATGTAATTTTCTTTTGCATTTAATACTTTTCTTATAGAATACTAATATTTTTTAGTCTTTTGTGTGATCAAGTGGCGGAGCTTGACAAGCATAGTTGAGACACCCAAAAACGCTAATCATGCATAAACTTTGAGTAATATTTAAAATTTTAGCATGAATATTAAATATATCTCTAATATGTTTTCTGGAGTAGGGGGGTCATTGCCCCCTTGACTCTAGGGAAGCGCTGGCACGTTAAATAAGGGACTCTTGATTTCATGTTGTCCTAGGGCCCGCAAAATCTGTGGATGGGCCCTGCCGCCATGGATGCCGCAAATATTCTCATGTCCATCCTTGTCCTCCCTAGAGTTGAGGTCGACGTGGTTCGTTATGACGACACCGAACCTAGACCGAGAAAGAGGCTATGCGGGGAGGGGGCTTAGCGGGATGAAAGGAGGGGCCGGTGCATCCACATAGGAAATGCTAGCTATGCATGGGCCGCAAGGGTAGGCTATGGTCACTTTTAGGCCCGGCTCTGGCCCATCACGACTTTGTACGACGGCCAAGGGTCCATGCCAGCGGGGGTGGATTGCAAGGCCCAACACACCTGCCCTAGGAACCCCCACTAGGAGAAGAACCCGCCCGACATCATCGTCGACCGCACACGATCGACAGGCAGTGCCCCGGCGATCGATCACCTGATCTCTCTGTACCTCTTCATCTTTGAAAGCCTGCAGCCGTTGCTCTGCGCTTTGTGCGATCGCGAACGATCTCCCTAGCCGATCGATCACCTCTAAGGCAGATCTGCCTGAGCCCCTTACCGGCTACACCTTTGTAAATTGAATCAACCGGTGAACTGAGTTTGGCCTTGTTCGTGTGTGCCCACTGCTGCCTCGGGTACATTCGATTTTCCTGATTTTTATTGGCAAGCAATAGTTGCTTCATACGTTTGTGTTCATGGATCTGATAATGTGCATTTCTTTCAAAAGTGCATATGTTGTAAACGATGAGCTAATTGTGGAGAGTATTAGGGTTGTATTGATCTTGAGATTGTACTGGATGGTGACACTTGTTGATTTGGACCCGGCTTTATTCTGTAGTACATACATTGGACATGAGATCGTACGGCAGTACGTGTTCCGTATTGCGGCTCCCTCTCAGTCCTCCTCTCGCATGCATTTTGGTTTGACATTACCCAAAGTCAAATGATAGTTAACAAGTGGATGCCAGGTCCGGACGTACAATAAGCTGTAGCAGAGCACTCAGTAGATGTCAATGATGGTACCTGCCGCTTAAACAACGGTCGCGCAAGGCATAAACCCTGGTTTATTCCCTACTGATCGACGCATGCCAGCTTCTCCCTCGTAATATTTTCACGCTTCATGATCTCATTAGACGTTTCCGTGGATGTCTACTCTCTCTCATTTGACATTGGAGCAATGTCAACCGAGAGCCGGAAATATACAACAAATCGCTGCCTGTGATGGTCAAGCCGCAAGTGACAGACAGGTGTTAGCATCTGGACGGGCGCAGCTAGCTGCAGCACGTGAAAATGGGATAGATTAGCTAGCTAGCTAGGCGCATCGGTTGATCGGCAAGATCCTGACGCGTGATCTCGCGCCATTATACCATCCGATCCGGGCAGCGACTGAGCTTATCATCCAGCTTGCGCCGTTGCGTGTGCTCATTTCATCTAGTACTAGTACGTATATCTAAAATCAACTTGCTCCGTCGATCGTGTTTGACTTTCTGCCAAGCCAAGCTACTTCTCGGCTCATCTCGCCGCGCGCGAGCACTATATAAGCACGCGCGAAAGCCGATGCGAAAGTCACCCGCGCGCGCCGGTTAGCTAGAGCTCTGCGTTCTCGGCACGTTCTGATCATCGGCCGACCGACCTCGCTCGATCGTTAATAAGGGCAGATGGACTCGGACGACTGGGGTCTCGGGGCGCTCGTGAGGAGCTGCGGCGGCCTCGTCCCTGTGCCCGGCCCGGAAGCGGAGCAGCAGTACCCTCCTCTGGTGGCAGCTCGTCCAGAAGTCGACCGTGTGCAGGCTGCTCCGGCGTGCTCGTCGGGGCTGTACGACGTGCTGGAGTACTTGGACCTGGAGCACGAGCGGCTCCTGCCTCGATCGCCGTTCTCCATCACCCCGTCTTCATCGGGCCGCCGCGACGACGTCCTCATCTCCTTCCCGGCCACGATGACGTCCGGTCCGGCGAGGAAGCAGGCCGGCAGGAAACCGGGCGGCCGTGCTCCCAGGCGGCAGAAAAGAAGGTGCTTAATTATATGTTTGCGGCAACTACTTTGTCTGCAGGATCGTCGACGAATATGGATGAAACTGATACGTACGTGTTTGATTTGATTACGTACGCAGCAAGAGCAAGAAGAGCCAGTTGAAGAAAGTTGTGCGCGAGGTGCCGCTGGGCGACGGCGGCGTCTCCGGCGGCCCCGACGACCAGTGGGCGTGGCGCAAGTACGGCCAGAAACCCATCAAGGGCTCCCCGCACCCACGGTAATCATTTGCAAGTAACACATGTAATAATACTGAAACTGAAACTCGATCAGACGTATCTGTAGAACTGAAACTGAAACGCTTTTGTACATGCAGAGGCTACTACAAGTGCAGCAGCCTGAAGGCGTGCACGGCGCGGAAGCTGGTGGAGCGCAGCCCCGCCAAGCCCGGCGTGCTCGTCGTCACCTACATCGCCGACCACTGCCACGCCGTGCCCACTTACATCAACACGCCCCCCGGCGACACGTCCCATTCGCCGTCCATGTCCGACCATGCGGTAAGCAGGCGCGAGCATGACAATGATAGCGCCCACGTCTCGTCCTCCGTGGCTGACGCAGATGATGACGAGTCCGAGCTCTGGGCGCCTGCGGACATGGACCTGGATCTGGACGATATCTTCGCCGCACTCGACGACGGTTTCGACAATTTCTTCGATGTCGGCGACGATGATGCTTTTGGACGGTCGGTTTCGCTCTAGTTTGCCGTGGAAGGCATGTTTTAATAGCACCACGTACGAATGCAAGTTCACGGCATATTTTTGGTGGGAACTGTAGTTCCGTAGATATTTTTGGTGAAAACAGTGCGCAATAGTTCATAAAAACGGTCATAAAACACGAAAATAAAAAGATTTGAGTCATCGCTCTCAAACGTGTATCGGGTCTTAGGTTCGTTGTAAATCCCCATGGAGCACCAAAACAATGTCCAATAGATCATGAAAACGGTCGTAAATCATGAAAACGACGAGCTTTTGGGCATAACTCTCAAACATGTATCGGTTCTTAGGATCACTGTATATCCCCATGGAGCGCTAAAACAATGTGCAATAGCTCATGAAAACGGCCATAAAACAAGAAAAACGACGAGTTTTTGTCATAACTCTCAAACATGTATCGGGTCTTAGGGTCGTTGTAAATCCCACTGGAACCCCAAAACTATGGGCAATAGCTCGTAAAAATGGCCATAATACGCGAAATCGACGAGTTTTTGGTTAGAACTCTCAAACATGTATCGGGTCTAACGAGCCATGCAAATCCCCCTAAAAACTCGCACTGTAGGTAATAGAGCATGAAAACGGCCATAAAAACATAAAAACAACAAGTTTTTGGTCATGCCCTCAAACATGTATCAGGTCTAATGGTCGTTGTAAATCGCCCTGAAACTCTAAAACGGTGGCAATACCTCATGAAAACGGTTATAAAACACAAAAACGACGAATTTTTGGTCATCCCCTTAAACATGCATCAGATCTAACGGTCCATGCAAATTCCCATGGAGCACCAAAACAGTGTGCAATAGCTCATGAAAATGGCCGTAAAACGCGAAAACGACGAGTTTTTGGTCATAACTCTCAAACATGTATCAGGTCTTAGGACTGTTGTGAACCCCCCTGGAGCGCCAAAATAGTGTCCAATAGCTCATGAGAACGGCCGTAAAACGTGAAAAACGATTAGTTTTTGGTCATAACTCTCAAACATGTATCAGATCTTAGGGTCATTATAAATCCCCACTAGAACCCCAAAACTATGGGCAATAACTCGTGAAAACGGCCATAATACGCGAAATCGACGAGTTTTTGGTAAGAACACTTAAACATGTATCGGTCTAACAAGCCAGGCAAATCCCCCTGGAAACTTGCACTATAGGTAATAGATCATGAAAACGGCCATAAAACATAAAAACAACAAGTTTTTGGTCATGCCCTCAAACATGTATCGGGTCTAATGGTTGTTTTAAATCACCCTGAAACCCTGTAACTATGGAAATACATCATGAAAACGGTCATAAAACACAAAAACGACGAATTTTGGTCATTCCCTTAAACATGCATCAGATTTAACGGTCCGTGCAAATCCCCATGGAGCACCAAAACAGTGTCCAATAGCTCATAAAAACTGCCGTAAATCACAAAAACGACGAGTTTCTGGTCATAACTCTCAAACATGTATCAGTTCTTAGGATCATTGTATGTCCCCATGGAGTGCCAAAACAGTGTGCAATAGCTCATGAAAACGGCCATAAAACATGAAAAACGACGAGTTTTTGGTCATAACGCTCAAACATGTATCGGGTCTTAGGGTCGTTGTAAATCTCCACTAGAACACCAAAACTGTGGGCAATAACTCATGAAAACAACCATAATACGCGAAATCGACGAGTTTTTGGTTAGAACTCTCAAACATGTATCGGGTCTAACGAGCCATGCAAATCCCGCTGGAAACTCGCACTGTAGGTAATAGAGCATGAAAACGACCATAAAACATAAAACATAACAAGTTTTTGGTCATGCCCTCAAACATGTATCGGGTCTAATGGTCGTTATAAATCGCCCTAAAACCCTAGAACTGTGACAATACCTCATAAAAACGGTCATAAAAGACGAAAACGATGAATTTTTGGTCATCCCCTTAAACATGCATCGGATCTAATAGTCCATGCAAATCCCCATGGAGCACCAAAATAGTGTGCAGTAGCTCATGAAAACAGCCATAAAACGCAAAAAGACGAGTTTTTGGTCCTAACTCTCAAACATGTATCAGGTCTTAGGATCATTGTTAATCCCCTTGGAGCGCCAAAACAGTGTCCAATAGCTCATGAAAATGGCCGTAAAACGTGAAAAACGACAAGTTTTTGGTCATAACTCTCAAACATGTATTGGGTCTTAGGGTCGTTGTAAATCCCCACTTGAACCCCAAAACTGTTGGCAATAACTCGTGAAAATGGCCATAATACGCGAAATCGACTAGTTTTTGGTTAGAACTCTTAAACATGTATCGGGTCTAACGAGCCATGCAAATCCCCCTGGAAACTCGCACTGTAGGTAATAGAGCATGAAAACGGCCATAAAACATAAAAACAACAAGTTTTTGGTCATGCCCTAAAACATGTATCGGGTCTAACGGGCGTTGTAAATCGCCCTGTAACCCAAGAACTGTGTCAATACCTCATGAAAACGGTCATAAAACACAAAAACGACGAATTTTTGTTCATCCCCTTAAACATGCATAAGATCTAACAGTCCATGCAAATCCCCATGGAGCACCAAAACAGTGTGCTATAGCTCATGAAAAGGGTCGTAAAACGTGAAAAACGACGAGTCTTTGGTCATAACTCTCAAACATGTATCCGGTCTTAGGGTCGTTGTAAATCCCCACTAGAACCCCAAACTGTGGGCAATAACTCGTGAAAACAGCCATAATACATGAAATCGACGAGTTTTTGGTTAGAACTCTCAAACATGTATTGGGTCTAACGAGCCATGCAAATCCCCCTAGAAACTCGCACTATAGGTAATAGAGCATGAAAACGACCATAAAACATAAAAACAACAAGTTTTTGGTCATGCCCTCAAACATGTATCGGGTCTAATGGTCGTTATAAATCGCCCTAAAACCCTAGAACTGTGACAATACCTCATAAAAACGGTCATAAAAGACGAAAACGATGAATTTTTGGTCATCCCCTTAAACATGCATCGGATCTAATAGTCCATGCAAATCCCCATGGAGCACCAAAATAGTGTGCAGTAGCTCATGAAAACAGCCATAAAACGCAAAAAGACGAGTTTTTGGTCCTAACTCTCAAACATGTATCAGGTCTTAGGATCATTGTTAATCCCCTTGGAGCGCCAAAACAGTGTCCAATAGCTCATGAAAATGGCCGTAAAACGTGAAAAACGACAAGTTTTTGGTCATAACTCTCAAACATGTATCGGGTCTTAGGGTCGTTGTAAATCCCCACTTGAACCCCAAAACTGTTGGCAATAACTCGTGGAAATGGCCATAATACGCGAAATCGACTAGTTTTTGGTTAGAACTCTTAAACATGTATCGGGTTTAACGAGCCATGCAAATCCCCCTGGAAACTCGCACTGTAGGTAATAGAGCATGAAAACGGCCATAAAACATAAAAACAACAAGTTTTTGGTCATGCCCTAAAACATGTATCGGGTCTAATGGTCGTTGTAAATCGCTTTGAAACCCAAGAACTTTGTCAATACCTCATGAAAACGGTCATAAAACACAAAAACGACGAATTTTTGTTCATCCCCTTAAACATGCATCAGATCTAACGGTCCATGCAAATCCCCATGAAGCACTAAAACAGTGTGCTATAGCTCATGAAAACGGTCGTAAAACGTGAAAAACGACGAGTTTTTGGTCATAACTCTCAGACATGTATCCGTTCTTAGGGTTGTTGTAAATCCCCACTAGAACCCCAAACTGTGGGCAATAACTCGTGAAAACAGCCATAATACGCGAAATCGACGAGTTTTTGGTTAGAACTCTCAAACATGTATCGGGTCTAACGAGCCATGCAAATCCCCCTGGAAACTCGCACTCTAGGTAATAGAGCATGAAAACGTCCATAAAACATAAAAACAACAAGTTTTTGGTCATGCCCTCAAACATGTATCGGGTCTAATGGTCGTTGTAAATCGCCCTGAAACACTAAAACTGTGGCAATACTGTAGGGGTTCCGCGCATAAAACAATAAATTTTACTCTACGCCCCTGAACCCCTGAAGCCGCCAAGACCTATCTATTAGTAATACAGTAACGGGAGGGGCTTTTCGCGAACTTACCCTTGAAGACCGAAAAGCATTGTCAACGCTCAGGAGAGCGTGGTTGATGTAGACGAGCCGAAGCCGACCTCAAGGTCGTGATGAAGTTTTTGCGCTCCTTCTGGCTCCAACGACTTGAGTGCCTCAAGTGCCACACCTCGCGGGGAGTTACACATGTCCGGTGCCTGACGATGACTCCCGCTTCCCTGATCCAACAGCAGTTGCGGAAGTAGAGCTCCCGGATCCGAATCCCGCAGCGCGACGGCGCTCCGTGTTGAAGATGTCTCTCGCTCACGCAGTCCAGACTTGGGACCACGATCATGAGAGAGAGAGGGGGAGAGAGAAAATATCAATTGGAGGTCCTCCCAAAAGTGGGGAGACCTTTATTGATTATTGGGTGTATTTTCTAGGCCAAATACCCCACTTTATATAGGGGGAGGGGAGGTACTACCTCCCCTCAAGTCCCGGGGTGGGACTAAAGGAGAGGAAGGGGGGGGGGGGAGGAGGTGGCCGCCGGCCACTAGTGGGCCCCGCGTGGAGGGGGGGGGGCTAGGCCCAGCCGGCCTCCCCCTTTCCCCTTCTCCCCTTTCTCCTTTTCCCTAATGGGCCCTCTCCCTCCGGAATTGGCCCATTAAGCCTTTTTGACCTTTTAATTGATTTTCTCTTTATTAAATAATTATGAATAAATGATTAAATCAACATTTAACATTCATTAACATATTATTCAATCTCCGTGGCCATGGAACACCTTCCATCTCCACTCTGGACATCCTCTGGACTTACCGAAACCCTTCCGGTTTTCTCCCTTCTTTTCTTCGACGATTCTACCGATCCTATAAACACTCTCTAAGCATCATCAAGCCCTTAAGCGTGATACCCCACGGTTCGGGAACACTCCAGACATGGTCAGGACACTCCCGTACCAATGATCAACAGAGGGACCTGGATGGCCATGTGACCCCTGTGCATTCCACGAAGATCTTTCGTCGTTTGAATTGGGACAGTCGTGTCTTATTCCCTTTGTCTCTCGATACTTGCATTGCCCGAGATCTGATCAATGACATCACCATGTCATGTTCAATCTTGTTACTGAACAATGCTATTTGACTCGTTCCGACAAGTGATATCCCCGTGATCTAATCACACGCTGCGCAGCTATTGGATATAACCTCTCCGAGTGGGACCTTGAGTATCTTCCCGTCACATGGACGGACAAATCCCGCTCTTGACATATATTGCCTCTACGGTTTCCTCCGAATACCTGAACACACCTTTATAACCACTGTTTTACCAGATGGCGTTTGATGCTATCTAAGCATTCTCGGGAGACAGTGATTGATATAGCCTCACGGTCTAAGGAATAGTCTACGAGGATCCATTTCTAATCATCGTAACTTGAACTTCGTGACATGATCGAATCACGTTGTTTAGGTTGGGTATTGGTTCATCATCTCATTCTCAGAATGAGATGACCTCATTTCCAACTGGCATAAATGCCACATGATCAGGAAACATGATCATATGTTGACCAATGAACCAGTGACTAGAGTTTCTCTGGGAACCCCTGGTTTGTTTGTATATCACACGTGTATTGATGTTTCCACTCAATACAGTTATAACATGATATAAAACTTAATCATAAACTATATGAAATAGGATAATAGTCCTTACTACTATTTGTCTCTAGGGCATATTTCCAACAGTCTCCCACTTGCACTAGAGTACAAATACACTAGCTGCATTTGTTCTTAATTATTGGTACCATATAACCGGTACCTAGAACATGCTTGCTGATGGAAGAGGTTGAGTCTTGGGTTTGTACTTTATAGTCCCAAATCCTTTGCAACTTACTAATGTCACTTTGATTGACATTAATATTCTATCATCACATGATAGCATCTGTGTGAATGCATCGTCGCTATGGCAGCAGAACGAGGCCTGATTCCAGGAGCCTACAGTGACGTTAGATCAACCTCGAGGGCTTTCTCATGGGCACTGTGCCCTGGGACACATCATTCTACGTTAAAAGCGAATTAGCCCTGCCATAACATTATACAACACTTTAGATGGTACCCTTATCTATTATTATAAATGTATTCATCGAAACACTAGTGCACTCTGTGCAACTTTCGATGTTTTGTTCACCTTGCTTCCTACTTGACTCTAATTGGTATCTAGTGGAGTTTCCAACATATTCCCTTATAACATAACTCTTTATGCTTTTAAGATATGTCATCCTTTATGGATTTGGAAAAACATGTTCACAATTCTCTAATAGACACTGCGGACAAACTTAGCTCAATGTTCTGTGACGAGGGTTTAACTCATCAATGCCCATTGTTATGGACTTGGGTTTTGGAGAAGGAGGGAGTGCTGGAGACATCTATCGGCTAGCAAACAAGCACACAGGGGACAAAGGATTTACCCAGGTTCAGGCCTCGTAGAGGTCCCTACTCTTGCTTGTCTGCTCATGGAATTATCGAAGGAGTCGAAAGTTACAATGGCGCGCAGATGTAATCTGGCAATCTGGCGAGGGTTTGTGGAAACTAGGGTTGCGTGTGTCCTCCTTGCCACCCCCTCCTAGCCTTTATATAGATAGGCTAGGTCTCGGGTAGCAGGTCGAGTCGGTTACAAGTTAGGGTTTTCCCCTTCAAACTTTCTATCTTTAGCTTTTTCTTGATCTTCAAGCAATCGAGAGTCCACAGGTTACTCGAGTCCTTCCATCTGGGCCTTGGCGACACCGTGGGCCTATACGTATTTGGACCGTATATACCAAGCTCGAGTAACTGTAGGGTATACCCATGTCAGTAGCCCCCGAGTGTCCAGTGGAATCGCAGATTCGACTGGGGACTTTTTGAAATCTTCGAGTGCCTGAATGAGTACATTTTCGACTACTTTTGTTTATGTCATAGGGATTGTGGATATACGTGCCTGATATAGCCGAAGTGTCGGTATCAGTTAACCACCTTAGGGTGAAACAACGCAATCTACTCAAACTCGAGTCCCCGGACTCGAATCCAGAAAAGTGCTGGCGTAATTTAACTCAGGCCGCGGAGGTCTTACAGGAGTCGACTTCCAGTTATATGGGTGTGAGCACTCTACGCGTCCGTCAAGGAATGTTTCATCGTGCCTGCAGGCGCAAATATATTTCTGGTAGTGCGCAGCTAAATGCGTTGCCGGACCTTATTCAGGTCTTACCTTCACGCTGTAAGCGCGACATCCGAATTTTATCATCGCGGAGATGATTCGGGCGACCCAGGAGATGTAGTCTCTTTGCAGGGAAAATTATGAGGCGATGTCGCCATGATCTGCGAGTGTGGATGTTATCAACACACAGTTTTTGTACAAATAATCATAGGGTGCGCGGCCAACGCTCCCTATGGGAGTAGCCCCCGAGTGCCTGGTTGAGTCGAAGACTCAGGCAGGGACTAAAGAATTTTTGCGACTGCTGTCGTCTTTGCTTGTTTGTTCCAGTCGAAGACTCAGGCAGGGACTAAAACACGTTTGTGACTGCTGTCGTCTTTTGCTTGCTTGTTTCAGTCGAAATTGTTTCTGGCGCTCCCTATGGGAGTAACCCATGTCCATAGTCGAACCGTGATTCGAGTGGTTGGGTTTGATTATGATTGCCTATATCCCTGCAATAAGAAAAGAAAAAATTGCAGGGTGCGCGGCCAGCGCTCCCTATGGGAGTAGCCCCCGAGTGCTTGGTGGAGTCAAAGACTCCAACAAGGACTAAAGTAGCCTTTGATGACGCTGGTCGACGCTTGCATGACCTCGCTTGTCCGTGAGCGATTTTGACGGACGTGGACGGTGGGTCCCACTTTCTGACTTTGATTTGACTGTGCGTGCGTAATCTTATTATTAACTGTGCCTCCTCGATTTCCGCGTGTAATGGGAGCAGTGGAGGGACGGTTCGCGCTTCCTCTTCTCCACGTGTCGAGCGTGATGCGCGCCACGCGTCCAGTAGGGTTTTTGTGAGCCGTTGGATTGCATCTCCTAGGGGTTAAGTACGGCGCTACGACGGTAATTTTCCATCGGCACTCTTTTCTTCCTCGCTGCCATCGCCATTGCTGCTGCTCATCTGCTTTTCCCTGCGCTCATCTCCTCCTCAACTCTGGACCACCTCCGCTCGTTTCCAAGTTATTTTCTGCGCTCTCATCGCTGCCGCGCAATGGGAAAGAAAAAAGGAGGCGCTACCGCTGAACTGCGGGCCACCGCTGCGCGACAAGAAGAAGGTGGCCCCGCTGCTGCGAGCACCTAAGCGCGCCGGCGGAAAGAAAGTCGCGGGCACCAGCGGACCAATGGCGCATGGCGCCTTCTATCATCAAGGCGTCGGATCTCCGCCTTCTTCGCCAAGACAGAGTTATTTCTGCGGCGATTGCCGTTCCCGATGCGGTGAGACCATTCCTGTGCCTCCCGCTGGTTTTCGAGTGATGTTTTTTGCATTCGTCATTCGCGGCCTTTCTTTGCCTCTCCATCCCTTTCTTAGGGGTCTCCTTTGTTTCTACGGGCTCCAGCTCCATCAGCTGTCCCCAAACTCGATTCTCCACATCACCTGTTTCATCACTCTTTGCGAGTGCTGGCTCGGAATCGAGCCGCACTTTGGCCTTTTCAAACGCTTATTTAAACTGAAGCGTCAGTCCGCCTCTGGCTCTCTAGTTTACGACGTAGGTGGTTGTGGAATCCATGTTGACCCGTCCGCCACCTACTTCGACATCAAGCTTTCCAAGTCCGTCCAGGGATGGAGGGACAAATGGTTCTATGTTCGCGACCAGAAGGCCAAGGACGAGCACTTTGGACTCGTGCCTTTCGATCCCGTGACTCCTTGCAAGAAGATGCGTTCTTGGAAGAACGTGGTCATGCCTGCCGAACTCGCGGAGACAGACGTTCTATATCAACGCATTTGCGACCTCGAGAGTTGCATAGGCGCAGAAGAGAGAGGCTGCGCCCTTGTCAGGACTTGGCTGCGTCGTCGCGTCCAGCCTCTCCAGACCAGAGTCCATCCCATGTTTCAATGGGGTGGCGCTGATGATGCCACTCGCGTGTCTGCCGATGGCATGTCCGCAAGTGAGGTAGATAAGAGGGTGCGACTGGTCACGAAGTATATCTTCAAGGATGTGCTTCCGAATGAGCCAGTCGTTCCTCCTTTCGATGCTTCGAATCCTCCTCCTGAGGTATAGTTGTGCTACGCAGTAGCTTATTTTCACGATTGCTTTTTCTGTTGCTTACCTGTTTTGTTTGCTGATCTTCACTGTCTGTATGTAGAATTGGGTGGTGTCGCCTTGTATGCCTCCTCTCCCTGAGGGTATTATTTCTCGCGAAGCTTTGGAAGAGGACGAGTCTGAGTCGACTGTCCCTTCTGATGTGGAAGAAGAATCCCCCGAGTCTGAGAGCCCGGATACTCGCAAGCGTTCGCGTAGTGAGGATTCCGATGCGTCGACTCCTTCGACTCTAGAAGGCATAGATGCTGGCATGGAATCGCCAATTCCCGCCGTTCTTGTGAGGGTTGTGGCACCATCTTCTCGCAAGAAGATGCGATTGCCGAAGGAGTCTTCGTCAGAGTCGGCGGAGGCCACGTTTAATCTTGACAACTTTGACTGGTAAATTTGCGAGTTCACTAATTCTTTTCTATTTTCTTCTTGTTGGCTTTGCCTTGGAGTTTTCCTTTTCTCAATGTGTATTTGGTCTTGTAGCCAAGAGGCATCGTCATCTTCTGGCGACGTTGAGTTTTTGAAGGAATCTGGAGTCGCGACCTCAAGGGCCAAAGTAGAGGTCGAGCATGCTCCTTCTCCTCCGGCGGCGGCCCACTCCGGGCACAATTCTTCGAGCTCTCCTCACGTAGGAGAGCATCGAATGGTTACTCGGATGACGGTTCAGCAAACTTCTTCGGAGTCGCCAGAGGACCATGTAAGTATATCCTTCCTTCTTTTTAATGTGGCAGCCAACGCCTTCTGCTGCCCTCTTCTGACTCCTTGTTTTGTGTGATAGCTCCTTGTAAAGGAAGCCGCGCAGGTGGCAGAGCAGTTGATGACGATGGGTCTCCAGCATGCAATGCTGGAGACGCGTCACCGCGTGGTCGAAAGTGAGTGCTCTACACTTATTCTTTTATTCCTCTCTTTGTTTTGGTATAATCGATTGATAGCCAATTATTGACTGCCATGTAGCTGAGCATAACGCTTTACTGCGCAACGTCGCCATGTTGGAGAAGACATTAGCCGCAGCTGTGAAGGGGCGCGACGAGGCAATCGCGGCTCGTGATGATGCCCAGAAGCGCGAAGAGGATCTGCGCGCCTCCTTTGCGGCTAGGGAAAGTTGTTCGAAGAGCAACTGTTCTCAGTCGCCAAGGCCCTCTCAGGTACCTTTACTGGTAGATATTTTATTGATGTTCCTCTCTGCATCTAGAGTTTTTGCCGGTGGCACTAAAAGTTTGATCCATGTGTGTATTTTTCGGTGTAGATGCTGGCGACTTGAGTTTTGACCCGCAGGACCTTCGTCATGATGACACTCTGGCCGGCGCGGTATCTGCGGTCGAGGACCGAAGCGCCGCCATTCAGGATACGTTGTCCAAGGCCAAGGTCGCCCTTAGTCGCCTCCAGGAGGAGTTGATGCCGAAGGCGGAGCTGGTCGATAATATGGACAAGCTGGTGGAGTCACTCACCGGGGGTGTGCCTGCTACCTACAAGAACTCCCTCCGCGCGGCTGGTGCGACGATGTCACTCACCATGGTGCAAGCCCACGGAGTCGAGATAGATCCCTCTGCTGTGTCGAAGGCGATGCCTATTGGCGCGGATGGTCAGCAGGTAGTCTTCGCTCCCTTTGTGACTGCTTGCGCCAAATATGGCCATTCCTTGATAAATACTGTTGCCAAGTATTCGAAGGAGCTCCAACGTGCGAAGAAGGCGGCGAAAGCTTCGGCCTCAGGAGTCGGCGGAAAGTCTGTGGCATCTGATACTGCCATGGACTTGATGAAGCCCCCGAAGCCGTCGAAGTCGAAGAAGCCAGCTGCTCTGTAGTTAACTTGTTGTAATAATTGATCAGTTGCCCTTTTAGTCTAAGGACGTGCCTGCTAGCGAGTGTGTTTGTAAACACTTATGCTTATCTTGAATGCGTCTGTTCCCCTTTCCTTTGTGTTGATTTGGTCGCCTTATTTGCTTTTGTCTTGACTTGTGGTAGGGCACATCGAGTGGTCCTGTGGGGGAAAACCAGCATTCGCCATCTCTTGATGAGACAGTGGCACCACTGCGCTCCAGGGTAGAGGAGCTATCCTTGCTGTCGCGACTTCGTGATCGCGTGAAGCAGCTGGAGCGTGAGTTTCCCCTGATCCGTGGTAATGCGGACGTGTGGAAGTTGAAGGCGGAAAAATCCGCCGCCCGCGAGCAATATCTGCTTGGCGAGGTGACGCGGCTGGGCGACCAGTTTAAGTGTTAGTTTGCTCGTCCTCATCTTTTCCTTTGTAGTTAGTCGCAATGGTACGTTGTACTCATGATGCTGGTGCTGCTTCGTGTAGTTGTTAGCGCACGCCATCCGCAGGAGGAGAAGGATAGGATTGCCATCCGCCTTCATGATCTCACCTAGGAGCAACTTCAAGAGAGTGGATACTTCTGGGTAGATCATGATCGTGAAGCTTCGTGAGTGCTGCTCTTCCTGAAGAAGTCGCAGTCGTGTTTGAAGAACATCTATCGGGCGATGTTCCCGTTAGATGACACTCCATCAAGCCTGCTGGCTCTCCTGGCCAAATTTCAAGATATGTCCATGGTTCACGAGTGCGTGAGGCAGCAGTTGGTGGCTGGTGCCAAGGCTGCCCTCTCGATGGTGCGATTGCACAGGCCTAACATGGATGTCGCCGCCATTGCTTCCGGGTCGCCAGCGCCGCTAGCCGGATCTGCTTGGAATATGGTGCCGCACTATCAGGCGGTGGACCGTCCAACAGAGGAGATTGTCGACTTCTTCGAGGAACAAACCAATGTTATTCTGTTGCAGTAGTAGCTAGATTTGTATCCTGCACATAAGTGTATTTGTGTTGTAAAGTTCATATATATGTTGTAGATAATTTATTGTCGAATGTGTATAAACAGCTTTGTCAGCGTCAGGTGCGTTGCACTATGCGAGTCCTTTTCGTTAGCCTGGCCATCCCTTTGTCAACCTGCCAGGCGCATTGCGGCTGGGTTGAGTTTGCGTTAAGGGGTTCGATTGATGTGCCAGCTACTCAAGATATCGCGTTTATTGGTTCGAAGAACAGATGTAGGTAGGGTGGCGTAGCCCCCGAGTATAAAATCGACAAAAGTGAAAGAAAACACAGAGTTTTGGGGCACTTAGCTTTTTTTTATTTGAAGAGCAGTACGAGGTACAATGTGTGGCTAAGTAGCCTTGGCTGAGTAGCCTTATTTGCGATGTAAAAAATAAACAACTAGGGGTAGAAGCGTCGTAGTTGTGCGACGTTCCAAGGGTTGGAGTATGCGACTCCTGTCTCTAAATCTTGAAGGCGATAGGCGCCACCTAGGATTACTTCTGTAATCACGTACGGTCCTTCCCAGGGGGATTCGAGCTTGAGATGCCCCTGCTGCTTCAGTCGCAGGACCAGGTCACCTTCGACGAAGGATCTGGGGCGAAGCCTTCTCTTGTGTAGTAGTTCGGTTCTTTGGTAGATCGTGGATCTTTCTGGCGATTTCTCTTGCCTCGCCGAGGAGGTCGACGGAGTCTTCGAGTGCAAGAGAGGACTCTTGTTCGCTATGGCGACTACTGTGGCGCCTTTGTACCTCACTTCGGCGGGTAGTACTGCTTCTGCTCCGTGCACCATAAAGAATGACGTGTAGCCCGTAGCGCTGTTTGGAGCTGTACGTAGGCTCCAGAGTACGGATTGCAGCTCATCTGGCCAGCAACCCGTGGCTTGTTCGAGTGGTCGAAGGAGTCGCTTCTTGATGCCGCTGCAGACGAGCCCGTTTGTTTTTCCACCTGACCGTTGGTCTGTGGATGCGCGACTGAGGCGTAACTGATGTTGATCCCCAGGTTCCCGCAGAATTCTTGGAACTCCTTGGATGTGAAGTTCGTCCCGTTGTCAGTGATGATGCTGTGCGGCACGCCGAAGCAGTACACAATGGACTCGAAGAACTTGACCGTGCTGTGCCCTGATTGTTTGGTCACTGGCATGGCCTCAATCCACTTGGTGAACTTGTCGACTACGACCAAGAGGTAAACGTAGCCTCCTTGTGAGGACCTTGGGAGCTTTCCCACCATGTCGAGCCCCCATTGTGCGAAGGGTCAGGCCAATGGAATAGGTCGTAGTTCTGCGCCTGGTGCATGTGGCTTGTCCATGAATCGCTGACAAGCGTTGCACTTTTGGACTATGTCCTTGGCGTTGCGCATGGCCGTGGGCCAGTAAAATCCAGCTCGTAGAGCTTTGGCAACAAGGGCGCGACTACCGGCGTGGTGCCCGCAGGTCCCTTCATGGATGTCGAGGAGGACTGCTCTTCCATCGGCCAGGGAGACGCATCGTTGTAACACGCCTGTGATGCTGCATTTATATAATTCGCCGTTGATAACGGCGAATGCCTTGGAGCGTCGCGCGATGTGCCGTGCGTCTGTCGGGTCATCCGGTAGGCGCTTGCTGAGGAGGTACGTAATGTACGGCTGTGTCCAGGATTGTTCGATCATCATGACGCTCATTGGTCTCTCGAGTGCCATTGGCTCATTGGGTGGCGTAGCCTCCGAGTCCGTTGCTGCGCTTGTTTTCTTCTCTACGGCCTTTGGCTTGATGGAGCGTTCGTAGATGCGCTCGAGAAATACCCCAGGTGGTATGGGGGCGCAGGTAGAGCCTATGTTGGCGAGTGCGTCCGCCTCCTCGTTGCTTTCGCGACCTACGTGTCGCAACTCGCAACCATCGAAGTCTCCTTCGAGTGTATCGTAGAGGTCGCGATACGCGATCATGTTGTCGTTCAGTGCGTCACACTCGTGCATTGTTTGGTTGACGACCAGCTTGGAGTCGCCATATATGATGTGGCTCTTTGCACCGCAGGCTTTTGCCATCCTCATCCCGTGTAACAGGGCATCGTATTCAACATCGTTGTTTGAGGCTGTGAACTGCATTCGCAGGATATACTTCAGTTTGTCTCCTTGAGGTGATGTCAGTATGACACCTGCTCCTGCTCCATCTTTCTGCTTGGATCCATCGAAGTGCATTGTCCAGAGGTAGGACATATCTGGCTTATCCGGGAGTTGGTTTTCCATCCAATGCACGAGGAATTCAGGGAGAACTTGTGACTTGATTGCGTCGCGCTTTTCGTACGTGATGTCTCGTGGAGACAGTTCGATTCCCCAAAGCGCGACTCGCCCTGTGGCGTCGGGGTTGTTGAGGATATGTCCCAATGGGGCGTCGCTGACTACCACGATTGGGTGTTCCTGGAAGTAATGGCGCAGTCGCCAGGCGGTCATGAAGACGTCGTACGCTAACTTCTGGTAGTGCGGGTACCGCTGTTTTGTTGGCGTGAGGACCTCGCTGAGGTAGTATACCGGGCGTTGTACACCATGGACCTTGTTTTCCTCGGCCCGCTCGACGACGAGCACTGTACTAACCACTTGGTTGGTAGCGGAGATGTACAACAGTAGTGGTTCCCTTTCTCGTGGAGTCACCAGTACTGGGGAGATGGATAGCAGGCGGTTGAGATCTTCGAATGCTTCTTGCGCTTCATTGGTCCACTCGAATTTGTCAGCTTTGCGGAGGAGCTGATAGAAGGGCAGTGCCATTTCTCCCATTCGACTGATAAATCGACTGAGAGCCGCGATTCGTCCAGCTAGTTGCTGGACGCCTCTTATGTTCTTTGGCTTCTCCATGGCCAGTATGGCCTTTATCTTTTTCGGGTTTGCCTCAATCCCTCTCGCGGAGATGAGATATCCGAGCAGCTGCCCAGATGGTACGCTGAAGGCGCATTTGTCCGGATTGAGCTTGATCCGGTAACGATTGAGATTGGCGCAGGTTTCACGCAAGTCGTCGATTAGAGAGGCTTACTCCTTGGTTTTGATTACTATGTCGTCGACATAGACTTGGATGTTGCGACCCAGTTGCTCCTTGAGGCAAGCCTGCATGCACCGCTAGTAGGTGGCTCCCGCGTTTTTTAGCCCGAAGGGCATTGTGTTGTAGCAGAACACCGAAGGCGCCAGAACGCGGTCTTCTCCTGGTCTTCCTCCTTCATTCGAATTTGGTTATAGCCTGAGTAGGCATCGAGGAAGAAGAGGCGCTCGCATCCAGCGGTGGAGTCGATGATTTGATCGATCCGTGGTAGCGGGAAGTTATCTTTTGGGCAGTGCTTGTGAAGTCCACGCACATCCGTAGGATATCCGTGTCCTTTTTTGGCACCAACACCGTATTGGCGAGCCAAGTGCTTTCCTTGATCTCGCATATGAATTTGGCCTCGAGGAGTCTGTTGATATCCATTCCGATTGCCTGCGCTCGTGGCTCAGACAATCGCCTGATTGTTTGCTTGACTGGCCTTGCGTCAGGGTTGACGTTGAGTGCGTGCTCGGCGAATTCCCTGGGAACTCCTAGCATGTCCGGACACCGTGCAAAATTTCCCGGTGCTCACGGAGGAATTGACGAGCGAGTTCCTATCTGGGGACTCAAGTTGTTGGCGATGAGGGCGTTTTGGCGGGATCCGATGGATGGACCTGCACCTTCTTTGTGTGCGGATGAGTCGAAGGAGAGATCGGTGAGCTTGGCCTACGCAAAGGGAGGCGCATTGTCATCGTCTCTTTCAGTCTTGTGAGTTCCTCCTGCATGCCGAAGGACTGGGAGATTCTGTTGAATTCCCTGTCGCAAGCGTCAGATCGCTCGAAGTTCCCGTTGATCGTTATGACGCTGTTGGGACCTGGCATTTTCATCTGCAGGTAGGCGTAGTGGGGTACTGCCATGAACCTGGCGAATGCGACGCGCCCAAGGATGCAATGGTATTGTGAGGGCTAGTCGATGACCTCAAAGTCGATGCGCTCGCGTCGGAAGTTCTTCGGCGTGCCAAAGATGACGTCCAGGTTGATTTTGCCCAGGGGGTATACGCCTTTCCCTGGGATGATGCCATGGAACGTTGTGTCCGATGCCTCCAAGCAGGTTAGAGGGATCCTTATTACTCGCAAGGTACTCGCGAATATGAGGTTGATGCCGCTTCCGCCGTCCATGAAGACGCGACTCATGTTGAAGCCTCCAATTTGCGCCTCGAGTACGAGGGGGTAATGACCTGGGCGAGGTATTTGGGGTGGGTGGTCATGTTTGTCGAAGGTAATGCACGACGCGCTGCCACTGAGGTACTCAGTGGTGGATGGTGGCGAGTGCAGGGCCAAGTTGACTTGGTGAGTGATGGCCTTCTGCACCCTATTGGAGGGGCGCCCCTTTTGGATCATCATGGTACCCATGGCCCGTGGGTACGGTTCGCCTCCGTGGTGCTGGTCCGGTGCAGCTCCGTTCGTGGCCTGTGGTGGTGGTGGTGCGCCATGTGCCACGGCGCCTGGAGCGGCTCCGTAGCCTCTTTCGACTGCATTGCGGTTCATCCGAACTAATCCCTCATGTAGCTTGAGGAACTCGCGGCAGTCCTTGAGGAGGTGGCAAGACTTTCTCTTGCCATCATGCTTGTTGATGTAGAAGTGTACCGTGCATGGCCTGGACAGTTTGTCCTCGATGGAGGTCACGGGTGCTTCATCGCGAGTGCGGCGTTGCCACACTTGCGTGGTTTTCCCGGAGTCGCGGTATCCGCCGCTACGGTATCCGCTGTTGCGGTTATCGTCGCGTCTATTGGCGTAGCCAGCTGCGACCATGTTGACGTCGTCGCGATCGTCGTAGACGCGCATGCGACGCTTACCCCGGCGGTCGTGTCTTCGTTCGAGTTCTGCCTCCTCATCAGAGTGAACGCGATTCTTCACCGAATCTTCTCCATCGGCCCACCAATTCGCGATCTCCATCAGGTGGTCGATGGTCTGGGGCTTTGAGCGGCCTAGCTCCTCCCTGAGTTCCATGCGGCAGACACCACCGTTGAATGCATCAATCGCGCGGTCTTCCGAGATGTTCTCCGTGGAGTTCTTGATGATGGACCACCTTTGGATGTAAGAGCGCAGCGATTCGCCAGATCTTTGCTGGCAGCATCTCAGTTCTTCGATTGAGGCGGGGCATTTGTACGTGCCCTTAAAGTTGCGCATGAAGCTGTAGACTAGCTCATCCCAACTGCGAATGGATCCGCGTGGGAGGTTATTGAGCGATGCCCGAGCGGCGCCCTACAGCTGTAGCTGCAAGCATTGCATGGCAGTACTTCGACTGCCTCCATGTAGCCTGACGGAGGAGATGTGATCCTCCAGCCAGATCTTGGGGTCCTGCAGACCGTCAAATTTTGGGTTCTCCGATGGGAGTTTAAACCCTTTAGGCATTCGCTTTTGCGTGATGGATCTGCTGAAGCATCTGGCGCCGCAGAGCTCCCCATCTTCTTCTTCCGAGTCAGTCGACCGAGCATGTCGTGCCCTTGACTTGTCGATCTTGTGCTGCGTGAGTTCTTCACATGCATCGTAGTCGCGATCGTGTCGCCATGAGCGGCGGCGTCGAGACAGGTCGTGACTATCATCGCTGGACGAGGGCGAGGAGTAGCGCTTTGCTAGCGCTTTGCCCTTTTTTGGGTCTGGTACCGGCTCCTTGTCGAGGGCGGCCTCGATTAGCCCTAAACCCGCGATCGTAGATCGGTGCATGGCAGTTCGGGGATCTCCAGCTGGCGGCTGGTTATTGAGGAGGTACATGGTGGCTGCTGTCACCGTGGCCTGCGGTGTCCTGGGAACCACGTTGCCTCTTGTGTCGACTGTCATAGAACCGAAGTCGAGGACTTTTGCAGCATCTATGCGCTCTTGTTCGGTGAGGTGAGCCATCCGCGACTACCTCTTCTTGGCGAGGTACTCGTTGCCTCTTGAGGAGGATCCTCCGTAGGAGGAGAGCCCAGCACGACGAAGGCTTGATTCGTCCGCTGCCTTTTTACGCGCCTCAAGTTGCGCGATTGCTTGTTTTTGGCGCTTGAATTCCTCTTTTAGGAGCCAGTGGTAGCCCATCAGCAGTTCCTACGGGGACCCTAATGGTAGAGGTGCACCTCGTAGGGCTTCGCGACAGCGATCCCACTCTTGCTCATTGAGCCTGATCACGACGCGTTCACCGGTTTGCTCATTGATCATGCTAGGAGGTTCGACTGCTCCTCCGTTGCCACCGTTACCGCCGTTGCCGCCGTTGCAACCGTTGCCGGTGTTGGGTGGGTTGGTGCCGTTTCCGGTGTTACGACCGTTACCGCGATTGGCGGAGGTGTCGCCCACGTTGATGACGGCGCACATGAAGTGATTAGGAAAGCTGTTGCTTCCACAACTTTCAGATCCGGAACCGTAGGTTCCATCTTGATGCCGATCGCTAGATCGAGTCACGGCCGTCATCGTGATCGTGTTCTCGACTGCCACCAGAGCGTTGAGCTCGCTGAGGGTGCCAATCGATGGAGGGAACCATGATGCCGGGGCAATCGCTGGTGTTGTCGGCTGATCAGGCATGCGAAGCGTGCCCATCTGACCAACTTGGAAGCGGAAGCTCCCAATTGCCAGGCTGATTCCGTCGCCCACGGACTCGAAGGCCGGGCGAGTGGCCGGCGTGTGGACCGTGAAATCGAAGGCGCCAAAGAGCTGGCGGATCTCCGCTGTTGCGGAGTTGTAGATCGCAGTTGATGGGGCCGAAGAAGCCGCAACATTAGCACTCCCTTTTCCCACAGACGACGCCAATTGACGAGGGTTTAACTCATCAATGCCCATTGTTATGGACTTGAGTTTTGGAGAAGGAGGGAGCGCTGGAGACATCTATCGGCTAGCAAACTAGCACACAGGGGACAAATGATTTACCCAGGTTCAGGCCTCGTAGAGGTCCCTACTCCTGCTTGTCTGCTCGTGGAATTATCAAAGGAGTCGAAAATTACAATGGCGCGCAGATATAATCTGGCAATCTGGCGAGGGTTTGTGGAAACTAGGGTTGCGTGTGTCCTCCTCGCCACCCCCTCCTAGCCTTTATATAGATAGGCTAGGTCTCGGGTAGCAGGTCGAGTCGGTTACAAGTTAAGGTTTTCCCCTTCGAACTTTCTATCTTTAGCTTTTTCTTGATCTTCAAGCAATCAAGAGTCCGCAGGTTACTCGAGTCCTTCCATCTGGGCCTTGGCGACACCATGGGCCTATACGTATTTGGACCGTATATACCAAGCTCGAGTACCTGTAGGGTATACCCATGTCATTCTGTGATTCGAACTTAATCACTTTTAAACGTTTCTTATTGGATCACATATTATGCTAAGTTGTCATCATGGTTTACTAAGACAGAACCTATGTCTTAACATAGTGGATGATGATCATCCTATTCTTTCTTTCAACCATTGATGTCAAACTTAATGCTATTCCTAATTTGAGTCATTAAGGACTAGTTCCTTAATTAACTTCTATTCTGAAACAGCTTTCAGAATCCTTTAAGGAATACTACATAATATCATAATACGGTTATTATCAACTTCTACATCTTATAAATCATTATTTATAAGTATTTGTGCTTTCATCCTTAACTTACTTAAGAATTACTCCTATAAGCTCCCACTCAAACTATGTTGCTAACATATTTGGGTACGAGTCAGTACTCTTACTCAAACTATGTTCCTACATATTTGAATTTGAGTCTTATGTTGCTCCCACTTAAAAATATGTCAATCACATATTGTTTCTGGAAGACTTTCATAGCTCCCACTCAATTTTATGCAAATTGCATATCTCCTTACTATTTTGAATAACTTCAAAATCCTTTGATTAAACATCAAACTTGGAGATTTATTATGAGATACTAGTACTTTACTAGTTTTAAATCCACTAGACATTTAGCACACATGAATCAAATTCATCTGAATTTGTCCAATACTTGACAAATTGTGATTTTGTCATTTACCCCCTTTTCCTACAATGGCTTTGCAGCCATTTGGGAAAATTCCAAGTAACTCCTTTTACTTGTGAGATTCAGCAACTAGTTGCTTTCTAATCTCAAGGGAATTTTGCTTCTAGGATTTCTTCATAATTTCGTTTACCATTATTTCCTTTGTAGTTCGTAGGTATGTCGTGTTCCAAAATCATGACAAATGATTCACAAAAGTCTCCATACAAGATATGGATTTATATTTTGAATCCTACTTCATATAGTGAAAAACATTAGTGGAGAGAAAAACTCAATGATCAAAATCATTGATTCTTTCCTTCTGTGAAGGGAATCGTTCAGGAACGCTTTCCGTTGCGCTTCTCAACACTCTGATGCAGGGTTTTGAAACCTCATCATGTTTTACACTAATTTCCATTTGCTTCATAATTGAGAAACATCACTAGAAGTGAGCTTTCTCAAGAATGCACCAAAATCCAAGCAATACAAGTTTTGCTTTCCTTTTGGTTTGAGCTATGGGTTTTGTATTTAAAGTTTCCAATGAATATACTACAAGGACTTATTCACTATTGTTTTGGTTATATCGAATAACCCCAAAACTTTCACGAATTCAAATGGTTTACTAATTCTAATTGAGTGCTAACTATTTCTAAGCTAATGGTCTCTACACATACTCTACAAGGATTTATTTGGTGCCTTCTATTCAACCCCTTTTGATATCTAATATCATATTGTGATGCTTTGTATTTTGACGTTTCAAAACACTTTGCATTCCATAATTTATTTCATGCCATTCTTATAAAGTTGAATTTTATTACTATTGATCAAATCATAGTAATTGGATTCTCTTTTATATTTATACCCTTTGTTGATGAAACACTTTGATCAAATCAAATAGTCTCATACTCATGTTTCCTTTGGTAAACTTACTTTACACATTTAAACAATCATTTAATGATAATTACCATTTTCGTTAAAACATAATACATCGGATATGTATATACTTTTAACAATTCATTAAACACTTTGTATTCAAGTAATACATGGTGTTCAAGTTATTTTGCCGAACTTAGGCATGATTTATATGTGAAAAGAAATCGAATGACTTTCACATATTATCATATAACTTTGAATCTAAACAATGGTTTTTCATTCACTAATGAACATATCATTAAGTTGGGTATTTTAAACAAGGCATTTTTAATGTTTTACAACTGTTCATGCATTATCAATTAGTTTCAAACAACAAGGATAATTTACACATAATCAAACAAGATATGAACACGAATAGAAATCATTCATAAAAGTGGAACAACTGTTTATTACAAACTCATATGAATAACCGTCTCACGAAGTGTGAGACACACTAAAGAAGTTCACAATCTCTTGATTACAAAAATCATCCTAAACACGAACTAAATGATAAATGTCAAGGGAGAGTGTCGTTGGCCATCATCATCATGCTCGCCATCAACATGCAACGTCACCTCTCTCCAGAAAGCACCTCTATGCAGAAGGACCTGTTTTCACCAAAACAGAACAAGTATCAGATATACTTAACACTGCAAATGTGTTTGCAAGATTATAACATTTATAAAACTGTATATGAAATATATACCTTTGTCGTTGACGACTCCAGCGACGTTGGGTTCATCTATCACATTTCTGAAATGTGATATGAACTCAAGGAAATCCAGTGTTTCTATGTCGCGTCTCATAACGCTGATCCTGACTTGTGCTTGGAAGCTTGGAGGAAGCGACCACAACACAACTCCCATCGCGAATGAGCTTGAGAACCAGTTGTCCAGGTAGTATGCCAGACTCATGTACGCATCATAGAGGCGCAATAAGTGCTCATCCAATGAGGATCCCTCCTCCATCTTTATGGAGAGGAAGTCCCCCATCAGCTCATACTCCCACATGCGCATTTTCTCCACGAAATGTGCTCTCAGATGTGTCATGACTGCCCGGGGCTTGAGACTCCCCACTATTGGCCATAGCCCATCCTCCATTCCGAGGCGCATGGTCACTGATATGAATGTGGCCATCACATGACAACGATAACGCAGATCCCACTGCTCCTGGGTCTCATGAATATAGGGTGACTGCAAATACATCTCGCAGGTCATGTAGTCATCTACGTCGTTCTCCCCAAGGAGATCAAATAGGCGTATGACCCATGCAGAAAAGTTGGATCCATCTAACTTGAGCTTTTCTCTTTTAACCAATCGTCGAGAGGAAAAGTAATCTCGGGAAGAACCATTTTCTACATTTATAATTGCAAAAGGAATTTAGACTAAGTTTATAGTTAAATGAGTTAATAATAACTCCACTCAGAAACACCTATCCCCAGTGAGGGTTCCTAGTGATAACACGACCCCTATCAGCCACATCTCCCCCGATCGTCACGGCCATCAATGTGGGTTCAAGGGTGGACGCTAAACGTCGGTCACATCATTCATGCGACTCGTGCTCGATCTTTCGACCATCCGCGTTCCGAGGCCACGCTTCTCTAGCGTGTTAGGCTCGCCAATTCAACCTTAGTGTATTCACTATGCAACATGGCTTACACCCACTGTATGCGAACGTAGATATGTATGACACCCAGGCCTGTCACCCTGGATCGCCTCATACCGAAGAACTTTCTTGGTGGTGCACACTAAGGGGGAACACAATCGTTGGTAATTTTAACTGGGATCATATTATTAGGCTACTGTCGAGTATCTAATACTAGCACACAATAATACATACAAACAATAACATTGAATGTAAATGCTATGTGATATGGTCCTTCACGTCGTGATCTCCATCCGCCGTCACCGGGTTCCGGCGCCAGGGTACCGGCGCTGTGGACACCAGGGTACCGGTGTCACTCCGGCGTGGTAGTTTGTCATTACCGTGACTATCTACTACTATGTAACAAAAGGTAATTACTTTACCTTTGCCACAACCATATCACAAAGCAACGCCCCCTGCAAAACAAAGTAAGACGCTTCTACTTTATCTTTGCATGTTTTACGTGGCTGAATGGGCTTTCGCACAAGAACCGTTCTTACCTACGAACTTTTAGCACAACGCTGATCAAGTAGTTGTCTTTACTACACCCCTTTCGGGGCCCTCCGTTGCAAATGGTATACCAACTAATGCGAGAGAGACAGACACCCCCTAAGCCACTTTATACGGTACAAGCCGTATGTCAAGAGTGGACCAGTCTCGCGAATGAACACGTAAAGTCGGTTGGGGGCCGCTTCATCAAGCATTACTACAGTATACACAAGTACACGTGGGAAGGTAACAACTAAAAGATCAACGCCCACACGCTACATCTCGTGTGTTCTACCCGTACTAGCATTACTACGCATAGATCTAGCTCTGATACCACTATAGGGGTTCCGCGCATAAAAACAATAAATTTTACTCTACGCCCCTGAACCCTTGAAGCTGCCAGGACCTATCTATTAGTAATACAATAACGGGAGGGGATTTTCGCGAACTTACCCTTGAAGACCGAAAAGCATTGTCAACGCTCAGGAGAGCGTGGTTGATGTAGACGAGCCGAAGCTGACCTCAAGGTCGTGATGAAGTCCTTGCGCTCCTTCTGGCTCCAACGACTTGAGTGCCTCAAGTGCGACACCTCGCGGAGAGTTACACACGTCCGGTGCTTGACGATGACTCCTGCTTCCCCGATCTAGCAGTTGTTGCGGAAGTAGAGCTCCCGGATCCAAATCCCGCAGCGCGACGGCGCTCCACGGTGAAGATGTCTCTCGCTCGTGCAGTCCAGACTTGGGACCACGGTCACGAGAGAGAGAGAGGGGGAGAGAGAAAATATCAATTGGAGGTCCTCCCAAAAGTGGGGAGACCTTTATTGGTTATTGGGTGTATTTTCTAGGCCAAATACCCCACTTTATATAGGAGGAGGGGAGGTACTACCTCCCCTCAAGTCCCGGGGTGGGACTAAAGGAGAGGAGGGGGGAGGAGGTGGCCGCCGGCCACTAGTGGGCCCTGCAGGGGGGGGGGGGGGGGGTAGGCCCAGCCGGCCTCCCCTTTCCCCTTCTCCCCTTTCTCCTTTTCCCTAATGGGCCCTCTCCCTCCAGAATTGGCCCATTAAGCCTTTTGACCTTTTAATTGATTTTGTCTTTATTAAATAATTATGAATAAATGATTAAATCAACATTTAACATTCATTCACATATTATTCAATCTCCGTGGCCATGGAACACCTTCCATCAACATTTAACATTCATTCACATATTCATTCACATATTTTGGTCTTAACTCTCAAACATGTATCAGGTCTTAGGATCGTTGTAAATCCCCTTGGAGCGCCAAAACAGTGTCCAGTAGCTCATGAAAATGGCCGTAAAACGTGAAAAACAACGATTTTTTGGTCATAACTCTCAAACATGTATCGGGTCTTAGGGTCGTTGTAAATCCCCACTTGAACCCCAAAACTGTTGGCAATAACTCGTGAAAATGGCCATAATACACGAAATCGACTAGTTTTTGGGTTAGAACTCTCAAACATGTATCGGGTCTAACGAGCCAGGCAAATCCCCCTGGAAACTCGCACTGTAGGTAATAGAGCATGAAAACGGCCATAAAACATAAAAACAACAAGTTTTTGGTCATGCCCTCAAACATGTATCGGGTCTAATGGTCGTTGTAAATCGCCCTGAAACCCTAAAACTATGGCAATACCTCATGAAAACGATCATAAAACACAAAAACGATTAATTTTTGGTCACCCCCTTAAACATGCATCGGATCGAACGGTCCATGCAAATCCCCATGGAGCACCAGTGTGCAATAGCTCATGAAAACGGCCGTAAAACGCAAAAACGACGAGTTTTTTGTCATAACTCTCAAACATGTATCAAGTCTCAGGATCGTTGTAAATCCCCCTGGAGCGCCAAAACAGTGTCTAATAGCTCATGAAAACAGTCGTAAAACGTGAAAAAGACGAGTTTTTGGTCATAACTCTCAAACATGTATCGGGTCTTAGGGTCATTGTAAATCCCCACTAGAACCCCAAAACTGTGGCCAATAACTCGTGACGGCCATAATACGCGAAATCGACGAGTTTTTGGTTAGAACTCTTAAACATGTATTGGGTCTAACGAGCCATGCCAATCCCCCTGGAAACTCGCACTATAGGTAATAGAGCATGAAAACGGCCATAAAACTTAAAAACAACAAGTTTTTGGTCATGCCCTCAAAAATGTATCGGGTCTAATGGTCGTTGTAAATCGCCCTGAATCCCTAGAACTTTGGCAATACCTCATGAAAACGGTCATAAAACACAAAAACAACAAATTTTTGGTCATCCCCTAAACATGCATCGGATCTAACGGTGCATGCAAATCCCCATGGAGCACCAAAACAATGTGCAATAGCTCATGCAAACGGCCGTAAAACGCGAAAACGATGAGTTTCTGGTCATAACTCTTAAAGATGTATCAGGTCTTAGGATCATTATAAATCCCCTTGGAGCGCCAAAATAGTTTCCAATAGCTCATGAAAATGGCCGTAAAATGTGAAAAACGACGAGTTTTTGGTCAAAACTCTCAAACATGTATCGGGTGTTAGGGTCGTTGTAAATCCCCACTAGAACCCCCAAACTGTGGGCAATAACTCGTGAAAACGACCATAATACGCGAAATCGACGAGTTTTTGGTTAGATCTCTCAAACATGTATCTGGTCTAACAAGCCATGCAAATCCCCCTGGAAACTCGCATTGTAGGTAATAGAGCATGAAAACGGCCATAAAACATAAAAACAACAAGTTTTTGGTCATGCCATCAAAGATGTATCGGGTCTAATGGTCGTTGTAAATCGCCCTGAAACCCTAGAATTGTGGCAATACCTCATAAAAACGGTCATAAAACACGAAAATGACGAATTTTTGGTCATCCCCTTTAACATGCATCGGATCTAATAGTCCATGCAAATCCCCATGGAGCACCAAAATAGTGTGCAATAGCTCATGAAAACGGCCATAAAAGGTGAAAAAAAGACGAGTTTTTAGTCTTAACTCTCAAACATGTATCGCCTTAGGATCGTTGTAAACCCCCTAGGAGCGGCAAAACAGTGTCCAATAGCTCATCAAAATGGCCGTAAAACGTGAAAAACGATGATTTTTTGGTCATAACTCTCAAACATGTACCGGGTCTTAGGGTCGTTGTAAATCCCCACTTGAACCCCAAAACTATAGGCAATAACTCGTGAAAATGGCCATAATACGCGAAATCAACTAGTTTTTGGTTAGAACTCTCAAACATGTATCGGGTCTAACGAGCCATGCAAATCCCCCTTGGAAACTCGCACTGTAGGTAATAGAGCATGCAAACATCCATAAAACATAAAAACAACAAGTTTTTGGTCATTCCCTCAAACATGTATCGGCTCTAATGGTCATTGTAAATCGCCCTGAAACCTAAGAACTGTGTCAATACCTCATGAAAATGGTCATAAAACACAAAAACGACGAATTTTTGTTCATCCCCTTAAAAATGCATCAGATCTAACGGTTCATGCAAATCCCCATGGAGCATCAAAACAGTGTGCTATAGCTCATGAAAACGGTCGTAAAACGTGAAAAACGATGAGTTTTTGGTCATAACTCTTAGACATGTATCCGGTCTTAGGGTCATTGTAAATCCCCACTAGAACCCCAAACTGTGGGCAATAACTCGTGAAAACGGCCATAATACGCGAAATCGACGAGTTTTTGGTTAGAACTCTCAAACATGTATCGGGTCTAACGAGCCATGCAAATCCCCCCTGGAAACTCGCACTGTAGGTAATAGAGCATGCAAACATCCATAAAACATAAAAACAAAAAGTTTTTGGTCATGCCCTAAAACATGTATCGGGTCTAATGGTCGTTGTAAATCGCCCTGAAACCCTAAAACTGTGGCAATACCTCATGAAAACGGTCATAAAATACAAAAACGATGAATTTTTTTGTCATCCCCTTAAACATGCATCGGATCTAACGGTCCATGCAAATCCCCATGGAGCACCAAAACAGTGTGCAATAGCTCATGAAAACGGCCGTAAAACACAAAAACGACGAGTTTTTTGTCATAACTCTCAAACATGTATCAGGTCTCAGGATCGTTGTAAATCCCCCTGGAGCGCCAAAACAGTGTCCAATTGCTCATGAAAATAGTCGTAAAACATGAAAAACGACGAGTTTTTAGTCATAACTCTCAAACATGTATCGGGTCTTAGGGTCGTTGTAAATCCCCACTAGAACCCCAAAGCGGCCAATAACTCGTGAAACGGCCATAATAGGCGAAATCGACGAGTTTTTGGTTAGAACTCTCAAACATGTATCGGGTCTAACGAGCCATGCAAATCCCCCTGGAAACATAAAAACAACAAGTTTTTGGTCATGCCCTCAAAAATGTATCGGGTCTAATGGTCGTTGTAAATCGCCCTGTAACCCTAGAACTTTGGCAATACCTCATGAAAATGGTCATAAAACACAAAAACAACAAATTTTTGTTCATCCCCTTAAACATGCATCGGATCTAACTGCATGCAAATCCCCATGGAGCACCAAAACAGTGTGCAATAGCTCATGAAAACGGCCTTAAACGCGAAAACGACGAGTTTCTGGTCATAACTCTTAAAGATGTATCAGGTCTTAGGATCATTGTAAATCCTTGAAGCGCCAAAAGCTTCCAAGAGCTCATGAAATTGGCCTTAAAATTTGAAAAACGACGAGGTTTTGGTCAAAACTCTTAAACATGTATCGGGACTTAGGGTCGTTGTAAATCCCCACTAGAACCCCAAAACTGTGGGCAATAACTCGTGAAAACGGCCATAATACGCGAAATCGACGAGTTTTTGGTTAGATCTGTCAAACATGTATCGGGTCTAACGAGCCATGCAAATCCCCCTGGAAACTCGCATTGTAGGTAATAGAGCAAGAAAAAGGCCATAAAACATAAAAACAACAAGTTTTGGTCATGCCATCAAACATGTATCGGGTCTAATGGTCGTTGTAAATGCTACGAAACCCTAGAATTGTGGCAATACCTCATAAAAACGGTGATAAACACGAAAACGACGAATTTTTGGTCATCCCCTTAAACATGCATCGGATCTAATAGTCCATGCAAATCCCCATGGAGCACCAAAATAGTGTGCAATAGCTCATGAAAACGGCCATAAAAGGTGAAAAAGACGAGTTTTTAGTATTAACTCTCAAACATGTATCAGGTCTTAGGATCATTGTAAACCCCCTTGGAGCGCCAAAACAGTGTGCAATAGCTCATGAAAATGGCCGTAAAGCTTGAAAAACGACGATTTTTGGTCATAACTCTCAAACATGTATCGCGTGTTTGGGTCGTTGTAAATCTCCTTGAACCCCAAAACTATAGGCCATAACTCATGAAAATGGCCATAATACGCAAAATCGGCGAGTGTTTGGTTAAAACTCTCAAACATGTATTGGGTCTAACGAGCCATGCAAATCTCCCTGGAAACCGACAACTGTAGGTAATAGAGCATGCAAACATCCATAAAACATAAAAACAAAATTTTTTTGGTCATGCCCTCAAACATGTATCGGGTCTAATGGTCGTTGTAAATCGCCCTGAAACCCTAAAACTGTGGCAATACCTCATGAAAATGGTCATAAAACACAAAAACGACGAATTTTTTTTCATCCCCTTAAACATGCATCAGTTCTAACGGTCCATCCAAATTCCCATGGAGCACCAAAACAGTGTGCTATAGCTCATGAAAAGGGTCGTAAAACGTGAAAAACGATGAGTTTTTGGTCATAACTCTCAGACATGTATCCGGTCTTAGGGTCGTTGTAAATCCCCACTAGAACCCCAAACCGTGGGTAATAACTCGTGAAAACAGCCATAATACGCGAAATCGACGAGTTTTTGGTTAGAACTCTCAAACATGTATCGGGTCTAACGAGCCATGCAAATCCCCCCTGGAAACTCACACTGTAGGTAATAGAGCATGCAAACATCCATAAAACATAAAAACAAAAGTTTTGGTCATGCCTCAAACATGTATCGGGTCAATAATGGTTGTAAATCATACGAAACCCTAAAACTGTGGCAACACCTCATGAAAACGGTCATAAAACAGAAAAACGATGATTTTTTTGTCATCCCCTAAACATGCATCGGATCTAACGGTGCATGCAAATCCCCATGGAGCACCAAAACAGTGTGCAATAGCTCATGCAAACGGCCGTAAAACGCGAAAACGATGAGTTTCTGGTCATAACTCTTAAAGATGTATCAGGTCTTAGGATCATTATAAATCCCCTTGGAGCGCCAAAATAGTTTCCAATAGCTCATGAAAATGGCCGTAAAATGTGAAAAACGACGAGTTTTTGGTCAAAACTCTCAAACATGTATCGGGTGTTAGGGTCGTTGTAAATCCCCACTAGAACCCCCAAACTGTGGGCAATAACTCGTGAAAACGACCATAATACGCGAAATCGACGAGTTTTTGGTTAGATCTCTCAAACATGTATCTGGTCTAACAAGCCATGCAAATCCCCCTGGAAACTCGCATTGTAGGTAATAGAGCATGAAAACGGCCATAAAACATAAAAACAACAAGTTTTTGGTCATGCCATCAAAGATGTATCGGGTCTAATGGTCGTTGTAAATGCATACGAAACCCTAGAATTGTGGCAATACCTCATAAAAACGGTCATAAAACACGAAAATGAATTTTGGTCATCCCCTTTAACATGCATCGGATCTAATAGTCCATGCAAATCCCCATGGAGCACCAAAATAGTGTGCAATAGCTCATGAAAACGGCCATAAAAGGTGAAAAAAAGACGAGTTTTTAGTCTTAACTCTCAAACATGTATCAGTTCTTAGGATCGTTGTAAACCCCCTAGGAGCGGCAAAACAGTGTCCAATAGCTCATCAAAATGGCCGTAAAACGTGAAAAACGATGATTTTTTGGTCATAACTCTCAAACATGTACCGGGTCTTAGGGTCGTTGTAAATCCCCACTTGAACCCCAAAACTATAGGCAATAACTCGTGAAAATGGCCATAATACGCGAAATCAACTAGTTTTTGGTTAGAACTCTCAAACATGTATCGGGTCTAACGAGCCATGCAAATCCCCCTTGGAAACTCGCACTGTAGGTAATAGAGCATGCAAACATCCATAAAACATAAAAACAACAAGTTTTTGGTCATTCCCTCAAACATGTATCGGCTCTAATGGTCATTGTAAATCGCCTTGAAACCTAAGAACTGTGTCAATACCTCATGAAAATGGTCATAAAACACAAAAACGACGAATTTTTGTTCATCCCCTTAAAAATGCATCAGATCTAACGGTTCATGCAAATCCCCATGGAGCATCAAAACAGTGTGCTATAGCTCATGAAAACGGTCGTAAAACGTGAAAAACGATGAGTTTTTGGTCATAACTCTTAGACATGTATCCGGTCTTAGGGTCATTGTAAATCCCCACTAGAACCCCAAACTGTGGGCAATAACTCGTGAAAACGGCCATAATACGCGAAATCGACGAGTTTTTGGTTAGAACTCTCAAACATGTATCGGGTCTAACGAGCCATGCAAATCCCCCCTGGAAACTCGCACTGTAGGTAATAGAGCATGCAAACATCCATAAAACATAAAAACAAAAAGTTTTTGGTCATGCCCTAAAACATGTATCGGGTCTAATGGTCGTTGTAAATCGCCCTGAAACCCTAAAACTGTGGCAATACCTCATGAAAACGGTCATAAAATACAAAAACGATGAATTTTTTTGTCATCCCCTTAAACATGCATCGGATCTAACGGTCCATGCAAATCCCCATGGAGCACCAAAACAGTGTGCAATAGCTCATGAAAACGGCCGTAAAACACAAAAACGACGAGTTTTTTGTCATAACTCTCAAACATGTATCAGGTCTCAGGATCGTTGTAAATCCCCCTGGAGCGCCAAAACAGTGTCCAATTGCTCATGAAAATAGTCGTAAAACATGAAAAACGACGAGTTTTTAGTCATAACTCTCAAACATGTATCGGGTCTTAGGGTCGTTGTAAATCCCCACTAGAACCCCAAAACTGTGGCCAATAACTCGTGAAAACAGCCATAATATGCGAAATCGACGAGTTTTTGGTTAGAACTCTCAAACATGTATCGGGTCTAACGAGCCATGCAAATCCCCCTGGAAACATAAAAACAACAAGTTTTTGGTCATGCCCTCAAAAATGTATCGGGTCTAATGGTCGTTGTAAATCGCCCTGTAACCCTAGAACTTTGGCAATACCTCATGAAAATGGTCATAAAACACAAAAACAACAAATTTTTGTTCATCCCCTTAAACATGCATCGGATCTAACGGTGCATGCAAATCCCCATGGAGCACCAAAACAGTGTGCAATAGCTCATGAAAACGGCCTTAAAACGCGAAAACGACGAGTTTCTGGTCATAACTCTTAAAGATGTATCAGGTCTTAGGATCATTGTAAATCCCCTTGAAGCGCCAAAACAGTTTCCAATAGCTCATGAAAATGGCCGTAAAATGTGAAAAACGACGAGGTTTTGGTCAAAACTCTTAAACATGTATCGGGACTTAGGGTCGTTGTAAATCCCCACTAGAACCCCAAAACTGTGGGCAATAACTCGTGAAAACGGCCATAATCTGTAAATCGACGAGTTTTTGGTTAGATCTGTCAAACATGTATCGGGTCTAACGAGCCATGCAAATCCCCCTGGAAACTCGCATTGTAGGTAATAGAGCATGAAAACGGCCATAAAACATAAAAACAACAAGTTTTTGGTCATGCCATCAAACATGTATCGGGTCTAATGGTCGTTGTAAATCGCCCTGAAACCCTAGAATTGTGGCAATACCTCATAAAAACGGTGATAAACACGAAAACGACGAATTTTTGGTCATCCCCTTAAACATGCATCGGATCTAATAGTCCATGCAAATCCCCATGGAGCACCAAAATAGTGTGCAATAGCTCATGAAAACGGCCATAAAAGGTGAAAAAGACGAGTTTTTAGTCTTAACTCTCAAACATGTATCAGGTCTTAGGATCATTGTAAACCCCCTTGGAGCGCCAAAACAGTTTCCAATAGGTCATCAAAATGGCCGTAAAACGTGAAAAACGACGATTTTTTGGTCATAACTCTCAAACATGTACCGGGTCTTAGGGTCGTTGTAAATCCCCACTTGAACCCCAAAACTATAGGCAATAACTCGTGAAAATGGCCATAATACGCGAAATCAACTAGTTTTTGGTTAGAACTCTCAAACATGTATCGGGTCTAACGAGCCATGCAAATCCCCTTGAAACTTCGTGACCGTAGGTAATAGAGCATGCAAACATCCATAAAACATAAAAACAAAATTTTTTTGGTCATGCCCTCAAACATGTATCGGGTCTAATGGTCGTTGTAAATCGCCCTGAAACCCTAAAACTGTGGCAATACCTCATGAAAATGGTCATAAAACACAAAAACGACGAATTTTTGTTCATCCCCTTAAACATGCATCAGTTCTAACGGTCCATGCAAATTCCCATGGAGCACCAAAACAGTGTGCTATAGCTCATGAAAAGGGTCGTAAAACGTGAAAAACGATGAGTTTTTGGTCATAACTCTCAGACATGTATCCGGTCTTAGGGTCGTTGTAAATCCCCACTAGAACCCCAAACCGTGGGTAATAACTCGTGAAAACAGCCATAATACGCGAAATCGACGAGTTTTTGGTTAGAACTCTCAAACATGTATCGGGTCTAACGAGCCATGCAAATCCCCCCTGGAAACTCACACTGTAGGTAATAGAGCATGCAAACATCCATAAAACATAAAAACAAAAAGTTTTTGGTCATGCCCTCAAACATGTATCGGGTCTAATGGTCGTTGTAAATCGCCCTGAAACCCTAAAACTGTGGCAACACCTCATGAAAACGGTCATAAAACACAAAAACGATGATTTTTTTGTCATCCCCTTAAACATGCATCGGATCTAACGGTCCATGCAAATCCCCATGGAGCACCAAAACAGTGTGCAATAGCTCATGAAAACGGATGTAAAACGCAAAAACGACGAGTTTTTTGTCATAACTCTCAAACATGTATCAGGTCTCAGGATCGTTGTAAATCCCCCTGGAGCGCCAAAACAGTGTCCAATAGCTCATGAAAACAGACGTAAAACGTGAAAAACGATGAGTTTTTAGTCAAAACTCTCAAACATGTATCGGGTCTTAGGGTCGTTGTAAATCCCCACTAGAACCCCAAAACTGTGGGCAATAACTCGTGAAAACGACCATAATACGCGGAATCGATGAGTTTTTGGTTAGATCTCTCAAACATGTATCGGGTCTAACAAGCCATGCAAATCCCCCTAGAAACTCGCATTGTAGGTAATAGAGCATGAAAACGGCCAGAAAACATAAAAACAACAAGTTTTTGGTCATGCCATCAAACATGTATCGGGTCTAATGGTCGTTGTAAATCGCCCTAAAACCCTAGAATTGTGGCAATACCTCATAAAAACGGTCATAAAACACGAAAACGATGAATTTTTGGTCATCCCCTTAAACATGCATCGGATCTAATAGTCCATGCAAATCCCCATGGAGCACCAAAATAGTGTGCAATAGCTCATGAAAACAGCCATAAAACGTGAAAAAAAGACGAGTTTTTAGTCTTAACTCTCAAACATGTATCAGGTCTTAGTTTCATTGTAAATCCCCTTGGAGCGCCAAAACAGTGTCCAATAGCTCATAAAATGGTCAGAAACGTGAAAAAACGCGATTTTTGGTCATAACTCTCAAACATGTACCGGGTCTTAGGGTCGTTGTAAATCCCCACTTGAACCCCAAAACTATAGGCAATAACTCGTGAAAATGGCCATAATACGCGAAATCAACTAGTTTTTGGTTAGAACTCTCAAACATGTATCGGGTCTAACGAGCCATGCAAATCCCCCTTGGAAACTCGCACTGTAGGTAATAGAGCATGCAAACATCCATAAAACATAAAAACAACAAGTTTTTGGTCATTCCCTCAAACATGTATCGGCTCTAATGGTCATTGTAAATCGCCCTGAAACCTAAGAACTGTGTCAATACCTCATGAAAATGGTCATAAAACACAAAAACGACGAATTTTTGTTCATCCCCTTAAAAATGCATCAGATCTAACGGTTCATGCAAATCCCCATGGAGCATCAAAACAGTGTGCTATAGCTCATGAAAACGGTCGTAAAACGTGAAAAACGATGAGTTTTTGGTCATAACTCTTAGACATGTATCCGGTCTTAGGGTCATTGTAAATCCCCACTAGAACCCCAAACTGTGGGCAATAACTCGTGAAAACGGCCATAATACGCGAAATCGACGAGTTTTTGGTTAGAACTCTCAAACATGTATCGGGTCTAACGAGCCATGCAAATCCCCCCTGGAAACTCGCACTGTAGGTAATAGAGCATGCAAACATCCATAAAACATAAAAACAAAAAGTTTTTGGTCATGCCCTAAAACATGTATCGGGTCTAATGGTCGTTGTAAATCGCCCTGAAACCCTAAAACTGTGGCAATACCTCATGAAAACGGTCATAAAATACAAAAACGATGAATTTTTTTGTCATCCCCTTAAACATGCATCGGATCTAACGGTCCATGCAAATCCCCATGGAGCACCAAAACAGTGTGCAATAGCTCATGAAAACGGCCGTAAAACACAAAAACGACGAGTTTTTTGTCATAACTCTCAAACATGTATCAGGTCTCAGGATCGTTGTAAATCCCCCTGGAGCGCCAAAACAGTGTCCAATTGCTCATGAAAATAGTCGTAAAACATGAAAAACGACGAGTTTTTAGTCATAACTCTCAAACATGTATCGGGTCTTAGGGTCGTTGTAAATCCCCACTAGAACCCCAAAACTGTGGCCAATAACTCGTGAAAACAGCCATAATATGCGAAATCGACGAGTTTTTGGTTAGAACTCTCAAACATGTATCGGGTCTAACGAGCCATGCAAATCCCCCTGGAAACATAAAAACAACAAGTTTTTGGTCATGCCCTCAAAAATGTATCGGGTCTAATGGTCGTTGTAAATCGCCCTGTAACCCTAGAACTTTGGCAATACCTCATGAAAATGGTCATAAAACACAAAAACAACAAATTTTTGTTCATCCCCTTAAACATGCATCGGATCTAACGGTGCATGCAAATCCCCATGGAGCACCAAAACAGTGTGCAATAGCTCATGAAAACGGCCTTAAAACGCGAAAACGACGAGTTTCTGGTCATAACTCTTAAAGATGTATCAGGTCTTAGGATCATTGTAAATCCCCTTGAAGCGCCAAAACAGTTTCCAATAGCTCATGAAAATGGCCGTAAAATGTGAAAAACGACGAGGTTTTGGTCAAAACTCTTAAACATGTATCGGGACTTAGGGTCGTTGTAAATCCCCACTAGAACCCCAAAACTGTGGGCAATAACTCGTGAAAACGGCCATAATACGCGAAATCGACGAGTTTTTGGTTAGATCTGTCAAACATGTATCGGGTCTAACGAGCCATGCAAATCCCCCTGGAAACTCGCATTGTAGGTAATAGAGCATGAAAACGGCCATAAAACATAAAAACAACAAGTTTTTGGTCATGCCATCAAACATGTATCGGGTCTAATGGTCGTTGTAAATCGCCCTGAAACCCTAGAATTGTGGCAATACCTCATAAAAACGGTGATAAACACGAAAACGACGAATTTTTGGTCATCCCCTTAAACATGCATCGGATCTAATAGTCCATGCAAATCCCCATGGAGCACCAAAATAGTGTGCAATAGCTCATGAAAACGGCCATAAAAGGTGAAAAAGACGAGTTTTTAGTCTTAACTCTCAAACATGTATCAGGTCTTAGGATCATTGTAAACCCCCTTGGAGCGCCAAAACAGTTTCCAATAGCTCATCAAAATGGCCGTAAAACGTGAAAAACGACGATTTTTTGGTCATAACTCTCAAACATGTACCGGGTCTTAGGGTCGTTGTAAATCCCCACTTGAACCCCAAAACTATAGGCAATAACTCGTGAAAATGGCCATAATACGCGAAATCAACTAGTTTTTGGTTAGAACTCTCAAACATGTATCGGGTCTAACGAGCCATGCAAATCCCCCTTGGAAACTCGCACTGTAGGTAATAGAGCATGCAAACATCCATAAAACATAAAAACAAAATTTTTTTGGTCATGCCCTCAAACATGTATCGGGTCTAATGGTCGTTGTAAATCGCCCTGAAACCCTAAAACTGTGGCAATACCTCATGAAAATGGTCATAAAACACAAAAACGACGAATTTTTGTTCATCCCCTTAAACATGCATCAGTTCTAACGGTCCATGCAAATTCCCATGGAGCACCAAAACAGTGTGCTATAGCTCATGAAAAGGGTCGTAAAACGTGAAAAACGATGAGTTTTTGGTCATAACTCTCAGACATGTATCCGGTCTTAGGGTCGTTGTAAATCCCCACTAGAACCCCAAACCGTGGGTAATAACTCGTGAAAACAGCCATAATACGCGAAATCGACGAGTTTTTGGTTAGAACTCTCAAACATGTATAGGTTCTAACTAGCCATGCAAATCCCGAAACTCACTGCGTAGGTAATAGAGCATGCAAACATCCATAAAACATAAAACAAAAGTTTTGGTCATGCCCTCAAACATGTATCGGGTCTAATGGTCGTTGTAAATCGCCCTGAAACCCTAAAACTGTGGCAATACCTCATGAAAACGGTCATAAAACACAAAAACGATTAATTTTTTTTCATCCCCATAAACATGCATCTGTTCTAACGGTGCATGCAAATCCCCATGGAGCACCAAAACAGTGTGCAATAGCTCATGAAAACGGCCGTAAAACGCTAAAACGACGAGTTTTTTGTCATAACTCTCAAACATGTATCGTGTCTCGATCGCTTGTAAATCCTTCGAGCGCCAAAACAAGTGTCCAATAGCTCATGAAAGCATTAAAACGTGAAAAACGATGAGTTTTTAGTCAAAACTCTCAAACATGTATCGGGTCTTAGGGTCGTTGTAAATCCCACTAGAACCCCAAAGCGTAAGGCAATAACTCGTGAAAACGACCATAATACGCGGAATCGATGAGTTTTTGGTTAGATCTCTCAAACATGTATCGGGTCTAACAAGCCATGCAAATCCCCCTAGAAACTCGCATTGTAGGTAATAGAGCATGAAAACGGCCAGAAAACATAAAAACAACAAGTTTTTGGTCATGCCATCAAACATGTATCGGGTCTAATGGTCGTTGTAAATCGCCCTAAAACCCTAGAATTGTGGCAATACCTCATAAAAACGGTCATAAAACACGAAAACGATGAATTTTTGGTCATCCCCTTAAACATGCATCGGATCTAATAGTCCATGCAAATCCCCATGGAGCACCAAAATAGTGTGCAATAGCTCATGAAAACAGCCATAAAACGTGAAAAAGACGAGTTTTTAGTCTTAACTCTCAAACATGTATCAGGTCTTAGTTTCATTGTAAATCCCCTTGGAGCGCCAAAACAGTGTCCAATAGCTCATAAAAATGGCCGTAAAACGTGAAAAACGACGATTTTTTGGTCATAACTCTCAAACATGTACCGGGTCTTAGGGTCGTTGTAAATCCCCACTTGAACCCCAAAAACTGTTGGCAATAACTCGTGAAAATGGCCATAATACGCGAAATCAACTAGTTTTTGGTTAGAACTCTCAAACATGTATCGGGTCTAACGAGCCATGCAAATCCCCCTGGAAACTCGCACTGTAGGTAATAGAGCATGAAAACAGCCATAAAACATAAAAACAACAAGTTTTTGGTCATTCCCTCAAACAGGTATCGACTCTAATGGTCATTGTAAATCGCCCTGAAACCTAAGAACTCTGTCAATACCTCATGAAAATGGTCATAAAACACAAAAACGACGAATTTTTGTTCATCCCCTTAAACATGCATCAGATCTAACGGTCCATGCAAATCCCCATGGAGCACCAAAACAGTGTGCTATAGCTGATGAAAACGGTCGTAAAACGTGAAAAACGATGAGTTTTTGGTCATAACTCTTAGACATGTATCCGGTCTTAGGGTCATTGTAAATCCCCACTAGAACCCCAAACTGTGGGCAATAAATCGTGAAAATGGCCATAATACGCGAAATCGACGAGTTTTTGGTTAGAACTCTCAAACATGTATCGGGTCTAACGAGCCATGCAAATCCCCCCTGGAAACTCGCACTGTAGGTAATAGAGCATCCAAACATCCATAAAACATAAAAACAAAAAGTTTTTGGTCATGCCCTCAAACATGTATCGGGTCTAATGGTCGTTGTAAATCTCCCTGAAACCCTAAAACTATGGCAATACCTCATGAAAACGGTCATAAAACACAAAAAAGATGAATTTTTTGTCATCCCCTTAAACATGCATCGGATCTAACGGTCCATGCAAATCCCCATGGAGCACCAAAACAGTGTGCAATAGCTCATGAAAACGGCCGTAAAACGCAAAAACGACGAGTTTTTTATCATAACTCTCAAACATGTATCAGGTCTCAGGATCGTTGTAAATCCCCCTGGAGCGCCAAAACAGTGTCCAATAGCTCATGAAAACAGTCGTAAAACGTGAAAAACGACGAGTTTTTAGTCATAACTCTCAAACATGTATCGGGTCTTAGGGTCGTTGTAAATCCCCACTAGAACCCCAAAACTGTGGCCAATAACTCGTGAAAACGGCCATAATACGCGAAATCGACGAGTTTTTGGTTAGAACTCTCAAACATGTATCGGGTCTAACGAGCCATGCAAATCCCCCTGGAAACTCGCACTATAGGTAATAGAGCATGAAAACAGCCATAAAACTTAAAACCAACAAGTTTTTGGTCATGCCCTCAAAAATGTATCGGGTCTAATGGTCGTTGTAAATCGCCTTGAAACCCTAGAACTTTGGCAATACCTCGTGAAAACGGTCATAAAACACAAAAACAACAAATTTTTGGTCATCCCCTTAAACATGCATCGGATCAAACGGTGCATGCAAATCGCCATGGAGCACCAAAACAGTGTGCAACAGCTCATGAAAACGGCCGTAAAACGCGAAAACGACGAGTTTCTGGTCATAACTCTTAAAGATGTATCTGGTCTTAGGATCATTGTAAATCCCCTTGGAGCGCCAAAACAGTTTCCAATAGCTCATGAAAATGGCCGTAAAATGTGAAAAAACGACGAGTTTTTGGTCAAAACTCTCAAACATGTATCGGGTCTTAGGGTCGTTGTAAATCCCCACTAGAACCCCAAAACTATGGGCAATAACTCGTGAAAACGGCCATAATACGCGAAATCGACGAGTTTTTGGTTAGATCTCTCAAACATGTATCGGGTCTAACAAGCCATGCAAATCCCCCTGGAAACTCGCCTTGTAGGTAATAGAGCATGAAAACAGCCATAAAACATAAAACAACAAGTTTTTGGTCATGCCCTCAAACATGTATCGGGTCTAATGGTCGTTGTAAATCACCCTGAAACCCTAGAACTATGGCAATACCTCATAAAAACGGTCATAAAACACGAAAACGACGAATTTTTGTTCATCCCCTTAAACATGCATCGGATCTAATAGTCCATGAAAATCCCCATGGAGCACCAAAATAGTGTGCAATAGCTCATGAAAACGGCCATAAAACGTGAAAAAGACAAGTTTTTGGTCTTAACTCTCAAACATGTATTAGGTCTTAGGATCGTTGTAAATCCCCTTCGAGTGCCAAAACAGTGTCCAATAGCTCATGAAAATGGCCGTAAAACGTGAAAAACGACGATTTTTTGCCCATAACTCTCAAACATGTATCGGGTCTTAGGGTCGTTGTAAATCCCCACTTGAACCCCAAAACTGTTGGCAATAACTCGTGAAAATGGCCATAATACGCGAAATCGACTAGTTTTTGGTTAGAACTCTCAAACATGTATCGGGTCTAACGAGCCATGCAAATCCCCCTGGAAACTCGCGCTGTAGGTAATAGAGCATGAAAACGGCCATAAAACATAAAAACAACAAGTTTTTGGTCATGCCCTCAAACATGTATCGGGTCTAATGGTCGTTGTAAATCGCCCTGAAACCCAAGAACTTTGTCAATACTGTTGGGGATATACTTTCCGGGTATCCTCACAGTTCCTCACTGACCAGGGTGTCCCACTTCGGGTTAGAGAATTGCTTCACGGGCGGCCCAGTCAGGGAGAAAGACGGAGTCCAATCCGGCTACGGGAAGGCCCAGAAGAGTTACCGACTTAGGCCCATAATGTTACTTATAGTTCAAGATGTACTCTGTAACCAACTCTTAGTCATAGCCGGATAGATCTCTCCTGTAAACCCTAGGCCGGATATCTATATAAGCCGTCCTAGGGAGAGCCTTTAGGGCAACACCTCAATAGTCTACAATCTCAACTCGCACAGGCGAAACCCTTGTAACCCATATTGCGGCTCTGCCGTATTACTGGATTGCTAGCAGGAGTAGGGTCCGTCCAAAGCCGGTGGATTCGAACCTGGGTAAACTTGTGTGCTGACTATCCCGGAACACCGTACGTCTCACACCCCTCTCTTCCGCATGCCTCGAGGACCCCCTCATGGCGTACTTGTCCTTAATCCGACGATAGTTGGCATCCACCATGGGGCAAGTGAGCTTCGGATCTGCGTTTCAAGCGGAATCTGCAAGAATCGGAATCAGCAAGACTATCGCCGTCGGTCGCATCCTATACGCTAGCGACATACCTCTCATCGTTCTCGATGAGACTTGGATTCCGGCTAAGGAGGTCATGACTGCCTACACAATCATGTCCTTTGGCGAGATCGATGTTTACATCGGTTTCGCTGAACCTGCCCCAACCCACCCCAACGGTGATGATAGAGGCAGAAGAATCTTCTGGGTCCCCCTTGTCCGTGGAGGTGGCAGAGTTCCGGATCTCAGAAAACCCTAATCCCACCCAGCCCGCACCAGTTGCGGAGATAGTGGAGAAATCCGAGCCTGAAGAAGACCTAGCGGTCCAAGTTGAATCTGGAGTGGATCTCCCTGGAGGATCCAGATCCCATATCGACCCACCCGCGGAAGTCGAAATCCAAGAGGAACATGTCAGTGACACTGATTCCGGCTCTGATGATGCTGGGACAGACAGACCTTTTCTAAGGTACACATTATGACATATGATACTGCAAGGCGAAAACGCAGATGCAATTCTCGAGACCATCAAAAGTTTCAACATGGCTGATCGCGAAAGCCACAGGTACCTCAGGAAGCGCGCGTCGCACTTCGTCGGGTACGTGGGATCCGGATCCGGCTTTGCTGACGCTGGAGAAAACACCGACTCGGTGTTGGAGGCAATTGGAACAAACGCCGACGTACCCGCATCCTCGAATGAATCAATGACGTCAGCGGATTTCCGAAAATTCTCCGCGGAATATGAAGAGGAGTATAACTCCAAAGCTGCAGAAGAAGGAGAAGCCATGGATGAAGGATCCGGGGAACACTCTCCCAAAACGCAGGATGACATGGACGTCGGACATAATCCCGAAGTCCAGATATCCGAAAGTACCGATCAGAGCTTGACTCTGGGAAACGGACCCAAAGCCGTCTTTGCTACCGGCGCTGCCAAGAAGGCGAAGAAGAAAAACAAGAAGAACAAAACCCCGGCAAAAGACCCTCTGGCTGAGGAGGTGATTGTCGAGGAATACGAAGAAGACTCGGATGGAGCACTTATCCCAGACGAGCCAAAAAAAGAAGAATCGGTGGATGGACACGTGATCACCGAAGGTGCGCGTAAACTCATCCATGCTGCATTAACCACACCTATCCCTACAGCTGCAGAACTTACTGCTAAAGAGCTGGACGAAAGGGCTCAAGCCCTAGAAGCGCATCATCAACAACTCCTCGATGAAGCAAAAAACATCGAGGCGGAGAAGAAACGCATGGCAACTAAGGACTACATGTCTCAGTTGCATCAGAAGACACATAAGCGTCACACCAATGACGACAAATTCCCACATATCCGTGCCATCCTTTTCGGAGATGAGATGGGGAAGCCACAGAAATATAAAAGGAGATTAGGTATATCCAACCCAGTACAGAATACCATGGCGGCCCAAGAAATTCTATCGGCTAATCCAGGACCAGAGGAGATCCGTTTGGGTATCAAGCTACTCAACAAGGGACTGGAGCAGCAAAAGGTCGCCCTATCCGGAAGTCAAAAACTGGTCTCAAATTCCGACCAATGTCGAACATATCTGGCATGGGCTGATGTAAGACCCCACCGTGTTCCGGAGCAGCATTACCGCCCCGAACGACGGGAGGACAATTATTCGCCGGATCGTCAGGACAGCATCGCAGGACTGCACGCGAGTGGAGCAACGTCGCACCAGCGGCCGAGAAAGAGGCCATCGCTGCTCTGAATCCGAGGAATCCTCCCCGACGAGAATCTAACGATCGAAGGGGAGAAGATAAAGAGAAAAGTTAGGAGGAGGATCGTCAAAAAATGCCACCTCCTAGACATGCAAGCCGTCCGGCTGAGCCCTACCATGGTGGGAACGACGGGCGAAGAAACGACGGAAACCACGCCGGAACAAGCAGGCAGGGGGCTCGTCGTAGTCAAGACCCTCCCCGGAAGCGGAATAATGACGTTCCGGATGGAGGCCGGTGATCAGCCGAAAACTATCCATCTGCCCCACCCTCTCCACGACACAGTCATAACAACGGCCCCCATGGAGGGCAAGGAGGACAACGCGGCGGAGGAGGTGGTGGCAGAAGCCGAAGTCCGGCTCCAAGGCACCGCAGCCAAAGCCGACATTCGGGACGATCTTTATCCCCGAACGACGCAAGGCATAGGATCAACTCCAACATAGAGGCTCGGCGCTACGAAAACGATAATATCTACATGGGCCCAAAGTGCTTCGGACCACGCATCAGAGCTCAAAATTCCCGGAAGGATTTGCTTTCTCAAGAAATATCCAAGCCTACGACAGCATTGCTCGGCCAGATACCTGGCTATAGGATTTCTTCCAAGCTTGCTGCATCGCCAAAGGCGGAAACAACCTGGTCGCAACCCGATATCTCCCACTTATGTTGCGGAAGACGGCATGATTGTAGCATCCCATCTGTCTAACATATGTAATGCTACATGGTCTAGTAATATAATGGCTACTTCCTACATATAATTGTTGCATCATAATTATATCATGCTCATGTCATCATGCCACCTTGCATTTGAGCATCATATAAAACCCTTTTCCATTTGGTTCTTCTCTCATATGCATTATTAATTGTATTTGGCTCGTGATATATTGTATTTGATTCTTGATCAATGCTTGATGCCCAAGTTGAGTTGGGGGCATATCTTTTATTCAAATCCATCACCTTTCTTTGTCACCACCTTATAAATCCACCATCCCAATTACCCATGAGCTTTTACTTTCTTTTGACATTTAATCTAGCTCATGTGGGTTGGGATGGATCCAATTCTATTTCCTTTAGCTTGGTTTTACTCCATATTTTGGGATGCATGTGTATAATGCCATGATACATTATTATTGTTTTCACAAGAATAAGACCATGGCATTTAATGCCCATGCATGGGCCATGCAAACTACCACTATATTTTCTCCTTTGGGTTATAATTGTTTTTGGGAGTGAAGCATGTACCTTTGGGAAGTATGTCAAGTGTTTCTTTTTATTTTGTTGAGCCCTAGTGCATGCTTATGCAAGTGTAGTCCCTTTTCTCAATCTAGATCCTCACCACCTTGTTCTTTTCTTCCTTACACCCTCATCACCCCTCTTTTGTGAATGTTCCATGCACATGATCATGTTTCACCAAAACCCTAGCTCCACACATACCCTAACCTACACCACACCTCCACCCCATGACCTACCTCCATGCCGAGACACCACCCGAGGCAAGTCACCTTCTCTAACCTAACCCCAGCCCTAATCCAAACCCTAACCGAGCTACCGTCCAACCCTAACTCCTACCCGAGGCTCTCTCTCTCTACCTCTCTCTACCAAGCTAACCCCACCCCCGAGCCAGCCACTGGCCTCACTGGGTCTACCTGGCCACATCGAGCACGTGAAGGCCACCTTTTCCACCCCGATCCCCCACAGCATCCCCTCTCTCTCCTTCTCTGCTTTGTCTCTTTCCCCACGCCTCCTCTGCATCCCCAGATCCCTAGGGCTTCGCCCTTCTCCTCCCCACCACCTGCCGCTACTCCTCTCTCCTCCACCGCCGAACCGTCGGCCTCCACCTCCACCTACTCGTTCTAGCCGGCGGCGTGGAGTTTTGGGTGTCGAGGAGGACCAGCATGAACCCCTGCGTCGCCACGTACACGGAGCCAAGAAGGAGACGGTCCCTCGTCCCTGCTGCACGCCGACGCCGCCGAAACCCTAGCTCCGGCCGGCCGCCTGCTACGTTGCCGATCGACCGCTCCCCTGCCCGATCCACCACCGCCAGCAGCCTCGCGGTAAGCCAAGCACCCTCCCAGACATCCTCGCCGTCGTCGTTGCCTGGTCGCGCCGTGCGTTTCGTCAGGCACTCTCTGTGCACGGCGGGCGCGAGCGTCTGCACGTTATCGCGCCGTGCAACCGCTTATCTAGCCGCCTACCCGCTCCCTACCAGCAACCCCATCCAACCGCAGCGGCTCCGCCTCTCTGCGCGTGCCGCAGATCGCGGGTTCGACCTCAGACTGCAACGCATTGTGGAGCACCGACCCACGTATCAGGAAGATCCACAAAGGCTGTGCACTTTGCAATTCCCCTCCCCACCTTTTTGATTCCTCAGCCCGCGCTCCTCTCGGTCCCACCTGTCTGCCTCGCGAGAGTTTTGCTGAAACACACCCCAGTTTCCAGGACCTTAACCCGCGCTCCATAGCCTCGCCGCGTGGCAAACCCCCTCGCCCCGCTGGCACGTGGGCCCGTCCGTGCATCGGGTCTCACTGTCATTGTCAAGGGCTAGCCTCATGTGAAGAAAAGGTAAGAAAATTGCTGAATCCTCCCAGTCAGCAGCGGCCCCACCTGACTGTGACTATGGCTAGAAGAGGATGAGTATAAAAAGTTTAGGAGTTTATCTGGTTTTAATAAAACAAATTCAGAAATGTTTAAATATGAATTTAAATATGTTTATCATTATTTTTAAATTATAAATCCAAATAATACAAATGATATATGTTTTTGGATCAGAAAAATGTGAGGAATTCAAATATGCTATTCAAAATTTATTTGAACACTTTAAATTTTCGAGAGGATCAAAATTACAATAAAATGCCCTTTTCTTAATTAATTAACAACTTTGGTTCTACAACTCCAAATTCGACAAATAATATGTCTAAATCGATCAGCACGATGAGCCCGTTTTAACTATGCATTCCATGTTCTGAATTGCAGCATGCATCATATAAATATTAAGTGGACAACAAGTGTTATGAGAGCAAACCATGACTAAAACTTAATAAAATGCTTTATTCTTGTATCCCACACCTCACCCATGCCATGCTACTTTATTGCCATGTAAATTGTGCATCATTCATCATGGCATGTTTGTTTGCTTGTCGCATTTTAATTCATATCCTTGTGCACTTTATTTATGTTGGCTCTTGTTTGTTTGGTTCTTCTTCGAATAGACGCCGAACAGGGGATATATAAGGAATCCCAGGAGTACTACCTAGATCCGACTCTCGCTTCAACTAAGCTGCCAGGCAAGCACTACCACATGCTTGCATACATATAGTACCTATTGCCTCTATCTTATTCTTGCATCATTGAGTCGCGATTGCATTAAATTGAAACCCAAGTACTGCATAGCCTTTATTTTTAAACCCCACCGAAGCTTGTTCTTCCATCCCATGAGCCATTACTACAGGAGTTATTTGAGCCATGCGAGTCGTAGAAAAGCATGTGTAGGGTATGTGAGTGTCTGATGGATAACGAGGTACCTAAACGACTTAACCGGAGTAGTAATGGGATAACTAATGAAAGTGGCACCGGTGAGCAATATCTGCTATTTGGTTCTTCATGCTCACTTGTGTCCCGTAGGACCCCGAGTACTTGATTCCTGTTCCTTGACTATTCGCACTATCCACATCCGGGAGGCCTTATGGAACCCCCCTGAGCCAGAGCTTGATTCATTCTTATTTCTTGGGGCCACAAAGTAGTTTGGGGCTTTATTACTATCCCGTACTTATGCCATGCTTTACTGCTTTATTTAAGATTGTGCGTGGAGCACCTGTACTGTTTTGGATCGTGACACGTTTTGTGACGACAAGCCTACCACACTTTCGGGTTCCCAGTCGTTTACCGCTGTCCACACAAACCCTGGGTCCGTCCTGGAGCCGGCCAACTTTGTTGCTGGTAGCTTAGTGCGGTGGCCCCCTGAAATGTTTTTGAATCCTATGATCGCTTTGTCGTGAATGCCTCGTTGGGTTTTGATTTGGTTTTTCCGAGGTTGATCGAGTGTGTGCTGCTATTTGTGCACCCCTGCAGGGTAAATCTTTCTGAAAGCCGTGTCTGCGGTTATGGACGACTTGGAGCACAGTTTCTCGATCATAGACAAGTATTAATAAAGTACCGCTTTCAATTTGACTAAGTACTTGACTAGTAAATAGTGCAATACTCATGGAATGGTTAATAAAACTGCCAACGGAGGGGTTGTTCGTCCGCTTTCTTGTTGGTAAGCGAGAAGGATGATGGATCTGTTAATTATACTGTTATAACTGTTGTTACTAATTAACGGACGTCCGTCTATCATTGGTTAGGCGGATGGTTAGCGAGTATCTATAGACTTGTTAGTTATTATCTTTTGCTGCAATTGCGTCACCCCAGCTATATGTCCCCTTTAGAGGCATAAAGACTTGCTGAGTACCCCTAGGGTCTCACACGATAAATTGTTTGATTTAGATGAACAGGTGTACTCGCAAGATGGATACTGGGTGGAGGAGACGGATGATGTTGGCAACGATCATGCGGTGTAGAGATTCCGGGAACGGGGATCTGTGAGAGCTGTGGGCGGGATGTGTTTATTTATGTGGCATCTTATGCCGATTTGCTTCTTATCCGTACTTGGATCTTGTTTTCCGCTTCCGCCTGATACTCTGATGTTTGATGTATGAGGAGCTATCCTAAAATATTATCTCTATCTAGGATATTTGGATCTTGCCGTATGGCGTTGCAATATTTCTATTTCTTTTAGATGGAATGGCTCTGTGAACAATTGTATGGTGGCTTGCATACATACTCACTTGTGTATGTAGTTGATCCCTTCGCCTGCTGATTACGCCGCTCGTTCTTATCCCAATGATCTGGAAGTGGTTAGGACGGCCGAAAGGCCTACCTGTGAGTGGCCCCTGGGCCCCACCGTACTATTTTAACCACTTTCGCTCATCCAGGCATGTAACTAAGAGCGTAATTCACCGAGGTAGTTACAATTGGTATCAGAGCCATCCCGCCCTTCAGGGTCTCAGCCAAATGGTTGTTGTCAGTCTAGCAAATATTTTTGGTAGCTATGTATACTAGTGAAAAACAAAACGTGAGAGTAGGACTGCTTCCATTTTTCTTCTTACCCACCCACCCACCCTTTTTTGGTAAGGAAGTGTAACGTTTTCAATCCTCTTCTAAAATTCAAACTAGGCTTCACGAGTTCTGGGTTCCGTAGTACCATAGGTTGAGTGTGTGTGTGTGTGTGTGTGTGTGTGTGTGTGTGTGAATTCCTTGTCTATCTGTTGCATCCAACATGTTATCACTATCTGCCTTTTGGTTATCAACTGTTGGTACATACCATACCGACAGGCCTTAATAAACCAACGCGATCTATCTGATTTGTTGTATACCGGTGCGATCTGTCTTACTTTTGTTATCCAACGTTATCTTGTTTGGGGTGTTCGTTTCCGTAGTTACTAATCTTTAGGTTCATCTTTAAAAGAAGGTGTTGGGATATGTGTTTTACTTATTCATGTGCGGAGTAATGATTTGAGAGCGGGATGGAGTCACGACCATACCACTACTTTTGTCATTCGCTCTTGTATATTGAATTGGTAGAGTTACTAATCTTGATTCGTTAAGTGGTTTCGCGCATATAGTGGTATTTTAATGCCGAAATTTGCGGAAATTTTTTCTTTGTTAGCTTGTGTACCACACTCCTTGTTCAGTCGTGTGCGATATGCTTAATATCTTCTAGGTGCTTTGAACTTTGTTGATATTTTAATATCATCTTAGTAATTTGTATCCTTTAATCTTGGTTAATTCCATTTTGGTACTATTTTGGATTATTATTATTTTCCATTATGGTACTGACTTGAGTTTTATATCAATCGCAGGATGGCACCACCACGCCGTTCTGAGGAGGACATACCACCGGAACTGGGGGCTGCGTTGGCAAGTATTGCTAATGCCTTGGGAACTATGCAGCAAAACCAGCAGCGCTTTGAAGAAAGTGTCAGGAGGAATGATTTTGTTCCGCTACCTCCACCTAACAAGCGAGGAGACATCAAGAGTTTGCTGAAGTTCAACCCGCACCACTTTGAGGTGTCTGATCAGTCTCTGGACGCAGATGATTGGCTGCGTGAGATGTCAAGGTTGCTGATGACTGCCGATGTTCCTGAGCAAGAATGGGTAAAATGTGCCACTCACCTTCTGAAGGGAGATGCAACTCTGTGGTGGGAGAATTACCTGAAGGCAAACCACTCTGAGTTTCAGCCTACTTGGGAGCAGTTCACTGGGGCTTTCAAAGAGAAATATCTGTTAGAAATTGTCATGGAAAGGATGAAGGAAGTGTTTCTCAACCTCAAGCAGGGCAATGACAATGTCAATACCTATATCAGAAACTTCATGAACCTTTCTCGGTATGGTGGCGATGAGATCTCTAATGACAAGAAGAAGCAAAAGAGGTTCAGACAAGGGCTCAATGCATCAATCAAATATGCAATAACTCATGCAAGGCCGGGGTTGAAGGAAATATGCCCTGAGAGGCAATAATAAAGTTGTTATTATGTATTCCTTGTATATGGTAGATGTTCATTTTACATGCTATAATTGTATTGATAGGAAACATCAATACATGTGTGTTTAATAAACAAAAAGGGTTCCTAGTCATGCCTCTCTTATAGACTAGCTTGTTGATTAACAAGATGATCAAGGTTTCCTGATCATGGACATTGGATGTTGTTAATAACAAGGTCACACAATTGGTGGAATGATGTGATGAACATTCATCTGAAGTATAGCATTATGATCAAGTCATTGTGTTTATATTGCTATAACATCATACGAAGTAATCTTTATCCTTAGACCATGAGATCATGTTAATTGCTAACACCGGAAGAGTATCTTGATAACATCAAACGTCACACCGTAACAGGGTGACTATAAAGATGGGTTCAGTGCTACGAAGGTGTTATGTTGAGGCTCATGGATCAAGAGTGGAATTTGTCAATCCAGATGATGGATAGATATACTCTGGGCCCTCTCGGTGATATCACATTAGGATGGCTTGCAAGCAAGTGATGTGATCACTAGAATGTTATATCACGGGAACGAGAAAAGAGTGCATGTCGGTAACGAGATCAAACTAGGTATGGAGATACCGATGATCGAATCTCGGACATGTAATATATCGAGACAAAGGATTTAGTTACAAGCGTTAAAGGTTCTCACGATCATGAGTCATCGTTGAATGTGTAGGAGTCGATCAATCTCGTGTCCCGCTGCTGATTATTGATCGGAGAAGGGCCTCGATCATGTCTGCATTATTTGCGAACCGTAGGGTGACACACTTAAGAGTTACCGGACACCATTTTGGAGCACATATGTTTCAGACGAAAGAATTGCAAAGCGCATGAATTATTTCAATAGAAACCGAAAATTGTTTCGGGTGAAATTGCAGAAGGTGTTTCTGCATGTGATATTGAAATATTGCAAGGGGCTATATGTGAATGTTTGTTAATTAAAGTAATTAAAAAAATTATGAATAAATTTAATAAAAGAGTTTTATTAAATGAGAGAGCATTAAATTTGGAGAAACTTAATGCATTTAAAGTGGAGACTTTAAAAGGGCATGTGAAGAGGCATTTTAATGTGGAGGAGTTACCACCACATGAATGGGGAGGTGAGGGTCACCCCATGCGACCATGGAGAGAGGGCCCCCTCCTCCTATAAAGGCCACCCATTCCTCCTTCATCCTCACACCTCCTTATGAAGGATCTCTCTCCCCTCTAGAATTATTCCCCATGGTCTCGGATTAGCGAGATACATGTTCCGGTGGCATTTCGTTTGAAGGAGTTCTTTGCTTCTGGATCGCTGGAGCAAGGAGGTGGAGGTTGTCCAGTGGCTTGAACGTGTGTGCGAGTGCGGATCTGTTGCTGAGTTGCGGCCTTCGGACTTCCTCACGATCTTGAGATCGGCAAGTGTCGACTACATCAACCACGAGTTCCTACTGCTAACAAAGCTCGTTGTCTTCGAGGGTAAGTTCTCTATGGATGTATGTCCACCCGTTTGCTTTGTACCTAGTAGATAGATCTTGGCGTGTAGTTCACACCGTAGGAATTTTTTGTTTTCTATCTTGGACCCAACAGTGGTATCGAGCACGATCTATGCGTAGGTGCTTTGCACAGGTAGTACACATATGTTTATATGTGGGCAATGATGATCATGTTATTGCATCTTCTATGTACTTTGGATATTGGTGGCATAGTGGGATGAAGCGGCCTGGACCAACTTTACATGTCATCGTACATGAGACCGGTTCCACGACTGACATGTAACTTGTTTTGCATAAGTGGCTGGCGGGTGTCTGTCTCTCCTACTATAGTCAATATCTTATTTACAACGAGTTGCTAATAACTTGGTTATCCTCGTTGTGGTTCATGTTCGTAGGTTAGACAGGTTCTATCTCCGAAAGCCCTAAGCCACGTAAAACTTGCAATTGATAAATTAGAGGCGTCTAGTTTAGATCGTTGCTGGGCTAGTGTTTTGATATGGTATTATTGTAAGTAGATGTATAATAGATACTCTTACAACTCACTTAATGTGTAAGTTCCATAGACCTTGGCCTTACACACAAAGGAATGATAGAGATCATACCATGATGCAAATCATAGAGATCAAATGCATGGACCATATCACCTCACTTCACACATTAGATGTTAGCATCTTATATTGCTAGTTTGGCGCGTTTGGTAGCATTATAAGATGATCCCTCATTTAGATATCAAGATAAAATGTGTTCTTCCTTAAGTATGCACCATTTTGTGGATCGTGTTTTGAGGCATCACGTGATGATCGGGTGTTCTCAACTCTACGCTTTCATAAAACGGGTGTAAGACAGTTTTACACACGCAAATACTAAGGTTCTTACTTGACGAGCCTAGCATGTACAGACATGGCCTCGGAACACGGACCGAAAGGTTAAGCATGAGTCATATAGTTGATATGATGCCCATATAGATGCTCGCCTTTGAAGCTACACCGACTCACGTGATGATCGGACTTGGTGTAGTGGATTTGGTTCATGTAATCACCAAAAGGACACGAGGAATGTCGTTTTTGAGTGGGAGTTCATTAGTAATTTGGATTAGTTGAACTCAATCTATCATAAACTTAGTCTAAATATACTTTACAAATTCTGTTGTAGATGGCACCACCTGCTTTTAATTTCAATGTGTTCATGGAGAAAGAGAAACTTGCTGCGAATGGTAGCAACTTCACAAACTGGGCTATGAATTTGAGGATTCTCCTCACTGCTGCACAAAAGCAATATGTGCTAGATGCGCCGCTAGGCCCCCCACCAGCTCATGATGCCCCTGACGAGGAAAAGAATGTCTATGTGACTCGTCAGGAGGACCACAACTTAGTTCATTACAGCATACTGTATGGGCTAGAGCCAGAACTTCGAAAGTGTTTCGAAAATGGCAATGCCTTTGATACCTTGGGAGAATTGAAAATGATTTTCGATACCCATGCTTCCGTAGAGAGTTATAATGCTACAGAAAAGTTCTTTAGCTGCATGATGGAGGAAAACAGCTCCGTTAGTGAGCACGTACTCAAAATGTCTGGGTACGCCGATAAGCTTGTGTCCTTGGGAATAACGATTCCCATTGACTTAGGCATACATCGTGTTCTCCAATCTCTGTCACCTAGCTACAAGAGCTTCGTGATGAACTATAATATGCAGGGCATGAAGAAGTCTCTTCCCGAGCTTCTATCAATGCTTAAGACTGCAGAAGTGGAGATTAGGAAAGAACATCAAGTGTTGATGATCAATAGGACCACCGGTTTCAAGAAGGACAAGAAAGGAAAGCACAAGGGAAAGAAGGGTGGCAAGTCTGTTGCCACATCTGAAAAGAAACCCCGAGCTGGTAAAGTCGACAAAGTGCTACTATTGCAAGGATCGCCATTGGCGAAGCGCCCCAAGTATTTGGCGGACAAGAAGTCCGGCAAGGAAAACAAAGGTATATGTGATATACATGTTATTGATGTGTACTTGACTAGTACCCGCAGTAGCACCTAGGTATTTGATACAGGATCGGTTGCTAATATATGTAACTCGGTTCAGGGGCTACGGAACAAGCGACAACTAGCAAGGGATGAGGTCTCGATGCGGGTCGGCAATGGATCAAGAGTTGATGTGATCGCCGTCGGAACGCTGCCTCTCCATATGCCATCGGGATTAGTTATAAACCTAAATAATTGTTATTTGGTGCCTGCACTGAGCATGAACATTGTATCCGGATCATGTTTGATGCAAAGTGGTTATTCATTTAAGTATGAAAACAATGGTTGTTCGATTTATATGAATAATATCTTTTATGGTCATGCACCTATGTTGAATGGTTTATTTTTGTTGGATATCGATAGTAGTATTACGCATATTCATAATGTTGATGCTAAAAGGATTAAACTTGATAATGATATATCTACATATATGTGGCACTGCCGTCTAGGTCATATTGGCGTTAAACGCATGAAGAAACTCCATTCTGATGGACTTTTGGAATCACTTGATTTTGAATCATTTGATACATGTGAGCCATGCCTTATGGGCAAGATGACTAGAACGCCGTTTTCCGGTTCAATGGAACGGGCGACAAATCTATTGGAAATCATACATACTGATGTGTGTGGACCAATGAGTGTGTGTTGAGGTGGATATCGTTATTTTGTTACTTTCACGGATGATTTGAGTAGATACGGGTTTATCTATTTGATGAAACACAAGTCTGAAACTTTTGAAAAGTTCAAAGAATTTCAGAATGAAGTGGAAAATCATCGTAACAAAAAGATCAAATTTCTACGGTCCGACCGTGGAGGAGAGTATCTTAGTTACGAGTTTAGCACACATATGAAAGACTGTGGAATAGTTTCACAACTCACGCTGCGAACACCACAACGTAATGGTGTGTCGAACGTCGTGTCGTACTTTATTGGATATGGTTCGATCTATGATGTCTCTTGACTTGCCACCGTCATTTTGGGGTTATGCCTTTGGAAACCGCTACATTCACTTTAAATAGGGCACCATCTAAATCCGTTGAAAAGACACGTATGAATTATGGTTTGAAACAAACCTAAGCATCATTCTTAAAGTTTGGGGATGCGATGTTTATGTGAAGAAACTTCAACCGGATAAACTCAAACCCAAAGCGGAAAAATGCATCTTCATAGGATACCCTAAGGAAACGATTGGGTATACCTTCTATCACAGATCCGAGGGCAAGGTCTTTGTTGCCAAGAATGGATCCTTTCTTGAGAAGGAGTTTCTCACGAAAGGTGTGAGTAGTCGGAAGGTAGAACTCGAAGAGGTTATTGAACCTTCTCTTCATGAAATGGCGAGTAGCGCAGCTCCAGAAGTTGTTTCGGAGTTGACTTCACCTAATGAAGAGAGAGCTAATGATATTGATCATGAAACTCCGAAAGAGGACACTACCGAACCTCGCAGGTCAAGCAGGACACGTGCAGCTCCTGAACTGTACGACAATCCTCTTATGAATTTCATGATTGATGAAATGTATGACCCTGCGACATATGAAGAAGCGATGATGAGCCCGGATTCCAACAAATGGCTAGAAGCCATGAAATTCGAGATGGAATCCATGTACGAGAACCAAGTTTGGAACTTGGTGGACTTACCTCACGACCGAAAGGCCGTTGAGAATAAATGGATTTTCAAAAGAAAAACTGATGCTGATGGTAATGTGACCATCTATAAGGCTCGACTTGTCGCAAAGGGGTTTCGACAAATTCAAGGAGTTGACTATGATGAGACATTCTCTCCCGTAGCGATGCTTAAGTCGGTTAGGATTATGTTAGCAATTGCTGCATATTTTGATTATGAAATATGGTAGATGGATGTCAAAACTGCGTTCCTCAATGGTAATATTGAAGAAGAGTTGTATATGATACAACCTAAAGGTTTTGTCGATCCTAAGGATGCTAATAAGGTGTGCAAACTTCAGCGATCCATCTATGGACTGAAGCAAGCATCACAAAGTTGGAATCTCCGCTTTGATGAGGTGATCAAAGAGTTTGGATTTGTCCAAACTTATGGAGAGGCTTGTATTTACAAGAAAGTGAGTGGGAGCAATGTGGCATTTCTGATATTATATGTGGATGACATATTAATGATTGGAAATGATTTAGATCTTTTAAACAGTGTTAAAAGTTATCTAAACAACAAATTTTCGATGAAGGACCTTGGTGAAGCTTCATATATATTAGGCATTAAAATCTATAGAGATAGATCAAGACGCCTAATTGGGCTATCGCAGAGTACATACCTTGATAAGATATTAAAGAAGTTTAATATGGACGGAAGTAAGAAGGGGTTCTTACCTATGTTGCAAGGCAAGACATTGAGTAAGACTCAAAGTCTGGCTACGGCGGAAAAAAGAGAGATGCTATGTACAAGACCGGATGTGGCACATGCTATTAGTTTGAATAGTAGGTACCAATCTGATCCAGGTTCGAAACACTGGATAGCGGTCAACAATATCCTTAAGTACTTGAGAAGAACTAAGGATATGTTTCTTGTATACGGAGGTGAAGAAGAGCTAGTCGCTAAGTGTTATGTCGATGCTAGCTTTGATACTGATCCGGATGACTCTAAGTCTCAATCCGGATACGTATTTCTCTTGAACGGAGCAGCAGTTAGTTGGAGGAGCTCCAAACAACCTGTGGTGGCTGGATCAACAACGAAGGCGGAATATGTTGTTGCTTCAGAAGCGGCGCAGGAAGCGGTTTGGATGAAAGAGTTCATTACGGAACTGGGTGTGGTTCCAGTGCGTTGGACCCGATGGTGATCTATTGTGACAACAATGGAGCCATAGCCAATGCCAAGGAACCAAGGTCTCACAAGAATTCCAAGCATATTAAGCGCCGGTTTCACTCCATCCGCGAGCATGTCAAGGATGGAGATATAAAGATTTGTAAAGTGCACACGGACCTGAATGTAGCAGATCCGTTGACTAAAGTACTCCCTAGGGCAAAACATGATCAACACCAGAACTCCATGGGTGTTAGATTTATCACTATGTGAACTAGATTATTGTCTCTAGTGCAAGTGGGAGACTGAAGGAAATATGCCCTGAGAGGCAATAATAAAGTTGTTATTATGTATTCCTTGTATATGATAGATGTTTATTTTACATGCTATAATTGTATTGATAGGAAACATCAATACATGTGTGTTTAATAAACAAAAAGGGTTCCTAGTCATGCCTCTCTTATAGACTAGCTTGTTGATTAACAAGATGATCAAGGTTTCCTGATCATGGACATTGGATGTTGTTAATAACAAGGTCACACCATTGGTGGAATGATGTGATGAACATTCATCTGAAGTATAGCATTACGATCAAGTCATTGTGTTTATATTGATATAACATCATACGGAGTAATCTTTATCCTTAGACCATGAGATCATGTTAATTGCTAACACCGAAAGAGTATCTTGATAACATCAAACGTCACACCGTAACAAGGTGACTATAAAGATGGGTTCAGTGCTACGAAGGTGTTATGTTGAGGCTCATGGATCAAGAGTGGAATTTTTCAATCCAGATGACGGATAGATATACTCTGGGCCCTCTCGGTGATATCACATTAGGATAGCTTGCAAGCAAGTGATGTGATGACTAGAATGTTATATTACGGGAACGAGAAAAGAGTGCATGTCGGTAACGAGATCAAACTAGGTATGGAGATACCGATGATCGAATCTCGGACATGTAATATATCGAGAGACAAAGGGATTTAGTTACAAGCGTTAAAGGTTCTCATGATCACAGGAGTCATCGTTGAATGTGTAGGAGTCGATGCGGATCTCCGTGGTCCGCTGCTGATTATTGATCGGAGAAGGGTCTCGATCATGTCTGCATTATTCGCGAACCGTAGGGTGGCACACTTAAGAGTTACCGAACACCATTTTGGAGCACATATGTTTCAGACGAACGAATTGCAAAGTGCAGGAATTGTTTCAATAGAAACCGGAAATTGTTTCGGGTGAAATTGCAGAAGGTGTTTCTGCATGTGATATTGAAATATTGCAAGGGGCTATATGTGAATGTTTGTTAATTAAAGTAATTAAAAAAATTATGAATAAATTTAATAAAAGAGTTTTATTAAATGAGAGAGCATTAAATTTGGAGAAACTTAATGCATTTAAAGTGGAGACTTTAAATGGGAATGTGGAGTGGCATTTTAATGTGGAGGAGTTACCACCACATGAATGGGGAGGTGAGGGTCACCCCCATGCCCGACCATGGAGAGAGGGCACCCCTCCTCCTATAAAAGGCCACCCATTCCTCCTTCATCCTCACACCTCCTTGTGAAGGATCTCTCTCCCCTCTAGAATTATTCCCCATGGTCTCGGATTAGCGAGATACATGTTCCAGTGGCATTTAAATGCGGAAGGAGTTCTTGCTTCCTGGATCGCTGGGCGAGGAGGTGGAGGTTGTCCGTGGCTTGAACGTGTGTGCGATGCGGATCTTGCTGAGTTGCGGCGCTTGGACTTCCTCACGATCTTGAGATCGGCAAGTGTACGACTACATCAACCACGAGTTCCTACTCGTTAACAAAGCTCATTGTCTTCGAGGGTAAGTTCTCTATGGATGTATGTCCACCCGTTTGCTTTGTACCTAGTAGATATATCTTGGCGTGTAGTTCACACCGTAGGAAATTTTTTGTTTTCTATGCTGCAGACCCAACAGGGGTCTTTTCTAGAACTCCAACATACAGCTCTGCAGGAAGAAGCAAGTAGGCAAGTGTTTGAGGAGTCCAAGAAACACAGCCGCGATGCAGCAAGCTCTTCAGCTATGTCAACTCCTTCTAAGCACCGTGTGTGGGTTCCTAACACCCCACCGTCGCTCCCGGCTCCACCAAGACCTTCAAGCTACGCGGCAAGGCCACCAAACTCCTTCACTGCTGCTCCCAGGGGCTACAACCACAACTACTCTGGAGCGCCTGGCGGAGTTCCTGGCTACGCTGCTCCACGTCCACCTGGTGCCTATTACACCTGTGGAAACACTGGGCATCAACACTGGAATTGTCCATTGAACAACAAAGCTCTTCCTCCACCACCTCCAAGACCTACAGCAAGTTCTTCTATGGTTCGTGCACCTCCACCGCGGGCTCTCAACATCAACACTAAGCCCGGGTCTACGGTTGCTCATGCCAACTGTGTTAACGCCGCTCAAGCTGAGCATGCACCTGGAGTTGTGATGGGTATGCTTCCTGTTAACTCAGTCCCTGCATGAGTTTTGTTTGATTCTAGTGCTTCGCATTCTTTTGTTTCTCACAAGTTTGCGCATGATCATGATCTGGCTATGGTTCCCTTATTACATCGTCTGGTGGTACAATCTCCTGGGTCAAACATGAGGGCTGCTCATATCAGCCATGGCAATCAAATTGAGATTGGTGGCTCTTCATTCTCGGCGTCCTTAATTATTCTAGGCAACTCTAACATTGATGTTATCTTGGGCATGGATTGGTTAACAGCAAATGCAGCTGCGATTGATTGTGCGGAACGCTTAGTTTCTCTGAAAATTCCTGAAGGCCATATAGTCTATTCTCCAAGTCTGACTCCTGCAATTCAGCTTTTCTCTTTGGCAGCTCTGAATGATGATGCTATGGAAGCTATTCAAAGTGTTCCGATGGTCTTTGAGTTCCCAGATGTTTTTCCTGAAGAGTTACCGGGTATGCCTCCTGACCGTGAGGTCGAGTTTGTGATTGAGCTTGAACCTGGTACCACTCCTATCTCCAAGCGGCCTTATAAAATGGGTCCTGCTGAGTTGGCTGAACTCAAACGTCAGCTTGATGAACAAGAGAAGTTGGGTTTCATTCAGCACAGTACTTTTTCTTGGGGTAGCCCAACCATCTTTGTGAAGAAGCGAGACAAGACTGATAGACTTTGTGTTGACTATCAGGCTTTCAATGCTAAAACCATCAAGAATAAATATCCCCTTCCGCGGATTAATGATCTCTTCGATCAACTAGCTGGAGTTGTGGTATTCTCTAAGCTTGACTTGAGAAGTGGATATCATCAAATCAAGATTTGCAAGGAAGATGTTCCCAAAACAGCTTTCACCACCCGCTATGGCCTGTATGAGTACACGGTCATGTCTTTCGGTCTCACCAACGCACCTGCCACCTTCTCGAGGCTTATGAACTCGGTTTTCATGGAGTATCTTGATAAGTTCGTTGTGGTCTATCTGGATGACATCCTAGTCTATTCTAAGTCAAAGGAAGAACATGAAGAACACCTTCGGTGTGTCCTAAACAAGCTTCGTGTGAACCGTCTGTATGCAAAGTTCTCCAAGTGTGAGTTATGGCTGCCTGAAGTCACCTATCTTGGTCACATCATCTCTGCCAAGGGCATTGCCGTCAACCCAGAAACTGTTGAGACAATTGTTGACTGGCTTCCTCCCATAAATGTCAAAGAAGTCCGTAGTTTCCTTGGTTTGGCTAGTTACTACCGTCGCTTCGTTCAGAATTTCTCGAAGATTGCGAAGCCTCTTACCAATCTCCTCAAGAAAGGCAAGAAATACCTTTGGACTCCTGCATGTCAAGCAAGCTTTGAAACACTCAAAGAGAAGCTCACTTCCACACCGGTCTTGATTCCTCCAGATACATCAAAGCCTTTCTAGATATTCTGTGACGCCTCTTTGCAAGGATTGGGTGCGGTCCTTATGCAAGAAAAACAAGTTGTTGCTTATGCCTCTCGACAGTTGAAGATGCATGAGATCAACTATCCTACACATGACCTTGAACTTCATGACGATTGTCTTTGCTTTGAAAATATGGAGGCACTACTTGCTTGGCAACCGTTGTGAAATCTTTTCTGATCACAAGAGTCTGAAGTATATCTTCACACAGCCTGATCTCAACCTTCGTCAGAGGAGGTGGATTGAAGCAATCAATGATTTTGATTTGACCATCAACTACACTCCAGGCAAAGCTAATGTGATGGCCGATGCTCTCAGCCGCAAAGCTTATGTCAGCAACCTCATGGTGGAAGAACAACAACCTCTCTTGTGTGAGGAATTCCGTCAGGTCAACCTTGAAATTGTGGATCAAGGGCATCTTCTGAACCTTCTGGCAACTCCTCTCTTGGAAGAAAAAGTTCGCTCCATTCAACTTGGTGATCCTTACACTAAAAACATCATCTCCAACATTCAGCTTCCGAAGTATGAGTCCTTCCATGTCGACGACCAAGGCGCTCTCTTCTTTGAACACCAGATGTTTGTTTTGAACTACCCGGGTTTAAGAGAGCAAGTTCTCAAGGAGGCGCATGATTCTATTCTTTCTATCCACCCTGGCAGCACTAAGATGTACATGGACTTGAAAACACAATATTGGTGGCCTAGGTTGAAACGATATTGTGCCAAGTATGTCTCGGAGTGTGATGTCTGCCATAGAGTTAAAGCTATTCATCAGAAACCTTCCAGTCTTCTACAGCCATTGAAACCTCCGGAATGGAAATGGGAGAAAGTAGAGATGGACTTCATAACTGGTTTTCCAAGGTCGCAGAAGGGCAACAATGCAATCTTTGTTGTCATCGACAGCTTTGTCTAAAGTGGCTCACTTCTTTCCGTCAGGAAACAATATCGCAATTCAGTTGGCTGAGCTCTATACCAACAATTGTCTCTCTGTATGGGGTTCCTCTTGAGATCGATTCAGACTGTGGAAGCATCTTCACTTCCAAGTTACGGAAGTTTCCAAAATGCTTTGGGAACAAAATTGAACTTCAGCACAGCTTACCATCCTCAGTCGCAAGGACAAGTTGAAAGGATCAATCAGATTCTGGAAGATATGCTCCGTGCTTGTGTTATCTCTTTCGGCATGAAGTGGGAAGAATGTCTTCCTTATGCTGAATTCTCTTACAACAACAGCTTCCAGAAAACTCTAAAGATGGCACCATTTGAGGTTCTCTATGGTCGCAAATGAAGAACTCCGATTGGTTGGTCGGGCGCAGGTGAAAGAACATTGTTTGGCCCCGACATTGTAACTCAAGCGGAGGAGAAGGTTCACATCATTCTTGAAAATCTGAAGGTTGCTCAAAGTCGCCAGAAGAGCAACTATGACAGAAAGCACACGGAGATGGAGTATGTTCCTGGTGATCTCGTTTACCTTCGTGTCACTCCCATGAGCGGCACGCACCGCTTTGGTATCAAAGGAAAGCTGGCTCCTAGATACATCGGTCCTTTCAAAATTCATGGAAGAAGAGGAGAAGTTGCTTATGCTCTTGAGCTCCCTGAAAAACTCAAGGTCCATGATGTTTTCCATATATCTCAACTCAAGAAGTGCATCAAGGATCCCGGCAGGACCATGGACCATGAACTTATCAATCTCCAAGAAGATCTGTCTTATCAAGAACACCCCATAAAAATTCTTGAAATCACAGAAAGAAGGACTCGCAACAAGTTCATCAAGTTCTGCAAGGTGGAGTGGTCGCACCATTCCATTGATGAAGCCACTTGGGAATGCGAGGATGAGCTCCATGCCAAGTATCCTACCCTCTTCGTGTCTTCTTCTTCCTAGAATCTCGGGGCGAGATTCCTGTTTAGTGGGGGAGAGTTGTAGCATCCCATCTGCCTAACATATGTAATGCTACATGGTCTAGTAATATAATGGCTACTTCCTACATATAATTGTTGCATCATAATTATATCATGCTCATGTCATCATGCCACCTTGCATTTGAGCATCATATAAAACCCTTTTCCATTTGGTTCTTCTCTCATATGCATTATTAATTGTATTTGGCTCTTGATATATTGTATTTGATTCTTGATCAATGCTTGATGCCCAAGTTGAGTTGGGGGCATATCTTTTATTCAACTCCATCACCTTTCTTTGTCACCACCTTATAAATCCACCATCCCAATTACCCATGAGCTTTTACTTTCTTTTGACATTTAATCTAGCTCATGTGGGTTGGGATGGATCCAATTCTATTTCCTTTAGCTTGGTTTTACTCCATATTTTGGGATGCATGTGTATAATGCCATGATACATTATTATTGTTTTCACAAGAATAAGACCATGGCATTTAATGCCCATGCATGGGCCATGCAAACTACCACTATCTTTTCTCCTTTGGGTTATAATTGTTTTTGGGAGTGAAGCATGTACCTTTGGGAAGTATGTCAAGTGTTTCTTTTTATTTTGTTGAGCCCTAGTGCATGCTTATGCAAGTGTAGTCCCTTTTCTCAATCTAGATCCTCACCACCTTGTTCTTTTCTTCCTTCCACCCTCATCACCCCTCTTTTGTGAATGTTCCATGCACATGATCATGTTTCACAAAAACCCTAGCTCCACACATACCCTAACCTACACCACACCTCCACCCCATGACCTACCTCCATGCCGAGACACCACCCCAGGCCAGCCACCTTCTCTAACCTAACCCCAGCCCTAATCCAAACCCTAACCGAGCTACCGTCCAACCCTAACTCGTACCCGAGGCTCTCTCTCTACCTCTCTCTGCCAAGCCAACCCCACCCCGAGCCAGCCACTCAGCCTCGCCGTTCCCACCTGGCAGCCCGAGCCACCTTTTCCACCCTGATCCCCCACGGCATCCCCTCTCTCTCCCTCTCTGCTTTATCTCTTTCCCCACGCCTCCTCTGCATCCCCAGATCCCCAGGGCCTCGCCCTTCTCCTCCCCACCACCTGCCGCTACCCCTCTCTCCTCATGGCAACTGGCCTCCACCTCCACCTACTCGTTCTAGCCGGCGGCGTGGAGTTTTGGGTGTCGAGGAGGACCAGCGTGAACCCCTGCGTTTCCACGTACACGGAGCCGAGGAGGAGACGGTCCCCCGTCCCTGCTGCACGCCGATGCTGCCGAAACCCTAGCTCCGGCCGGCCGCCTGCTACGTCGCTGATCGACTGCTCCCCTGCCCAATCCACCACTGCTAGTAGCCTCGCGGTAAGCCAAGCACCCTCCCAGACATCCTCGCCGTCGTCGTCGTTGCCTGGTCGCGCCATGCGTTTCGTCGGGCACTCTCTGTGCACCGGCGGGCATGAGCGTCTACATGTTATCGCGCCGCGCAACCGCTTATCTAGCCGCCTACCCGCTCCCTACCAGCAACCCCATCCTACCGCAGCGGCTCCGCCTCTCTACGCGCACCGCAGGTCACGGGTTCGACCCCGCGCCGTGCACCGACCCGTCCACAGAACAGGGAAGATCCACAGTGTCGTGCGCACTTTGCAATTCCCCCCCCCCACCTTTTTGATTCCTCAGCCCGCGCTCCTCTCGGTCCCACACGCCTTTCGAGAAGATTTGCGAAAACACACCAGTTTCAGGACCTTAACCGCGCTCCAGCCTGTAGCGTGGCAAACCCCCTCGCCCGGCCTAACGTGGGCCGTCACTTTGTCAAGGATTAGCCTAAAGGTTGCTGACTAACCTCAAGCGCGAAGAAAAGGTTCTGAATCCGCCCGGTCGGCGCCCACCTGGACTGTGGCTAGAAGAGGACGAGTATAAAAACTTCAGCAGTTTATCTGGCTTTAATAAAACAAATTCAGAAATATTTAAATATGAATTTAAATCTGTTTATCATAACTTTTAAATTATAAATCCAAATAATACAAATGATATATGTTTTTGGATTAGAAAAATGTGAGGAATTCAAATATTCTATTCAAAATTTATTTGAACACTTTCAATTTTCGAGAGGATCAAAATTACAATAAAATGCCCTTTTCTTAATTAATTAACAACTTTGGTTTTACAACTCCAAATTTGACAAATAATATGTCTAAATCGATCAGCGCGACGAGCCCGTTCTAACTATGTTCTGAATTGCAGCATGCATCATATAAATATTAAGTGGACCACAAGTGTTATGAGAGCAAAACATGACTAAAACTTAATAAAATCCTTTATTCTTGTATCCCACACCTCACCCATGCCATGGTACTTTATTGCCATGTAAATTGTGCATCATTCATCATGGCATGTTTGTTTGCTTGTTGCATTTTAATTCATGTCCTTGTGCACTTTATTTATGTTGGCCCTTGTTTGTTTGGTTCTTCTTCGAATATACGCCGAGCAGGGGATATATCAGGAATCCCAGGAGCACTACCCAGATCCGACTCTCGCTTCAACTGAGCTGCCAGGCAAGCACTACCACATGCTTGCATACATATAGTACCTATTGCCTCTATCTTATTCTTGCATCATTGAGTCACGATTGCATTAAATTGAATCCCAAGTACTGCATAGCCTTTATTTTTAAACCCCACCGAAGCTTGTTCCTCCATCCCATGAGCCATTACTACAGGAGTTGTTTGAGACATGCGAGTCGTAGAACAACATGTGTAGGGTATGTGAGTGTCTGATGGATAACGAGGTACCTAAACAACTTAACCGGAGTAGTAATGGGATAACTAATGAAAGTGGCACCGGTGAGCAATATCTGCTATTTGGTTCTTCATGCTCACTTGTGTCCCGTAGGACCCCGAGTACTTGATTCCTGTTCCTTGACTATTCGCACTATCCACATTCGGGAGGCCTTATGGACCCCTCCTGAGCCAGAGCTTGATTCATTCTTATTGCTTGGGGCCACAAAGTAGTTTGGGGCTTTAGTACTATCCCGTACTTATGCCATGCTTTACTGCTTTATTTAAGATTGTGCATGGAGCACCTGTACTGTTTTGGATCGTGACACGTTTTTGCTGTATCGACAAGCCCAGTCACACTTTCGGGTTCCCAGTCGTTTACCGCCGTCCACACAAACCCTGGGTCCGTTCCGGAGCCGGCCAACTTTGTTGCGGGTAGCTTAGTGGGGTGGCCCCCTGAAATGTTTTTGAATCCTATGATCGCTTTGTCGTGAATGCCTCGTTGGGTTTTGATTTGGTTTTCCCGAGGTTGATCGAGTGTGTGCTGCTATTTGTGCACCCCTGCAGGGTAAATCTTTCTAAAAGCCGTGTCCGTGGTTATGGACGACTTGGAGCACAGTTTCTCGATCATAGACAAGTATTACTAAAGTACCGCTTTCAATTTGACTAAGTACTTGACTAGTAAATAGTGCAATACTCATAGAATGGTTAATAAAACTGCCAACAGAGGGGTTGTTCGTCCGCTTTCTTGTTGGTAAGAGAGAAGGAGGATGGATCTGTTAATTATACTGTTATAACTGTTGTTACTAATTAACGGACGTCCGTCTATCATTGGTTAGGCAGATGGTTAGCGAGTATCTATAGACTTGTTAGTTATTATCTTTTGCTGCAATTGCGTCACCCCAGGTATATGTCCCCTTTAGAGGCATAAAGACTTGCTGAGTACCCCTAGGGTCTCACACGATAAATTGTTTGATTCAGATGAATAGGTGTACTCGCAAGATGGATACTAGGTGGAGGAGACAGATGATGTTAGCAACGATCACGCGGTGTAGAGATTCCGAGAACGGGGATCCGTGAGATCTGTGGGCGGGATGTGTTTATTTATGTGGCATCTTATGCTGATTTGCTTCTTATCCGTACTCGGATCTTGTTTTCCGCTTCCGCCTGATACTCTGATGTTTGATGTATGAGGAGCTATCCTAAAATATTATCTCTATCTAGGATATTTGGATCTTGCCGTATGGCGTTGCAATATTTATATTTCTTTTAGATGGAATGGCTCTATGAACAATTGTATGGTGGCTTCCGTACATACTCACTTGTGTATGTAGTTGATCCCTTTGCCTGCCGATTACGCTGCTCGTTCTTGTCTCGATGATCTGGAAGTGGCTAGGACGGCCGAAAGGCCTACCTGTGAGTGGCCCCTGGGCCCCACCGTACTATTTTAACCACTTTCACTCATCCAGGCATGTAACTAAGAGCGTAATTCACCGAGGTAGTTACAATGATCATGGCTCAATGAACTTCATCGGAGAACACCATCCATAACTAGTATGACATGCAAAGTGTGTTCTTTCGGAATTTCGAAGGCACATATCGGATGCCCTGTACGGTCGGAGACCTACAGAGTTGCACCTAGAAAGCCAGAGAAACTTGCCGGGACTACCTCGGACGATGGATCGACACCAAGAACTCATGTGAGGGATTAAATGATCAAACCGCGATTGAAGCTTTCATTGCAGGTCTCCCAATTGGTCTACTGCGTCATCGCTTGAAGTGTGACAAGGTCACTGATTTGGGAGAGATGATAGAAACAGCGAGAAAGTATGCAGATGCTGACGACGATGCAGAGGGATTGCTCAATGCCCTAGCTGTGCCTCAGTCGGCAAGACAACCAAAGCAACAAGCTCAGAAGCGCAAAAACACCTCGGAAGAAAAACCCAACACGGAAACAACGGTGGTTACTACTGTTTCTAGGTCTGGAGGACGAGGAGGACGTGGTGGAGGCCGCGGGCGTGGCCGTGGGACTTCAAGGGTCCAAGGTAGAGGAGAATAGCAACCAGGCAAAACCTACTCTTGGGCCGACATTGCCAATAACCCATGTGTGCATCACCTAGACGCCAATGGGGGCTCGTCCCACACCAACACTGAATGTCGTTTCAATGAAGACATCAAAAGAGATGACACCACGGGCTACAAAGCTAAGTGGAAGAAGGGAAAGAAAAATCCTGAAAAGGACAAGGATACCAAGGAAGATTCCGACATGGAGGAAGCTGATGCTTCAAATCCCAAGCCGGAAGGGAAGAAAACTTTTCCCACCAAGAAGGACACTTATGTCACTTTCCTCGGATCTCAACCAGCAAAGGTCAAGAAAGCAGTTCTACACGAGCTCAATGCATTAGTTCCGTTTGTCCCCCAGTATCTGGACTGGTCAGAAGTGGCAATCACGTTTGACCGCGACGATCATCCGCCTAAGTTACATAGGCGAGGAAAATACACCTTAATCGTCAACCCACTTATTGACAGTTATGGTTTCTCCAAGACCCTCATGGACGGTGGTAGCAGCATCAATATTCTCTATGTCGAAACGCTACGCCGGATGAAGATCTCGGAGACCCAGCTGAACCATAGCTCTATGATCTTTCATGGAGTTGTCCCAGGAAGACAAGCTAATTCCCTGGGAGAGATTACTTTGGATGTTACCTTTGGAACTCCAAAGAACTATCGGACGGAAGCACTTTCCTTCGAAGTGGTCCCGTTCAAGAGCGCATACCACGCTATATTCGGACGTCTGGCTTACTGGGCTTTTATGGCTCGTCTGTGTTACATTTACAATATGATGAAAATTCTAGGTCCCAACGGCGTGATCACCATCAGGGGAGACACGAAGAAAGCGCGAGAGTGCGAGGATGGAAATGCCGCCTTTGCCGAAGCCGTGCTGCACACCTAGGAGTACTAGGAGATCAAGAAGAGCATAGATCCGTCCGAGATGCCCGCAACGAAGAAGGAAGTGACAAAGCCAAACCCGGAGTTCAAGGCATCAAAAGAGACGAAGAAAGCACCGTTGAAGGATGATGACCCCTCCAAGGTGACCCAGATAGGCGTAGGCCTAGGTAGCGCATAGGAAAGCGTGCTCGTCAAGTTCCTCCAAGCAAATCAAGATATCTTTGCATGGCAGCCATCTAACATGACCGGAGTACCTAGGGAACTTGCCGAGCACTCTCTAAATGTAAACCCGAACGCTAAACCCACCAAACAGTCCTTATGACGGTTTGGCGACGAAAAGCGTAAGGCAATAGCTAAGGAACTAGCACGGCTCGAGTTAGCCGGATTCATAGAAGAGGTCATCCACACTGAGTGGTCGGCCAATCCTGTAATGGTCCCTAAAAAGGACACCACTGATTTAAGGATGTGTGTTGATTATACTGCCTTGAACAAGGCTTGTCCAAAAGATCCATTCGCTCTGCCTAGAATTGATCAAGTTATTGATTCTACGGCAGGCTCGGAACTCCTCTGTTTTCTCGATGCATATTCCGGCTATCACCAAATCCGGATGAAGGAATCTGACAAAGTCAAAACTTCATTCATAACCCCTTTCGGAACCTTCTGTTTTGTTACGATGCCTTTTGGGCTGAAGAACGCAGGAGCTACGTACCAGCACACGATGCAGCGTTGCCTTCATGACCAACTCAGACGCAATGTACATGCATACGTGGATGATATCACGGTAATGTCCAAAAAGAAGGAAACACTGATTTTCGACTTGGAGGAAACATTTGCCAATCTACGAAAATACAACATCATGCTTAACCCGGAGAAATGCTTCTTTGGAATACCAGCCGGAAAATTGTTAGGTTTCATCGTGTCTCAAAGAGGCATAGAGGTGAACCGAGACAAAATCAAGGCTATACTCAATATTTCCAGGCCAACCCGCCTGAAGGACATACAAAGACTAACTGGTTGCATCGCCGCGGTCAGTCGATTTGTAAGCCGGCTTGGAGAATGAGCCGCTCCATTATACAAACTCATGAAGAAGACCAAAGATTTTGTTTGGACTGATGAAGCTGAAGCTGCACTACAAGACCTAAAGAAAGTACTCTCATCTGCTTCTATCCTTGCAGCACCGGAACCTAAGGAACCGATGTTGCTCTATCTTGCTGCGATAAATAAGGTCGTTAGTATTGTCATGGTGGTGGAGAGACCAGAGGAAAATCAGGAACACCTGGTGCAGCGTCCGACTTACTTTGTCAGCGAGGTTCTGACAGAATCAAAACAGCGGTATCCGCACTATCAAAAGTTGGCTTACGGTGTTTTTCTAGCATCTCGTAAGTTACGACACTACTTTTAGGAGCATCCAATTACCATGGTGAGCACAGCTCCCATGAGAGATATAATCAACAACAGTGACGCCATAGGACGCGTCGCCAAATGGGGCATAGAGCTTTCAGCTTTCGACATTGAGTACAAATCTCGGACAGCAATTAAATCCCAGATCCTTGCTGACTTTGTCGCTGATTGGACAGAGACGAAGGAGAACATGATCCTCCCTGAGTCGGAATATTGGACCCTCTTTTTGGATGGGTCTAAGGCTCGAGGGGGCTCGGGGGCTGGCGTGGTGCTCAAATCACCCTAAGGAGATAAACTTTTATACATGTTGCAGATCCACTTCACAACGACAAACAATATTGCCAAGTATGAAGCACTGCTGCATGGAATCCGGATTGCTAAGGATATTGGCATCCAACATTTGATGTGTTACGGAGATTCGGATCTTGTTGCTCAACAAGTATCGGATATTTGTAATGCAAATAAACACATGGAAGCATATAAAGCTGTCATGGATGATCTATGTAAATCGTTCGAAGGGTTTGAAGTTCAACACATCCCTCGAGACGAAAATGAGGAAGTAGACGCACTATCTCGGATAGGTTCTACGCGGAAAGAGGTCCCGGATGGCCCTTTTCTAGAGCACCTCAAAGTTCCCTCAATAAAGGGAGTAGATGAGGAATATCCGACCAAATCCGACTCACCTTTGATAGCAGTTCTGGCTATAATTCCCAGCTGGACTCAACCCTACCTCGATTATTTAGTAGATGGCAAATTACCCGAAGATGAGGTGCTAAGCCGGCAGATTATCCGATGAGCAAAAGCCTATACTATTGTTAAAGGTGAGCTCCATAAACGGAGAGTTTCTGGGGTTTTTCAGCGCGGTGTATCTTCGGAAGAAGGAGTGGAAATCTTAAGAGAAATCCACGAAGGCGAGTGTGGTCACCACGCTGCAGCCAAATCTTTAGTGGCAAAAGCTTTTAGACACGGTTTTTTCTGGCTTACAGCTCACGTAGATGCCGAACGATTAGTCAAGACGTGCAAAGGCTGCCAAAAGTACGCCAAGCAAGCTCATGTTCCGGCTGATCAGCTGCGAATAGTACCTATAACATGGACCTTTGTGATCTGGGGGCTTGACATGGTAGGACCTTTTAAACGAGCTCCAAGTGGATTTACTCACCTCTTAGTAATGGTGGATAAATTCACCAAATGGATTGAGGCTAAACCTGTCACTAGTTGTGATGGAGCAACAGCCAAAAGATTTGTCGAGGATGTTATAATCCGATATGGTTATCCGCATAGCATTATCACGGACAACAGGAGTAACTTTTCTATGGGAGAATTGGCTGAATTCTGCAACGAGCAAAATATCCGGCTTGATATTGCATCAGTCACACATCCACAGGCTAACGGACAAGTCGAAAGAGCAAATGGTTTAATTCTACAAGGCCTAAAACCGAGACTCGAGGCACCGCTACGACATGCTGCGGGGGCTTGGGCAGAGGAATTACCCTCTGTAATTTGGAGTTTACAAACAACTCCAAACAGGTCAATAGGATACACACCTTTCTTCTTGGTCTATGGCGCAGAAGCAGTTCTTCCTAGTGATTTGTTTCATACTTCTCCTAGAGGGGCCGCGTATATTGAAGAGGATGCCGAGATTTCTCGACAAAATGATCTCGACTTAGTCGAAGAAGTTCGTGTCGTTGATGAAATGAGATCTACAGCCTATCAGCAGAAGTTACGCAAGTATCATAGCCAGAGAGTCAGAAACCGATCTTTCAATAAAGGCGATTTGGTTCTCTGGCTTGTGCAACAAAGAAAGCACAAACTTCCCCAGTATGGGAAGAGCCCTTTTTAGTTAGTCGAGTGTTACACAATGGATCGTACTACTTAACTGACATGAGGCCAGTCAAAGAAAGACCTGCTACTAAGAAGAGAAAGAGAGCTGGAGGCAGTACAAATCCGGATGAGTTACACAGACCGTGGAATATTGGTCAGCTACGTCCCTTTTATTCTTAGTTTATTCTTCTTTGTAAACATACATATGTACATGTTCTTTGAGAAATAAAAGTTTTGCTTGCCTCAAATTTTTCTTAGAAGTTGTTACCATCTTATTTCCGAATGATCATGTCATAGTCGAAAATCCCAGAATGCTTGAAAGTACTTTATGCTCATGTTCGTTCTGGTTTAGATTTCCGATTCTAAAATTGCTACCCTTGGGTATAACTCTAAAGTTTCTAGTCTTTACTTTGGTTATTTGTCTGATTGCTAGATGCGGGCATTTTCCGAGTAGTGAATTGTTGGTACTGGAAGCCAGCTTTGTTTCCGAGTTTAAACTGGTTTAGCAATTGCGCTCCATTGCTCGGCAAAGTTTCTGGCAGAAGGTTTAGCCGGCTCACGAAAGGGATGAGGCGGAAAGCCAGATAAACGATAAGTAGAGACGAAAAAATACAAGTGCTTATGTAAATATTTCAGGCACACAAAAAAAAACTCAAAGCCAAAAAGTGCTGAATAGATCAAAAGCTTAGCACTAGCAAAATTAAAAGTACTGCATATTTACAGATGCATCATGTTTTTCAGAAATAATACAAAAAATTCTGATCTATGATGCAGGAGGAGATGAAGGAGCTGCCGGCTCGCTGGAGATTCCGCCTTGATATCGTTCTGAGATGTCCGCATCCGAGGTGGTGAGTTCATCGTCGGAAACTTCTGTTGGTTCTTCCGGAGGAGGAGGCGGAGTAGCCATGCGGGTGAAGAAGGGGATCTCATAGCTAGTCAGGTCAGCCACGTGACACCCATATCCGGCGCAGGAGTACATGATGGCTTGAAGGTCCTGCTCCTGGCCGTCTTCATCTACCTTGCAGTACCCTCTGGTCACATGCCATATTTCCATGTTTCTATGGTGGCTCATGACCATGGTGAGAGCATTCTACGCAGCAGTCCGCGTGTAGGACATGTTCCAGTCCCGAACAAGTTGCAGCATCTCTTCGCCTTGTCCCGCACCTGAAAATCCGACATGTTTGGCATGTCCGGAATCTTGAGAGCTTCGCCGATTGCTTCAAGGGACTGGCGGAAGTCATGAAGCAGGTCACCAACTTGGGTAAGCCGATGGGTGCGGGGCTCGGAGGAGGAAGAGTCCGTCAAGTTCAGAGGACCTATACACAAAACAAGTTAAGAAAAATCCGACATTGATAAAAGTCGAAGAAAGAGACAAGTTAGATAGATGGAACATACCGAAAATGACATCGTCAATTTTGGTCTTCTCCTCCCGGAGACTCTGGAGTTCAGCCCAGAGCGCCTGGGACATATCCTTTTCTCTGCTAAGCTCATCCTTGAGGTCCGAGATTATTTTATCTTGAGCAGCGATCTTGCGATCATGCTCTTCAGTAGCCATGGAGGATGATTCAAGGACTTGAGATATGCTCTTTTCATGATTTTCCTTGAGCTGGTCCAGCTCTTGGCGAAGCTCCTTGTTCTCCACCACCAGGGTCTTGAGGTTCTCGGCCTCTTCAATCATAGCGACGGATTGTTTCACCAGCGCTATAAGTCAAAAAGGAACAACAGTTCAAGAACAAATTCAACATTGAAAATAAAAGGACAAGGTTTGAGTCTCGGAATGTTTACCTTCGGCCTCATCCTTGGCAACTTTAAGTTCAGCATTCTTAAGCCAGAGAGCCTTGATCTCTCTCTGCTTATCGTAGACATTTCTCAGTAAATCCTGGTTATAGGTACATTCTTTCTGTAAGTCAGAATACCCAAAGTCAGAAAGCTACTAAAGACTCGGGCTAATATTGTTGCTAATATCAGCACGAGCCTTGGGGGCTACACTAGTTCGTTCTTTGGCATCCTAATAAAGCATAAACCCGGATTATTTATTCTACTTCATGCTTGGGGGCTAGAGGATATGATATAAAATACAATAAAGGAAAAACAGGAGTTGTAATTCCGACTTACATATTGTTTGTGGGTGAGTTTGTCCAAACCCGCGTTCACTTCAGCAGCCACCTTCTCGGCGAGAGTCAGAGGAATCACTGGGGCTGTTGGAAGCTCACCAGTCCTAATCCTCTCGTCGTGGAGGCGCACCTGGGCAAGAAGGTCGGAGAACTTGACGTCCTCTGCTTCTTGCGCTTCTTCCTCGGCAGATAAGGTTCTCTTCTCCAAGCATTGCTTGGCAAGCCGCTGGATTTGTTCAGCAGATTTCCGGGACAAGCCGAATTTGGCAAGACCCGGATTGCTCAGGAGGTTTTCGGTGAAGGTTTCTGCCGAGGGATCATTACCCAAAGAGGGTTCACCCTTATCTAGATCTGACGCACTCATGGTGACGTCGCCAGTGACAAGGTTCACAGCCCGTTGAAGGAGCTGATCTTCTCTGACGTCCGGGAGATCACCGGCGTTGCAGAAGGTTGAGGGGCAGGAGTCGGAGGAGCCATGGCAAGAGAAGCTATCGTAAGCTTCGTCTGCCGCAGTGGCTTCAAAGCAATCCCTTTCCCTTTGCCCTTGAGGAGAGGTTTTTCTCTAAGAATGTAGTAAAGTCGGAAACATTACATCTCGGAAAGAAATTCGAGTAAAGTACAAAGGCGGAAAATTGTGATTGAAAGATACCTCTTCATGACAGGCACCTCCTTTGTGCCGATAGCCACTGTCGGAGCTTTGCGCTTCTTGAGTGCAAGATCCGATGGGACCACTTCTACCTCTTGAGAGAACTCCGGAGGATATCCTTCGAGCGGAGCAAATTCTAACTCAGGGAGGTCAGCAAGCTGAAAAGAAGAAAACACATCAGTATTGCGATATAACTCGAAGATTGGAACACATAAAAAGGTGTGCTGATAGAAGCTTACTGGCACTACGGGGTTATCCGCTGTGTGCATGTCCAGAGAAACCTCCGGGATTCTCCTCTCAATCCGCTCTCGGATCAGCCACTTGATCTGGCTTATGTAGCCTTGAGTGGTGTAGGCTTTGGAGCTGATGCGGAGGGAGTCTTTCGGAGACGACGTGATGGAATGCATCAGTCGGGTTCCGTGATACTGGAGGGGCTGGATACGACATGAGACCCAGCACTGGACCAAATCAGATCCCTTCAGATCCTTTTGTTTGATCAAATATTCGATCCGCCTCTTAGCGAGGATCAGATCGTCAGTGAGAGCCGGAGCAGCCTCGTCCCAAGAAGGTTGGGCCGTGGCGGCTCCATCGATGAAAGCAGTGGCTTTGCCGGGAGCCGGAATATACCTATGATAGAAAAACGTGGCTGGCCATTATTTGACCGAGTCACTTGCTAGAATTTTGGGATACGCGCGCTCGCGTCTAAGCGAAAAGCTAATAGTGCCGGTGATGTAAGGAACACCAGCGGTAATGGAGTTTCTCCGGACATGGAAATAATACCGAAAGAGAGTCAAACTCGGCCTAATGCCGAGAAAGCCCTCACACAGCGACGCATACGCACTCATTTCTAAGAGAGATTTGGGAGGAAGATGGTGCAGTTGAACTCCATAATGATCTATCACCTCGGAGAATAACTCCGAGGGAGGAAAGGACAGACCTCTGTCGAGGTGGGTGCCGAAGTGGACCCGCTCGCCGTCGCGTGGGTTGGGGACGGTTTCCTCGAAGCCGCTCCGCCAGTCACCGGCGGCAAGAAGCCCCTCCTTCTCCACGTTCTTGAGGCCCTCCTCATTGAGGGCGTAGGGGATCCAGAGCCCACGGAATCTCTCTTTCTCCGCCACCGCTTCCGTCGCCGCCGCCGCCGCTGCTAAGCCGGAAGAGGAAGATGAAGCCATTTCTCCAGTGAGTGTTTGACCTAAAAGGGGCGGCGCTGGGAGTTTTTTGGGGGAGGAACGGGGAGCTTTGTGCGTGCAAGAGGATTGGGAGGAGAAGAAAAGGCAAAGAACTGGTGGAAGGAGAAGGAAGAAATCCTAACCCCTTATATCCACCTACTACGCCAAGATTCGTGCAAATGCTACAGTGTAACCGCCACGCGTCGTGGAAGGAACTGGGAAGGACCCACGCGATGATTGCGTCGCCTCGATCTCCACGCGCACATTAAAACGACACCTCGGTTCCGCAAACCGTGGACCCACCAACGGTCGTGCTGAAGGAATGCCTGTCAGATGACGTGACTTGACCATGACTTGTGTTAGGTGGCATTAAAGATCAAGTTCCAGCTTAGTTTGAAATCAAGCTGGAAAATCCGAGTAACCTGTTGATAGGTCCGACTTATTTTTAAGACCCGGATCATATTTTTGTTGTGAAGTTTCAGGAACCCTTCAAGATTCTGCAAGCCGAAGATCAAGCCAGACGATGATAAATCCGACTTTGGATCTTGGAGGCCTCCGGGGGCTGCTGTTGGGGACATACTTTCCGGGTATCCTCACAGTTCCTCACTAACCAGGGTGGCCCACTTCGGGTTAGAGCATTGCTTCACGGGCGGCCTAGTCAGGGAGAAAGACAGAGTCCAATCCGGCTACGGGAAGGCCCAGAAGACTTACCGACTTAGGCCCATAATGTTACTTGTAGTTCAAGATGTACTCTGTAACCGACTCTTAGTCGTAGCCGGATAGATCTCTCCTGTAAACCCTAGGCCGGATATCTATATAAGCCGTCCTAGGGAGAGCCTTTAGGGCAACACCTCAATAGTCTACAATCTCAACTCGCACAGGCAAAACCCTTGTAACCCATATTCCGGCTCTGCCAGACATCGATTGCTAGCGAGTAGGGTCCGCCCAAAGCCATGGATTCAACTGGTAAACTTGCGTGCTCACCGTCCCGAAACACTGTACGTCTCACACCCCTCTCTTCCGCACGCCTCGAGGACCCCCTCATGGCGTACTTGTCCTCAATCCGACGACAAATACCTCATGAAAATGGTCATAAAACACAAAAACGACGAATTTTTGTTCATCCCCTTAAACATGCATCTGATCCAACGGTCCATGCAAATCCCCATGGAGCACCAAAATAGTGTGCTATAGCTCATGAAAACGGTCGTAAAACGTTAAAAACGACGATTTTTTGGTCATAACTCTCAGACATGTATCTGGTCTTAGGGTCGTTGTCAATCCCCACTAGAACCCCAAACTGTGGGCAATAACTCGTGAAAACGGCCATAATACGCGAAATCAACGAGTTTTTGGTTAGAACTCTCAAACATGTATCGGGTCTAACGAGCCATGCAAATCCCCCTCGAAACTCGCACTGTAGGTAATAGAGCATGAAAACGTCCATAAAACATAAAAACACCAAGTTTTTGGTCATGCCCTCAAACATGTATCGGGTCTAATGTTCGTTGTAAATTGCCCTGAAACCCGAAAATTGTGGCAATACCTCATGAAAACGGTCATAAAACACAAAAACGATGAATTTTTTGTCATCCCCTTAAACATGCATCGGATATAACGGTCTATGCAAATCCCCATGGAGCACCAAAACAGTGTGCAAATCCCCATGGAGTGCCAAAACAGTGTCCAATAGATCACGAAAACAGCCGTAAAACCTAAAAACGGCGAGTTTTTGGTCATAATTCTCAAACATGTATCGGGTGTTAGGGTCGTTGTAAATCCCCACTAGAAACCCAAACTGTGGGCAATAACTCGTGAAAACGGCCATAATACGAGAAATCAACGAGTTTTTGGTTAGAACTCTCAAACATGTATCGGGTCTAACAAGCCATGCAAATCCACTTGGAAACTCGCACTGTAGGTAATAGAGCATGCAAACGGCCATCAAACATAAAAACAACAAGTTTTTGGTCATGCCCTCAAACATGTATCGGGTCTAATGGTCGTTGTAAATCGCCCTGAAACCCTAGAACTATGGCAATACCTCATGAAAACGGTCATAAAACACAAAAACGACGATTTTTTGGTCATCCCCTTAAACATGCATCGGATCTAACGGTCCATGCAAATCCCCATGGAGCACCAAAACAGTGTGCAATAGCTCATGAAAACGGCCGTAAAACGCAAATAACGACGAGTTTTTTTGTCATAACTCTCAAACATGTATCAGGTCTCAGGATCGTTGTAAACCCGTGGAGCGCCAAAACAATGTCCAATATATCATGAAAACAGCCGTAAAACATGAAAAACGACGAGTTTTTGGTCATAACTCTCAAACATGTATCGGGTCTTAGGGTCGTTGTAAATCCCCACTGGAACCCTGAAACTGTGGGCAATAACTCATGAAAACGGCCATAATACGCGAAATCAACAAGTTTTTGGTTAGAACTCTCAAACATGTATTGGGTCTAACGAGCCATGCAAATCCCCCTAGAAACTCCCACTTTAGGTAATAGAGCATGAAAACAACCATCAAACATAAAAACAACAAGTTTTTGGTCATGCCCTCAAACATGTATCGGGTCTAATGGTCGTTGTAAATCGCCCTGAAACCCTAGAACTGTGGCAATACCTCATGAAAACGGTCATAAAACACAAAAACGACGAATTTTTGGTCATCCCCTTAAACATTAATCGTATCTATCGGTCCATGCAAATCCCCATGGAGCACCAAAACAGTGTGCAATAGCTCATGAAAACGGCCATAAAACGCAAAAACAACCAGTTTTTGGTCATAACTCTCAAACATCTATCAGGTCTTAGGATCCTTGTAAATCCCCTGGAGCACCAAAACAGTGTCCAATAGCTAATGAAAATGGCCGTAAAACGTGAAAAACGACGAGTTTTTGGTCATAACTCTCAGACATGTATCGGGTCTTAGGGTCATTGTAAATCCCCACTAGAACCCCAAGCATGTGGGCAATAACTCGTGAAAACGGCCATACTATGCGAAATCGATGAGTTTTTGGTTAGAACTCTCAAACATGTATCGGGTCTAACGAGCCATGCAAATCCCCCTGGAAACTCACAATTGTAGGTAATAGAGCATGGAAATGACCATAAAACATTAAAACAACAAGTTTTGGTCATGCCCTCAAACATGTATCGGGTCTAATGCTCGTTGTAAATCGCCTTGAAACCCTAGAAATGTGGCAATACCTCATGAAAATGGTCATAAAACACAAAAACAACGAATTTTTGGCCATCCCCTTAAACATTAATCGTATCTAACGGGCCATGCAAATCCCCATGGAGCACCAAAACAGTGTGCAATAGCTCATGAAAACGGCCATAAAACGCAAAAACAACCAATTTTTGGTCATAACTCTCAAACTTGTATCAGGTCTTAGGATCATTGTAAATCCCCCTGGAGCACCAAAACAGTGTCCAATAGGTCATGAAAACGGCCGTAAAACGTGAAAAACGACGAGTTTTTGGTCATAACTCTCAGTCATGTATCGGGTCTTAGGGACGTTGTAAATCCCCACTAGAACCCCAAACTGTGGGCAATAACTCGTGAAAACGACCATAATACGCGAAATCAACGAGTTTTTGGTTAGAACTCTCAAACATGTATCGGGTCTAACGAGCCATGCAAATCCCCCTGGAAACTCCCACTGTAGGTAATGGAGCATGAAAACAGCCATCAAACATAAAAACAACAAGTTTTTGGTCATGCCCTCAAACATGTATCGGGTCTAATGGTCCTTGTAAATCGCCCTAAAACCCTAGAACTATGGCAATACCTCATGAAAACGGTCATAAAACACAAAAACGACGAATTTTTGGTCATCCCCTTCAAAATGCATCGGATCTAACGGTCCATCTAAATCCCCATGGAGCATCAAAACAATGTGCAATAGCTCATGAAAACAGCCGTAAAACGCAAAAAACGACAAGTTTTTTGTCATAACTCTCAAACATGTATCAGGTCTCAGGATCGTTGTAAATCCCCGTGGAGCGCCAAAACAGTGTCCAATAGATCATGAAAACAGCCGTAAAACCTAAAAAACGGCGAGTTTTTGGTCATAACTCTCAAACATGTATCGGGTCTTAGGGTCGTTGTAAATCCCCACTAGAACCCCAAACTGTGGGCAATGACTCGTGAAAACGGCCATAATACGAGAAATCAACGAGTTTTTGGTTAGAGCTCTCAAACATGTATCGGGTCTAACAAGCCATGCAAATCCCCCTGGAAACTCGCACTGTAGGTAATAGAGCATGCAAACGGCCATCAAACATAAAAACAACAAGTTTTTGGTCATGCCCTCAAACATGTATCGGGTCTAATGGTCGTTGTAAATCGCCCTGAAACCCTAGAACTATGGCAATACCTCATGAAAACGGTCATAAAACACAAAAGCGACAAATTTTTGGTCATCCCCTTAAAGATGCATCGGATCTAACGGTCCATGCAAATCCCCATGGAGCACCAAAACAGTGTGCAATAGCTCATGAAAACGGCCGTAAAACACAAATAACGATGAGTTTTTTGTCATAACTCTCAAACATGTATCAGGTCTCAGGATCGTTGTAAACCCGTGGAGCGCCAAAACAATGTCCAATATATCATGAAAACAACCGTAAAACATGAAAAACGACGAGTTTTTGGTCATAACTCTCAAACATGTATCGGGTCTTAGGGGCGTTGTAAATCCCCACTGGAACCCTGAAACTGTGGGCACTAACTCATGAAAACGGCCATAATACGCGAAATCAACAAGTTTTTGGTTAGAACTCTCAAACATGTATCGGGTCTAACGAGCCATGCAAATCACCCTAGAAACTCCCACTTTAGGTAATAGAGCATGAAAACAACCATCAAACATAAAAACAACAAGTTTATGGTCATGCCCTCAAACATGTATCGGGTCTAATGGTCGTTGTAAATCGCCCTGAAACCCTAGAACTGTGGCAATACCTCATGAAAACGGTCATAAAACACAAAAACGACGAATTTTTGGTCATCCCCTTAAACATTAATCGATTCATGGCCCATGCAAATCCCCATGGAGCACCAAAACAGTGTGCAATAGCTCATGAAAACGGCCATAAAATGCAAAAACAACCAGTTTATGGTCATAACTCTCAAACATCTATCAGGTCTTAGGATCCTTGTAAATCCCCTGGAGCACCAAAACAGTGTCCAATAGCTAATGAAAACGGCCGTAAAACATGGAAAACGACAAGGTTTTGTTCATAACTCTCAGACATGTATCGGGTCTTAGGGTCATTGTAAATCCCCACTGGAACCCCAAGCATGTGGGCAATAACTCGTGAAAACGGCCATACTATGCGAATTCGATGAGTTTTTGGTTAGAACTCTCAAACATGTATCGGGTCTAACGAGCCATGCAAATCCCCCTGGAAACTCACAATTGTAGGTAATAGAGGATGGAAATGACCATAAAACATTAAAACAACAAGTTTTGGTCATGCCCTCAAACATGTATCGGTCTAATGCTCGTTGTAAATCGCCTTGAAACCCTAGAACTGTGGCAATACCTCATGAAAATGGTCATAAAACACAAAAACAACGAATTTTTGGTCATCCCCTTAAACATTAATCGTATCTAACGGGCCATGCAAATCCCCATGGAGCACCAAAACAGTGTGCAATAGCTCATGAAAACGGCCATAAAACGCAAAAACAACCAGTTTTTGGTCATAACTCTCAAACTTGTATCAGGTCTTAGGATCATTGTAAATCCCCCTGGAGCACCAAAACAGTGTCCAATAGGTCATGAAAACGGCCGTAAAATGTGAAAAACGACGACTTTTTGGTCATAACTCTCAGACATGTATCGGGTCTTAGGGACGTTGTAAATACACACTAGAACCCCAAACTGTGGGCAATAACTCGTGAAAACGGCCATAATACGCGAAATCAACGAGTTTTTGGTTAGAACTCTCAAACATGTATCGGGTCTAACGAGCCATGCAAATCCCCCTGGAAACTCCCACTGTAGGTAATAGAGCCTGAAAACAGCCATCAAACATAAAAACAACAAGTTTTTGGTCATGCCCTCAAACATGTATCGGGTCTAATGGTCGTTGTAAATCGCCCTGAAACCCTAGAACTGTGGCAATACCTCATGAAAACGGTCATAAAACACAAAACAACGAATTTTTGGTCATCCCCTTCAAAATGCATCGGATCTAACGGTCCATGCACATCCCCATGGAGCATCAAAACAATGTGCAATAGCTCATGAAAACAACCGTAAAACGCAAAAAACGACAAGTTTTTTGTCATAACTCTCAAACATGTATCAGGTCTCAGGATCGTTGTAAATCCCCTTGGAGCACCAAAACAGTGTCCAGTAGATCATGAAAACAGCCGTAAAACCTAAAAAACGGCGAGTTTTTTGTCATAACTCTCAAACATGTATCGGGTCTTAGGGTCGTTGTAAATACCCACTAGAACCCCAAACTGTGGGCAATAACTCGTGAAAACAGCCATAATACGAGAAATCAATGAGTTTTTGGTTAGAACTCTTAATCATGTATCGGGTCTAACAAGCCATGCAAATCCCCCTGGAAACTCGCACTGTAGGTAATAGAGCATGCAAACGGCCATCAAACATAAAAACAACAAGTTTTTGGTCATGCCCTCAAACATGTATCGGGTCTAATGGTCGTTGTAAATCGCCCTGAAACCCTAGAACTATGGCAATACCTCATGAAAACGATCATAAAACACAAAAACGATGAATTTTTGGTCATCCCCTTAAACATGCATCGGATCTAACGGTCCATGCAAATCCCCATGGAGCACCAAAACAGTCTGCAATAGCTCATGAAAACGGCCGTAAAACGCAAATAACGATGAGTTTTTTTGTCATAACTCTCAAACATGTATCAGGTCTCAGGATCGTTGTAAACCCGTGGAGCGCCAAAACAATGTCCAATATATCATGAAAACAGCCGTAAAACATGAAAAACGACGAGTTTTTGGTCACAACTCTCAAACATGTATCGGGTCTTAGGGTCGTTGTAAATCCCCACTGGAACCCTGAAACTGTGGGCAATAACTCGTGAAAACGGCCATAATACGCGAAATCAACAAGTTTTTGGTTAGAACTCTCAAACATGTATCGGGTCTAACGAGCCATGCAAATCCCCCTAGAAACTCCCACTTTAGGTAATAGAGCATGAAAACAACCATCAAACATAAAAACAACAAGTTTTTGGTCATGCCCTCAAACATGTATCGGGTCTAATGGTCGTTGTAAATCGCCCTGAAACCCTAGAACTGTGGCAATACCTCATGAAAACGGTCATAAAACACAAAAACGACGAATTTTTGGTAATCCCCTTAAACATTAATCGTATCTATCGGTCCATGCAAATCCCCATGGAGCACCAAAACAGTGTGCAATAGCTCATGAAAACGGCCATAAAACGCAAAAACAACCAGTTTTTGGTCATAACTCTCAAACATCTATCAGGTCTTAGGATCCTTGTAAATCCCCTGGAGCACCAAAACAGTGTCCAATAGCTCATGAAAACGGCCGTAAAACGTGAAAAACGACGAGTTTTTGGTCATAACTCTCAGACATGTATCGGGTCTTAGGGACGTTGTAAATCCCCACTATAACCCCAAACTGTGGGCAATAACTCGTGAAAACGGCCATAATACGCGAAATCAACGAGTTTTTGGTTAGAACTCTCAAACATGTATCGGGTCCAACGAGCCATGCAAATCCCCCTAGAAACTCGCACTGTAGGTAATAGAGCATGAAAACGGCCATCAAACATAAAAACAACAAGTTTTTGGTCATGCCCTCAAAAATGTATCGCGTCTAATGCTCATTGTAAATCGCCTTGAAACCCTAGAACCGTGGCAATACCTCATGAAAACGGTAATAAAACACAAAAACGACGAATTTTTGGCCATCCCCTTAAACATTAATCGTATCTAACGGTCCATGTAAATCCCCATGGAGCACCAAAACAGTGTGCAATAGCTCATGAAAATGGCCATAAAATGCAAAAACAACGAGTTTCTGGTCATAACTCTCAAACTTGTATTAGGTCTTAGGATCGTTGTAAATCCCCTTCGAGCAACAAAACAGTGTCCAATAGCTTATGAAAACGGCCATAAAATGTGAAAAACGACGAGTTTTTGGTCATAACTCTCAAACTTGTATCGGGTCTTAGGGATGTTGTAAATCCCCACTAGAACCCCAAGCATGTGTCGGGCCATACTACGCGAAATCGATGAGTTTTTGGTTAGAACTCTCAAACATGTATCGGGTCTAACGAGCCATGCAAATCCCCCTGGAAACTCGCACTGTTGGTAATAGAGCACGAAAACGGCCATCAAACATAAAAACAACAAGTTTTTGGTCATGCCCTCAAACATGTATCGGGTCTAATGGTCATTGTAAATCGCCCTGACACCCTAGAACTGTGGCAATACCTCATGAAAACGGTCATAGAACACAAAAACGACAAATTTTTGGTCATCCCCTTAAAAATGCATCAGATCTAACGGTCCATGCAAATCCCCATGGAGCATCAAAACAGTGTGCAATAGCTCATGAAAAAGACCGTAAAACGCAAAAATTGACAAGTTTTTTGTCATAACTCTCAAACATCGATCAGGTCTCAGGATCGTTGTAAATCCCCCTGGAGCGCCAAAACAGTGTCCAATAGATAATGAAAACGGCCGTAAAACATGAAAAACGGCGAGTTTTTGGTCATAACTCTGAAACACGTATTGGGTCTTAGGGTCGTTGTAAATCCCCACTAGAACCCCAAAACTATGGGCAATAACTCGTGAAAACAACCATAATACGCCCTGAAACCCTAAAACTGTGGCAATACCTCATGAAAACGGTCATAAAATACAAAAACGATGAATTTTTTTGTCATCCCCTTAAACATGCATCGGATCTAACGGTCCATGCAAATCCCCATGGAGCACCAAAACAGTGTGCAATAGCTCATGAAAACGGCCGTAAAACACAAAAACGACGAGTTTTTTGTCATAACTCTCAAACATGTATCAGGTCTCAGGATCGTTGTAAATCCCCCTGGAGCGCCAAAACAGTGTCCAATTGCTCATGAAAATAGTCGTAAAACATGAAAAACGACGAGTTTTTAGTCATAACTCTCAAACATGTATCGGGTCTTAGGATCGTTGTAAATCCCCACTAGAACCCCAAAACTGTGGGCAATAACTCGTGAAAACGGCCATAATACGCGAAATCGATGAGTTTTTGGTTAAAACTCTCAAACATGTATTGGGTCTAATGAGCCATGCAAATCCCCTTGGAAACTCGCACTGTAGGTAATAGCGCATGAAAACGTCCATAAAACATAAAAACAACAAGTTTTTTGTCATGCCCTCAAAAATGTATCGGGTCTAATGGTCGTTGTAAATCGCCCTGAAACCCTAGAACTGTGGCAATACCGAATGAAAGCGGTCATAAAACACAAAAACGACAAATTTTTGGTCATCCCCTTAAACATGCATCGAATCTAACGGTCCATGCATATCCCCATGGAGCACCAAAACAGTCTGCAATAGCTCATGAAAACGGCCGTAAAACGCGAAAACAATGAGTTTCTGGTCATAACTCTCAAACATGTATCAGGACTTAGGATCGTTGTAAATCCCCTTCGAGCGCCAAAACAGTGTCCAATAGCTCATGAAAATGGCCGTAAACCGTGAAAAACAACGAGTTTTTGGTCATAACTCTCAAACATGTATTGGGTCTTAGGGTCGTTGTAAATCCCCACTGGAACCCCAAGCATGTGGGCCATAACTCGTGAAAACGACCACAATATGCGAAATCGATAAGTTTTTGGTTAGAACTCTCAAACATGTATCGGGTCTAACGAGCCATGAAAATCCCCCTGGAAACTCACAATTGTAGGTAATAGAGCATGGAAATGACCATAAAACATTAAAACAACAAGTTTTGGTCATGCCCTCAAACGTGTATCGGGTCTAATGCTCGTTGTAAATCGCCCTGAAACCCTAGAACTGCGGCAATACCGAATGAAAGCGGTCATAAAACACAAAAAACGACAAGTTTTTGGTCATCCCCTTAAACATGCATCGAATCTAACGGTCCATGCAAATCCCCATGGAGCACCAAAACAGTCTGCAATAGCTCATGAAAACGGCGGTAAAACGCGAAAACAACGAGTTTCTGGTCATAACTCTCAAACATGTATCAGGTCTTAGGATCGTTGTAAAACCCCTTCGAGCGCCAAAACAGTGTCCAATAGCTCATGAAAATGGCCGTAAAACGTTAAAAACGATGAGTTTTTGGTCATAACTCTCAGACATGTATCGGTCTTAGGGACGTTGTAAATCCTCACTAGAACCCCAAACTGTGGGCAATAACTCGAGAAAACGGCCATAATACGCGAAATCAACGAGTTTTTGGTTAGAACTCTCAAACATGTATCGGGTCTAACGAGCCATGCAAATCCCCCTGGAAACTCCCACTGTAGGTAATAGAGCATGAAAACAGCCATCAAACAAAAAACAACAAGTTTTTGGTCATGCCCTCAAACATGTATCGGGTCTAATGGTCATTGTAAATCGCCCTGAAACCCTAGAACTGTGGCAATACCTCATGAAAACGGTCATAAAACACAAAAACAACGAATTTTTGGTCACCCCCTTAAACATGCATCGGATCTAACGGTCCATGCAAATCCCCATGGAGCACCAAAACAGTGTGCAATAGCTCATGAAAACGGCCATAAAATGCAAAAACAACCAGTTTTTGGTCATAACTCTCAAACATCTATCAGGTCTTAGGATCCTTGTAAATCCCCTCGAGCACCAAAACAATGTCCAATAGCTCATGAAAACGACCGTAAAACGTGAAAAACGACGAGTTTTTGGTCATAACTCTCGGACATGTATCGGGTCTTAGGATCGTTGTAAATCCCCACTAGAACCCCAAAACTGTGGGCAATAACTCGTGAAAACGGCCATAATACGCGAAATCAACGAGTTTTTGGTTCGAACTCTCAAACATGTATCGGGTCTAACGAGCCATGCAAATCCCCCTGGAAACTCACACTGTAGGTAATAGAGCATGAAAACGGCCATAAAACTTAAAACAACAAGTTTTTGGTCATGCCCTCAAAAATGTATCGGGTCTAATGGTCGTTGTAAATCGCCCTGAAACCCTAGAACTGTGGCAATACCGAATGAAAGCGGTAATAAAACACAAAAAACGACAAATTTTTGGTCATCCCCTTAAACATGCATCGAATCTAACGGTCCATGCAAATCCCCATGGAGCACCAAAACAGTCTGCAATAGCTCATGAAAACGGCCGTAAAACGCGAAAACAACGAGTTTCTGGTCATAACTCTCAAACATGTATCAGGTCTTAGGATCATTGTAAATCCCCTTCGAGCCCCAAAACAGTGTCCAATAGCACATGAAAATGGCCGTAAACCGTGAAAAACGACGAGTTTTTGGTCATAACTCTCAAACATGTATCGGGTCTTAGGGTCGTTGTAAATCCCCACTGGAACCCCAAGCATGTGGGCCATAACTCGTGAAAACGGCCATAATACGCGAAATCGATGAGTTTTTGGTTAGAACTCTCAAACATGTATCGGGTCTAACGAGCCATGAAAATCCCCCTGGAAACTCACAATTGTAGGTAATAGAGCATGGAAATGACCATAAAACATTAAAACAACAAGTTTTGGTCATGCCCTCAAACATGTATCAGGTCTAATGCTCGTTGTAAATCGCCTTGAAACACTAGAACCGTGGCAATACCTCATGAAAACGGTAATAAAACACAAAAATGACGAATTATTGGTCATACCCTTAAACATTAATCGTATCTATCGGTCCATGCAAATCCCCATGGAGCACCAAAACAGTGTGCAATAGCTCATGAAAACGGCCATAAAACGCGAAAACAACCAGTTTTTGGTCATAACCTCAAACATGTATCATGTCTTAGGATCATTGTAAATCCCCCTGGAGCACCAAAACAGTGTCCAATAGCTCATGAAAACGGCCGTAAAACGTGAAAAACAACGAGTTTTTGGTCATAACTCTCAGACATGTATTGGGTCTTAGGGACGTTGTAAATCCCCACTAGAACCACAAACCGTGGGCAATAACTCATGAAAACGGCCATAATACGCGAAATCAACGAGTTTTTGGTTAGAACTCTCAAACATGTATCGGGTCTAACGAGCCATGCAAATCCCCCTGGAAACTCGCACTGTAGGTAATAGAGCATGAAAACGGCCATCAAACATAAAACCAACAAGTTTTTGGTCAAGCCCTCAAACATGTATCGGGTCTAATGGTCGTTGTAAATCGCCCTAAAACCCCAGAACTGTGGCAATACCTCATGAAAACGGTCATAAAACACAAAACTATTTAATTTTTGGTCATCCCTTAAACATGCATCGGATCTAACGGCCCATGCAAATCCCCATGGAGTACCAAAACAAAGGTGCAATAGCTCATGAAAACGGCCAGAAATAACGACGAAGTTTTTGTCATAACTCTCAAACATGTATCGTGTCTCGTGATCAAGTAAACTCGTGGAGCGCCAAAACAATGTCCAATATATCATGAAAACAGCCGTAAATCATGAAAAACGACGAGTTTTTGGTCATAACTCTCAGACATGTATCGGGTCTTAGGGACGTTGTAAATCCCCACTAGAACCACAAACCGTGGGCAATAACTCATGAAAACGGCCATAATACGCGAAATCAACGAGTTTTTGGTTAGAACTCTCAAACATGTATCGGGTCTAACGAGCCATGCAAATCCCCCTGGAAACTCCCACTGTAGGTAATAGAGCATGAAAACAGCCATCAAACATAAAAACAACAAGTGTTTGGTCATGCCCTCAAACATGTATCTGGTCTAATGGTCGTTGTAAATCGCCCTGAAACCCTAGAACTGTGGCAATACCTCATGAAAACGGTCATAAAACACAAAAACGACGAATTTTTGGTCATCCCCTTAAACATTAATCGTATCTATCTGTCCATGCAAATCCCCATGGAGCACCAAAACAGTGTGCAATAGCTCATGAAAACGGCCATAAAATGCAAAAACAACCAGTTTTTGGTCATAACTCTCAAACATCTATCAGGTCTTAGGATCCTTGTAAATCCCCTCGAGCACCAAAACAATGTCCAATAGCTCATGAAAACGACCGTAAAACGTGAAAAACGACGAGTTTTTGGTCATAACTCTCGGACAGGTATCGGGTGTTAGGGACGTTGTAAATCCCCACTGGAACCCCAAACTATGGGCAATAACTCGTGAAAACGGCCATAATACGTGAAATCAACGAGTTTTTGGTTCGAACTCTCAAACATGTATCGGGTCTAACGAGCCATGCAAATCCCCCCTGGAAACTCACACTGTAGGTAATAGAGCATGAAAACGGCCATAAAACTTAAAACAACAAGTTTTTGGTCATGCCCTCAAAAATGTATCGGGTCTAATGGTCGTTGTAAATCGCCCTGAAACCCTAGAACTGTGGCAATACCGAATGAAAGCGGTCATAAAACACAAAAAACGACAAATTTTTGGTCATCCCCTTAAACATGCATCGAATCTAACGGTCCATGCAAATCCCCATGGAGCACCAAAACAGTCTGCAATAGCTCATGAAAACGGCCGTAAAACGCGAAAACAACGAGTTTCTGGTCATAACTCTCAAACATGTATCAGGTCTTAGGATCGTTGTAAATCCCCTTCGAGCCCCAAAACAGTGTCCAATAGCTCATGAAAATGGCCGTCAACCGTGAAAAACGACGAGTTTTTGGTCATAACTCTCAAACATGTATCGGGTCTTAGGGTCGTTGTAAATCCCCACTGGAACCCCAAGCATGTGGGCCATAACTCGTGAAAACGGCCATAATACGCGAAATCGATGAGTTTTTGGTTAGAACTCTCAAACATGTATCGGGTCTAACGAGCCATGAAAATCCCCCTGGAAACTCACAATTGTAGGTAATAGAGCATGGAAATGACCATAAAACATTAAAACAACAAGTTTTGGTCATGCCCTCAAACATGTATCGGGTCTAATGCTCGTTGTAAATCGCCTTGAAACCCTAGAACCGTGGCAATACCTCATGAAAACGGTAATAAAACACAAAAATGACGAATTATTGGTCATACCCTTAAACATTAATCGTATCTATCGGTCCATGCAAATCCCCATGGAGCACCAAAACAGTGTGCAATAGCTCATGAAAACGGCCATAAAACGCGAAAACAACCAGTTTTTGGTCATAACTCTCAAACATGTATCATGTCTTAGGATCATTGTAAATCCCCCTGGAGCACCAAAACAGTGTCCAATAGCTCACGAAAACGGCCGTAAAACGTGAAAAACAACGAGTTTTTGGTCATAACTCTCAGACATGTATTGGGTCTTAGGGACGTTGTAAATCCCCACTAGAACCACAAACCGTGGGCAATAACTCATGAAAACGGCCATAATACGCGAAATCAACGAGTTTTTGGTTAGAACTCTCAAACATGTATCGGGTCTAACGAGCCATGATAATCCCCCTGGAAACTCGCACTGTAGGTAATAGAGCATGAAAACGGCCATCAAACATAAAACCAACAAGTTTTTGGTCAAGCCCTCAAACATGTATCGGGTCTAATGGTCGTTGTAAATCGCCCTAAAACCCTAGAACTGTGGCAATACCTCATGAAAACGGTCATAAAACACAAAAACGACGAATTTTTGGTCATCCCCTTAAACATGCATCGGATCTAACGGTCCATGCAAATCCCCATGGAGTACCAAAACAGTGTGCAATAGCTCATGAAAACGGCCGTAAAACGCAAATAACGACGAGTTTTTTGTCATAACTCTCAAACATGTATCAGGTCTCAGGATCGTTGTAAATCCCCGTGGAGCGCCAAAACAATGTCCAATATATCATGAAAACAGCCGTAAATCATGAAAAACGACGAGTTTTTGGTCATAACTCTCAGACATGTATCGGGTCTTAGGGACGTTGTAAATCCCCACTGGAACCCTGAAACTGTGGGCAATAACTCGTGAAAACGGCCATAATACGCGAAATCAACAAGTTTTTGGTTAGAACTCTCAAACATGTATCGGGTCTAATGAGCCATGCAAATCCCCCTGGAAACTCCCACTGTAGGTAATAGAGCATGAAAACAGCCATCAAACATAAAAACAACAAGTTTTTGGTCATGCCCTCAAACATGTATCTGGTCTAATGGTCGTTGTAAATCGCCCTGAAACCCTAGAACTATGGCAATACCTCATGAAAACGGTCATAAAACACAAAAACGACGAATTTTTGGTCATCCCCTTAAACATGCATCGGATCTAACGGTCCATGCAAATCCCCATGGAGTACCAAAACCGTGTGCAATAGCTCATGAAAACGGCCGTAAAACGCAAATAACAACCAGTTTTTTGTCATAACTCTCAAACATGTATCAGGTCTCAGGATCGTTGTAAATCCCCCTAGAGCACCAAAACAGTGTCCAATAGCTCATGAAAACAGCCGTAAAACATAAAAAACGACGAGTTTTTGGTCATAACTCTCAGACATGTATCAGGTCTTAGGGACGTTGTAAATCAACAGTAGAACCCTGAAACTGTGGGCAATAACTCGTGAAAACAGCCATAATACGCGAAATCAACAAGTTTTTGGTTAGAACTCTCAAACATGTATCGAGTCTAACAAGCCATGCAAATCCCCCTGGAAACTCCCACTGTAGGTAATAGAGCATGAAAACAGCCATCAAACATAAAAACAACAAGTTTTTGGTCATGCCCTCAAACATGTATCTGGTCTAATGGTCATGCCCTGAAACCCTAGAACTGTGGCAATACCTCATGAAAGCGGTCATAAAACACAAAAAACGACGAATTTTTGGTCATCCCCTTAAACATGCATCGGATCTAACTATGCATGCAAATCCCCATGGAGCACCAAAACGGTGTGCAATAGCTCATGAAAACGGCCATAAAACGCAAAAACAACCAGTTTTTGGTCATAACTCTCAAACATGTATCAGGTCTTAGGATCCTTGTAAATCCCCTAGAGCACCAAAACAGTGTCCAATAGCTCATGAAAACGGCCGTAAAACGTGAAAAACGACGAGTTTTTGGTCATAACTCTCAGACATGTATCGGGTCTTAGGGTCGTTGTAAATCCCCACTAGAACCCCAAAACTGTGGGCAATAACTCTTGAAAACAGCCATAATACGCGAAATCGACGAGTTTTTGGTTAGAACTCTCAAACATGTATTGGGTCTAATGAGCCATGCAAATCCCCTTGGAAACTCGCACTGTAGGTAATAGAGCATGAAAACGTCCATAAAACTAAAAAACAACAAGTTTTTGGTCATGCCCTCAAAAATGTATCGGATCTAATGGTCGTTGCAAATCGCCCTGAAACCCTAGAACTGTGGCAATACCTCATGAAAATGGAAATAAAACACAAAAATGACGAATTTTTGGTTATCCCCTTCAACATTAATCGTATCTATCGGTCCATGCAAATCCCCATGGAGCACCAAAACAGTGTGCAATAGCTCATGAAAACGGCCGTAAAACGCGAAAACAACTAGTTTTTTTGTCATAACTCTCAACCATGTATCAGGTCTTAGGATCGTTGTAAATCCCCTTCGAGCGCCAAAACAGTGTCCAATATCTCATGAAAACGGCCGTAAAACGTGAATAACGACGAGTTTTTGGTCATAACTCTCAAACATGTATCGGGTCTTAGGGACGTTGTAAATCATCACTAGAACCCCAAACTGTGGGCAATAACTCGTGAAAACGGCCATAATACGCGAAATCAACTAGTTTTTGGTTAGAACTCTCAAACATGTATCGGGTCTAACGATCCATGCAAATCCCCCTGGAAACTCCCACTGTAGGTAATAGAGCATGAAAACAACCATCAAACATAAAAACAACAAGTTTTTGGTCATGCCCTCAAACATGTATCGGGTCTAATGGTCGTTGTAAATCGCCCTGAAACCCTAGAACTGTGGCAATACCTCATGAAAACGGTCATAATACACAAAAACGATGAATTATTGGTCATCCGCTTAAACATTAATCGTATCTATTTGTCCATGCAAATCCCCATGGAGCACCAAAACAGTGTGCAATAGCTCATGAAAACGGCCATCAAATGCAAAAACAACCAGTTTTTGGTCATAACTCTCAAACATCTATCAGGTCTTAGGATCCTTGTGAATCCCCTGGAGCACCAAAACAGTGTCCAATAGCTCATGAAAACGGCCGTAAAACGTGAAAAACGACGAGTTTTTGGTCATAACTCTCAGACATGTATCGGGTCTTAGGGACGTTGTAAATCCCCACTGGAACCCCAAACTATGGGTAATAACTCGTGAAAACGGCCATAATACGTGAAATCAATGAGTTTTTGGTTCGAACTCTCAGAGATGTATCGGGTCTAACGAGCCATGCAAATCCCCCCTAGAAACTCACACTGTAGGTAATAGAGCATGAAAACGGCCATCAAACATAAAAACAACAAGTTTTTGGTCATGCCCTCAAACATCGGGTCTAATGGTCGTTGTAAATCGCCCTGAAACCCTAGAACTGTGGCAATACCTCATGAAAACGGTAATAAAACACAAAAATGACGAATTTTTGGTCATGCCCTTAAACATTAATCGTATCTATCGGTCCATGCAAATCCCCATGGAGCACCAAAACAGTGTGCAATAGCTCATGAAAACGGCCATAAAACGCAAAAACAACCAGTTTTTGGTCATAACTCTCAAACATGTATCAGGTGTAAATCCCCCTAGAGCACCAAGAGAGTGTGCAATAGCTCATTAAAACGGCCGGAAAACGTGAAAAACGACGAGCTTTTGGTCATAACTCTCAGAAATGTATCGCGTCTTAGGGACGTTGTAAATCATCACTAGAACCCCAAACTGTGGGCAATAACTCGTGAAAACGGCCATAATACGCGAAATCAATGAGTTTTTGGTTAGAACTCTCAAACATGTATCGAGTCTAACGAGCCATGCAAATCCCCCTAGAAACTCGCATTGTAGGTAATAGAGCATGAAAACGTCCATAAAACATAAAAAACAACAAGTTTTGGGTCATGCCCTCAAACATGTATCGGGTCTAATGGTTGTTGTAAAAAGCCCTGAAACCCTAAAACTGTGGCAATACCTCATGAAAGCGGTCATAAAACACAAAAAACGACAAATTTTTGGTCATCCCCTTAAACATGCATCGGTTCTAACTGTCCATGCAAATCCCCATGGAGCACCAAAACGGTGTGCAATAGCTCATGAAAACGGCCATAAAACGCAAAAACAACCAGTTTTTGGTCATAACTCTCAAACATGTATCAGGTCATAGGATCCTTGTAAATCCCCTGGAGCACCAAAACAGTGTCCAATAGCTCATGAAAACGGCCGTAAAACGTGAAAAACGACGAGTTTTTGGTCATAACTCTCAGACATGTATCGGGTCTTAGGGACGTTGTAAATCCCCACTAGAACCCCAAACTGTGGGCCATAACTCGTGAAAACGGCCATAATACGCGAAATCAACGAGTTTTTGGTTAGAACTCTCAAACATGTATCGGGTCCAATGAGCCATGCAAATCCCCCTAGAAACTCGCACTGTAGGTAATAGAGCATGAAAACGGCCATCAAACATAAAAACAACAAGTTTTTGGTCATGCCCTCAAAAATGTATCGCGTCTAATGCTCATTGTAAATCGCCTTGAAACCCTAGAACCGTGGCAATACCTCATGAAAACGGTAATAAAACACAAAAATGACGAATTATTGGTCATACCCTTAAACATTAATCGTATCTATCGGTCCATGCAAATCCCCATGGAGCACCAAAACAGTGTGCAATAGCTCATGAAAACGGCCATAAAACGCAAAAACAACCAGTTTTTGGTCATAACTCTCAAACATGTATTAGGTCATAGGATCCTTGTAAATCCCCTGGAGCACCAAAACAGTGTCCAATAGCTCATGAAAACGGCCGCAAAACGTGAAAAACGACGAGTTTTTGGTCATAACTCTCAAACATGTATCGGGTCTTAGGGTCGTTGTAAATCCCCACTACAACCCCAAGCATGTGGGCCATAACTCGTGAAAACGGCCATAATACGCGAAATCGAGGAGTTTTTGGTTAGAACTCTCAAACATGTACCGGGTCTAACGAGCCATGCAAATCCCCCTGGAAACTCATAATTGTAGGTAATAGAGCATGGAAATGACCATAAAACATTAAAACAACAAGTTTTTGGTCATGCCCTCAAACATGTATCGAGTCTAATGGTCGTTGTAAATCGCCCTGAAACCCTAGAACTGTGGCAATACCTCATGAAAACGGTCATAAAACACAAAAACGACGAATTTTTGGTCATCCCCTTAGAGATGCATCGGATCTAACGGTCCATGCAAATTCCCATGGAGCACCAAAACAGTGTGCAATAGCTCATGAAAACAGCCGTAAAACGCAAAAAAAGACGAGTTTTTTGTCATAACTCTCAAACATGTATCAGGTCTCAGGATCGTTGTGAACCCCCCTGGAGCGCCAAAATAGTGTCCAATAGCTCATGAGAACGGCCGTAAAACGTGAAAAACGATTAGTTTTTGGTCATAACTCTCAAACATGTATCGGATCTTAGGGTTGATGTAAATCCCCACTGGAACCCCAAGCATGTGGGCAATAACTCGTGAAAACGGCCATAATACGTGAAATCGATGAGTTTTTGGTTAGAACTCTCAAACATGTACCGGGTCTAACGAGCCATGCAAATCCCCCTGGAAACTCATAATTGTAGGTAATAGAGCATGGAAATGACCATAAAACATTAAAACAACAAGTTTTTGGTCATGCCCTCAAACATGTATCGAGTCTAATGGTCGTTGTAAATCGCCCTGAAACCCTAGAACTGTGGCAATACCTCATGAAAACCGTCATAAAACACAAAAACGACGAATTTTTGGTCATCCCCTTAGACATGCATCGGATCTAACGGTCCATGCAAATTCCCATGGAGCACCAAAACAGTGTGCAATAGCTCATGAAAACAGCCGTAAAACGCAAAAAACGACGAGTTTTTTGTCATAACTCTCAAACATGTATCAGGTCTCAGGATCATTGTATATCCCCGTGGAGCACCAAAACAGTGTCCAATAGATCATGAAAACAGCCGTAAAACATGAAAAACGGCGAGTTTTTGGTCGTAACTCTCAAACATGTATCGGGTCTTAGGCTCGTTGTAAATCCCCACTGGAACCCCAAAACTGTGGGCAATAACTCGTGAAAACAGCCATAATACGCGAAATCGACGAGTTTTTGGTTACAACTCTCAAACATGTATTGGGTCTAATAAGCCATCCAAATCCCCTTGGAAACTCGCACTGTAGGTATTAGAGCATGAAAACATCCATAAAACTTTAAAACAACAAGTTTTTGGTCATGCCCTAAAAAATGTATCGGGACTAATGGTCGTTGTAAATCGCCCTGAAACCCTATAACTGTGGCAATACCTCATGAAAGCGGTCAGAAAACACAAAAAACGACAATTTTTTGGTCATCCCCTTAAACATGCACTGGATCTAATGGTCCATGCAAATCCCCATGGAGCACCAAAACAGTGTGCAATAGCTCATGAAACGGCCGTAAAACGCGAAAACAACGAGTTTCTGGTCATAACTCTCAAACATGTATCAGGTCTTAGGATCGTTGTAAATCCCCTTCGAGCGCCAAAACAGTGTCCAATAGCTCATGAAAATGGCCTTAAAACGTGAAACATGACGAGTTTTTGGTCATAACTCTCAAACATGTATCGGGTCTTAGGGTCGTTGTAAATCAACACTAGAACCCCATGCATGTGGGCAATAACTCATGAAAACGGCTATAATATGCGAAATCGATGAGTTTTTGGTTAGAACTCTCAAACATGTATCGGGTCTAACGAGCCATGAAAATCCCCATGGAAACTCACAATTGTAGGTAATAGAGCATGGAAATGACCATAACACATTAAAACAACAAGTTTTTGGTCATGCCCTCAAACTGTATCGGGTCTAATGCTCGTTGTAAATCGCCTTGAAACCCTAGAAGTGTGGTAATACCTCATGAAAACGGTCATAAAACACAAAAACACAAGAAGTTTTGGTCATCCCCTTAAACATTAATCGTATCTAGCGGTCCATGCAAAACCCCATGGAGCACCAAAACAGTGTGTAATTGCTCATGAAAACGACCATAAAACGCGAAAACGACAAGTTTCTGGTCATAACTCTCAAACATTTATCAGGTCTTAGGATCATTGTAAATCCCCGTAGAGCACCAAAACAGTGTCCAATAGCTCATGAAAACGGCCGTAAAACGTTAAAAACAATGAGTTTTTGGTCAAAACTCTCAAACATGTATCGAGTCTTAGGGTCATTGAAAATCCCCACTAGAACCCCAAAACTGTGGGCAATAACTCGTGAAAACAACCATAATACGCGAAATCGACGAGTTTTTGGTTAGAACTCTCAAACATGTATTGGGTCTAATGAGCCATGCAAATCCCCTTGGAAACTCGCACTGTAGGTAATAGAGCATGAAAACGTCCAAAAAACTTAAAAACTACAAGTTTTTGGTCATGCCCTCAAAACTGTATCGGGTCTAACGGTCGTTGTAAATCGCCCTGAAACCCTAGAGTTATGGCAATACCTCATGAAAGCGACCATAAAACACAAAAAACGAAAAATTTTTGGTCATCCCCTTAAACATGCATCGGATCTAACGGTCCATGCAAATCCCCATGAAGCACCAAAACAGTGTGCAATAGCTCATGAAAATTGCCAATAACGTAAAATGACGAAGTTCGGTCATAACTCTCAAACATGTATCAGGTCTTAGGATCGTTGTAAATCCTCTTCGAGCGCCAAAACAGTGTCCAATATCTCATGAAAACGGTCGTAAAACATGAAAAACGACGAGTTTTTGGTCATAACTCTCAAACATGTACCGGGTCTTAGGGTCGTTGTAAATCCCCACTGGAACCCCAAAACTGTGGGAAATAACTCGTAAAAATGGCCATAATACGCGAAATCGACGAGTTTTTGGTTAGAACTCTCAAACATGTATCGGGTCTAACGAGCCATGAAAATCCCCCTGGAAAATCACAATTGTAGGTAATAGAGCATGGAAATGACCATAAAACATTAAAACAACAAGTTTTTGGTCATGCCCTCAAACATGTATCGGGTCTAATGGTCATTGTAAATCGCCTTGAAACCCTAGAACTGTGGCAATACCTCATGAAAACGGTCATAAAACACAAAAACACAAGAAGTTTTGGTCATCCCCTTAAACATTAATTGTATCTAATGGTCCATGCAAATCCCCATGGAGAACCAAAACAGTGTGCAATAGCGCATGAAAACGGCCGTAAAACGCGAAAACGACGAGGTTCTGGTCATAACTCTCAAACATGTATCAGGTCTTAGGATCATTGTAAACCCCCCTAGAGCACCAAAACAGTGTCCAATAGCTCATGAAAACGGCCGTAAAACATGAAAAACAATGAGTTTTTGGTCAAAACTCTCAGACATGTATCGAGTCTTGGGGTCGTTGTAAATCACCACTAGAACCCCAAAACCATGGGAAACAACTCGTGAAAATAACCATAATACGCGAAATCGATGAGTTTTTGGTTAGATCTCTCAAACATGTATCGGGTCTAACGAGCCATGCAAATCCCCCTGGAAACTCACAATTGTAGGTAATAGAGCATGGAAATGACCATAAAACATTAAAACAACAAGTTTTTGGTCAAGCCCTGAAACAAGTATCGGGTCTAATGCTTGTTGTAAATCGCCCTGAAACCCAGGAACTGTGTCAATACCTCATGAAAATGGTCATAAAACACAAAAACGACGAATTTTTGGTCATCCCCATAAACATGCATCGGATCTAACGGTCCATGCAAATCCCCATGGAGCACCAAACAGTGTCCAATAGCTCATGAAAACGGCCGTAAAACGTGAAAAACGACGAGTTTTTGGTCATAACTCTCAGGCATGTATCGGGTCTTAGGGTCGTTGTAAATCCCCACTAGAACCCCAAACTATGGGCAAAAACTCGTGAAAACGGCCATAATACGCGAAATCAACGAGTTTTTGGTTAGAACTCTCAAACATGTATCGAGGGTCTAACGAGCCATGCAAATCCCCCTGGATACTCGCACTGTAGGTAATAGAGCATGAAAACAGCCATAAAACATAAAAACAACAAGTTTTTGGTCATGCCCTCAAACATGTATCGGGTCTAATGGTCGTTGTATATCGACCTGAAACCCTAGAACTGTGGCAATACCTCATGAAAACGGTCATAAAACACAAAAACGACGAATTTTCGGTCATCCCCTTAAACATGCATCGGATCTAACGGTCCATGCAAATCCCCATGGAGCACCAAAACAGTGTGCAATAGCTTATGTAAACGGCCGTAAAACGCAAAAAACGACAAGTTTTTTGTCATCACTCTCAAACATGTATCAGGTCTCGGGATCGTTGTAAATCTCCCTGGAGCGCCAAAACAGTGTCCAATAGATCATGAAAATGGCCGTAAAACATGAAAAACGGCGAGTTTTTGGTCATAACTCTCAAACATGTATCGGGTCTTAGGGTCGTTGTAAATCCCCACTAGAACCCCAAAACTGTGGGCAATTACTCGTGAAAATAGCCATAATACGCAAAATCGACGAGTTTTTGGTTAGAACTCTCAAACATGTATTGGGTCTAATGAGCCATGCAAATCCCCTTGGAAACTCGCACTGTAGGTAATAGAGCATGAAAACGTCCATAAAACTTAAAAACAACATGCATCGGATCTAACGGTCCATGCAAATCCCCATGGAGCACCAAAACAGTGTGCAATAGCTCATGAAAACGGTCGTAAAACGCGAAAACAACGAGTTTCTGGTCATAACTCTCAAACATGTATCAGGTCTTAGGATCGTTGTAAATCCCCTTCGAGCACCAAAACAGTGTCCAATAGCTCATGAAAATGGCCGTAAACCGTGAAAAACGACGAGTTTTTGGTCATAACTCTCAAACATGTATCGGGTCTTAAGGCCATTGTAAATCCCCACTGGAACCCCAAGCATGTGGGCAATAACTCGTGAAAACGACCATAATACGCAAAATCGATGAGTTTTTGGTTAGAACTCTCAAACATGTATCGGGTCTAACGAGCCATGCAAATCCCCCTGGAAACTCTCAATTGTAGATAATAGAGCATGGAAGTGACCATAAAACATCAAAACAACAAGTTTTTGGTCATGCCCTCAAACGTGTATCGGGTCTAATGCTCGTTGTAAATCGCCTTGAAAACGGTCATAAAACACAAAAACAACGAATTTTTGGTCATCTGCTTAAACATTAATCGTATCTATATGTCCATGCAAATCCCCATGGAGCACCAAAACAGTGTGCAATAGCTCATGAAAACGGCCGTAAAACGCGAAAACAACGAGTTTCTAATCATAACTCTCAAACATGTATCAGGTTTTAGGATCGTTGTAAATCCCCTTCGAGCGCCAAAACAGTGTCCAATAGCTCATGAAAATGGTCGTAAACCGTGTGACATGGGTATACCCTGCAGGTACTCGAACTTGGTATATACGGTCCAAATACGTATAGGCCCACGGTGTCGCCAAGGCCCAGAAAGAAGGACTCGAGTAACCTGCGGACTCTCGATTGCTTGAATAACAAGAGAAAGCTGAAGATAGAAAGTTTGAAAGGGAAAAACCCTAACTTGGAACCGACTCGACCTGCTACCCGAGACCTAGCCTATCTATATAAGGGCTAGGAGGGGGCGGTGAGGAGGACACACGTAACCCTAGCTTCCACAAACCCTCGCCAGATTGCATCTATGCACCGTTGTAACTTTCGACTCCCTCAATAATTCCACGAGCAGACAAGCAGGAGTAGGGACCTCTACGAGGCCTGAACCTGGGTAAATCCTTTGTCCCCTGTGTGCTTGTTTGCTAGCCGATAGATGTCTCCAGCGCTCCCTCCTTCTCCAAAACCCAAGTCCATAACAATGGGCATTGATGAGTTAAACCCTCGTCAATTGGCGCCGTCTGTGGGAACTAGGAGTGCTGATGTTGCGGCTTCTTCGGCCCCATCAAACGCGATCTACAACTCTGCAACAATGTAAATTCGTCAGCTTTTTGGCGCCTTTGACTTCACCGTCCACACACCGGCTACTCGCCCGGCCTTCGAGTCCGTGGGCGATGGAATCAGCCTGGCGATTGGGAGCTTCCGCTTCCAAGTTGGTCAGATGGGCACGCTTCGCATGCCCGATCAGCCGACGGCACCGGCGATTGCCCCAGCATCATGGTTCCCTCCATCGATCGGCACCCTCAGTGAGCTCAATGCTCCGGCGGTAGTTGGGAGCATGGTCAGTGACAGCCGTCGCGACTCCGATCTAAGCGATCTGGCCACTGAAGATGGAACCTAAGGTTCCAGATCTGAAAGTTGTGGAAGCAACAACTTCCCAAATAACTTCATGTGCGCCGTCATCAACGCGGGCGACACCTCCGCCAACCGTGCAAACGGTGGCAACACCGGCAACGGCACCGATCCACCCAATCGCGGCAACGGTGGTAACACAACAAGACCACACTTAACGCCGGCAACGGCGGTAACGGTGACAACGGAGGAGCAGTCGAACCTCCTAGCATAATCAACGAGCAAACCGGCGAACGCGTTGTAAGCAGGCTCAACGAGCAAGAGTGGGAACGCTGCCGCGAAGCCCTACGAGGTGCACCTCTACCTTTCGGGTCCCCGTAGGAACTACTGATGGGCTACCACTGGCTCCTAAAAGAGGAATTCAAGCGCCAAAAACAAGCAATCGCGCAACTTGAGGCGCGTAAAAAGGCGGCGGACTAGTCGAGCCTTCGTCGCGCTGGGCTCTCCTCCTACGGAGGATCTTCCTCAAGAGGCAACGAGCACCTCGCCAGGAAAAGGCAATCGCGGATGGCTCACCTCACCGAACAAGAACGCATAGACTCCGCGAAAGTCCTCGACTTCGGCTCTATGACAGTCGACATGAGAGGCAACGTGGTTCCCAGGACAACGCAGGCCGCGGTGACAGCAGCCACCATGTACCTTCTCAATAACCAGCCACCAGCTGGAGATCCCCGAACGGCCATGAACCGATCTATGATCACGGGCCTAGGACTAATCAAGGCCGCCCTCGACAAGGAACCGGTACCAGACCCAAATAAGGGCAAAGCGCTACTCTTTGCCCTCGTCCAGCGATGATAGTCACGACCTGTCTCGGCGCCGCCGCTCATGGCGACACGATCGCGACTACGATGCACGCGATGAACTCACGCAGCGCAAGATCGACAAGTCAAGGGCACGACGTGCTCGGTCGACTGACTCGGAAGAAGAAGATGGGGAGCTCCACGGCGCGGATGCTTCCAGCGAGATCCATCGTGCAAAGCGAATGCCTAAAGGGTTCAAACTCCCATCGGAGAACCCAAATTTGACGGCCTGCAGACCCCAAGATCTGGCTGGAGGATCACATCTCCTCCGTCAGCTACATGGAGGCGCCAAAGTATCGCCATGCAATGCTTGCAGCCTATAGTATGCCGCTTCGGGCATGGCTCAATAACCTCCCACGGATCCATTCGAAGTCGGGATGAGCTGGTCACAGCCCGCGCGCAACTTTAAGGGCACGCATAAACGCCCTCAATCGAAGAACCAGATCTTGCCAAAAAGATCTGGCGAATCGCTGCGCTCTTACATCCAAAGGTGGTCCATCATGAAGAACTCCGCGGAGAACATCTCGGAAGACCGCGCGATTGATGCATTCAACGGTGGTGTCCGCCGCATGGAACTCAGGGAGGAGCTAGGCCGCTCAAAACCCCAGACCATCGACCACCTGATGGAGATCGCAAATCGGTGGGCCGATGGAGAAGACTCGATGAAGAATCACGTTCACTCTGACAAGGAGGCAGAACTCGAACGAAGATGCGGCCGCCGGAGTAAGCATCACATGCGTGTCTATGACGATCGCGATGACGTCAGCATGGTCGCAGCCGGCTACGCCTAGACGCGACGATAACCGCAATAGCGGATACCGCAGTGGCGGATACCGCGACTCCGGGAAAACCACGCAAGTGTGGCAACGCCGCACTCGCGATGAAGCACCCACGACCTCCATCGAGGACAAACTGTCCGGGCCATGCACGGTACACTTCTACATCGACAAGCATGATGGCAAGAGAAAGTCCAGCCACCTCCTCAAGGACTGCCGCGAGTTCCTCAAGCTACATGAGGGATTGGTTCGGATGAACCGCAATGTAGTCGAAAGAGGCTACGGAGCCGCTCCAGGCACCGTGGCACATGGCGCACCACCACCACCACCTGGGCCACCCCCGAACGGAGCTGCACCAGACCAGCACCATGGAGGCGAACCGTACCCACGGGCCATGGGTACCATGATGATCCAAAAGGGGCGCCCCTCCAATAGGGTGCAAAACGCCATCACTCGCCAAGTCAACTTGGCCACGACCGCCACCATCCACCACCGAGTACGCTGGCGTGAGTCGCCCATTACCTTCGAAACGCGACCACCCGCCTCAAGTACCTCACCCAGGTCATTGCCCCTTTGTACCGAGGCGCAAATTGAGGCTTGACATGAGTCGCGTCTTCATGGATGACGAAGCAGCATCAACCTCATATTTGCGAGTACCTTGCAGCAATGAGATCCTCTAACCTGCTTGAGGCATCGACAACGCTCCATGGCATCGCCGGAAAGGCGATACCCCGGGCAAAATCAACCTCGACGCCATATTCGCATGCCAAGGAACTTCCGCGAGCGCATCGACTTTGAGGTCGTCGACCGCCCTCATAATACCACTGCATCCTCGACGCTGGCGTCGCTTAGGTTCATGGCGGTACCCCACTACGCCTACCGCAGATGAAAATGCCAGGTCCCAATAGCGCCATGACGATCAACGGAGCTTGACGTCCGACAATGACAGGAATTCAGCGAATCTCCCGGTCCTTGACATGCGTGAAGAGCTCACGCGATTGAAGGAAACGACAGACATACGCCCCCCCGAGTAGGCCAAGCTCACCTGACCTCTCCTTCGACTCATATGTGCACACAAAGAAGGTGCGGGTCCATCCATCAGATCCCGCTAAAACGGCCCTCATCGCCAACAACTTGAGTCCCGCATAGGAACTCGCGCTCATCGAATTCCTCCGTGAGCACTGGGAAATTTTTGCCTGGTGTCCTGTGGACATGCCAGGAGTTCCTAGGGAATTCGCCGAGCATGCACTCAACGTCAACCCCGACGCAAGGCCAGTCAAGCAATCAGCGATCGTTCGAGCCATGGCGCAGCAATGGAATGGAGATCAACAGAATCCTCGAGGTCAAATTCATACGCGAGATCAAGGAAAGCACTTGGCTCGCCAATACAGTGCTGGTACCAAAAAAGGACACGGATATCCTACGGATGTGCATGGACTTCACTTCTTTAAACAAGCACTGCCCAAAAGATCACTTCCCGCTACCACGGATCAATCAAATCATCGACTCCACCATTGGATGCGGCGCCCGCTTCCTCGACACCTACTCGTGCTATAACCAAATTCGAATGAAGGAGGAAGACCAGGAGAAGACCGCTACATAACGCCTTCGTGTGTTCTACATACACAATGCCCTTCGGGCTAAAAAACACGGGCGCCACATACCAGCGGTGCACGCAGGCTTGCCTCAAGGAGCAACTAGGTCGCAACATCCAAGTCTATGTCAACGACATAGTAATCAAACCCACGGAAGAAGCCTCGCTAATCGATTTACTTGCGAAACCTTCGCCAATCTCGATCGCCACCGGATAAAGCTCAATCCGACAAATGCGCCTTGCGTACCACTATCTGGAGCTGCCGGGTATCTCATCTCCGAGGGGACCGAGGCAAACCCGAAAAGATAAAGGCCATACCGTCCATGGAGAAGCCTAAGAACATAAGAGGCGCCCAGCAACTAGGACGAATCGCCCTCACCGATTTATCGGTCGAATGGGAGAAAAGGCGCCGCCTTCTATCAGCTCCTCCGCAAAGTCGACAAATTCGAGTGGACCAATGAAGCGCAAGAAGCATTCAAGACCTCAAGCGCTATCCACCTCGCCAAGACAGGACTCCACGAAAGGGAACCATCGCTGATGTACATCTCCGCTACCAACCAAGTGGTTAAAGGTGCAAAGGTTCGTCGTTGAGAGGGCCGAGGAAAACAAGGTCCACGGCGTACAACGCCCGGTATACTACCTCAGCGAGATCCTCACGCCAACAAAACAGCGGTACCCGCACTACTAGAAGCTGGTTTATGGCGTCTTTATGACCGCCCGGCGACTGCGCCATTACATCCAGGAACACCCAATCGTGGTAGTCAACGACGCCCCATTGGGACATATCCTCAATAACCCCGACGCCACGGGGCGAGTCGCGCTTTGGGGAATCGAACTGTCTCCATGAGACATCACATACTAAAAAGCGAGACGCAATCAAGTCGCAAGTTCTCCCCGACTTCCTCGCATTGGATGGAAAACCAACTCTCGGACAAGCGGATATGTCCTACCTGCATAATGCACTTCGATGGGTCCAAGAGGAAAGATGGAGCGGGAGCGGTGTCATCGACATCACCTCAAGGGGACAAGCTGAAATATATCCGCGAATGCGTTCACAGCCTCAAACAACGAGGCTGAATACGAGGCCCCGCTGCACGGGATGAGGATGGCAAAAGCCTGCGCACAAAGAGGCTAATCATATATGGCGACTCCAAGCTGGTCGCCAACCAAACAATGCACGAGTGCGACGCACTGAAGGACAACATGATCGCATACCGCGACCTCTACGACACACTTGAAGGAGACTTCGATGGTTGTGAGTTGCGACACATAGGCCGCGAAAGCAATGAGGAGGCGGACGCACTCGCCAACATAGGCTCCACCTGCGCACCCATACCACCTGGGGTATTTCTCGAGCGCATATGCGAACGCTCCATCAAGCCAAAGGCCGCAGAGAAGAAAACAAGTGCAGCAACGGACTCGGGGGCTACGCCACCGAATGAGCCAATGACACTCGATGACTTGGAGCTCGACACAGGACTCGAGGGACCAATGAGCGTCAGGATGATCGAACAATCATGGACGCAGCCGTACATTACGTACCTCCTCAGCAAGCGCCTACCGGACGACCCGGCAGACGCACGACACATCGCGCGATGCTCCAAGGCATTCGCCGTTATTAACGGAGAACTGTATAAATGCGGCATCACAGGCCTGTTACAACGATGTGTCTCCCTAGCCAATGGAAGAGCAGCCCTCCTCGACATCCATGAAGGGACCTGCGGGCACCACGCCGGCAGTCGCGCCCTCATTGCCAAAGCTCTACGAGCTGGATTTTACTGGCCCAAGGCCATGCGCGATGCCAAGGATATAGTCCAAAAGTGCAACGCTTGCCAGCGATTCACGGACAAGCCACACGCACCAGGCGCAGAACTACGGCCCATTCCATTGGCCTGGCCCTTCGCACAATGGGGGCTTGACATGGTGGGCAAGCTCCCAAGGTCCTCGCAAGGCTGGTGAAAAACGACGAGTTTTTGGTCATAACTCTCAAACATGTATCGGATCTTAGGGTTGATGTAAATCCCCACTGGAACCCCAAGCATGTGGGCAATAACTCGTGAAAACGGCCATAATACGTGAAATCGATGAGTTTTTGGTTAGAACTCTCAAACATGTACCGGGTCTAACGAGCCATGCAAATCCCCCTGGAAACTCATAATTGTAGGTAATAGAGCATGGAAATGACCATAAAACATTAAAACAACAAGTTTTTGGTCATGCCCTCAAACATGTATCGAGTCTAATGGTCGTTGTAAATCGCCCTGAAACCCTAGAACTGTGGCAATACCTCATGAAAACCGTCATAAAACACAAAAACGATGAATTTTTGGTCATCCCCTTAGACATGCATCGGATCTAACGGTCCATGCAAATTCCCATGGAGCACCAAAACAGTGTGCAATAGCTCATGAAAACAGCCGTAAAACGCAAAAAACGACGAGTTTTTTGTCATAACTCTCAAACATGTATCAGGTCTCAGGATCGTTGTATATCCCCGTGGAGCACCAAAACAGTGTCCAATAGATCATAAAAACAGCCGTAAAACATGAAAAACGGCGAGTTTTTGGTCATAACTCTCAAACATGTATCGGGTCTTAGGCTCGTTGTAAATCCCCACTGGAACCCCAAAACTGTGGGCAATAACTCGTGAAAACAGGCATAATACGCGAATCGACGAGTTTTTGGTTACAACTCTCAAACATGTATTGGGTCTAATAAGCCATCCAAATCCCCTTGGAAACTCGCACTGTAGGTAATAGAGCATGAAAACATCCATAAAACTTAAAAACCACAAGTTTTTAGTCATGCCCTAAAAAATGTATCGGGACTAATGGTCGTTGTAAATCGCCCTGAAACCCTATAACTGTGGCAATACCTCATGAAAGCGGTCAGAAAACACAAAAAACGACAAATTTTTGGTCATCCCCTTAAACATGCACCGGATCTAATGGTCCATGCAAATCCCCATGGAGCACCAAAACAGTGTGCAATAGCTCATGAAAACGGCCGTAAAACGCGAAAACAACGAGTTTCTGGTCATAACTCTCAAACATGTATCAGGTCTTAGGATCGTTGTAAATCCCCTTCGATCGCCAAAACAGTGTCCAATAGCTCATGAAAATGGCCTTAAAACGTGAAAAATGACGAGTTTTTGGTCATAACTCTCAAACATGTATCGGGTCTTAGGGTCGTTGTAAATCAACACTAGAACCCTAAGCATGTGGGCAATAACTCATGAAAACGGCTATAATATGCGAAATCGATGAGTTTTTGGTTAGAACTCTCAAACATGTATCGGGTCTAACGAGCCATGAAAATCCCCTTGGAAACTCACAATTGTAGGTAATAGAGCATGGAAATGACCATAACACATTAAAACAACAAGTTTTTGGTCATTCCCTCAAACTGTATCGGGTCTAATGCTCGTTGTAAATCGCCTTGAAACCCTAGAAGTGTGGCAATACCTCATGAAAACGGTCATAAAACACAAAAACACAAGAAGTTTTGGTCATCCCCTTAAACATTAATCGTATCTAGCGGTCCATGCAAAACCCCATGGAGCACCAAAGCAATGTGCAATTGCTCATGAAAACGGCCATAAAACGCGAAAACGACGAGTTTCTGGTCATAACTCTCAAACATTTATCAGGTCTTAGGATCATTGTAAATCCCCGTAGAGCACCAAAACAGTGTCCATTAGCTCATGAAAACGGCCGTAAAACGTGAAAAACAATGAGTTTTTGGTCAAAACTCTCAAACATGTATCGAGTCTTAGGGTCATTGAAAATCCCCACTAGAACCCCAAAACTGTGGGCAATAACTCGTGAAAACAACCATAATACGCGAAATCGACGAGTTTTTGGTTAGAACTCTCAAACATGTATTGGGTCTAATGAGCCATGCAAATCCCCTTGGAAACTCGCACTGTAGGTAATAGAGCATGAAAACGTCCAAAAAACTTAAAAACTACAAGTTTTTGGTCATGCCCTCAAAACTTTATCGGGTCTAACGGTCGTTGTAAATCGCCCTGAAACCCTAGAGGTATGGCAATACCTCATGAAAGCGACCATAAAACACAAAAAACGACAAATTTTTGGTCATCCCCTTAAACATGCATCGGATCTAACGGTCCATGCAAATCCCCATGAAGCACCAAAACAGTGTGCAATAGCTCATGAAAATTGCCGTAAAATGCGAAAATGACGAGTTTCTGGTCATAACTCTCAAACATGTATCAGGTCTTAGGATTGTTGTAAATCCCCTTCGAGCGCCAAAACAGTGTCCAATATCTCATGAAAACGGTCGTAAAACGTGAAAAACGACGAGTTTTTGGTCATAACTCTCAAACATGTACCGGGTCTTAGGGTCGTTGTAAATCCCCACTGGAACCCCAAAACTGTGGGAAATAACTCGTAAAAATGGCCATAATACGCGAAATCGACGAGTTTTTGGTTAGAACTCTCAAACATGTATCGGGTCTAACGAGCCATGAAAATCCCCCTGGAAAATCACAATTGTAGGTAATAGAGCATGGAAATGACCATAAAACATTAAAACAACAAGTTTTTGGTCATGCCCTCAAACATGTATCGGGTCTAATGGTCGTTGTAAATCGCCTTGAAACCCTAGAACTGTGGCAATACCTCATGAAAACGGTCATAAAACACAAAAACACAAGAAGTTTTGGTCATCCCCTTAAACATTAATCGTATCTAATGGTCCATGCAAATCCCCATGGAGAACCAAAACAGTGTGCAATAGCGCATGAAAACGGCCATAAAACGCGAAAACAACGAGGTTCTGTTCATAACTCTCAAACATGTATCAGGTCTTAGGATCATTGTAAATCCCCCTAGAGCACCAAAACAGTGTCCAATAGCTCATGAAAACGGCCGTAAAACATGAAAAACAATGAGTTTTTGGTCAAAACTCTCAGACATGTATCGAGTCTTGGGGTCGTTGTAAATCACCACTAGAACCCCAAAACTGTGGGCAACAACTCGTGAAAACAACCATAATACGCGAAATCGATGAGTTTTTGGTTAGATCTCTCAAACATGTATCGGGTCTAACGAGCCATGCAAATCCCCCTGGAAACTCACAATTGTAGGTAATAGAGCATGGAAATGACCATAAAACATTAAAACAACAAGGTTTTGGTCATGCCCTCAAACATGTATCGGGTCTAATGGTCGTTGTATATCGACCTGAAACCCTAGAACTGTGGCAATACCTCATGAAAACGGTCAGAAAACACAAAAACGACGAATTTTCGGTCATCTCCTTAAACATGCATCGGATCTAACGGTCCATGCAAATCCCCATGGAGCACCAAAACAGTGTGCAATAGCTCATGTAAACGGCCGTAAAACGCAAAAAACGACAAGTTTTTTGTCATAACTCTCAAACATGTATCAGGTCTCAGGATCGTTGTAAATCTCCCTGGAGCGCCAAAACAGTGTCCAATAGATCATGAAAATGGCCGTAAAACATGAAAAACGGCGAGTTTTTGGTCATAACTCTCAAACATGTATCGGGTCTTAGGGTCGTTGTAAATCCCCACTAGAACCCCAAACTGTGGGCAATAACTCGTGAAAACGGCCCGCAATACGCAAAATCGACGAGTTTTTGGTTAGAACTCTCAAACATGTATTGGGTCTAATGAGCCATGCAAATCCCCTTGGAAACTCGCACTGTAGGTAATAGAGCATGAAAACGTCCATAAAACATAAAAACAACAAGTTTTTTGTCATGCCCTCAAAAATGTATCGGGTCTAATGGTCGTTGTAAATCGCCCTGAAACCCTAGAACTGTGGCAATACCTCATGAAAACGGTCATAAAACACAAAAACGACAAAGTTTTGGTCATCCCCTTTAACATCCATCGTATCTAACAGTCCATGCAAATCCCCATGGAGCACCAAAATAGTGTGCAATAACTCATGAAAACGGCCGTAAAACGCAAAAAATGAGGAGTTTCTGGTCATAAGTCTCAAACATGTATCAGGTCTTAGGATCGTTGTAAATCCCCCTGGAGCGCCGAAACAGTGTCCAATATCTCACGAAAACGGTCGTAATACATGAAAAACGACGAGTTTTTGCTCATAACTCTCAAACATATATAGGGTCTTAGGGTCGTTGTAAATCCCCACTAGAACCTCGAGCATGTGGGCAATAACTCGGGAAAATGGCCATAATACGCGAAATCGATGAGTTTTTGGTTAGAACTCTCAAACATGTATCGGGTCTAACGAGCCATGAAATCCCCCTGGAAACTCACAATTGTAGGTAATAGAGCATGGAAATGACCATAAAACATTAAAACAACAAGTTTTTGGTCATGCCCTCAAACATGTATCGGGTCTAATGCTCGTTGTAAATCGCCTTGAAACCCTAGAACTGTGGCAATACCTCATGAAAACGGTCATAAAACACAAAAACACAAGAAGTTTTGGTCATCCCCTTAAACATTAATCGTATCTAGCGGTCCATGCAAATCCCCATGGAGCACCAAAACAGTGTGCAATAGCTCATGAAAACGGCCATAAAACGCGAAAACGACGAGTTTCAGGTCATAACTCTCAAACATGTATCAGGTCTTAGGATCATTGTAAATCCCCTTGGAGCACCAAGACAGTGTCCAATAGCTCATGAAAACGGCCGTAAAACGTGAAAAACGATGAGTTTTTGGTCAAAACTCTCAAACATGTATCGAGTCTTAGGGTCGTTGTAAATCCCCACTAGAACCCCAAAACTGTGGGCAATAACTCGTGAAAACAACCATAATACGCGAAATCGATGAGTTTTTGGTTAGATCTCTCAAACATGTATCGGGTCTAACGAGCCATGCAAATCCCCCTCGAAACTCACAATTATAAGTAATAGAGCATGGAAATGACCATAAAACCTTAAAACAACAAGTTTTTGGTCATGCCCTCAAACAAGTATCGGGTCTAATGCTCGTTGTAAATCGCCCTGAAACCCAAGAACTGTGTCAATACCTCATGAAAATGGTCATAAAACACAAAAACGATGAATTTTTGGTCATCCCCTTAAACATGCATCGGATCTAACGGTCCATGCAAATCCCCATGGAGCACCAAACAATGTCCAATAGCTCATGAAAACGGCCGTAAAACGTGAAAAACGACGAGTTTTTGGTCATTACTCTTAGACATGTATCGGGTCTTAGGGTTGTAAATCCCACTAGAACCCCACACCGGGCATAACTCGAAACGGCCATAATACGCGAAATCAACGAGTTTTTGGTTAGAACTCTCAAACATGTATCGGGGGTCTAAAGAGCCATGCAAATCCCCCTAGAAACTCGCACTGTAGGTAATAGAGCATGAAAACGGCCATAAAACGTAAAAACAACAAGTTTTTGGTCATGCCCTCAATCATGTATCGGGTCTAATGGTCATTGTAAATCGACCTGAAACCCTAGAACTATGGCAATACCTCATGAAAACGGTCATAAAACATAAAAACAACAAGTTTTTGGTCATGCCCTGAAACATGTATCGGGTCTAATGGTCGTTTTAAATCGCCCTGAAACCCAAGAACTGTGTCAATACCTCATGAAAATGGTCATAAAACATAAAAACGACGAATTTTTGGTCATCCCCTTAAACATGCATCGGATCTAACGGTCCATGCAAATCCCCATGGAGCACTAAAACAGTGTCCAATAGCTCATGAAAACGGCCGTAAAACGTGAAAAACTGCGAGTTTTTGGTCATAACTCTCAGACATGTATCGGGTCTTAGGGACGTTGTAAATCCCCACTAGAACCCCAAACTGTGGGCAATAACTCGTGAAAACGGCCCGCAATATGCGAAATCAACGAGTTTTTGGTTAGAACTCTCAAACATGTATCGGGTCTAACGAGCCATGCAAATCCGCCTGGAAACTCGCACTTAAGGTAATAGAGCATGAAAACGGCCATAAAACATAAAAACAACAAGTTTTTGGTCATGCCCTCAAACATGTATCGGGTCTAATGGTCGTTGTAAATCGCCCTTAAACCCTAGAATTGTGGCAATACCTCATGAAACCGGTCATAAAACACAAAACGCAATTTTCGGTCATCCCCTTAAACATGCATCGGATCTAACGGTTGATGCAAATCCCCATGGAGCACCAAAACAGTGTGCAATAGCTCATGAAAACGGCCGTAAAACGCAAAAAAGGACGAGTTTTTTGTCATAACTCTCAAACATGTATCAGGTCTTAGGATCGTTGTAAATCCCCCTGGAGCGCCGAAACAGTGTCCAATATCTCATGAAAACGGTCGTAATACATGAAAAACGACGAGTTTTTGCTCATAACTCTCAAACATATATCGGGTCTTAGGGTCGTTGTAAATCCCCACTAGAACCCCAAGCATGTGGGCAATAACTCGGGAAAACGGCCATAATACGCGAAATCGATGAGTTTTTGGTTAGAACTCTCAAACATGTATCGGGTCTAACGAGCCATGCAAATCCCCCTGGAAACTCACAATTGTAGGTAATAGAGGATGGAAATGACCATAAAACATTAAAATAACAAGTTTTTGGTCATGCCTTCAAACATGTATCGGGTCTAATGCTCGTTGTAAATCGTCTTGAAACCCTAGAACTGTGGCAATACCTCATGAAAACGGTCATAAAACACAAAAACGACGAATTTTTGGTCATCCCCTTAAACATTAATCGTATCTATCGGTCCATGCATATCCCGATGGAGCACCAAAACAGTGTGTAATAGCTCATGAAAACGGCCGTAAAATGCGAAAACGACGAGTTTCTGGTCATAACTCTCAAACATGTATCAGGTCTTAGGATCGTTGTAAATCCCCTTCGAGCACCAAAACAGTGTCCAATAGCTCATGAAAACGGCCGTAAAACGTGAAAAACGACGAGTTTTTGGTCATAACTCTCAAACATGTATCGGGTCTTAGGGTCGTTGTAAATCCCCACTGGAACCCCAAAACTGTGGGCAATAACTCGTGAAAATGGCCATAATACGCGAAATCGACGAGTTTTTGGTTAGAACTCTCAAACATGTATCGGGTGTAACGAGCGATGCAAATCCCCCTAGAAACTCGCACTGTCGGTAATAGAGCATGAAAACGGCCATAAAACTTAAAAACAACAGGTTTTTTGTCATGCCCTCAAAATGTATCGGGTCTAATAGTCGTTGTAAATCGCCCTGAAACCCTAGAAGAGTGGCAATACCTCATGAAAGCGGTCATAAAACACAAAAACGACGAATTTTTGGTCATCCCCTTAAACATGCATCGTATCTAACGGTCCATGCAAATCCTGATGGAGCACCAAAACAGTGTGCAATAGCTCATGAAAACGGCCGTAAAACAAGAAAACGACGAGTTTCTGGTCATAACTCTCAAACATGTACCAGGTCTTAGGATCGTAAATCTTCGAGCGCCAAAACAAAGGTCCAATAGCTCATGAAAACGTCAGAACGTGAAAAACGACGAGTTTTTGGTCAAAACTCTCAAACATGTATTGGGTTTTAGGATCGTTGTAAATCGCCACTAGAACCCCAAAACTATGGGCAATAGCTCGTGCAAACAGCCATAATACGCGAAATCGATGAGTTTTTGGTTAGAACTCTCAAACATGTATCGGGTCTAACGAGCCATGAAATCCCCCTGGAAACTCACAATTGTAGGTAATAGAGCATGGAAATGACCATAAAACATTAAAACAACAAGTTTTTGGTCATGCCCTCAAACATGTATCGGGTCTAATGCTCGTTGTAAATCGCCTTGAAACCCTAGAACTGTGGCAATACCTCATGAAAACGGTCATAAAACACAAAAACACAAGAAGTTTTGGTCATCCCCTTAAACATTAATCGTATCTAGCGGTCCATGCAAATCCCCATGGAGCACCAAAACAGTGTGCAATAGCTCATGAAAACGGCCATAAAACGCGAAAACGACGAGTTTCAGGTCATAACTCTCAAACATGTATCAGGTCTTAGGATCATTGTAAATCCCCTTGGAGCACCAAGACAGTGTCCAATAGCTCATGAAAACGGCCGTAAAACGTGAAAAACGATGAGTTTTTGGTCAAAACTCTCAAACATGTATCGAGTCTTAGGGTCGTTGTAAATCCCCACTAGAACCCCAAAACTGTGGGCAATAACTCGTGAAAACAACCATAATACGCGAAATCGATGAGTTTTTGGTTAGATCTCTCAAACATGTATCGGGTCTAACGAGCCATGCAAATCCCCCTCGAAACTCACAATTATAAGTAATAGAGCATGGAAATGACCATAAAACCTTAAAACAACAAGTTTTTGGTCATGCCCTCAAACAAGTATCGGGTCTAATGCTCGTTGTAAATCGCCCTGAAACCCAAGAACTGTGTCAATACCTCATGAAAATAGTCATAAAACACAAAAACGATGAATTTTTGGTCATCCCCTTAAACATGCATCGGATCTAACGGTCCATGCAAATCCCCATGGAGCACCAAACAGTGTCCAATAGCTCATGAAAACGGCCGTAAAACGTGAAAAACGACGAGTTTTTGGTCATTACTCTTAGACATGTATCGGGTCTTAGGGTCGTTGTAAATCCCCACTAGAACCCCAAACTGTGGGCAATAACTCGTGAAAACGGCCATAATACGCGAAATCAACGAGTTTTTGGTTAGAACTCTCAAACATGTATCGGGGGTCTAAAGAGCCATGCAAATCCACCTAGAAACTCGCACTTTAGGTAATAGAGCATGAAAACGGCCATAAAACGTAAAAACAACAAGTTTTTGGTCATGCCCTCAATCATGTATCGGGTCTAATGGTCATTGTAAATCGACCTGAAACCCTAGAACTATGGCAATACCTCATGAAAACGGTCATAAAACATAAAAACAACAAGTTTTTGGTCATGCCCTGAAACATGTATCGGGTCTAATGGTCGTTTTAAATCGCCCTGAAACCCAAGAACTGTGTCAATACCTCATGAAAATGGTTATAAAACATAAAAACGACGAATTTTTGGTCATCCCCTTAAACATGCATCGGATCTAACGGTCCATGCAAATCCCCATGGAGCACTAAAACAGTGTCCAATAGCTCATGAAAACGGCCGTAAAACGTGAAAAACTGTGAGTTTTTGGTCATAACTCTCAGACATGTATCGGGTCTTAGGGACGTTGTAAATCCCCACTAGAACCCCAGACTGTGGGCAATAACTCGTGAAAACGGCCCGCAATATGCGAAATCAACGAGTTTTTGGTTAGAACTCTCAAACATGTATCGGGTCTAACGAGCCATGCAAATCCGCCTGGAAACTCGCACTTAAGGTAATAGAGCATGAAAACGGCCATAAAACATAAAAACAACAAGTTTTTGGTCATGCCCTCAAACATGTATCGGGTCTAATGGTCGTTGTAAATCGCCCTTAAACCCTAGAATTGTGGCAATACCTCATGAAACCGGTCATAAAACACAAAAACGACGAATTTTCGGTCATCCCCTTAAACATGCATCGGATCTAACGGTTGATGCAAATCCCCATGGAGCACCAAAACAGTGTGCAATAGCTCATGAAAACGGCCGTAAAACGCAAAAAAGGACGAGTTTTTTGTCATAACTCTCAAACATGTATCAGGTCTTAGGATCGTTGTAAATCCCCCTGGAGCGCCGAAACAGTGTCCAATATCTCATGAAAACGGTCGTAATACATGAAAACGCATTTAGTTTTGCTCATAACTCTCAAACATATATCGGGTCTTAGGGTCGTTGTAAATCCCCACTAGAACCCCAAGCATGTGGGCAATAACTCGGGAAAACGGCCATAATACGCGAAATCGATGAGTTTTTGGTTAGAACTCTCAAACATGTATCGGGTCTAACGAGCCATGCAAATCCCCCTGGAAACTCACAATTGTAGGTAATAGAGGATGGAAATGACCATAAAACATTAAAATAACAAGTTTTTGGTCATGCCTTCAAACATGTATCGGGTCTAATGCTCGTTGTAAATCGTCTTGAAACCCTAGAACTGTGGCAATACCTCATGAAAACGGTCATAAAACACAAAAACGACGAATTTTTGGTCATCCCCTTAAACATTAATCGTATATATGGGTCAATGAATATCCCGATGGAGCACCAAAACAGTGTGTAATAGCTCATGAAAACGGCCGTAAAATGCGAAAACGACGAGTTTCTGGTCATAACTCTCAAACATGTATCAGGTCTTAGGATCGTTGTAAATCCCCTTCGAGCACCAAAACAGTGTCCAATAGCTCATGAAAACGGCCGTAAAATGTGAAAAACGACGAGTTTTTGGTCATAACTCTCAAACATGTATCGGGTCTTAGGGTCGTTGTAAATCCCCACTGGAACCCCAAAACTGTGGGCAATAACTCGTGAAAATGGCCATAATACGCGAAATCGACGAGTTTTTGGTTAGAACTCTCAAACATGTATCGGGTGTAACGAGCGATGCAAATCCCCCTAGAAACTCACACTGTCGGTAATAGAGCATGAAAACGGCCATAAAACTTAAAAACAACAGGTTTTTTGTCATGCCCTCAAAATGTATCGGGTCTAATAGCCGTTGTAAATCGCCCTGAAACCCTAGAAGAGTGGCAATACCTCATGAAAGCGGTCATAAAACACAAAAACGACGAATTTTTGGTCATCCCCTTAAACATGCATCGTATCTAACGGTCCATGCAAATCCTGATGGAGCACCAAAACAGTGTGCAATAGCTCATGAAAACGGCCGTAAAACAAGAAAACGACGAGTTTCTGGTCATAACTCTCAAACATGTACCAGGTCTTAGGATCGTTGTAAATCCCCCTGGAGCGCCAAAACAGTGTCCAATAGCTCATGAAAACGGCCGTAAAACGTGAAAAACGACGAGTTTTTGGTCAAAACTCTCAAACATGTATTGGGTTTTAGGATCGTTGTAAATCGCCACTAGAACCCCAAAACTATGGGCAATAGCTCGTGCAAACAGCCATAATACATGAAATCGATGAGTTTTTGGTTAAATCTCTCAAACATGTATCGGGTCGAACGAGCCATGCAAATCCCCCTGGAAACTCGCATTGTAGGTAATACAGCATGAAACCGGCCATAAAACATAAAAACAACAAGTTTTTGGTCATGCCCTCAAACATGTATCGGGTCTAATGGTCGTTGTAAATCGCCCTGAAACACAAGAACTGTGTCAATACCTCATGAAAATGGTCATAAAACACGAAAACGGCGAATTTTTGGTCATCCCCTTAAACATGCATCGGATCTAACGGTCCATGAAAATCCCCATGGAGCACCAAAACAGTGTCCAATAGCTCATGAAAACGGCCGTAAAATGTGAAAAACTGCGAGTTTTTGGTCATAACTCTCAGACATGTATCGGGTCTTAGGGTCATTGTAAATCCCCACTAGAACCCCAAAATGTGGGCAATAACTCGTGAAAATGGCCATAATACGCGAAATCGACGAGTTTTTGGTTAGAACTCTCAAACATGTATCGGGTGTAACGAGCGATGCAAATCCCCCTAGAAACTCGCACTGTCGGTAATAGAGCATGAAAACGGCCATAAAACTTAAAAACAACAGGTTTTTTGTCATGCCCTCAAAATGTATCGGGTCTAATAGTCGTTGTAAATCGCCCTGAAACCCTAGAAGAGTGGCAATACCTCATGAAAGCGGTCATAAAACACAAAAACGACGAATTTTTGGTCATCCCCTTAAACATGCATCGTATCTAACGGTCCATGCAAATCCTGATGGAGCACCAAAACAGTGTGCAATAGCTCATGAAAACGGCCGTAAAACAAGAAAACGACGAGTTTCTGGTCATAACTCTCAAACATGTATCAGGTCTTAGGATCGCTAAACTCGAGCGCCAAAACAGTGTCCAATAGCTCATGAAAACGGCCGTAAAACGTGAAAAACGACGAGTTTTTGGTCAAAACTCTCAAACATGTATTGGGTTTTAGGATCGTTGTAAATCGCCACTAGAACCCCAAAACTATGGGCAATAGCTCGTGCAAATAGCCATAATACATGAAATCGATGAGTTTTTGGTTAAATCTCTCAAACATGTATCGGGTCGAACGAGCCATGCAAATCCCCCTGGAAACTCGCATTGTAGGTAATACAGCATGAAACCGGCCATAAAACATAAAAACAACAAGTTTTTGGTCATGCCCTCAAACATGTATCGGGTCTAATGGTCGTTGTAAATCGCCCTGAAACACAAGAACTGTGTCAATACCTCATGAAAATGGTCATAAAACACGAAAACGGCGAATTTTTGGTCATCCCCTTAAACATGCATCGGATCTAACGGTCCATGAAAATCCCCATGGAGCACCAAAACAGTGTCCAATAGCTCATGAAAACGGCCGTAAAATGTGAAAAACTGCGAGTTTTTGGTCATAACTCTCAGACATGTATCGGGTCTTAGGGTCATTGTAAATCCCCACTAGAACCCCAAAATGTGGGCAATAACTCGTGAAAATGGCCATAATACGCGAAATCAACGAGTTTTTGGTTAGAACTCTCAAACATGTATCCGGTCTAACGAGCCATGCAAACCCCCCTGGAAACTCGCACTTAAGGTAATAGAGCATGAAAACGGCCATAAAACATAAAAACAACAAGTTTTTGGTCATGCCCTCAAACATGTATCGGGTCTAATGGTCGTTGTAAATCGCCCTGAAACCCTAGAACTGTGGCAATACCTCATGAAAACGGTCATAAAACACAAAAACGACGAATTTTTGGTCATTCCCTTAAACATGCATCCGATATAATGGTCCATGCAAATCCCCATGGAGCACCAAAACAGTGTGCAATAGCTCATGAAAACGGTCGTAAAATGCAAAAAACGACGAGTTTTTTGTCATAACTCTCAAACATGTATCAGGTCTCAGGATCGTTGTAAATCCCCCTGGAGCGCCAAAACAGTGTCCAATAGATCATGAAAACAGCCATAAAACATGAAAAACACCGAGTTTTTGGTCATAACTCTCAAACATGTATCAGGTCTTAGGGTCGTTGTAAATCCCCACTGGAACCCGAAAACTATGGGCAATAACCCGTGAAAACGGCCATAATACGCGAAATCGACGAGTTTTTGGTTAGAACTCTCAAACATGTATTGGGTCTAATGAGCCAGGCAAATCCCCTTGGAAACTCGCACTGTAGGTAATAGAGCATGAAAACGTCCATAAAACTTAAAAACAACAAGTTTTTGGTCATGCCCTCAAAAATGTATCAGGTCTAACGGTCATTGTAAATTGCCCTGAAACCCTAGAACTGTGGCAATACCTCATGAAAACGGTCATAAAACACAAAAACGACAATTTTTTGGTGATCCCCTTTAACATCCATCGAATCTAACAGTCCATCCAAATCCCCATGGAGCACCAAAATAGTGTGCAATAGCTCATGAAAACGGCCGTAAAACGCAAAAACGACGAGTTTCTGGTTATAACTCTCAAACATGTATCAGGTCTTAGGATCGTTGTAAATCCCCCTGGAGCGCCGAAACAGTGTCTAATATCTCATGAAAACGGCCATAAAACGTGAAAAACGATGAGTTTTTGGTCATAACTCTCAAACATGTATCGGGTCTTAGGGTCGTTGTAAATCCCCACTAGAACCCCAAGCATGTGGGTAATAACTCGTGAAAACGGCCATAATACGCGAAATCGACGAGTTTTTGGTTAGAACTCTCAAACATGTATCGGGTCTAACGAGCCATGCAAATCCCCTAGAAACTCACAATTGTAGGTAATAGAGCATGAAAACAACCATAAAACATTAAAACAACAAGTTTTTGGTCATGCCATCAAACATGTATCGGGTCTAATGGTTGTTGTAAATCGCCCTAGAACCCTAGAACTGTGGCAATACCTCATGAAAATGGTCATAAAACACAAAAAAGACAAATTTTTGGTCATCCCCTTAAACATGCATCGGATCTAACGATCCATGCAAATCCCCATGGAGCACCAAAATAGTGTGCAATAGCTCATGAAAATGGCCGTAAAACGCGAAAACGATGAGTTTTTGGTCATAACTCCCAAACATGTATCTGGTCTTAGGGTCGTTGTAAATCCCCATTGGAACCCCAAAACTGTGGGCAATAACTCGTGAAAATGGCCATAATACGTGAAATCGACGAGTTTTTGGTTAGAACTCTCAAACATGTATCGGGTCTAACGAGCCATGCAAATCCCCCTGGACACTCGCACTGTATTCAATAGAGCATGAAAATGGCCATAAAACATAAAAACAACAAGTGTTTGGTCATGCCCTCAAACATGTATTGGGTCTAATGGTCATTGTAAATCGCCCTGAAACCCCAAACCTTAGGTGTTTTACGAAATGTCTAAGAGAATGATACCGGTTGATTTCACAAAATCAAAAATGATAAGAGGTGCCTGAGCCACACTTAAGCCTTTCTCCTCTTTCTTTCCTTCTTGATCGAGGTTAGCAACCTTATCCTTCATCTATCATTGATATAATACTGCATGTGTCGACGTAAAGTGGTCATCTCACTATTCATGATGTTCTGTAATGATGCAGATGAACCGGCGAGGATGGATGTACGGTGACCGACTTGAATCCGTGTATATTCAAGGCGTGGATAAATTTATCGATGTGGCGAAGGCAAACAAAGAGAATGGATTTATGTGTTGTTCATTTGTTCAATGTCGGAACATCAAGGAGTACTCTTCCTCGCATTCGTGACCACCTGGTTCAGAGAGGTTTCATGCCCAGCTATAATTGTTGGACCAAGCATGAAGAAAGAGGGGTTATAATGGAAGACAATGAAGAAGAAGAGGATGATGACAACTATTGTCATATGTTCCCTAAATACAATGATACAGCAATGGAAGAGAATGAAGAAGAAGGAGGTGAAGAATGGGCATCAGATGTGCCCGTTGATGATCTTGGTCGAGTCATTTCTGATGCAAAGCGAGACTATGAAAGAGAGAAGGAGAAGTTGAAGTTGGAGGGCATGTTAGAGGATCACAAAAAAATGTTGTACCCAAATTGCAAAGATGGCAGCATAAAGCTTAGTACCACACTGGAATTTCTCAAATGGAAGGCAGCGACTGGTTTATCTGACAAGGGATTTGAGAAGTTACTGAAAATAATGAAGCCGAAGCTTCCAAATGATAACGAATTTCCCAAGAGTACTTATGAAGCAAAGAAGATTCTCTGCCCTCTAGGATTAGATGTGCAGAAGATACATGCATGCATTAATGACTGCATCCTCTACCGCGGTGAGGAGTACGAGAATTTAGATAAATGTCTGGTATGCACTGCACTGCGCTATAAGATCAGACGAGATTACCCTAGTGATGTTGATGGCGATGACGAGCCCCTAGGAAGAGGGTTCCTGCTAAGGTTATGTGGTATGCTCCTATAATACCAAAGTTGAAACGTCTATTTTGAAACAAAGAGCATGACAGGTTGTTGCAATGGCACAATGAAGACCGTAAGAAAGACGGGAATTTGAGACACCCCGCTAATGGGTCGTAGTGGAGAAAAATCGAGAGAGAGTTCCCAGACTTTACTGGTGACACGAGGAATTTATGTATTGGTCTAAGTACAGATGACATGAATCCTTTTGGGGAGCAGAGCTGCAGTCACAACACCTAGCATGTGACTCTATGTATCTACAACCTTCCTCCTTGGTTGTGCATGAAGCGTAAGTTCATTATGATGCTAGTGCTTATCCAAGGCCCGAAGCAACCCTACAATGACATTGATGTGTACCTAAGGCCATTAGTTGAAGAACACTTATAGTTGTGGGAAAACTAGGTGTACTTGTGTGGGATGAGCACAAACAGGAGCCATTTGAACTACAAGCGCTGCTTTTCATAACCATCAATGATTGGCCTACTCTTAGTAACCTTTCAGGACAGACAAACAAGGGATACAAGGCATGCACATACTGTTTAGATGATACTAAGCTACATATTTGCATAAATGTAAGAAGGTTGTGTACCTAGGGAATCATCGATTTCTTCCGACCAATCATCAAGTAAGAAAGAAAGGGAAGCATTTCAAAGGTGAGGTAGATTACCGGAAGAAGCCTGACCTCCCTACTAGTGATGGTGTATTTGATATGGTCAAGGACATAGAAGTAATCTTTGGAAACGGTCATGGCGGTCAACCTGTTCCGAACGACGTCGCTACCGGACACACGCCCATGTGGAAGAAGAAATCTATATTTTGGGAGCTACCCTATTGAAAAGTCCTACGTGTCCGCTCTTCAATCGACGTGATGCACGTGACGAAGGATCTTTGCGTGAACCTGCTAGGCTTCCTGGGCGTGTATGGGAAGACAAAAGATACACCAGAAGCACGAGAGGACCAACAACGTATGAAAGACCCACAAAACATGCATCCACAGAATAATACGGATAAAGGGCGTCACTTAAGTCCTGCCAGCTACGCTCTTACGAAAGAAGAGAAGGAAATATTTTTTGAAGTTGTTTACAATATCAAGGTGCCGTTTGGATTCTCGTCTAACATAAAGGGGATAATAAATATGGAAAAGAAAAAATTCCAAAACCTGAAGTCTCATGACTATCACGTGATTATGACGCAGTTGCTTCCGATTGCATTAAGGGGGCTTCTACCGGAAAATGTTCAAGTACCCATTGTGAAGCTATGTGCATTTCTCAATACAATACCTCAGAAGGTGATCAATCAAGATATTCTGACAAGGTTACAAAAGGATGTGGTCCAATGTCTTGTTAGCTTTGAGTTGGTGTTCCCACCATCCTTTTTTAATATTATGACGCATCTCCTGGTTCACCTAGTCGAAGAGATTTCCATTCTCAGTCCTGTATTTCTACACAATATGTTCCCCTTTTAGAGGTTCATGGGAGTGTTAAAGAAATATATTCATAACCGTGCTAGGATAGAAGGAAGCATCTCCAAGGGCTATGGAACAGAGGAGGTCATTGAGTTCTATGTTGGCTTTATTCCTGACCTTAAGCCGATTGGTGTTCCTGAATCACGGCATGATGGGAGACTGAGTGGAAAAAGCATACTGGGAAAGAAAGCAATGATATGTAGGGATGGACAATCTTTCACTCAAGCACACTACACGGTTCTACAGAATTCCACCTTGGCAGCTCCGTATATCAGGGAACACAAGAATATTGTATGCTCCAACAACTCGGGAAAGCCTGACTCCTGGATTAGAGATGAACACATGAAGACTTTCGGCAGTTGGTTGCGAACACATCTAATGAATGACACCACTGTTTGAGATCAGCTCTACTTGTTGGCTGGGTCACCATCTTCTACTATATTGAATTACCAAGGGTACGAGATAAATGTGAATACATATTACATGATCGCCCAAGATAAAAAGAGCACCAACCAGAACAGTGGTGTCCGCTTTTATGCAACCGACGAGAATGGCAAAAAGGATGCATACTATGGTTACAAAGAGGAGATATGGGAACTTGACTATGGAGTTTCTTTTAAGGTGCCTTGTTTCAGTGCAAATGGATCAACCTGAATGGAAAAGGGATAAAGGTAGATCAGTTGTATGGAATGACAACAGTAGATCTCATCAATCTTGGTTACAGAGATGAACCATTTGTCCTAGCCAATGGTGTGGCACATGTTTTCTATGTGAAGACATGTCCTCCATACCTAAAAAAAAAAAAAATAAGCAAACGAATACATCACACGATGACCAAAGCGTCACATAGTTCTTTTAGGGAAAAGAAAAATCATGGGAGTCGAGGACAAGATAGACATGTCAGAAGATTATAATAATTTTGATGAAATTCCGTCCTTCACAGTGAAAACTGACCCATGCATCCCGTTAAGCAAAGAAGATGCTCCATGGTTACGGCCGAAGCGACCATAAGCGACCATAAATGGGCATAAGAAATTCAAAAACGGTCCGAACAACGTAAATCCTTCGCGTGGTGTCATATTATATGACATAGTTGCAAGGAAAAATACCAAACTAGGTATATTGATTATGTCTCGAAAAAACCTTCACAAAATGACCTATGATTGTTTCAAGGTTTCATGGCTTTCGGTCCAAATGACCAATGTTATGTGCATAATCGAGGCATATTTTGTGATATTGTGCCCATATTGTGCATGCATGAGCATCTTGGGATGGCTAACAATGTTGCATGAGAAAGTTTTATTTTTCGTCGCATGGAAAAGCCATTTTATATTTTTCGAGTGCCAAAATCGGGGCGTTTTGTGAAGCAACACCAAACGTTAAATAAAAAATGGTACCACCCCATTTCTCAATAATACTTGACCACCTTACATGAACAATGTCCCAACTAGGGATTTTAAAACCTTTCCGTCCACCCCTGGAGAAAAAGACAAATGTCTACCGAATCAGTAGGAAGTGGGTCCGGTTTGACCTACATGTACATGATATAATGCTTGTGATTTTTTGAAAAAATCACTTTTAGACTCATAATGTGATGTTTCTTCAGATATCCAATGCAAGTTCTAACGAGGCTCATCCCCTGTCTTCATGCCCGCTGTTATGACCATAGTTGAAAAAGGACATAAGAAATTCAAAAACGGTCCGAACAATGTAAATCCTTTGGGTGGTATCATATTATATAACATAGTTGCAAGGAAAAATACCAAACTTGGTATATTGATTATGTCATGAAAAAACCTTCACAAAATGACCTATCATGTTCGAGGTTTCATGGCTTTCGATCCAAATGACCTATGTTATGTGCATAATCGAGGCATAATTTGTGCTACTGTGCCCATATTATGCATGCCTGTGCATCTTGGGATGGCTAACAATGTTGCAGGAGGAAGTTTTATTTTTCGTCGCATGGAAAAGCCATTTTCTATTTTCCGAGTGCCAAAATCAGGGCGTTTTGTGAAGCAACACCAAGCGTTAAATAAAAAAATGGTACCACCCCATTTTTCAGAAATACTAGACCACCTTACATGAATAATGTCCCAACTAGGGATTTAAAAAACCTTTATGTCCACCCCTGGAGAAAAAGACAAATTTCTACCGAATCGGTAGGAAGTGGGTTCGGTTTGACCTACAGGTACATGATCTAATGCTCATAATTTAAAAAAAATCATTTTTAGACTCATAATGTGATGTTTCTTCAGAGATCCATCCCCTATGGCCAGCTTAAGGGAGATGCCTGAGGACTAGATCCTTAGGCATCTCCCTAAAGCTGGCCGTAGTATTGTCCCTGCTCTCGCACAACATCTTGGAGTTTATAACTTCTCTAGCTAGATCAATATGCCAGGTAGCTAACTAATTTCACATATTAGGGAGTGCCTCTATGGCCAGTTTGTTGGAGATGCCAGAGGACTAGGCTTCGTCGACATCTCCCTCAAACTGGCTGTAGTGGTGTCTCTACTCTCGCACACCATCATGTTTGCGGTTGATAACTTCATAAGGATGCCTATTTATAGATTAAGCAGCACAACATGGTGTCGACACTCACGACATAATGTCGACACTCTTGTCGATAGTCCCGGTTGGAGCCACTAACCGGGACTAAAGATATTTCCCGCCATTTCCTACCACTTTCTGCTATGCTTTCCCGCCCTTTCCCTCTAACCGGACCTTTTAGTCCCAGTTGGAGCCACTAACCGGGACTAAAGATATTTCCCGACATTTCCCATCGCTTCCCGCTATGTATTCCCACCCTTTCCCTCTATATCTAGGCCGACCGCGCCATGGCTATCCACACATCCACACCTTCTTCTCTCAACAATGGACACCGCATACTGGGCCATTCTCACACTCGAAGAGACCGAGGCGTTGTGCGCCTCCAGCTACCCATGCCCACCGGGCTACCGGGTGCCCACTGACTGGATGCTGAGCATTGGAGGAGTTCCTGTCCCTCCTGTGCCTCAAGGTTCCACCCGCTAGGCGGCCATCATGAACCACTTCTACCTAGAGCTCATGCCAGAGCAGCGGATGGATCCCCAATGGAATCCCGACAACTACGACACTTGGAATGCCTTATTTGCTAACCGGTAGGAAAGGGAGCTCTCTAGGTATGAGGGTGACGACTCGCCCCAGGTGAACCATAATGAAACTGGTCGTCGCCTGTGGTGGGCGAACCGGACTATCACCGGTGTGATGCGCTACATCACTAAGGGAGATCATCCTCGCATGCGGTACCCACGCTTGCACCCGCCGCAAAGCCACAATAAGGGTGGCTGTGGTGAAGGCCGCGGGCATAGAGGCATCGTCATCCGGGAGCCCCTCCCCCCCCCCCCCCCGCGCGTCGTGCATCTAAGGCCAGAGTGGCAGGTGCCTCCAGAATATGTCATGGTTCACGGTCCCCGGTTCCCCCTACACAAGCCAGGGAAGGGCTGAGGATCCCCAGAATATGCCATAGCGACGACGACGAACATGATTCGGAAGATGACCCTGAAGCTGCATACTATAGGGCTAGACATGATTATGACTAATCCATTGGCTAGGACAAATGGTTCGTTTGTGTACCAAGATTGTTGAGAGATCCACTGTTTTCATTCTGTAATGCATTTTTATTTGAAAATGGCAAAATGGAAAATAGTTTGAACAATTATTTTAGGAAACAGAAAATGGTTCTGCATTAGTTATTCAAATTCAAACACTTTTCATGTTGAAAGTGTTTTCAAATTCAAATTTAAACCATTTCAGAAATTTCAAATTTAAACCATTTCAAATTTAATAGTTTGAATAATTATTTTATAAGATAGAAAGTTTTTTCAAATTAAAATCATTTCAAATGAGGTTTGATAATATGTATTTCATAATAATTAATATTAAATATATATTTGAAATTGAATTTGGAGGGCAACTTCCACTAATGGGTCAAATTCCCGAAGGAAAAAGGCCCAAAAGTGAAGCCACCCAAAGGGAGGGAGGCCCAGCCGCCTAAGGGGTCCTAGCCGCCGCCCAATGGGGGCCCACCCGCCCAGCTTAGGGTTGTGCACGGGGATGGCGCCCACCTGGCTCGGTCGGCTGACCCACCTTCCCATGCGCCTCCTCCTCCCACCTCCTCCTCTTTTAGTCCCACCTCGGGACTTGAGGGAAGGGAGTATCCCCTTTTGCCCTATATAAGGAGGGGCATAGGGGTGGGGAAATTACACCAATAATTCTTTGAGGCATTTTTCCCAGGGAATGAATCTCTCTCTCCCGTTGCCTTCTTATGATGGCGTGCTCCCTGAAAGGACCGTACACACAAGAGACAATGCACCTGCATCACGCCGCTGCGTTGCAGGGATTATTCTAACCAGAAGATCTACTTCCACACTCTCGGCAGGGATCAAAGAACCAGAGATTGTCATCGTGCAACTTATGTGTGCGAAACCACGAGGGTGCTGCCATTAGTTTCACCTTGGATGTCGCGAGTCAGATAGCTACACGATGGAGCAATGGGGTGAATTGCGAGGAGCTTCACGACCTTGAGGTTGGCTAAGAGTACGACTACGTCTTCACGTTCCCCTCGAAACGTTAACTACTTTTAGACTGCAAGGATATGTATCGTATCTGAAACTTCTCCGTTACAACATTACTTTTAGATAGATTCTGACAGTTAGGTGTGTTCGTGTAGGAGAAATTTGTGTTTTCTATCCTGAACACCTTCACATACCGCCCACCCAAGCTCCCCCAACCCCGATTGACGGCCTCCTCAGCATCTACGCGTCGCCGATTGGGTGGATCTGCATGGAGGGAGGCGGATTGCGCTCCAAACGATAAGAGCTCCGATCGGCTTATGACCTCAGCCCCCTCACGCAGTACAAAAAGGCGTTCGCGTGGGCTGAGTTTCGGTGGACCCTAAAATTTTTAGGGCCCGATCTAAAATACATTGTTTGAGTTGCTCTTATCCAAGGTCAATTCTTGTGCGAGGAAATGGTCCATGTGCGCGCATGCCACCGGCCACGGCACACACACGCACCCACCGTGACCGCACGTGTCCGTGTCAAATATTCATAGGCATCGTAGACAAATCCAAAAATAGGGGAGAGAAACTTCTCTGGCGCTCTGGCGCATATGTCCATATGCGCCACAGAACATGTAAAAACAGATCCCGGATCGTCTTTTTAGTTTTATAAAAAATAAACAAAAATAATAGAAACTTCAAAAAAATAATTCCTTTAAGTAGTAGTTAGATTTTAGGGTATAGATCTAGACAAAATTGAAAAACATGAATTTCGATGTATTTTGTAAAAATAGGTCATGGCACGGTAAAACGGCTATAACTTTTGCATACGATGTCGAAAAAAAATCGTTAACCTATCAAAATGATCGTCGCGAAATTTTCTATTCGAATTCAACCCCGAACACCTTCACATACCGTACATCCGGCCCCCCACAACCCCGATTGACAGCCTCCTCGACATCTACATGTCGCCGATTGGGTGGATCTGCATGGAGGGAAGCGGATTGCGCTTACGGCCACAACCTCCTCGCGCAATAAAAAAAGCGTTCGCGTGGACTGAGTTTCGGTGGACCCTAAAAATTTTATGGGCCAGATCTAAAATACGGTTCCTATTCGTGCCAAAAAAAAGGAACTCCAAACCGCAAAACCCTAGAATTTTACAATATTTTCCTTTTTACGGTATTGTTTGAGTTACTCTTATCCAAGGTCAATTCTTGTGCGAGGAAATGGTCCGTGTGCACGCATGCCACCGGCCACGGCACACACACGCACCCACGGTGACCGCACGTGTCCGTGTCGAATATTCATAGGCATCTTAGAGAAATCCAAGAATTGTACTAGCTACCTCACCCCTATGTATGGGTAATGTATGCTCTGTTTTTGTCATCAGCTTATGAACACAGAAGGAGGTTGCATTATTTCGATACCGACAAGCCGATCTCGAGGATGGATTCTACAAATATCCATAGCAGCAATGACATCTCTCATTCGAGAAAGATCTTCCCTTCTCTTGGCTGTTGCTCTCTCGGTCGCATCATACAAAGTTGACGTGACAACCTTGACAATCATATCAGAGAATATTTTTGATAAAGAGAATACATATACTGATCGAAGATGCTTCCATCAAGTGCGCAGGCTTTGCTATAGATAGATTCTCTGTTTTGCTTTGCTAGTAATAATGAAATACTATCGGTACGTAGCGCTAAAAAGTGCAGCTAGCATATAATTTTGAAACTTATTCTTCAATCTAATAAGTCTTCCTTAATTTACTGCCGAGTGCGCGTTTGATAACGACAAGTAGTGGATCTGCTCGTGATCACAAAGATCACGAAAAATATCGGTCCAACGATTTAGAGAAAGTCAAACCATGGATTTTTTCTCATTATTATTGTGTGGCCAATTCAGTATACAGGCAAAAGCAGAGCAGGCTAGATCGAGCAGAGCATCTGCGTTGCATTGCCTAGCTACTGGGCGGCGGCGGGGACGGCCGCTTCTTCCTTGTCGCCTCCGCCGCCGAAGAAGTCGCTGAGCGTGGGTAGCTTGAACTCGCCGGCGGTGTTGAGCGGGATGGTGAGGTTTCCGATGATGGGGAGGTCGATGGTGAGCTTGACCTCGAGCTCGTAGTCGATGTCCCAGTCCCTGCCCAGGTCCTTCATGATCGTGATGAGCACGTTGTAGGGCACCTTGGCCGGCACCTCCAGCTTGGTGATCTCGCCGCTGTCCTCGATCCAGCCCGGGTCCGGGATCGTGCCGGACGCAACCTCCCTGTAAAGTAAGAGCAAAGGGAGGATTAGGCATCGATCTCATGGTGGTGATGGTGTGTGTTGAGTCCTAAACCTGGAATTGGACCAGTGCAGTCCAGTCCAATGGACTTTGGACTTTTTTTTTGTTGGATCCAAGTGGACAGGGCCTCAATGGACATGGATATTTTTGGACATCACGTCCAATACAATCGACCGGACTTCGGACCTGAAGACCTGGATAGGGAGGCGCGAGAGGGCGGAGAGCGTGGCTGCACGAGTGGGGAATTCACCGGTGTAGGAGGCGAGGAAGAGGATCGGGACAGAGACGGGGAACAGATGTTTATTTTTTCTTGCGGATCGAGAGACAAAGTCAAGGTTTCCCTTGAGCCAACTCGTACAGCTGCGCGATCCAAGTAATATGCGTTTTGGATCTGGACCCTAATCCAGTTGACCATGATCGATGACATTCAAGAAGAAGAAGAAGAAGAAGAAGAAGAAGAAGAAGAAGAAGAAGAAGGAGGAGGAGGAGGAGGAGGAGGAGGAGGAGGAGGACATTCAAGAAGAAGAAGAAGAAGAAGAAGAAGAAGAAGAAGAAGAAGAAGGAGGAGGAGGAGGAGGAGGAGGAGGAGGAGGTGTTGGGGGATCTTACTTTCCTCCGCACTTGAGGACGTATGCGATGTCGCAGATGGGGATGCGGTGGGAGTAGGGGTTGGTGACGTTGACGTGGCTGTGCACGGTGATGGCGTCGCGGGTCATGCCCTTGAAGCTCACCTTGTCCAGCGACGCCTCCGGCTTGGGCATGTGCGCGATCTTGTCCGCCACGAAACCCTTCGCCTTGTCCATCAGGCTCGACATGGCCGCCGGCGACTCGCTCTAGCAGCTTCCTCTGCTCGGGATCTTACAGACGGTGGTGGTGCGCAGCGTGTCCTTGGGAAGAAGGAGAAGAAGAATACCGGAGGCAGAGGAGGACGCACGCACGCACGCGGCGTTTATAGGAGGAGGGCACGACGCGGCGGGCGGCGTGTGCACCGCGTGGAATCCGATCGATCGATCGCGTAGGGATATTTTTTGTGTTTTGGTACTGTAGGAGTACGTGATACCCGATTAATTTATATCGCGACTGGTTGAAGTTTTCTGGCCGACTTTTTGGGTTGCCTGGAATCGTGTAGCGGCGAGGGGAATTTTGTGATGGGGAAAAAGGAGAGACGATGGACGAAGCTTCTGCTCGGCACGGCACCCCCCACGCGGCGCGATGCTCCCCATGGTGGACGGTGCTGACTCGAATCTCGCATCTCCTGCCGTTCTTATCTGATGCCGCCTGTCGCACTGCACCGATCGCATCCTGCCGACCAAGCAGATTGTGTAATAAAATATACTCCCAGTTTTCCCTGTTCTTTTCTCAATTTTTTTCCTCAGCGGATGTCGATACTCCATCCTTTGTTGTTTCTACGCTTGGAGATTATAATTGAGAGTTTATGGACCGAATCAGCGTGCCAATTTTTTTTAAAAGGGCATATATCAACTGACATTACGGATGCACATAGAAAAAATAAATACAGAAAAAAGTCCACTACAGCAATCTCTGCCTTACAACAGAGGTCTAAACACCAGCGAGATAGTACCAGAAATAGATCCTCTCCAAAAACGACGTTCCAAGAAGAAAACAGTGCACAAACGCCGTCATCACCCTGATCATCGACCATGGGTTTTCACCCCGGAGAAAGTCCACGCTCACAAAACAATGCCTTTAACAAGGCCGTTGCCATGCCATACAATTAAGGCCAGACCTTAAATTTTAACCCTGGAAGTTTGAACTCTGCATTCCTACTATACCGTCACCCCCACTTTACGATGTAGGTGCTCCAAGACCCATAACACCAAGCCAAAACCTCATCACCATCAGGATTCAAACAACCATTACCAGTTCTGAGACCTCGGCCTCCATGTTATTCTTCGCGACTGACTTCACCATGGGACTAAAGGTATGCCCTTGATGGCAATAAACTGCAAAGCTTCGTATCGCTCCCTCTAAAATGGTCAGATAAAAATATGGTTGCGCGCGACCGAAACCCATCCAATCCAGCGAAATCCGGAATATCGTCCATTGGAGTTCACCATCGGAGCCTTCCGGAACTCGACACTCCATCTAGAGGAAGGAAGACTAGCATTAAGTACATCCTCTTTTTGGCGCGAGAGGGATCTTAGGACTAGACCCCCTTTATTCAAAGCCATACCAGTAGCCCCCACGCCACCCGCCAGCAACCTACATGATCTGCCTCATCAAGCCCAACCGATGGTCATGGCTAGCAGCGTGTAAGGAGGCGACAACGCAGGGTCGGTCCTCCACCGAATCCGGTCGTGGCATGGTGAGGAGGAGATGTGGAGATGATAGAGAGAACCACCCGGATCAAAGATCTAGGGTTCGTCCCTTGCCGACCCGAAGCCCAACCCCCACCACCGGTCAAGCGCCGCCTAGGAGGACCTCTGCCACCACCCCGGATAGGGGCACCGCCTTGGCCGTTGCATGTTGACGCGTCGGCCGTTTCCACCCAGCAGCCTCGACGACCGTCATCGGCAACCACCACACACAAGCCTCTTTCATCAGTTGGGCCCGTCGTCGCGGCGAGAGGCGCAGGATCAGTGGGCTAGAGGAGGCGCGATGGAGTCATCCCTATGGCACCCTAGGGGACACGCATCGGTGCATGTGTCTCCGAGGCCTCGTTCGGTCGATCAAGGTAAGATCAGCCTAAGCAGTCTATTCACGTGTCGGCTTTCTATGGTCAACAACTAAGGGTGTGTTTGGTAGAGTGCCTCCACTCAGAATTTCCCAACTCAGATGAAATTTAGGTGTTTGGTAGATCGGGTCCGTGCTCTGGGCACTACCAACTCGATACGAAAACAACGCCTGGGCACTGCCCGCTAGCGAAGCCGAAATCGAGCTTCGCTCTTCCGCCCTGCTGGATCCATCCTGAAAAAAGGTCCCGCTCTTCCGCCACGCTTCACGCCTGTACGCTTCGTTATCGCCGCCGCCCCGCCAGATCCCGCCGGTTATCCTCCCCGCCGCCGTTCAACCTCCACTATCCCCGAGCGCCGCCTCCCCGCTCAGGTTGCGTGCTCGTCCGAAGCTCCGCATCGTCGCCATGGACGCAGGTGCAGGACGAGGATATCTGGCGCATATGCAGTAGTCCCCGACGCGCCGGACATGGACTCGGACCATCGCCCGCCTCTCTGTACCCAAGCACCGCCGCGCCGGTGGAGTGGTCCTGTCCAGGCGCCGCCGACGCGGTCAGGCCTCGCGTGGCTGCCCCCATCCGCTGCACGGCCCTGTCGCCCTCCTCCTCCCGCTGCCTGGCCCCGTCGCCCTCCGCTGCGGATGACCGCCGCACTCCCATACCTTCCTCACGCGCCAGCCCCTCCCCTCCTCATCTCCCGTCACCTCCGCGCGGCGCCACCGACGGGGAGCTCCCGGACCGCGCAACGCCCGATGCCGCGTCGCTCAGCGACCACCGCCGATGCCCCGTGTATCGACGACAAGGAGGGATCTGCTCCCAGCGCAGCGTCTTGCATAGAAGGGCCTGATTGCTTTTTAGATGTTTTGGTTAGGGACCTTGGTGCAACAGTTTGGACACCTCTGTTATTATTTTGTTTTGGGCCAATCTCCACCCACACGGGGCTATCAAACAAAGTATCAATTCAGATTCTCCTAACACACACGGGCTAACAAACACACCCCAAAATCTCAGGACAGCTTGTATGAGATCAGATATCTCCAATGGGATATTAAATTCGAAGTGACACAGTCTACCAAACACACCCTAACTGTTTCAAGGACGAGAGGATCCAGAGGACCTGAGCAAATGCAATGGTGAGGTTATAGCCCGCTTACGTGGCGTTTTTGTTAGTCCTAAGTAAAGGGACACCAAAAAAATGAGAAAAGTGAGCTCTCACATGCAACTGCTAGTTGTACCGCGTGCTTCTACACTCTCTCTGAGAGTGAGTGATGGGTTTTACATTAATAAACTATTCATCCTTTGTTCAAGACTCTCTTCTTTCTCTAGGAGACTCTTGCTTCCCCGAAGTAGACTCCTACTTCAATTATCATCTGACCACTCTTTGTCTTTTCCCCATCTATGGACTTAGACCTCTCACACACAAAAATCAAAATCAAACGAATCCAAATATAACCAATCTATCTCCTTTGATGTCTTGTTGACAACAAATGGTCAGCCTGTGCGACATCAATGGAATTGGAATTAAAAATAAAGTAGACTTCGGTGAAGGAACCTATTCTCTGAAAATTGACCTGAATTTATCTAAATTCGTGTTTAGTGTCTAGATACATGTGAATTTAAACAAATTTAAGTCATTTTTTTCCAGACGGAGGGAGTACATCTCTATAGCTTGTTATTGTATAAGTTGGTTATAAATTGTTTATACATGATATGACTATACCTTATAGTCAACAGTCAGCTCAAATAAACATGCTCTCGGGCTCCAGGTGGCCAAGATGGTTTTATTTTTCAAACTCTAAAAAATTGAATTTAATGATTTTCCCAAAAATCTTAACAAAATACTTGCATCGTCCATCGTGTAATCTACCATTATGTAGTTTATTAACTTGAAATACTTTTTATTTTTGGCTCAGTAAAAAGATAAAATCGCACAAGATGACAAAATCATCACTCTCATGTACTGCTTGACACTGCTCACCGACGACAAAAGCTTAATCTATCATTTTCGCTCAGCCTAAAATACAACATATTTTGAGCTAAAATTTTACACAGTGATAGAACACATAGTTGGTAACATCATTGTATTTTTTTCAGAATTTTTTAGACTTTTAAGTTCAAATTTTTGAGCCATTACATCTCACTCGCAGTTGCCTCTGTTATTAAACTTTTGCTCTGACACAGAGTGTGAGACAGCATTGGGGTCCTCTGATACTTCGGCCATGTCTGTTCAAAGCTGTATCGTGCTGACAGGCCGTGATATCTCTGCAGGGAGACGACTCGTTCCAGCCCTGTATTCACAATAAGGTGCACATGAAACCGGTCCAGCCCGTTTCCGTTTGTACCTGGGGCAGGCCAATGCGAAAGGAGGAGCAGCAGTGCACAATACTTTTTTCCCCGCTCTTTTTAAGTGAAAATGGTGAAGAGGTGGAAGAAATCTCCCGGTCGCCCAAGATGTACTGTCAAGCTTCTGAATAGAGAATCAATTGTTTTTTTTTTAAATCACAGTACAATCATAGACGCTCACAACACGTACATGCATCCATCCTTATGAAGGCACACACGCACACCCGACCTCTATGAGCACCTCCGAGAGACTGAGCCGGCGGATCGGGTTTTGAGATTGACGAAGTCACCACGGACGCCTCGCTGATGACGAGAACGTTGTCTCCCACTGAAAGAATATTCTGCCTTTTATGTAACACACAGTGTCAAACCTGGGGTTTGAACTCTAGTGGGCTGGGAGTACAACCACCCACCTAGCCACCCAACCACATGTTGGTTTGCAATAGAGAATCAATTGTGAAATATAGTACCCTCTATATTCTGTAGCAAAGGTTGGCGCTCCGCTGAGTCCCTAAGAGACCAAGGGTATTTTGAATGTACCCAATGAGTCATCGAGCAAGAAGTATATGGGGCTTCTGAATACCTTAAAGACTGTGTCTAGCACAAGGTATAAGAGTAAAAGGAGAAAATCTTATTGGCAGGAGGAAAATAAGTTATAGTTCAATCTGTAGCGTGCTTTAAACTTCCCAGAGACTTATGCCTACATATGAATTCCTTTCTAAGGAAATTTCAGCGAGGAAATAGAAGAGGAGAACGATATGTACAGTTATTCAACCTAAGCAGTTGGGCGGTTATGGCTTCCATGATATAGAGTTATTCAACCCGACACTTCGATCTTGCCTGTCACACTTGGAGAATCAAGATCCTACTACTAGACTTGGTTACCGCATACTAAATGCAATATATTCTTGGATGTTGAATTGCGATTTCAAACCGCCGCGAACCTTGCGTGCATGTTCGTTGAACATTGGGATGGATTATCCCAATGCCTGATTACATAGACAAGTGATGGAGCCTTGACGCAAATATGGACATCAAATTGGCTTCCAAGGGACAAACGTATGTGTCCGGTTGTGTGATTAACTGATGATCCACTGTAACTGGTGAGTGATTTGATCGATGTATCCTCGGCAGCATGGGACAAGAAAAAAGGCGCATTGAACATTTACACATATGGTTGCCACCAATTTTTATTTATCAAATATACAAGAATTTTTATGTTTATTAAATTTAGACTCTTGACCAATCAGGCATATTTTTGTATAGAACTTCATATTTTACACATTTTATACCTATTTATTTACACAATCAATTTATTAAAAAGAACTCCGCTGCAACGCGCGGGATATATTTCTAGTTATACATATTTTAAAGGGCACACATTTACAGCATCTTTTAGAGCTGCTCTTAGTCCTTAAATTAATAGTTTTATATATTTATATTGAACATTTTTACTTCATGATGATAATTATTTTTTCAGTACATGTATGTCACTTTATAATTTATCATCTTGATTGAATAGTGTTTTTAAGTATAATTAGTACAACTGCAAATATAATCACATTTTTATACATTAAGATATCCATTTGTTAAACAATTCACAATTTTATTTTCTTATGCTAAACTAACAATCTAGTTTGTTGTGCAAACCATTTGCTTTATTTATTTAGTTTGCGATGGTGTTGCAAGGAATTCTCAGTAAGTCTAAGCAAACAAAAGGTATTATGTTTGTTCACTTAGTGACATGGGTATACCCTGCAGGTACTCGAGTTTGGTATATACGGTCCAGATACAGTGGAAGCCCACGGCGTTGCCACGGCCCGATGAAGACTTCGAGTGGCCCACGGACTCTCGATTACTTGCGAGACAAGAAGAAGCTTAAAGATAGAAAGTTTAAAGGAAAAACCCTAATCTGTAACCGACTTGACCTGCTACCCGAGACCTAGCCTATCTATATAAAGGCTAGGAGGGGGCGGCGAGGAGGACACACGCAACCCTAGTTTCCACAACTCTCGCCAGATTGCATCTGCGCACCCCTATAATCTTCTATTCCTCCATTAATTCCAAGAGCAGACAAGCAGGAGTAGAGACCTCTACAAGGCCTGAACCTGGGTAAACCTTGCATCCCTGTGTGCTTGTTTGCTAGCCGACTGATGCCTCCACCGCTCCCTCCTTCTCCAAAACCCAAGTCCATAACAATGGGCATTGACGAGTTAAACCCTCGTTAATTGGCGCCGTCTGTGGGAATTGGGAGTGCTGATGTTGCGGCTTCTTCGGCCCCATCAACCGCGATCTACAACTCCGCAACAGCGGAGATTCTCCAGCTCTTCGGCGCGTTTGACTTCACCGTCCACACGTCGGCCACTCTCCCGGCTTTTGAGTATGTGGGCGATGGAATCAGCCTGGCAATCGGAAGCTTATGCTTCCAAGTTGGTCAGATGGGAACACTCCGTATGCCTGACCAGCCAAGAGCATCCGCGATTGCTCCAGCATCGTGGTTCCCACTACCAATCGGCACCCTCAGCGAGCTCAACACCTCAGCAGCAGCTGAGAGCACGGACAACGACAGCAGTCGCGGATCTGATCTGGGTGACCTGGCGACGGAAGATGGAGTCTATGGCTCCAAATCCGAAAGTTGCGGAAGCAACAGCTTCCCCAACCACTTCATGTGCGCCGTCATCAATGCCGGCGAAACCAGCGCCAATCGCGAAAATGGTGGCAACGGTTCTGATCCACCCAACAGTGGCGTACCTAATGGCGATCCACCCAACAGCGGCCCCACCAACGGTGGCAATGGTGCGCCCGTCAATAATGGAGGGGTAGTCGAACCACCAACCATGGTGAACGAACACACCGGCGAACGCGTCGTGATAAGACTCAACGACAACGAATGGGCCCGTTGCCGATAAGCTCTACGAGGCAATCCTCTGCCCCTAGCACTTCGTAGGACCTGCTGATGGGCTACCATTGGCTACTAAAGGAGGAGTACAGATTCCAGCTACACATGATCGCGCAACTCGAAGCGCGTAAAAAGGCGGCGGACGAGTCGAGTCTTTGACGGGCCAGGCTCTCCTCCTACGGAGGATCCTCCTCCAAGGACAACGAGTACCTGGCCAACAAGAGGCGATCTTGGATGGCCCATCTCACCGAGAAGGAGCGCATAGAAGCTGCGAAAGTCCTCGACTTCACTCTATGACAGTCGACACACGGGGCAACGTGGTCCCAAAGACGCCGCAAGCTGCAGTAACGGCGGCCACCATGTACCTCCTCAACAACCAGACGCTAGCTGGAGATCCCCGAGCCGCCATGCATCGATCTACGATCGCTGGCTTGGGGCTAGTCGAGGCCGCTCTCGAAAAGGAAGCAACACCGGAGCCAAAGAAAGGCAAGGCTCTGGCAAAACGCTATTCCTCACCCTCGTCCAGTAAAGACAGTCACGATCTGTCTCGACGTCGCCGCTCATGGTGACACGATCACGACTACGATGCGCACGATGACCTCACGTAGCGCAAAATCGACAAGTCAAGGGCACGACGTGCCCGTTCTACTGACTCAGAGGACGAAGATGTGGAGCTCTATGGCGCCAGATGCTTCAGCAGAGCTATCAGGCAGAAGGGAATGCCCAAGGGGTTCAAGCTCCCATCAGAGAACCCAAAGTTTGACGGTCTGCAGGACCCAAAAATTTGGTTGGAGGACCACATCTCCTCCGTCAGGCTCCACGGCGGGAGCCGAAGCACGGCTATGCAATGCCTGCAGCTACAGCTGCAGGGCGCCGCCCGCGCATGGCTCAACAATCGCCCGCGCGGATCCATTCGCAGCTGGGAAGAGCTGGTCTACAACTTTGTACACAACTTCAAGGGCACTTACAAAAGGCCCGCATCAATCGAAGAGCTGAGAAGCTGCCAGCGAAGGTTGGGCGAATCGCTACGCTCGTACATCCAGAGGTGGTCCATCATCAAGAACTCTGCAGAAAACATCTCGGAGGATCATGCAATCGACGCGTTCACTGGCGGTGTTCGCCGCATAGAACTCAGGGAGGAGCTAGGCCGCTCGAAGCCCAAAACGATTTACCACCTGATGGAAATTGTGGATCGGTGGGAAGATGCAGAAGACTCGGTGAAAAACCGCGTTCACTCCGACGATGAAGCGGAAATCGAACGCAGACGCGACCGCCGAAGCAAGCGTCGAATGCGCATCTACGATGACCGCGACGACGTCAACATGGTCATAGCTAGCTACGCCGACAAACGCGACGACAACCGCAACAGCGGCTAGCGCAGCGGTGGATACCGTGACTCCGAGAAAACCACGCAGGTATGGAAACGCCGCACTCGCGAAGAGGCACCCGCAACAACAATTGAGGACAAACTAACCGGGCCATGCAACGTGCACTTCTACATCGACAAGCACGACGGCAAGAAAAAATCCAGCCACCTTCTCAAGGACTGCCGCGAGTTTCTCAAACTCCATGAGGGCCTAGCTCAGATGAATCGCGACGCGATCAACAGAGGCTATGGAACCTCCCCAGGCGATGTGGCGCATGGAGCTCCTCCACCACCGTCCGGACCACCACCGCCCGCGGCTGCGCCAACCCAGCATCAAAGAGGCGAGCCGTATCCACGGGCCGTAGGCAATATGATGATCCAAAAGGGGCGTCCCTCAAATTGAGTGCAGAAGGTCATCACTCGCCAAGTCAATTTGGCGACAAACTCTCCGCCCTCCACCACTGAGTACCTTAGTGAAAGCGACTCCTGCATCACCTTCGACAAGCGTGACCATCCGCGCCAAGTCCCTCGTCCAGGCCGCTGTCTCCTCGTACTCGAGGCACAAATCGGAGGCTTCGACATGAGTCACGTCTTCATGGATGGTGGAAGCGGCATTAACCTCATGTTCGCAAGTACCTTGCGTGTAATGAGGATCCCTCTGACGTGTCTAGAAGTCTCGGACACGACGTTCCACGGCATCGTCCCAGGCAAGGGCATATATCCCCTAGGCAAAATCAACCTCGACGTCATCTTCCGCACGCTGAAAAACTTTCGACGCGAACGCATCAACTTCGAAGTCGTCGACTGGCCTTCACAGTACCACTGCATCCTCGGATACGTCGCGTTCGCTAGGTTCATGGCAGTGCCGCACTACGCTTACCTGCAAATGAAAATGCCAGGTCCAGATGGCATCATCACAATCAAGGGGAGCTTCGAGAGGTCCGACAGCTGCGACAGGGAATTCAACAGAATCTCCCAATCTTTCGGCATGCAGGAGGAGCTCGCAAGATTGAAGGAGTCAACAGACAACATTCTGCCTCCCCTGAGCCGGCCAAGTTCACCCGACCTGTCCTTGGACTCGTCGGTGCACACGAAGAAAGTCCAGGTCCATCCATCGGACCCGACCAAAACAGCCCTCATCGCAAACAACTTGAGTTCCGCATAGGAACTCGCGCTCATCGAATTCCTCCGCGAGCACTGGGAAATCTTCGCCTGGTGTCCAGCGGACATGCCAGGGGTTCCCAGGGAATTCACCGAGCACACACTCACTATCAACCCAGACGCAAGGCCAGTCAAGCAGACAATTCGGCGACTGTCTGAACCAAGAGCAAAAGCGGTCGGAATGGAGATCAACAGACTCCTCGACGCCAATTTCATACGCGATATCAAGGAAAGCACTTGGCTCGCTAACACGGTGCTGGTGCCTAAAAAAGACACGGATATCCTGCGGATGTGCATGGACTTCACCTCCCTAAATAAGCACTGCCCAAAGGACCACTTCCCGCTACCGCGAATCGACCAAATTATCGACTCCATCGCGGGATGTGAGCGCCTCTGCTTCCTCGATGCCTACTCAGGCTATAATCAGATTCGAATGAAGGAGGAAGATCAAGAGAAAACGGCATTTACAACGCCTTTCGTTGTGTTCTGCTACAACACAATGCCCTTCGGGCTCAAAATGCAGGAGCCACCTATCAGCGGTGCATGCAGGCTTACCTCAAGAATAAACTTAGTCACAACATCCAAGTCTATGTTGACGACATCGTCATCAAGACCAAAGAGGAAGCCTCGCTAATCGACGATTTACGCGAGACCTTCGCCAACCTCGACCGCTACCGGATCAAGCTCAATCCAGACAAATGCGCCTTCAGCGTACCATCTGGGCAGCTGCTCGGGTATCTCATCTCAGCACGAGCAATTGAGGCAAACCCGAAGAAAATAAAAGCCATACTGGCCATGGAGAAGCTGAAGAATGTAATAGGCGTCCAACAAGTGGCTGGACGAATCGTGGCGCTCAGTCGAATGGGCGAAAAGGCACTGCCTTTCTACCAACTTCTCCGCAAAGCTGACAAGTTCGAGTGGACTGATGAGGCGCAAGAAGCATTCGAAGACCTCAAGTGTCTACTATCCACCTCGTCAGTACTGGTGACTCCACGTGAAAAGGAACCACTGTTGCTCTACATCTCGCCACCAATCAGGTGGTCAGCATGGTGCTCGTGGTGGAACGTGCCGAAGAAAGCAAAATCCACGGGGTTTCATGACCCACAAGTATATGGGGTGTATCGCAGTATTTTCGAGGGAAGTGAAACCCAATTTATTGATTCGACACAAAGGGAGCCAAAGAATAATTATAAGCCTTAAAAACTGAGTTGTCAATTCAGCTGCACCTGGAAACAATCTTGCTCACAGCAGTTTATCAGTAGCAACAGCTTTGTAGTAGGAATAGTAAAGTAACAGCAGTAGTAAAGCAAAGACAGTAGTAACAAAAGCAGTAAACAATGGGATTCGAGTGCGGTAGGCATAGGGATGGATGGACGGGCGTTGCATGGACAAGACAATTCACATAGCAATCAGAACATAGGGCAATTGCAGATAAATAAGATAAAGCATCCAAGTACTAGACAATCCTAGGCATGTGTTTCATATATAGTCATACGTGCTCGCAATGAGAACTTGCACAACATCTTTTGTCCTGCCAGCCCGTTTGCGTGGGCCTCTAGGGAACTATCGGCAATTAAGGTGCTCCTTTAATAGAGCACCAAGAAAAGCATTAACACTCGTGAACCCATGTGATCCTCACATCAAAGCCATTCCCTTCGGTTATCCCGATTTACACCGGGCCATACGTTCCGGACAACAACGTGTGTACACAACTTGTAGATAAGACCAAAAACAATAGTATCATAATGAATCAATAACATGTTCAGATCTGAAATCATGGCACTCGGGCCCTAGTGACAAGCATTAAGCACAACAAGTCGCAACAAAGTCGTAAAGCACTAATAAAAGATACTAGGCACCATGCCCTAACAATCTGATGCCATTACATGAACGATCTCATCCAATCCCTACCATCCCCATAGCCTATAGCGGGGGATTACTCACTCATAAATGGGGGAAACATGGATGGTCGATGGAGAAGCGATGGTGATGGTGACGGCAATGATCTCCTCCAATTCCTCGTCCCGACAGGGTGCCAGAACAGAGTTTATGGTGCTGTTTCGTGGAATCTGGTGGTGGCGGCGGAGCGGAACTCCTTCTGGAAAAACGCCGAAAACCCCCCAAAGTTTTTAGGTCAGAAGGCTTCTTATAGGCGAAGAGGGAGACCGAGGGGGTGCCTGGGGCCACCACACCATGCCCTGGCGCGGCCAGGCCCAGCCTGTGCCTAGGGGGGGGTGGCCAGCCCCTGGCCCTCCTCTGTCTCGTATTCTGGCTCCTTGAGTCTTCTAGAAAAATAGGCACTTTGGCTTTTGTCCCGTCCAATTCCGAGAATATTCATTTTCTGACTTTCCTGGAACCAAAAACAGCAGAAAACAGGCAGCTGGCACTGTGGCTCTTGTTAATAGGTTAGTCCAAGAAATCATATGAAAATTACTCCAAAGTGTGGACAAGACACAAGAAAGTGGATAAAACCAAGCATGGAGCATCAAAAATTATAGATACATTTGCAATGTGTCAACATCCCCAAGCTTAACTCCTACTCGTCCTCGAGTAGGTAAGTGATAAAAAGAAAGAATAATTTTTGAGGTGACATGCACCATCAAAGACTTGATCAAAGTATTTGTAAAACATTCAAAGCTGGGATCTTAGTACTTCAATCATAACATGAAAGACAAAGTTCTAGCAATAAGACAAAGAAACTATGATGCAACATGAAAAGGCACAAACAAAAGATTCATGAATAACAATGCCTTGCAAGACGTTTGTTTGTTTCACATAAAGAAAACATAGCATAGTGGCATTCAGCTTGTTCCTCATAGAGTAGCAAACATAAATGCATAGGACACCTTCAAAGTTTACAAGAGTGACTAGATACAAATAGGTTAAAACAAGCAATATCAAGGTATGCATCAATCAACAAGTCTTGGGACAATGCACATAGAACTAAGAATAGCCACTATGCTCTCAAGAAAGTGCTCATAGAATGTGTGGAGACTCAACAAGGAAATGAAAAGGTTTTGAATAGTTAGAAAGGCTTCCAAATACTGAAAGTATGGTACTCATTAGTTTTGAGCTCTGATTGCCCCTATCATAAGCATCTTTAATGTGGTTAAGGTGAAAGTGAGGTCCAATCTGAGTTATATGCTTGATAGACTATAAACTGAAAGTCCCAAGTCCCTTGAGTATGAGGGCCGCTCCTCATGCTACTCAACTTTAGTTACCGGTAAGTTCTTGTCATCGTAAGTATGTGCGTATCATTGAGAACCGCCAACGGGGTACCCCTTGCCCGATGATACGGAAGAATCCCCATATCAAAATGACAAGGCAAGCAAACAATGAGTATCTCAGCAATCTTCTTATTTACCATGGGAAAATGGTGCTTTTTTCTCTCTTTCCTCTTTTCATAAATCTCTTTTTTTTCTTTTTCTCAATAGCTATCTTTCTCTTTTTTTATAAGAAGAATGCTTCATAGATATCATTATGGTTACGCTGCAGGTTTCCACCATGTCAGCATGGATTAGACCATGACCCGGCGTTTCTCTAACACACATACATAACTCCATGGACTTACAAGCTCCCCTTTTATTTCACACCGACGACATCCGCAAACAAAAGAGCAAGGTATCAACTGGGTATATATTTACAAGTGTTGAAAGCGTTCCCCGTGACAGCACGGTTCTGCTAATCCCTAGCCTATAATTTGCAAGCATATAACTTTCATGGAGAGTTCACAATGGTTCAGGTTTATTAAGTGTAGGAAATAAAGTGTGCCATCAAGTTCGTGAGAGCTTTACTAACTAACTTTCTCATAACAAGCAAACATTTTATTCGGAAGAAAACAAGGCATATTGAATATGCACGGAAGTAGCAAATGATGCTAATAGGTAGGTATGGTGGACACTTTGGCAATATTTGGTTTAAGGAGTTGGAAACTTGAGTAAAACATACTCAGTGTAAGTGAAGGCTATCAAAGTAAGGGAACGACAAACGAGAGAGCAATAATGGCCATAATCATGTAGAGCGACAAAACATCATTGATCAAAGCATAAAGTGATACTACAAGTTGAAAACTAAAGGATCATAAAGGCTTATGGTGATTTGAGATAGTCATAACATGGTGTGAGCATGTGCCAAGTCAACCCAAATAAAGCATCAAAGGAGAATACCACTATACTATGCTTTAATATGCTAAAACAATGCATGATTCATCCAAGGCACATTAAGCAATCTCAATTGTTTATAACAAGTCATGCTACAAAAAATAACACTAAGCATAAAGCCAAAACAATATCAAGCATGGCATGACAGAGCATAGGCCACATTCAAGAACAAACTCTCTTTACCACTTAAGCATGAGCTTTTCCTACTCTTTTCCAATTCAAACCAAACCATTTGAAAACCAATGCATGAAAGAGGAGGTCCAACCAATTTATTCAGCAAACTAAGAAAACCATGCAAACTAAAAACCAAAACGAAAACGAAAAAGAAGACGCTCCAAGAACAACACAATTGTGCACGAAACAATAAAATGAAGTGTTTGGAAGAAACCTGGGATTTTTATTGATGAAGAAGGGGATGCCTTGGGCATCCCCAAGCTTTGACGCCTGTACTTCTTGGATATTTCTTGGGGTGACACGTGTGGCATCCCCAAGCTTGAGCTTTAGTCCATCCTTCACCTCATTACTCATTCCTTCCATACACCTGAAATTTTTCCTTCATACAAAACTTCACACAATCTTTATTAGCAACATTAGTGCACTCAAGATAAATAAGTCTTAAGGTTCAGTTCTAACACCAAATAAACTTCCATTAGGACACTAGCTACTGTAGCACTTCCCTAAAAAATCTCAATTTCCTAAAAGAACTCAAAAAGGAACCAACAAGAAGCAAATGCAGAAAATGGCAGAAATCTGTCAAAACAGACCAGCAGGTAAAGATGAATTTTTCCGAAGACCTTCTGTTGGTCCAATCAAAAAGTGTTGAACTAACGAAAGTTAGATAACAACCTGGGGCAGAAGCACAAAACTTCACGCCTCAAAAAGACGTTCAGAGATTTTACACGAATTTTTACGGTGAAGCGCAAAAATCTGTTTCGGGACATCAACTTTCCCAATCATTACTTCTCTCTCATTAGAGGTTATTCTTGGCACAAAAAGCAAATAAAAAGGATAAGGAGCGGTTATTACTGAAGTAATAACTTCCAAGACTCATCTAAAACTTTTGGGTTATCTCCCAATAATTACTTCTCTTTAATGCCTTTAAGTTAGGCATAAACAAAAACATAAAATGGATAGAATAGAAGTAAGCAGAGATAATGATAGTGAAAACATTGTTTTGTTCAATGAAATCCTTTTGTTAACAAGGTTGATCAGGTCTTGTTACCAAAACAATTTCATATGAGACAAAACTTTGTATTCCACTAATGATTATGTTACCTCAACCTTGATAGCAATGGTCCCAATCATAATAGTTTCAAATTTTTCTCTTGGTATGGGACAATATATTTCTCCAACTTGAATGCCCTCAACATGTTCAATTGAATTCAAAACCATAAGTCCTATCAATCTTCTTGAGGTAATGGATAGTATGTTCCTTGTCATTGACATTGAAGGTCACCTTCCCTTGATTACAATTAATAACAACTCCTGCAGTATTTAATAAAAGGTCTCCCAAGAATAATAGACATATTACCATCTTTAGGCATAATAGTTTGAGAGGATGCTCACATAAGAAATATGAAGTGAAGTAAAAGAGAGCATCAAGAAGCAAATCCAAAACACATTTAAATCTAACCCACTTCCTATGCATAGGAATCGTGTAAGCAAATAACAAAGTGATAGGCACAGGAAGATAAAACAAGAGTAACTTCAAAACTTTCAGCACATAGAGAGGTGTTTCAATATCATGAAAACTTCTACAACCATATTTTCCTCTCTCATAATAATTTTCAGTAGCATCATGAATAAACTCAACAATATAACTATCACATAAAGCATGCTTTTCATGATCTACAAGCACTAGAGCTTTATCATAAACATCTTCAAAAGAATCCTCAGGAACATAACATTCATCCTTCTTTAGTAAGCATGGGGGACAATCAAATAATGTAAGGGATAAAGAGTTACTCTCTTTAGAAAGTAGGCATGGGTAGCTAATCCATTCTTCCTCCTTTTGTTCATCACTCTCCTCTTTTTCATCTAATGAGATTTCAGGTTCATCAATTTCTTATTCCATAGGATCCTGCAAGGCGTTAGTCTCTTCCATTTGTGGAAAGCATCTATTAAAATATTCAAGAATATAGCCATTTTCATCCTTGTAATTAGCAAAGCAAAATTTAAGTATACCATAAACCTCATACTTATAAGGTGAATCATCAATATTTTCAAGCAAACTAGCAAGTTCAAATGCACCCTTCCAAGCAATAAATTCCTCATTTTGTTCCACATCATAAAGGTCATAATTTCCCTTAACATAGGAAGATATGGTAACATTATCATTATACTCACATTGAAAAGGGAGGTGTTTGTACCTCCTACAGCAACAAGATTTATCAAGGCAATAAGTAACATTATAAGTAGAGCACACATTTCTAGCAATGGTATACAATCTATCAATTTATCCCCATAAGTGTTTTCCTTTTTGTGACAAGCGGTGTTCCTTATAATAATATTTTTCATCTTCCGTGAACCCACCTTGCCAATAAGATTCAATTTCAAAGAAACCAACCATTGAAAACAAGCATGATAAAGCAAGACAATAACAGACCAACGAAAATAATAACTAGAGTAGGAACTAATTTTTTTTGTATTTTTGATAAAGAAACAAGCAAACAAGGAGAAAATAAACTTAGCTTGAACAATAGTGAATCCAAGTGGACTTGATAAATAAAGCTATGCTCCCCGGCATTGGCGCCAGAAAATAGTCTTGATGACCCACAAGTATAGGGGGTGTATCGCAGTATTTTCGAGGGAAGTGAAACCCAATTTATTGATTCGACACAAGGGGATCCAAAGAATATTTATAAGCCTTAACAACTGAGTTGTCAATTCAGCTGCACCTGGAAACAATCTTGCTCACAGCAATTTATCAGTAGCAACAGCTTTGTAGTAGGAATAGTAAAGTAACAACAGTAGTAAAGCAAAGACATTAGTAACAAAAGCAGTAAACAATGGGATTCGAGTGCTGTAGGCATAGGGATGGATGGATGGGCGTTGCATGGACAAGACAATTCACATAGCAATCAGAACATAGGGCAATTGCAGATAAATAAGATAAAACATCCAAGTACTAGACAATCCTAGGCATGTGTTCCATATATAGTCATACGTGCTCGCAATGAGAACTTGCACAACATCTTTTGTCCTACCAGCCCGTTTGCATCGGGACCTCTAGGGAACTACTGGCAATTAAGTTGCTCCTTTTAATAGAGCACCGGAGCAAAGCATTAACACTCCATGAACACATGTGATCCTCACATCAAAGCCATTCCCTTCCGGTTATCCCGATTTCTGTCACTTCGGGGCCATAGGTTCCGGAGAACAACGTGTGTACACAACTTGTAGATAAGACCAAAAACAATAGAATCATAATGAATCAATAACATGTTCAGATCTGAAATCATGGCACTCGGGCCCTAGTGACAAGCATTAAGCACAACAAGTCGCAACAAAGTCATAAAGCACTAATAAAAGATACTAGGCACCATGCCCTAACAATCTGATGCCATTACATGAACGATCTCATCCAATCCCTACCATCTCCATAGCCTAAAGCGGGGGATTACTCACTCATAGATGGGGGAAACATGGATGGTCGATGGAGAAGCGATGGTGATGATGACGGTGATGATCTCCTCCAATTCCCGTCCCACAGGTGCCGAACAGACTTCTAGTGCTGTTTCGTGGAATCTGGTGGTGGCGGCGGAGCGGAACTCCTTCTGGAAAAACGTGGAAAACCCCTCGAAGTTTTTAGGTTAGAAGGCTTCTTATAGGCGAAGAGGGAGACCGAGGGGGTGCCTGGGGCCACCATACCATGCCCTGGCGTGGCCAGGCCTAGCCCACGCCTGGGGGGGTGGCCAGCCCCTGGCCCTCCTTCGTCTCAGACGCCCCTGAGTCTTCTGGAAAAATAGGCACTTTGGCTTTTGTCCCGTCCAACTCCGAGAATATTCATTTTCTGACTTTCCTGGAACCAAAAACGGCAGAAAATAGGCAGCTGGCATTGTGGCTCTTGTTAATAGGTTAGTCCAAGAAATCATATGAAAAGTACTCCAAAGTATGGACAAGACACAAGAAAGTGGATAAAACCAAGCATCGAGCATCAAAAATTATAGATACATTTGCAATGTATCAGGTTTCATCGCCCAGTCTACTACCTCAGCAAGGTACTCACGCCAACAAAACAGCGGTACCCGCACTACCAGAAGCTGACATACGGTGTCTTCATGACAGCCAGGCGACTACGCTACTACTTCCAGGAGCACCCAATCATGGTGGTCAACGACGCCCCGCTTGGGCATATTCTCAACAACCCCGACGCCACCGGACGAGCCGCGCTTTGGGGAATCGAGCTGTCTCCATGAGACATTACATACGAGAAGCGCGACGCGATCAAGTCGCAAGTCCTCCTTGATTTCCTCGTACACTGGATGGAGAACCAGCTCCCAGAAAAGCCAGATATGTCCTATCTCTGGACAATGCACTTCGATGGGTCCAAACGAAAGGATGGAGCCGGCGCAGGTGTCATACTGACATCGCCCCAGGGAGACAAGTTGAAATACATTCTGCGAATGCAGTTCACTGCCTCTAACAATGAAGCTGAGTACGAGGCCCTGCTGCACGGGATGCGGATGGCGAAAGCCTGCGGCGCTAAGAGGCTCATCATCTATGGCGACTCCAAACTGGTGGTGAACCAAACAATGCACGAGTGCGACGCACTGAATGATAACATGATCGCCTACCGCGACCTCTACGACACACTCAAAGGGGACTTCGATGGTTGCGAACTGTGGCATGTAGGCCACGAAAGCAATGAAGAGGCGGATGCACTCGCCAACATTGGCTCCACCTGCGCCCCCATACCACCTGGGGTATTTCTCGAGCGTATCTGCAAACGCTCCATCAAGCCAAAGGCCGTAGAGAAGAAAACAAGCGCAACAGCAGACTCGGGGGGCTACGCCACCCAATGAGACAATGGCACTTGATGACCTGGAGCTTGATACAGGACTCGAGGGACCAATGGGCGTCATGGTGATCAAGCCATCTTGGACTCAACCCTACATCACATTCTTCTCAGCAAGAGGCTGCCGGACGACTCGACTGACGCGCGACATATCGCACGGTGATCCAAGGCATTTGCCGTCATCAACGGCGAACTATACAAGCGCAGCATCACAGAAGTACTCCAACGGTGCGTCTCCAACACGGACGGAAGGTCCGTCCTACTCGACATCCATGAAGGGACTTGCGGGCACCACGCCGACAGTCCCGCCCTCGTCGCCAAATCTCTACAAGCTGGATTCTACTAGCCCACGGCCATGCGCGACGCCAAGGACATTTTCCAGCAATGCAACACTTGCTAGCGATTCACGGACAAACCGCACGCACCTGGCGTGGAACTCCGGCCAATACCATTGGCCTGGCCCTTTGCGCAATGGGGACTTGACATGGTCGACAAGCTCCCAAGGTCTTCGCGAGGGGGATACGTCTACCTCTTGGTCGCAATCGACAAATTCACCAAGTGGATCAAGGCCATGTCGGTGACAAACCAATCAGGAGCCCGTACCGTCAAGTTCTTCGAATCCATTGTCTACCACTTCGGCGTGCCGCATAGCATCATCACGGACAATGGGACGAACTTCACCTCCAAGGAGTTCTAGGGTTTCTACGAAAACCTAGGAATCAACATAAGCTATGCCTTGGTAGCTCATCCACAGACCAACGATCAAGTTGAAAAGGCCAACGGCCTCGTCTGCGGTGGAATCAAGAAAAGGCTCCTCCGGCCACTCGAGCAAGCCGCCAGATGTTGGCCAGACGAGCTGCAGTCCGTACTTTGGAGCCTTCTCACAACCCCAAACAGCGCCACGGGATACACCCCGTTCTTCATGGTGCACGGTGCTGAAGCCCCGTGGGTGGTCACGTATAGCGAGCAGGAGTCCACGCTCGCACTCAAAGACTCTGTCGATCTCCTTGACGAAGCATGGGACATCGCAGCGGAAAGATCGACGATCTACCAGCAGAACCTGTGCAACTACCACAACATAAGGCTACGCCCCAGATCCTTCGTCGAAGGAGACCTGGTCCTGTGACTAAAGCAGCAAGGGCACCGCAAGCTCGAGTCCCCTTGGGAGGGACCATACGTGATTACAGAAGTAATCCCAGGTGGCGCCTATCGCCTTAAATATTTTGAGACAGGAGTCACATACTCCAACTCCTGGAACGTCGTGTAGCTGCGGCGCTTCTACCCCTAGTCTTTTTTTCTTACATTACAAATAAGGCTATCAAGCCAGGCTACTTAGCCACACATTGTACCTCGTACTGTTCTACGAATAAATAAAGCTAAGTGCTTCGAAACTCTGCGTTTTTACTCATTTTCTGGCAATCTTATCACTCGAGGGCTGCGCCACCCTTTACATTCCTGTTCTACAAACACGTCGTAGTATCCTAAGTAGCCGACTCAACATCAATCGAACCCTTGATAAAACACCAACCCAGTTGCAACGTACCTGACATGTTGGCAAGGTGCTGAGATAAAACAAGTCAGGCTAACGAAAAGGAACTATAGAGTACACATACACTCGCAAAGCATATTAGCTAACAAGCTCCTTACGTACCAAATATAAATTAATTACATCCAATATATTCATACAAACTTTTACAACACTCGTATACTTATGTGCAGGATACAAGTTAAACTACTGCTGCAACAGAAGAATGTTTGTCTGTTCCTCAAAAAAGTCGACAATTTCCTCTGCTGGGCGATCCACCGCCTGGTAATGAGGAACCATATTCCAGGTGGAACCTGTCGGCGGAGTCGGCGGCCCAGCAGCAACAGCTGCAACGTCCACATCAGGCCTATGCAGTCGCACCAGCGACAAAGCAGCCTTGGCATCAGCCACTAACTGCTGCCGCACACACTCGCGAACTGCACTCAAATCCTGAAACTTAGCCAACAGAGCCAACAATCTCGAAGGGATTGCGTCCAGCGGAAACATCGTCTAGTAGATATTCCTCAGGCACGACTGCGCTTTCTTCAGAAAGTGGAGTACTCGAGAAGCACGATCCTGCAGAGTTGCAAGTGCGATTGCGCGATCATGATCCACCCAGAAGTACCCACTTGTCTGAAGCTGTTCCTAGGTCAGATCGTTCATGCAAATGGCGATCCTGTCTTTCTCATCCTGCGGATGACGCGCACTGGCAACTATACCAAGCAAAAATCAAAGTATGAAGACAAAGAACTACCACGATTGACTACAAGAAAAGATAAGAGGGCAGGAAGCTAACACTTGAACTGATCGCCCAACTGCGTCACCTCCTTCAATAGATATTGCTCTCGGGCGGTGGCCTTCTCCGCCATCGACTTCCATACATCCGCGTTACCGCGGAGGACGGGCAACTCACGTTCCAGTTGTTTAACACGATCGCGTAGTCACGAAAGCAGGGACAACTCATCCACCCTTGAACACGACTGTGCCAAGGTCTCACCGGCGGCTGGCGGATCCCACGGATCACCCGAAGGACCACTCGATGTACCCTATCACAAGCCAAGCAAGAACGAATAAGGGACCAAGCAATACATGGACAAAAGCTCAAGTGCATTCAAACATGACAAAAGTATCAATAGAGACACTCGGCCAACGGCATGTTTCCAACAAAAGGAGTCGAACTATTAAACTATTACAATATAACTACTGAGGAGCAGCCTGCTTCTTCGACTTGGATTTCATCTTTGGGGGCCTCATCGAGTCCGTGGCAGTACCATACGCCACAGACTCCCCGCCAGCCCCTGACGTCGCTGCCTTTGCCGCCTTCTTGGCTCGTTGCAGCTCCTCGGAATACTTGGCGACTGTATTGATGAGTTGCGGCCCGTACTTGCCGCAGACAGTTGCAAAAGGAGCAAAAACTACGTGTTGACCATCTGCGCCGATAGGCATCGCTTTGGAGACCGCAGCAGGATCACCTCCGCGCCATGGGCTTGCACCATTGCGAGTGCCATGGAAGCGCCAACCGCACACTGCGATTTCCTAAAGTTCGTGGGGATACCTCCAGTGAGGGACTCCACCAGGTCCTCCAAGTTCTCAATCAGCTCAGCCTTGGGCGTCAGCTCCTCGCGGATGCGACTGAGCACAACCTTGGCCTTAGTCAGCGTCCCCTGAATGGAAGCGGTGCGGTCCTTGACTGCCGCGATGGTGCCTGCCAAAGCATCATCGTGACGAAGCGCCTAGGCGTCGAAGCTCAGACCGCCAGCATCTACACAGAGCAAAGCGTCAACACAATAACAAGATATCGAAGAAAGAAACAATCAAGATCCAGAAGAAAAAAATACCTGAAAGAGACTTGGCAGTCGAGAAGAGATATTCTTCGAACAACTTCTCCCTCGCAGCGATGGAGGTGCGCAAATCCTCTTCGCGTTTCCGTGATTCATCCAGCACAGCGACTGCCTCATCGCGACTCTTCACTGCCGCGGCAAGCGTCTTTTCAAGAGAAGCAGCATCACGAAGAAGTTCGTTATGCTCGGCTGCAAAAAAAAGATGGTCCATCAGTCGAATGTACAAAATCCCACAAGAGCAACAGAACAAGAAGCAAAAAATACTAACCTTCAATGACGCGATGGCGATTGTCTAGCATTGCATGCTGTACACCCATCGCAAGTACGTGCTCCGCCAAACGAGCAGCTTCCTTTACAATGAGCTGCCTCAGGAAAAAAATAAAGGATCAACAGATAGCATGACCACAAATTCGACTGCAAAAAGCAAACTTACATGCTCCTCCAGAGAATCCGAAGTCGATTGCTGCGCAGTCGTCCGGGCAACCATCTGGTGCTCCCTAGCGTGTGGAGAACTCGATGAGTTGTGCCCGGAGTGGGCCGCCAATGGAGGAGAGGAAGATCGCTCAGCCACTTCCTTGGCCTTGGAGTCCGCAACTCCAGATTCCTTAAAAAATTGGAAGTCGCCAGACGACAACGCTGCCTCTTGACTACGAAACAAAATCCAGCATCAGGAAATGCAAATCCAAATGGAACCAAAATGAGAGTTCTATACTTATTAGTCAAATTTATCAAAGTCGAAGGTTTCCTCCTTCGACTCCAACGACTCCTTCGGCAGCCGCATCTTCTTGCGAGCAGATGGCACCACGGAGCTTACAGGAACAACAGGAATCGGCTCCTCTACACCAAGGGATGGACCTTCTGGATTCGAAGAGACGAAGCGTCCGAATCCTTGCTGCGAGAACGCTTGCGAGTGTCCGGCCCACTGGACTCGGGGGCTTCCTCTTTCTCTTCAAGTGGGACGGTCGATTCCGACTTGTCCTCTTCATCTACTTTGCGAGGAATAACCCCCTCAAGAAGAGGGGGCAAACTGGGAGACACCTTCCAATCCTGCATACAGAAAACAATTCAGTACACGTCAAGAAATCAGAAGCAATCGACAAATAAAGCTACTTCATAGCACAAGTCTACCTCAGGAGAAGGGTTAGAGGCGTCGAAGGGAGGCACGACTAGCTCGCTCGGGAGAACCTCCTTGGCGATATACCTTGTCACCAGTCGCAACCTCTTGTCTACTTCACCCGCGGAAATGCCATCGGCAGGTACGCGAGTGACATCGTCCGCACCAGCCCATTGGAACATGGGGTGGACTCTGGCCTGCAGAGGCTGGATGCGATGGCGCAACCATGTGCGAATGAAGGAGGCACCTCCCTCTTCTTTACCTATGCGACTCTCGAGGTCGCAGACGCGCTTGTACAACACTTCTGTCTCCTCAGATTCGCCAGGCATCACCATGTTTTTCCAAGAACGCCTCCTCTTCCAAGGCATCGCGGGGTCGAAGGGCACGAGTCCGTAGTGCTCTCCGTCGGCCTTCTGGTCGCGGATGTAGAACCACTTGTCCCTCCACCCTTGGGCGGACGCCATGAGCTTGATATCAAAATATGTGGCGGAGGAATTGACATGGATTCCACAGCCTCCTACATCGTAGACTACGAAACCAGATGCTGATTGGCGCTTCAGCTTGAAAATCCTCTTAAAAAGGCCAAAGTGTGGCTCGATTCCGAGCCAGCACTCGCAGACTGTAATATAGCAGGCGATGTGGAGAATAGAGTTTGGGGACAGTTGATGCAGCTAGAGCCCGTAGAAACAAAGGAGGACCTTGAAGAAAGGATGCAGAGGCAGGGAAAGACCGCGGATGATGAACGCTAGGAACATCACCCGAAAACCAGCAGGAGGACAAGGAGTTACCTCGCCACCTGGCACTCGCGAGTCATGCACCACGGGTGACAGAACTCTATCTTGACGGAAAAGACGGAGCTCGGATGACTTGATGATGGATGCGCGCCACACACCATTGGTGACGCGGGTGCCCGCGCCCTTCTTCTTCCCGGCACCGGCGGCGCTGGTGCCCACAGTGGTGGAGCCGCTCTTCTTCTTGGCATCAGCAATGGTGGCAGCGGACTCAGCGGCGACGCCTCCCTTCTTTTTCCCCATCTTGCGGTGGCGGTGCGAGCGGAGAAAGTAGCTCGGGAACACGCGGAGTTGGTCCAGCGCCACGAAGAGGACGAGCTCTAGGAAGCAGAGAGCAGCGACAATGGCGATGGAAGCACAAGCAGAGAAAAGAGTAGATGGGAAAATTACCGCAGCTGCGCTGCTACTGAACCCCCTTGCAGATGCAATCCAACGGCCAGCAGAAACCCTATTGGACGCGTGGCGCACATCGCGGTCGACACGTGGAGAGGCCAAAACACGAACCATCCCCCACTATCTCCATTACGCGTGGAAATCGAGGAGGCGTAGTTAAAACGAAAGATTATGCACGCCCGGTCAAATCAAGGTCAGAAAGTAGGACCCACTACTTGTCACGTCCCGTCAAAGCCGTTCACGCGGGGAACTGAGGTCAGCACTGATGTCATCAAGATGAGCACTACAAGAATTCGACTACTTTAGTCCTTGCTCAAGTCTTCGACTCCACCAAGCACTCGGGGGCTACTCCCATAGGGAGCGCTGGTCGTGCACCCTACAATTTTCTTTTTATGCAAGAATATGGACATTCAAAGCATACCCAACCACTCGAATCTATGATTCGACTATGGATCATGGGTTACTCCCATAGGGAGCGCCGGAAGCAAATTCAACTGAAACAAGCAAACAAAATATGACAGCAGACGCAAAATTTTAGTCCCCGCCTGAGTCTTCGACTCAACCAGGCACTCGGGGGATACTCCCATAGGGAGCACTGGTCGCGCACACTATGATTATTTGCATGTCGTACTGTGTGTTGATAACATACACACTCGAAGTTTATGGCGACACCGCCTCATATTTTTCCCTACAAAGAGACTGCGTCTCCTGGGCCACCCGAATCATCTCCGCGATGACAAAAAAATTCGGATGCCGCGCTTGCAGCATGAAGATAAGACCTGAATAAGGCCTGGCAACGCATTTGCTGCGCACTACCAGAAATATATCCGTGCCTACAGGCACGATGAACATGCCTTGACGGACGCGTCGAGTGCTCACACCCATATACTAGAATTCGACTCCTGTAAGACCTCCGCGGCTTGAGTCGAATTACACCAGCACTTTTCTGAATTTGAGTCCGGGGACTCGATTTCGAGTAGATTGTGTTGTTTTGCCCTAAGGCAGTTAACTAATACCGATACATCGGTTAAATTAGGCACGCATATCGACAATCCCTATGACATAAATAGAACACTCGAAAAAATACTCAGTCATGCACCAGAAAGGCTTCATAAAGTCCCTAGTCGAATCTGCGATTCCACTGGACACTCGGGGGCTACTGACATGGGTATACCCTGCAGGTACCCGAGTTTGGTATATATGGTCCAGATACGGTGGAAGCCCACGGCGTTGCCACGGCCCGATGAAGACTTCAAGTGGCCCACGGACTCTCAATTACTTGCGAGACAAGAAGAAGCTTAAAGATAGAAAGTTTAAAGGGAAAATCCTAATCAGAATCGACTCGACACGCTGCGAGACCTAGCCTATCTATATAAAGGCTAGGAGGGGGCGGCGAGGAGGACACGTGCAACCCTAGTTTTCACAACTCTCGCCAGATTGCATCTACGCACCCCTGTAATCTTCGATTCCTCCATTAATTCCAAGAGCAGACAAGCAGGAGTAGGGACCTCTACGAGGCCTGAACCTGGGTAAACCTTGCATCCCTATGTGCTTGTTTGCTAGCCGACTGATGCCTCCAGCGCTCCCTCCTCCAAAACCTAAGTCTATAACAATGGGCATTGACGAGTTAAACCCTCATCAATTAGTTTATGCTTCTTAATATAGTGAATACCTAGTGGTGCGTAACAAACACCTTAGTGGAGGCTGGAGAACAAGATTACAAACATAACTGAATGTAGAATGCATGAGTTGCCAGCAATAGTTGAACCCAAAATAATATCTTTCTCTCTTGTTTGACGCCGATGCTCATATCTTAGTCATATTTACCCTTGAATATGTCTACGCCACCTTTCGATATATATCCCCAACACCACCTATCGCTCCCCACATCGACAACTAATAACCCCAAGTGCATGGGATATTGGTAGCAAGTTTGAATATGGAAGTGGGTGTATTGAACCATGGGAGATAAAAGGTGTCATCATTGGTAAACAAAATTAAGCCTCACAGGTAAAAGGATAAAATGTATGTGTTTTGCCATTAACTGATATCTTTCTAACTTGAACTTGAATGTTTTGGTTACATTGTAGTGGAAACATGGGTGGCACCCAATGCTCAAAAATTTGAAATGTTCTACACTATTTGTCTAATTATGTCATCTACTCCTACTGGTCCATAATAAGTGTAGCTATTAGTACAAAGTTGTACACAATTGGTGACACTTATTATGGATTGAAGGGAGTAGGGTTTTGCCGATTAATACCATCTAGTCAATAAGCTCAAGTTACAATATGTTTCTAGTTAGCATTGTCTATCTATATATAGTTAGTTTGATGGGAGGACTAACATGCTTAAATTAATAGGTATTCTGTAAAACACAAACACAAAGGGGAAATGAATTGCGAACTGCCTCTATAGACTCTTGGACAACTTTGCAAACTTATGTAATTTATAAATATTTTTAAGCACTTTACACTAGTAGAAAAACTGTCTTTCATTCGCATCCTCCTAGAGCATTTGTCCCGGTTACTCCACGAACAGGGACTAATGCTCGCATTTGTCCCGGTTCGAGGGGCCCGAGCGACGCACGGGAGACAGGGCATACGTCCCGGTTTGTAAGGGACCATTCGTCCCGGTTTGTAATACGAACCGAGACTAAAGGTTAGCCCCAGACACGTGGCATGCCGCACACCTTTGGTCTTGATTCGTATTACGAACCGGGATGAATAGTCCGCCAATAAATGCGCCTCCCTAGCCAGCCCCCTCCCTCTGTTTTTTCTCTTGGTGGAAGGAGTAAGGTGTGTGTGCTAGTTTTTTTCCTATGCACATTTGGTGTTCGACAAAATGTCTGAGAGAATCATACGTTTGATTTCACACAAAACAAAAATGATATGAGGTGCCCGAGCCACACTTAAGACTTTCTCCTCTTTCTTTCCTTCTTGATCGAGGTTAGCAACCTTATCCTTCATCTGTCATTGATATAATAATGCATGTGTCGACGTAAAGTGGTCATCTATTCATGATGTTCTGTAATGATGCAGATGAACCGACGAGGATGGATGTACGGTGACCGATGTGAATCCGTGTACATTCAAGGCGTGGATAAATTTATCGATGTGGCTACGACAAAGAAAGATAATGGATTTATGCGTTGTCCATGTGTTCAATGTCGGAACATCAAGGATTAATCTTCCTCGAAAATCATTCGCGGCCACCTGGTTCGGATAGGTTTCATGCCCAGCTATAATTGCTGGACCAAGCACGGAGAAAGAGGGGTTATTATGGAAGACAATGAAGAAGAAGAGGATGATGACAACTATTGTCATATGTTCCCTAAATACGATGATACTACAATGGAAGAGAATGAAGAAGAAGGAGGTGAAGAACGAGCATCAGATGATCCCGTTGATGATCTTGGTCGAGTCATTTCTGATGCAAAGCGAGACTGTGAAATAGAGAAGGAGAAGTTGAAGTTGGAGGGCATGTTAGAGGATCACAAAAAATTGTTGTACCGAAATTGCGAAGATGGCAGCACAAAGCTCGATACCACACTGGAATTGCTGAAATGGAAGGCAAAGACTGGTTTATCTGACAAGGGATTTTAGAAGTTGCTGAAAATAATGAAACCGAAGCTTCCAAAGGATAACGAATTGCCCGAGAGTACTTACGAAGCAAAGAAGATTCTCTGCCCTCTAGGATTAGATGTGCAAAAGATACATGCATGCATAAATGACTGCATCCTTTACCGCGGTGAGGAGTACGAGAATTTAGATAAATGTCTGGTATGCACTGCACCGCGGTATAAGATCAGACGAGATGACCCTGGTGATGTTGATGGCGATGACGAGCCCCCCAGGAAGAGGGTTCCTGCTAAGGTTATGTGGTACGCTCCTATAATACCAAGGTTGAAACGTCTGTTTAGAAACAAAGAGCATGCCAGGTTGTTGCGATGGCACAATGAAGACCGTAAGAAAGACGGGAAGTTGACACACCCTGTTGATGGGTCGTAGTGGAGAAAAATCGAGAGAGAGTTCCCAGACTTTGCAGGTGACACAAGGAACTTATGGTTTGGTCTAAGTACAGATGGCATGAATCCTTTTGGTGAGCAGAGCTGCAGTCACAGCACCTGGCATGTGACTCTATGTATCTACAACCTTCCTCCTTGGCTGTGCATGAAGTGTAAGTTCATTATGATGTCAGTGCTTATCCAAGGCTCGAAGCAACCCGGCAACGACATTGATGTGTACCTAAGGCCATTAGTTGAAGAACTCTTACAGTTGTGGGGAAAACCAGGTGTACGTGTGTGGGGTGAGCACGAATAGGAGCCATTTGACCTACGAGCGCTGCTTTTCATAACCATCAATGATTTTCCTGCTCTTAGTAACCTTTTAGGACAAATAAACAAGGGATACAAGGCATGCACACACTATTTAGATGACACTGAAGCTACATATTTGCATAAATATAAGAAGGTTGTGTACCTGGGGAATCGTCGGTTTCTTCTGATCAATCATCAAGTAAGAAAGAAAGGCAAGCATTTCAAAGGTGAGGCAGATTATCGGAAGAAGCCTGACCTCCCTACTGGTGATGATGTATTTGGTATGGTCAAGGACATAGAAGTAATTTTTGGAAAGAGTCCTGGCGGTCAACCTGTTCTGAATGACGCCACTACCGGACACGCGCCCATGTGGAAGAAGAAATCTATATTTTGGGAGCTACCTTATTGGAAAGTCCCACGTGTCCGCTCTTCAATCGACATGATGCACGTGACGAAGAATCTTTGCGTGAACCTGCTAGGCTTCCTAGGCGTGTATGGAAAGACAAAAGATACACCAAAAGCACGGGAGGACCAACAACGTATGAAAGACCCACAAAACATGCATCCACAGAACAAGACGGATAAAGGGCGTCACTTAAGTCCTGCCAGCTATGCTCTTACGAAAGCAGAGAAGGAAATCTTTTTTGAAGTCCTTTAAAGTATCAAGGTGCCGTTTGGATTCTCATCTAACATAAATGGGATAATAAATATGGCAGAGAAAAAATTCCAAAACCTGAAGTCTCATGACTATCACGTGATTATGACGCAGTTGCTTCCGATTGCATTGAGGGGGCTTCTACCGGAAAATATTCGAGTACCCATTATGAAGCTATGTGCATTCCTCAATGCAATATCTCAGAAGGTTCCGCCCGCCAGGCGGCCATCACAAACCACTTCTACCTAGAGCTCACACTAGAGCAGCGGATGGATCCCCATTGGGATCCCGACAACTACGACACCTGTAATGCATTCTTTGCTAACCGGCAGGAAAGAGAGCTCGCTAGGTACGAGGGTGACGGCCCACCCTCGGTGAACTACAATTAAACCGGTCATCGCCTGTGGTGGGTGAACCGGACTATCGCCGGTGTGATGCGCTACATCGCTGAGGGAGATCGTCCTCGCCTGCGGTACCCACACTTGCACCCGCCGCAAAGCCACAATAAGGGTGGATATGGTGAAGGCCATGAAGCGGCATCGTCATCCGGAGCCCTCCCCAAGGCCATGCATCCGAGGCCGGAGTGGCAGGTGCGCCCAGAATATGTCATGGTTCATGGTCCCCGGTTCCCCCCTACACAAGCTGGGGAAGGGCTGATGATCCCTGGAATATGCTATAGCGACGATGACGAAGATGATTCGGAAGATGACCCTAAAGCTATGTACTATAGGGCTAGACATGATTATGACTAAATCCATTGGCTAGGACGAATGGTTCGTCTGTGTACCTGATGGCTCTGTGTATGGCACCTAGAAAAGTGCTGGTGCGGTGTTGATGTAGAGCTTGTTGGGAACCCTAAGAGGAAGGTATGATGAGCACAACAGCAAGTTTCCCTCAGTTATGAAACCAAGGTTTAATCGAACCAGTAGGAGCAAGGAAACACCCCAAACGTGTTACTAGCTGAGCTTTGGCAGGGCGCACTACCGGTGCTAGTAGCAACGTAGAGACCTGCACAACACAACCACATAACTTTGTCCCCAACTTGCGATGAGGTTGTCAATCTCACTGTGTTTTGCAGAAAACAAAGGATTAAACGTATCGAATGAAAAGAATTAATAGTTTGCAGAAAGTAAACACAAAGCAGTAAACAATTTATAGATTGTATGTAAAGAAAAGGACCGGGATCCATAGTTCACTAGAGGTGGCTCTCCTTAGATAGATAACATGCTGGGTGAACAAATTACAACGGGGCAATTGACAAACATCGGGAAAGCAATACATGAATATACTAATCATCTTGACTCCTTTGAGATTCGATTGGGCATTACAACATTATACATAGACCGCCATCCAACTGCATCTATGACTAATAATCAACCTTCAGGTTATCATCCGAACCCCCTCCAGTATTAAGTTGCAAGCAACAGATTATTGCTTTACGAATCAAGTGTAAAGTAAACAATACGATTGTTCTATGAACAAAGGATTGTTGTTTTCTCCCTAATAGCAACAAAGACATCTAGTACATTAGAGATTTCATCACTTCCTGCATTATCGAGGCATGAACCCACTATCGAGCATAAATACTAACTCTTGGAGTTGCTAGCATCTACTTGGCCAAGCTAGCTACTAACAACGGAAAGCATGCAAGATCACAAATAACAAAGACATGATAGAATCAATAATCAATCTGAAATAGCATCTCAATATCCATCGGATCCCCGCAAACACAACATGCAGAATTACAAATAGATGATCTTGATCATGAACGGAGCTCACAAGATCTAGACACGAAAGCACAAAGGAGGAGAACCAGCCATCTAGCTACTACATGGATCCGTAGTCCAAGGATGAACTACTCACGCATCACACCGGAGGCTTGCATGGTGATGAAGAAGGCCTCTAGGGTGAATTCCCCTCTCCGGCAGGGTGCCGGGAAGAGCTTCAGATCCCTCCCGATCTAGGGATGGAGATGACGACGGCTACAGACTCTTTCGTGGATTTTTTGATCGGGCCCTTAGGGTTTTCTCCCGAGGGCATCTTATAGGCGGAAGGAGAGGCCGAGGGGGTGCCAGGGGCCACCACACCACCCCCTAGCACGGGCCAAGCCTGGCCGCGCGGCCAGGTGGTGTGGTCGGCCTCTGGCCCCTCTCTGTCTCGTATTCTGGCATCTGATGACTTTCGGAAAAATAGGCACTTTGGCTTTTGTCCCATCCAATTCCGAGAATATTTATTTTCTGACTTTCCTGGAACCAAAAACAGCAGAAAACAGGCAGCTGTCACTGTGGCTCTTGTTAATAGGTTAGTCCAAGAAATCATATGAAAAGTAATCCAAAGTGTGGACACAACACAAGAAAGTGGATAAAACCAAGCATAGAACATAAAAAATTATAGATACATTTGCAATGTATCAGTACCCAAGATTGTCGAGAGATCCACTGTTTTCATTCTCTAATGCATTTTTATTTGAAAATGGCAAAATGGAAAATAGTTTGGACAACTATTTTAGGAAACAGAAAATGGTTCTGCATTAGTTATTCAAATTCAAACACTTTTCATGTTGAAAGTTATTTCAAATTCAAATTTTAACCATTTTAGAAATTTCAAATTTAAATCATTTCAAATTTAAACCATTTCAAATTTAATAGTTTGAATCTTAGAATAATTATTTTATAAGACAGAAAGTTTTTTCAATTTCAAATCATTTCAAATGTGAACACCTAAATAAGAAATAAGGCAAAAACATCTGAAAAGTTTGAAAAACTTTTGAAAAAAGGACTTTTAGTCTTGGTTGGTGCCACCAACCAGGACTAAAGGTCCTCTGCGCGCGCCGCTTTGGTGACCATCATACGTCCCGGTTGGTGGCACCAACCGGGACTAAAAGGTCTGTAGTCTTGGTTGGTGGCTCCAACCGGGACGAAAGACCAGAGCATATGTCCCGGTTGGAGCCACCAACCGGGACGAAAGGTCCTCCCGTATATGACCCCCTGTCCGTGTTCCTCTCCTTCTCCATCTCATATGCAGCTAAGTCCAGCCCCCCGACGTGAAGGAGCTCTCAGGCGCCGCCTCGATTCCGCACGCCGGCAGGCTGCTCGAGCTCGCCATCCGCCGCGGCTGCCCTGGCTACCACCACCGTCGTCCGTAGCCACCGCCCACCACCACCAGACCGTGCCACCACCACTGGACCACCCCGCCCCACTGCACTCACGCCAAGGCCCCCATCGCATACAACATGCCACCGCCTCCTCCTCAGACCGCTGGCCGCTCTCAAGGCCCCTCATCCTCACAAGCATGTAAGTTCTCTGCCACCTTGACGTGCACCACCCAACTGCTTCTCTCTGTTTAATTAGTTTAGGGTAATTAGTTATTAGTTATCAGTTATTAATTAGTTATTAGCTATTAATTAGTTAGGGTAATTAGCTATTGTTATTAATTAGTTATTAGCTAGGGTAATTAGTTATTAATTAGTTATTAGCTAGGTTAATTACTTTAGTTTAATTAGTTATTAGCTAGAGTAATTATTAGTTAGAGTTCTAGGGTTTGCTAGGGTAATTAGTTAGAGAATTATGGTTAGTTAGTAGTAGTAGTAGTAGTAGTAGTAGTAGTAGTAGTAGTGATGGCACCCGCTAGGTTCGGGGCCGTGTCCGGCCCCCCATACCCGCCCCGTTTAATTATTCGGGTCTCATATTTTACCTGACCCGCGACCCGGCTGGGTTTCAGGCCCCAACGGGTACCCGCTAGCGCGTGAGACGGGAGCGACGCTAGCGCATGCAGATGTAGTTGGTGAAAATGGACGCGTGCATGCATGTGTTGTCTCTATGACTTCATATTCCACCACGTGCATGTGATATGTGTTGTATGCATGCGTGGCCACGTGGGACGTGTCGTTAGGCATAGGATTATTAAGGATATGGGTTTGCCACCTTCAAACCCGCTCCGTTAGACTTGGCGGGTCTAACTTTTTATCAAACCCTCCCCGTCTAAGGTGGGACCCGCCGGGTTTGCGGATTGGCCTGGGCCTACGCGAGGGGAAGGTTGGAACTGTAGCAGAGGGAGAGGGAGGAGGAAGAGAGGAAGAGATGGCGCATAGGCACGTGCACAACTTCTTATTAGATTACTATGAAGAGATGGCACAGCCGGCGTTTGAGGTTAGGGACGGGTGCGGCAACACACACCATATAGGGATAATGGACGGGCACGGCAACGGTCGCGGCAACACGCGCCATATAGGGACGATGGACGGGCACGGCAACGCACGCCATATATTAGGGTTTCTTCGAATTACAGTTTATATCGCTAGCCCGTCAAATCTTTCCTACCTAACCTCCTTGCTTGGCCGCTTCGACTCATCCGCTTTTCCCCTTTTGCAAAAATATTGAACCCAGAGACGAAGAAAAGAAATTGCGCTTGAGGATATGATCAACAAGGGAGGACATATCGATAACGATGTGACCTCACTATATTTGAACAACTCCGGTGAGGGAGATCCCGGTTTCGACCGAACAGACGGCTCCGATGAGGGAGAAGCCGGCGAGGTGCATATATATATATTAATTAATTAAGCCTTTGTTGTCTATATACATATATATGTTAACGCTCTTTCTTATTTTAGCCCTCCGGATCGAGCAAATCTTCTGCAAAGAATAAACGAGGCCCAACCAGAAAGTTGGGAGACCATGAAAGGTACAGGATCGAAGAAGTCGCTCTAGACGGTGAACCGAAGGCTCCCATTGATGCTGCAAATAAATTGATAAGGCAATGCGGAGTTATTGTTAGGGACTACATCTCGATCACCGTTAGAGAATGGAAGAGGTCGTCAAAGGATCCAGAGTCTCTATATGTCAGTGACTTAGCCAAAGATACTCTTTGGAAAAATCTCATGGTTAATTTCACCCTACTGACGTTAGAGGTGTATTCAGATGAGTACGGTCCAGATGAGGAGATTCCAACTCAGGAGGAACTACAGAAACACATGGAGCAAAAAGTCAAGGAGTGGGCTCTTAAGAAGATGGCCCAGGAATTCAACAACTAGAAGAAAAGATTGCACCATGACTTTGTCATGAAAGAGAAGACTCCGGATTTCACTGGAGCGTATGAGAAGATAAAAGACTACTGGGCTAATTTTGTGCCGTACAAGACATCGGCGCCAACTAAGAAAATGTCTGAAACGAATAAGCAAAATGCTGCTAAAAAGCAGTATCACCATACTATGGGGCAAGGTGGCTACAAGGCTAGCAAGCCTAAGTGGGAGAAATTCGAGTCCGACCTGATGGCTAAAGGGATCACCCTAGAGCCATACAATTGAATCGAACGGGTAAGGAATTGGTTTTACGGGCATGGGGGCACGTTGGACTCAGAAGGGAAGTGCATATATAACATAAGACATAAAGAAACACCCATACCCATCGAAGACATTAGAAATGTAGTAAAGGTTGTTGAAGATGGGGAGTTCATTCCCGATAGAGAGAATGACGAGCTCGCACTCGCCCTTGGGAACAAGGAACATGAGGGACGAACACGAGGCACAGAAGGCTCCAAACCATGGAACCTTGGGTTTCCTAACATCCGGAAAAAAATATCCTGATAGAAGCTGTCAATGGAGAAAGGAAAGGGAGGAAATTGAAGTAATGAAGCAGACAGACCGGATGCGCGACATAGAACAACAATTAAAGCAACATCAGAATCAACTGGACAAACTTAGCCAGCAAGCTACCGGCCCATCTCAGCGGCACATGGTAGACGAAGCTGCCTTCGATGCTACCGGCCCATCCACTAATCGAAAAAGAAGCGTGGCTTCCACCGAGCTCCCCGGTGATGATGATGATGCTGATGCACCGGCGATGGTTGCTCATCGCTACCCAGTGGATGATATCATGGAGATGACACACTATGAGCTGCATGTGAAAGTTGTAAACATAACCTTCAAGGTGGAGGTCGGCTATGCCTTACCATTAGTTGGACCGGTACCAACTTACCATTGTTGTCTGGTTCCATAGGGCTACGCTATTGCCGGGGTGGGTGAAGTTATGGATGGATTCGTGTAGCTCAAGCTTGACTACCCTGCAGGTGAAGGGGATGTGACTGAGCTAGGAGAAGAAAAAAGCATGACCATTCTATGGCGAAAGGAACACATCGTGCTTTCAAATCGGACGCCAAGGCCATCCACTCCTCAGAGCACAACTCCATCTTCGTCACAGCCTCACCCGTCTCCAGTGCATCAGCCATCTTCACCGCCATGTCAGCCGTCTCCAGCACGGTCGTATTCGCCGTCGCGTCAGTCGTCTCTTCCCCTCACAAAAGTACAAAAGGGTCAGGGCCAAAAGCGAAAGAGTAACCGATCACCGAAGTGTCTACCGGAGCCCCTCCAAAAACTACCAAAGGTTGCTCCCAAGAGAGATTACAACTATACTGAAGAGGAGAATACGGTGATCGCAAAGGCCCAAACGAAACAGTAGTTTGATATCCTTAAGCGGTCGAAAGAGCCACCGCTCCCCAGCACTAAAGAAGAAAAAGGCAAAGTGCAAAAAGTGTTGAAGACCCTTCATCAACCCAAGCCAAGGCAGTCATCAGACTATGACCGCTCTATTGTCAAATCACATCAGTCAATGGTGCGGTCAAAGAGCACTAATGCAAGCGGGAATTCAGTTCTCCAGCTCGGTTTGTAGAAAAACAAGGAATGCCCCCCGCTCAAAGTGATTTCTGATACCATGGTGGAGTCGAGCAAAGCTGCGAACGAGCAGTATGATCCAGAAATTGTTGCAATCAGATGGAGAAGCGGCCGCTGCTCAAGGTATGACTATTGCTCATTACTTAGAACAGTTAGATTTCCCCTTGGCTGAGGAAGCATAGAATTACGAGTTCGGGAAATCTCTCGTCAGACCTAAGGACATCAAGTATCTACCAACAAAAATACGAAGATTGCATAATTGGTACATTAAAGCCACAAAGGAAGGGGCAAACTAGATAGTGATCGGAGTTCGAAACGAGCATTACGGGTATGGAGATTCCCAGATATTGATTGAATTTCCTGAACTACATTAGTTTTTCAATCAAGACGCCCTCGACAAATCGATCGTCAGTGCCTATTGTCTGTAAGTATTATTTCTCTAATAATTAAGTCTCTAGTTAGCTCACCTCGTTTATATCGCATGTATAATCATACTCACTATATTATGCAGACTGAAGATTCTCGAATGCAGAAGAGGACAAATCTATGACATTGGGTTCATTGACCCATATTGGATTCATGACCTTACTGTGAAACTTAATCCCAAGGACATAGAGGATAAAATTGTAATGGCTCTAAGGTTTCAAGAACCAAAAGAGAAATATTATTACCTTACAACTTCGAGTGAGTGTTATTGTCTTGTACATATTCTATTTCGCTTACTCGGTGTTAAGTGTATAATTGATGAGTTATGCATGCGCAGATTCCATTATATTCTGCTAATCATTCAACCTGACAATGGAGTAGTACAAGTCATGGACTCTAAACGTAAACCCCTTGAGAAGTGGTCCCCCATGCAGAATATGCTCCAGCGGTAATTTCAGTCATTATGACACTATATCGGCAACTTTTGTTCATTTACTAATATCAAGTAATTAATAACTTATTTTATTCATTTTCTTTGCCGGGCAGCGCTTGGAAACAATTCACCAACAAGGCTAAGGGTGCCTGGAAAGAGAAGCTTACATTTAAACCACTAAATGTGAGTACTACTAGCTAGATCCACGCATCTTTTTGATTCTAGTTTCGGTACCATTATCATGCTTAATTATTATTATTTTGATTGAACTTTGTTCTCGTAAAGTGTCTGAATGCAGGCAGATGGAAATAACTTATGTGGATACTATGTCTGCGAGTTCATTCGCCAGACGACCTGTGAGAATGGCAGAAATTTAAAACAACTTCAAGTATGTAAACAATATTCAGAACTTTGATTTATTACCATTAATTATGTTTAGTTTCATTCATATATATTGACTCATTCTTTTAAATTAGATCGAACGGTTGCGGAACCATCTTCTACCAAAGGATCGCATACAAGCAATCCAAGAGGAAATTGCGGGATTCTTAGATGCAGAGGTCCTAGATCTAAAAGGAGAATACTATCGAAAGATTATGATAATGTAATAGGGATCATAAAAGACTTTATATTGTATATATGCATGAATGTAATATATTCGATACTTGCTGTGTAATATAATCGGGAGATGTTTTGTAATATAATGGTTCCCTTTGACACTTACCTCAACATGTGAGGAATGCTCGTCCTCATAGTAGATCAACCTCGCATCATCTACTATGAGGACGAGCATTCCTCGCAACATAATACTGGGTAAGAGTCACAAAATAAATGCTGCCCCAAACATAAAAAGAAAATAGATAAATGGGAAACAAAATAAATGAAAATATATATAAAAAATCTCTGTCGTGGAACAAAAAGTGTCCAAAATGCTGCCGCGGCTAAGACCCTTTGATCCCGGTTCGAATTACGAACCAGGACAAATGCCCCCTCCCTCCCCCCCACCCCCCGCGCGCGTGACAACCAGCGGCCACGTGGACCACCCTTTTTTCCCGGTTCGCAGTCCAACCGGGACTAAAGGGTTGGGGCTTTAGTCCCGGTTGCCCGGGACGGTGCAATCGGGACTAAAGCCCTTTACAAACCGGGACAAACTGCCCGTTTTCCACTAGTGTTAGCAATAGTTTACTGATGTACTTTCCATTTTAGCTCCAACTTGTGCTTACATTTTAAGAAACCACCTATATGTTAGGTTACACATGCACCCCTACCTCCGCTGGAACTTATGGTGCCTGGATGCAATGTCTATTTTCTTTCTGGCTGGCTGGCAGCATATTAGTCAACTATAAGAATATATGTTTTTGATCTTTTGCTGGTCAATTCATGTATATCGACTTTGAGCGACCCTTGATTTGTAATAACTTTGGATATTAGACTTTTTAACAAAAATATGTGAATCAATTGATGCAGAAGCTGGATTAGTTATTCCTCTTTTCCAAGAAAAATATTCTAGAAAAACAGTGTAGCACAATATATTCTAGAAAAACAGTGTAGCCCCATGATCATGTAATGGTCGTGCGGTGGATGGGCACATACGTTCAACCGGTCGATAGGAGCGACACCCCTGACCGAATTTAAGACGGACGTACAGCAATGGCTTTCGGAATGCGACACCCAACTCCCCCAACCACCAAATAGGCGCCAAATCAGCCGCACATTCGCCTGCGACGGCTACCCGCCATAAATCCTCCAGCGCCCAACCGCCGTCCGAGCTGATCACCAGCTAGCTATTCCCACTTTTCCTCACCGCCATGCCGAGTCCGGCACGCCACTCGCACCACCACCCATGGCGGACGCCGCGCCCACCAAACCCATCGTCAAAGGTTCATCCAAGCCGGCCGTCGTCTATGGTGCCGCCAAGACCAAGGCCAGAACCAAGCCCGTCTTGGACACCGACGCAGATGCCGTGGAAGGGCATGCCGTCGACGCCGAAAAGCCAGCCCACAGGAGTCAGCTGCTGCGGCGCGCGTGCTGCGTTCTGGTCGCGCTCACCGCGGTCACCGCCGTGGTGATCCTCGTCCTGTCGCTCACCGTTTTGAAGGTGCGGGACCCCGACATCACCATGGACTCCGTCGCCGTCGAGCGCTTCCACGTGGACCTCGGTTTGCCCTTGCGGATCAACGCCACCCTGTCCGCGGCGATCGTGATCCGGAACCCCAACTACGAGTCCATGCGGTTCGGCGCGAGCACCACGGAGATCTTCCTCGACGGCTTACCGGGCCGCGTGGGCCTCGGCAGCGCGCCGCCTGGGGAGGCGTCAGCGCGGGGCGCGAGCACCGTGAGCGCCGGCATGGACGTGTTCCTGGACAGAGTGGCGCCGGCGGTGGTCGAGGAGGTGCTGTTCGGCCGCGGCGAGGTGCGGCTCACGAGCCGGACAGCAGTGGACGGCAGGATCAGCGTTCTCGGCGGGCTGTACGGGCGCCGCACCGTGCGCGTGGCCATGCGGTGCCGCGTCGTGCTGCACGTGTCGGCGGTGGTCGTTGTGGCGGGCTCGCCGTCGTGCATCGCGGACTTTGGCCGCTGAGATACGCCCAAGCCTGTCCTTGAAAAAAAAAAGATACGCCCAAGCCAAGAGCAAGCTTGTCTGCCATGTCACGCCTAATAATTCTACCTGACAGCCTCTTAGTTATGTTTTCGTGGCATGTATACGTACCATTTTTTCTAACTTTCAGCTGAGTAAATCGTATATGATTGAGAGGAGCGTATCATTTACCGATCACATATTGCACACACAACTCGTTGTTTTTGATGTTTCGGTCGATTTTCATATTGAGAAAATAACACTCCTAACTACTAGGAGTGGCCAAGCAATCTCTAATGTTCGGCGTGAATAAAAAAAATAGGAATTTCCATATATAAGTTATCCCTATAAATATTTTTTTCTATAGCAAATGATTTCTACAAAGTTGCTAAAATGCCCAACATTCCAACATATATTGGATAATAAATTGTCTACTCAGAAATAAAAATTCCCGAATCCAAGATGGAGAAACGTAAACAGAAAAAACACATCCCCTAAGATGCTTATCAAGAAAGTATTCCCTGGAGCTCTCTACTAAGTTATTTAAACACAATAGGATATATGTCGTCACATCTAAATAATTTATAGTTTTTTAAGTGGAATAATTTCATCTGTCGAGTAATGAAATGTTGTCTTTTTCCACTTTTCTTAGATCTAAAAGGGAACGAATTCAAAGAGATGTTACTTGGTGGGAACATCTCAAATTTAACGCAAGAGCAAAAAAAATCAACTAAAATTTAGTAACAAACGTATTATTTCAACATTCAATGTACCGCAAGGGTTTTATACTAAATACATGTTAGAATTATAACATAGAGCATTATATCATCATACATAACAACACCTTTGATGTGGCTAATTTTATTAATCATCTCAAACTTACATATGAGTTATGTTTGTTTGTAAAAGACTAAAAAAAGAGGTAAAAAAGGTTGGTACAAATAATTGCAAGTTGTTATTTTTAGTAGAGGAAATATCACATAACATCACATGTTTGTGACTTCTTTGCACAAAACTACCGGTTGTTCTTTTCTTTGCATAGAACATCATGTTTTCCTGTAATTTTTGCACAGAACACATAAAGCATCATTAGCGATCTTAACAGTTGATTAGTGGACTGGGCCCACTCTCCGAGGAAATAGCACGGAACACCACATGTTGGTGACTTCTTTGCACAAACCACATGTTGCCTTTTTTTGCACAGAACACCAGATTTCGCCGCAAGTTTTGCACATAGCACGCAAAACATCATTAGTGGTTTTAACAACTGATTAGTGAACCAAGCCCACTCTCCTGATGCCCATGGCGACCTGTCTGGTCTGGTCAGACTAAGGTACTGATGCATCGAGCGACGGTTGCTGCTGCGTGTCGACGGGCGGCGGCGGATGTACGCACCGACGATGACCACTCCCACCGACGACGACGATAGCCACAGGCGACAAGGATGGGGAGATGGAGGTAACCAGCGAGCGACCATTCTGCAATTTTCTTCTCCTCTGTTTTGTACACCAAAAAGAGTACTACCCCTATCCTGACTCAGAATACTAAATATTATCTAGATGTATTATTAATCTAGATTACTCCCTCTGTGCAAAAAAAGGCAACATGTGGTTTTGTGCAAAGAAACCAACACGTGGTGTTATGTGCTATTTTCTCTTTTTAGTAATATTAAAATTAAAAACGTAGTAGATTACCGCAAGAGCTGGCCGCGTAGTGCCGCATCACGCTGCATGTGCCCATCGTTGATGTCGTCGCAAACTCGCCATCACGTCTCGCGACTTTATATCGTTGATGGAAGACATTGGATGAGCAGTCAAACTTGGCAGCGATGTCATGCCAAGTGTCGTGGAAGTGGGGTACTGACTTCCAAGGCAAAAAGATGGCGTGATGTCATGATTTGCTCATAGTAGTTTCTATTATCATTTTTGATCATAAGATCATTCATTGACATGTGAGGCAAATCTGACAGCTATTGTTTACTAAATTTCAGCTTGTAATTCTTGTATAATAAGACTCGTATCTAAGCACAAATTGCACCTATTAAAATGTTGCACTTCATATCAAAACAACTAGGATGTCTATACTATTGGCATGAAGACAAAAAAGGAATTGCTATTTTCAAATTCCCTGAAAAAATAGTTATCTCTATGTCAAACTTAGTTGTTTGGAACTTCCAAAAATTGGTAGCTTCATAGCATATGCTAGACAAAAAAAACTCCTGATTTTTGTCTTAAAATATATTAGACATAAATATCTTAGATGGACATGCTTTACTACACTTCTTCTCGTCTATTGTTTATGGTACATGATCCCTTTTCATCTTATCACCCAGCCTAGCGACTTTGCAAGCATTAAACTGTTATGGCAGAGCGCTTCATTTCTAGGCACAACACTCCATAGTACTGGCGCTGGTTCCATACTGATGTGGACGAGTACTCCGTATAAGGCTGTTCATAACGCTAAATAACTTAGACTAGTAACATGCACATGCTACTAGTTGATGTTACTACGCTTTATAATGGGTGATAACATGTAAGTGGTGTCATACAATTAATTAGGTTATAGACTCATATAGTTTTGATATGTGTGATGTTATGGTAACTAGTTAAGTCACTGTCTCTCTCTTTTTTTTCATTAATTATCATGTCATGTCACCAATTTGCTTAGTTGGCATTGCATGTATATGCATATTAGGCTGGTCATAGTGGAGAGTAACATGGGCTAGTAACATGCATAAGTTACTAGTTTATTTACAACTTCATAGTGGAGAGTAACATACAAATGGTGTCATGCAAAGTATCATTTATGAGGTGATAGACTCATTTCGCCTTGATATGTGTGATGTTACAATAACTAAATATGTTACTCCATCTCCCTCTCTCTTTGTTAACTAACTGCTACATATGCAATTTTGCTGAGTTGGACCTTTAGTTACTCTTGAAGTTATTTGCACTATGACTAGCCTTACTATCTAAGTTACTCCCGCTATGACTAGCCTAAAAGGGAAAATGTCTACCTCGCTGTGAATCTACTTATATCTTGCCTTCGGATGGTCTTCCTTTGCACGACATGATTGCTACGGCTTCTTTTGTCCACACAGGTACAAATCGGGTCTATTAAGGTCTCTTTTCGCACATGAAAGGTACTTCCCGTGTATGTCATGGAAGATCGCTAATGCCGCAAAATTTTGACCCGATGGCCCCAACAGGTTCCTTTGCAGGGACATCACACATAGAAAATTTTCTAGAATCATAAAAAATATGACGCACACGGCTCGCCATAGGGAAACCGTTTTCTTTGTGGCGAAGTATACTCATGATTACTTCCCCATAACGTGTGTGTCTTTTGATAGCAATGTTTTGACCAGCTTTCACGGTTTCTCTTTTGTGCCCTTACTCAAACGGTGAGTCATTAATCATAGTTTATAGAGTTCTTGAGGTCATGTCTCCTAGTATTCCGTTCAAAATGTGTGCAGCCTCTTCTCGCCCCTCAGCGTGCTACACGTTGGGGATGATGCAGCTTCCCGGACGTGAACAATAAAGCCACGTGCCACCGCCATCTTGGCACACACCAGGGCTACGGTAGATACACTTCGATATGGCCCACATAAAAAAAGACTTCTCTTCTTTATGCGCGTGCTCATGGTGCAGCTTTGCCGTGTTGAGCAGGCCTCTCCTATGGTGGAGGAGGAGAAATCAACTCTGACTGGGAAGGAGGAGCACCGCTCCTACCGCTTGACATATCGGCGGCTCCTCCCCTCGTACTCGACCAGCTGGTCCTGCTCGGAAGGCGAATGCGAAATGAATTTGGAGGATGACGAGGACACGATGACAATGACACCAGAAGATAATTCGCCGCAGCTTGAATGATAGGAGAAGGCTGGGCGTTAGGACGAAGATGAGGATGAAAGAATTACATGTCTATGTTGCAATAAATCCTAAGTAATCTAGTAAAGCTAAAAAAGATTTGTTTTGATTTATAAATGATAAAGGAAAATACAATCCTTTTATTCAAATACAAGAGAAATGATTTGATAACCCTTTGATAAAACTTATTTCTAGAAATACTAAATTTACTTAGAATCTCCATGTTAGCATTTTTCTAGGATAGTGGTTTGATTTTCATACACAAAAGTGATTTTTATTTATTTTTCTTATCTCATTAAGAGATTTCATAGTTTTAATATTAAGTTATATTGTATTTAACTCAAACAAGTAATGTTATATTTTTCCTATGTAGATATTATTTTTGTGATCAATTTGATATATCATATGAATTTTTAGGATTTTTCTACATTTTTGTAGGACTTGAAATATTCAGAGGGTATTTTGGTAATTGCCTTATATTTTAATCAATTTCTTTTCTAATTCTACCTTTTAACTAGGCCTAGCCCACACAATAGCCCACCAGGCCACCGGTTGGGCGCAACCCAATCCTACCGAGTGACCCTTGGCTCGGCCATTCCGGCCCAGCCCACTCTCTCTCTCGTACTCGTCCTCATTCCTCTCTCCTCTCTAGCGACTCCATGGCGTCTTTACCCTCTCCCTTGATTCCGGCGAGTACGGTCATTAGGATCGCTGACGTTGGTGGCAAAAGCTTTGCTGGGCTCTGATCTACATCCTACTCCCTCTTGATTTGTTATTCTCGCCTCAAAGCTCCCAGCCCCAACCCCGGAACCCTAGTTCTCTCCTCTGGCTCGAGCCAACGCTGACTAGCTTCGGTGTCTCTTTCCACTGGTGTGGTTCCACCTCATTTTGCTTCTCCACCAAACTCCTCTACTCCAGCCTCTTATATCCGGTGGGGCGGCGGTGCTTGACCGCAACCCCGGTTCCCCGACTCATGGTGTTTTCCCCCAGTGTGGGTGATGGTGTTGGTGACGTAGTGATGCGGGTGCTGCACGCGCAAGCTTGGCATGGTGCATCGTAGTGGCTTGGTGCGGAACTGTGCTGCGGCACTCCCCATACTATGGTGTCATGGCCCTATCGCCGGCGAGCCAACAGCTCCTTTGACCGTTCTAGACAACGACCACGCCTTCCTCACCAGCAAGCTTATACTTGCCAAAGGTAAGCACCACCTTCCCCTTCTTCCTTGGTACTTCCGTTTCTCTCTCAACTGCGATCTTGGCCTCACCAAGATATCGGTGGATATTCATATTTGAGCACTATGTCCTTGACTATCTGGTTGATCCATCTCTGCATAACTAGATTGATAGTACTAATTATATCATGGTTGTAGATTTTGCAAAGTACTTGGTAACTCCATGATTTGATATTGTGATATCATTACACTCACTGCTCACACAACAGTGATCCTGTAGCTAATACAATTTCTTATACAACTTTGTTGTTACCAGATCTAGCAATGTTCCTTTGGTTCACTGTTGTGTGATTACTAGACTTGTTCTAGTGTATTACTTGATTTTAGTACTGGGAATTTGAAAGATTCTAATGGTGCTAGTTCTATGTTTTGTCCCACATTTTCCAGTTGGTTGAGCTAGGATTGGCCTTGCGAAGTATATTTGGTTTCAAATTAGATGTTTGGATTCAATCTCTGTAGGATGCTCTACTGATTGAAATAATGTGGTATTTTCAATATTTTGCCAAAATGGCAGTAATTAATCTGATATGATTCCTAGGGTTATAATCTTTACTTAGGAAAATGGTTTGAAATACCAGTTGCTTACAAATGATGTTGGCTTGCAAAGTAAATAGTGGCTTGCTGATCCTTTATTCAATAATGGCTTAAGGTTTACTTGGTAATGATTCCTAGGCGATTTACCTAAGGAAAATGATTGAAAGGTATGCCCTGCTTTCTTGCAAAGAAAGTTATGTTCTTTAGGAACATTACTGGCTAGTGATATATCTGTCAAGTAACTTTGTTCTTTTTCATTGGTGGCATCTGCTGCCCTGGCTGCTGGCGTGGTGCCTCCGCACATGGAGTGTGCATAATAGTAGCTAGGTAACATGACCTCAAGCTTCGGAGATTTTTCCTAGGCCAATGATGCAACAACTGAGGCCCATAATCACTTTAAGATTAGAACAAGTACTTAATTTGCCTTTTACTAGTTCTAGGGTGAGTTAGTGTAGCACATCTACACTGATCTGAGAGCTCCTTCTCACCCAAACCATTTTTTGGGGAAAAATATGGTAAATATAGATACCATGGCTGGATTAGTGATGAATAGCAACCTGATTCCTGATGTTGCCTATGCTTGAGATTATGGTTAATCATCTAGCTCCTCTTGTCCTAGTGCTTGAACTTCTCCTTCTTGATCTGTTGTTGCTTGCTCTTCCTGATGATTGGCTTGTTCTTGATTAAGTTCTACATCATATTAATGGTCTTCTATTACTAGCTCTTTGTGCAGATTTTGGACTAGGTATCCATGTGATACTAGTGATCCTCTAGCTGTTTGTTTATATGGATGTGGTTTCCTAGTTGCTTGTGTGGATGGGTGAAGAACTATGGAAGAACTGGTAGTGTTCTTGGCGCATGTGTGTTGGAGGAAAAATAATTAATCTAGTAGCTTTGCTACGGCTTCTTCCTCCTCTTACCTACTTCCTAATGCTACTACTGTGTTGACAACACAACACCATGTAGTGTGTGTGCTGCTTGCAGGTTGGACCCTTTGGTGCAAAGCTTCCTTCTTAGTTTGTGCATGATCTCAAGTGAAAGGGTGATATTTTCCTAGTTTTGACGGTTTCCCTTTTTACTTGTACTATCAAGGTGAAACTTGCCCCTTTATCTGCTAGTGATGCATTAGTCTAAGGCACAGTATGATAAGAACAAATACTCCATTTGGCCCCCTTTTCTTTCGAAACACGATGATGATATTGCCATAACAACTCTATGCCATTCTGAGAGTTTCACTAACCACCAACTCCATTTCTTCTTTTATTTTGTTTGTATCATCTTTTTCTGCTTTCTTTGTTCTTTTCTTTTGCAGGATCAAGATCAGGAGGTTAAGAATATTAGAGGACAAAGAATAGCTAGGTTTAGTGTAGGATTCTTCTTTTAACATTTTGTAACTTTTCCTTTATTATTTTATTGTAAATAAACAATGTAATAAATGATTTAAGTTTATAAAGTTAATCTTTTCTTGTATTTCATTCAATAATAATTGTATGTGAGTGATTGTAAATGATTACACAAAATACTTTTTATATGAATAAAGAATACTGCTTTATCTCTTGTATTAACTTTACTAAATTATAATATAAAGTATTCCTTATTTATCTACTATTTTCTTTTCATTTACCTTATTCCATTTAACTATATATTACTTATAAATATTTATACTTCAAATCTCTTCCCTCGTAATCATAAAAACAATAGAGGTCATGTCAAAATTCATTACACTCACCTCAGATGACCTAAGATTAACTCATCATAGTGAGAGAACTCTGATCCCTCTAGTCTTTTAATTTTGCGAAAAAATTACCCTAAATATTAGGTGCATGCATGCATATGCAGAAAATCCTAAATCTACCCTTCATTTAGTCCTAAATGCTAGTACTCCCTACGTCCCAAAATGTAAGGTACCTAAGCTTTAGCCAAAAGTCAACATCTTCTAAGTTTGACCAAGTTTATATAAGAAAATATGAATATCTATAATATCAAATGGATATTTTGAGAAACTATACTTTCTAGTGAATCTATTGATATTGATTTGGTATTGTGAATGTTTATATTTTATGTATAAATTTGGTCAAACTTAAAATATGTTAACATTTGACTAAAGCTGAGGCGCCTTACATTTTGGGACAGAGGGAGTATGTTACAGGCGGCTAGTGGAGTCAAAGAAGTGCGTAGGTGTAACACCCTCCAATCGGCCCTTTCCGCCAAACCCGCATAGAAACGATTCAAGGACACCCACCAGGCACTTTCATGCGGGTGGAAAACGAAGTAATACCATTACACAACAGTCCTCGATGGGACCCACAGAATAGATATATATACAACAGCGACTCCGCGAGTCAAGAATACAGATATATAGTACAAAGATCCAAATCACCTTGAAATCGATACAGCGTCCGAGTACGGACAAGATGCAAATGGGGCTAAGAGCCCTGAAGAATAACCAATGGCGTCCATAACCCTGCCCAGGCCAAGCCGGAAGGGTAACCCTACTAACGACGTCGATCTCAAACCTGCTAAAACAAAACGAGGAGCGTCAGTACTGAGGCTAGTACACGGCGAGGCTAGAATTCGGCGGCTCTCGCCTACATAGGTATGGTGGGCTGAAGCGGCAGCACAGCGGCACCAAACAACCTATAGAGACTCGATACAACTGGCGGTTATCAGAGAGGGATAAGAAAGACCTATTCGGATCTAACCTGAGACTAACACCAAACATATCCATCCTGGTATTTCCCCCCTCGAGACCAAACGAGGAAGTCGGACTAAGGAACTCACACAGTTGGCAATTTTACTCATTCCATTGTAGTTGCAGCAATTACTAATCAGATATAGAGCTTCCGTCATCCTGAGAGCATAAGTAGTGGGCAGTTTTAGTTAACATTCCATTGTAGTTCGAACAATTACTAGTCAGATATAATTGTCCTGAGGAATCCCAAAACCCAGCAGTTGTTGACACTTTTATCACATTCCATTGGAGTTGCGATACTTACTAGGCAGGTATAGTATGACACAGATCACCACAGATCCACCAGCCGTTGGCATTTTTAATATCCATTCCGTTATACTTGAGCTGATTACTAGTCAGATATATTAAGTCAAATTTATAGCACTACTTTAGTTATGCTTGTCTATGATCGAGATACTGTGCTCCAAGTCGTCCATAACCGCGGACACGGCTTTCAGAAAGTTTTACCCTGCAGGGGTGCACAAATAGCAACACACACTCGATCAACCTCGGAAAAACCAACTCAAAACCCAACGAGGCATTCACGACAAAGCGATCACAGGATTCAGAAGTATTTCAGGGGGCCACCCCACTAAGCTACCCGCAACGAAGTTGGCCGGCTCCGGAATGGACCCAGGGTTTGTGTCAATGGTTGTAAACAACTGGGAACCCGAAAGTGTGACTGGGCTTGTCGATACTGCAAAAACATTCCACGATCCAAAACAGTACAGGTGCTCCACGCACAATCTTAAATAAAGCAGTAAAGCATGGCATAGGTACAGGATAGTAATAAAGCCCCAAACTACTTTGTGGCCCCAAGAAATAGAAATGAATCAAGCTCTGGCTCAGGGGGGTCCATAAGGCCTCCCGGATGTGGATAGTGCAAAAAATCAAGGAACAAGTATCAAGTACTCGGGGTCCTACGGGACACAAGAGAGCGTGAAAGAACCAAATAACATCTATTGCCCACCGATGCCACTGCATTAGTTATATCTAGCATTTTAATAGTTGTATTTAAGGTCATGATCATCTCCACCACTAAACAGCTCCATCAATAACCATCTGCCAGCATACCAACAACTGTGGTACTCGACAACACTAGATCGCACCTGAGCAAGCAACTACGACTCGCAAGGCCCGCTATCTACCAAAAACAGGTAATAGGAGGTGTCCAAGGCAATATAGAGGCTGCACAGGATATAACTGGTGCACGAAAACTAAAGCATCGCGACACGGATAGCAATAGATCAATAGGAGGAAATAAAGACTATAAATGCAAAATAGGTAGAAGGGGAAGGGATGCTCGCCTGGGAAACACTGCCGGAGGTTCATATCCGGAGAACTGGTCGATACTCGCATCAACTCATCGGCCTAATCCGCGAAGAAGCAAACACTAGAACAAACACCGGATGCAATATTTAATACTACGGCAAAAGATCCGGCATGATTATGATATGATACATGGCATGGCAAGATGCGGTGCAATTAGACAATATTAAGCGGAACTGTGGTCCCGTCAAATGATTATATGGTTCAAGTTGTTTAGAACCCCCGCAATTTAAATGTTGTATTAACAATGCAAAACATGGCATCGGTTCGCTACTCAAATTAAATGGAGTCCGGAATAAGACAACAATATCCCGCATATAGACTCCATATTTAATCATGCGGTGAATCGGCATAATGCCCCCAAACCACAGACAGATATGCATGCATGAACAATTTAATATGCGATAGTTGATAATGTCATATTATAAAAATAGGGGCTTAGGGTCACACATCTGGGTTCGGAAGATCTTGTGTTCCGGGGGGTTCGGGGTTCGATAGGGTTCGATGGGGATCGAGTTTGGACTTGGCGGGATCGATCTTCAGACAACGAGAGGTAGATCTTGTCGCATCCGCTGTCTTCGGGTCATATCGACGGTCATGGCGTCCAGGATGAAGAACTTGGCGTTCCGTGAAATCTTTGGGTCTCGGCCATCGGGTACGGTTGGTCTTGGCATCTGCGAGATAGGTATTGTCGGTGGTTCTTCGAGTGGCACCGTGCTCATTCTTCGGAACATCGCCATCAAAGTCGGGTTAACGGGCAAGGATATATCTTCACACGGTCGTCATCGACATGCCACCGCACCAACATATCCCCTGTACCGCCACACTTCACATCCAGGAGTCACTCGTGGTACTCGTAGCAGAATCGGAGCCCCTGAACATCACGTGGCATCAACAGCACAAACATAGTCAGACCAAGGACTTGAGTCAGGAAAAAAAACAGGAGAAGGCCACGACGCGCGCGGGACGACGAGGCAAAATGGAAAGCGCTGGATGGCAAGGTGGCCGCGGCGGGCTCGGGGAGAAAGATGGAGGCGGGGACGCGCTACTGGCGGCAGGGGCCCGCGAGGAGGGCGGCGCAGATCGAGCGGGTCCGGCGGAAGGCGGCTCGCCAAAGGCGCTGGAGAAGAGGAGGGCGACGTGGAGGAGGGGGGTCGACAAGGAGGGGGCCTCTCCGGCCGGGGCATAGAGGGATCCGGCGGGGCCTCTACGAGACACCGGCGAGGCGGCGGAGGACCCTGGCCGCGGGCGCCGGAGTCGAGGATGCCCGGGTCTGGGCTGGCGTGGCCTTAGAGAGCTTCGGCGAGGGCGGGGAGGTGCCTCTGGGGACGACCTCGACGACAGGGAAAAGCGGGCCGACGCTAGGGCGGCGGGGATGGATGCCGATGGCGGCGAGGTCGGGCGGATGCGAGCGAGGAGGGAGAGGCGAGGTGGAGAGGAGAGGAGAGCTTCATGTGGGAGGAGGCCTGGCTGGTCTGGCGGCTGGGCGCTGGCCTGGGAGGGCTGTGAGGAGCGTGAGCAGAGATGAGAGGGGAGGGATCGTGTGGGGGTTGGTGCCAGGGGAGACGGGAATCCCGGGGTGGTCGGGGGTGCGGGCGGAGCGTCTGGCGGGTGGGACCGTGCACGGTAGGTGGCGTTGGGCAAGTGGATGGGGCAGGTGGGGCGGGAGAGGCGCGTGGGAGTGCGGGCGATTCGTACGAGAGGGAGAGAGAGGACGTGTGGATGGGAACGTGTCGAGGGCTGGGATCGGGACTTGGTGGGGCCGCGGCATGACGTGCGCCTGGTGGGGCCAGGTGTAGGCGGGCTGATGGTGGGGGTATGAGGAGAAGGTGGTGGACCAGGGGGTGATCCTGAGGTGGGATGGAGAAGTGCGGGCAGGTGGCGTGCAACTTGCTGTGTGGTGGCCGGAGGCGCGAGGCCAGCTGCGGGTGGCGGCGGGGAGAGGGAGCTGGGAAAGTGGTGGGGTAGGATCAGATTTTAGGGTTTGCTTTTTGGAGGTGGCCGGCTGGGCCTTCGGGCCTGGCGGCTGCCTCCCAAAAATAAACAAATAATTTTATTTATTAAAAAACAAGGCTTTTGCAATCCATGTTTAGACAAACCAAAATATTCCGGAGGCCCGGGTTTTGTATTTGAATAAAGGCTAGGTATTTAGAAAACAGAAATAGGGTTTTTCGAAAATAGTTTTATACAAACAAATGCAAGATGACATGACGATGCTCAAATGCAAGGTGGCATGGTGACATGAGCATGCAGTCATGATGATGTAATGCACAAAAACAACGCGATTTTCTAGTAGTGGTTTTTGCGGGATGCCACAGTAGGCTAGAGAGAAGCCGCCAAAAATTGCTAGATCGTTGCTCAGCTCAACGAGAAGTGGTGTAAAGATAACAACCGCATCCTTTGTGCGCAGGCCACATCTAACAGCGAGGCACTGGCCAACAAAGCCACCGAGCGGCCGACCACCTCTTCAATCTAGGACACCAGCCTACGAACCACGGTCACCAAAGCGACCATGTGAGGAATGGTGGGGCACTCTCCCGGTTCGGCGATCCCTGATCATCATCGTCAGAGAAGCATGGGCATGCCGTCGACGTCACTAAAACTCCCACGGCTGCAGACACAACCCCGTAGGAACCAAACGAGCCACAATATCTCTGCTGCAACCATGCCACCACCACTCAACCTGTTCGACGGAATGGCTAGCCAACCGACATTTCCCACCTGATGGCAACAACTCTGTATACCAAATCGTTGGGACTCCAAGTTCAGAGTGTTGTAGAAAGCGTATTTTCCCCACAAGGGTGACTCGAGGGTTCATATCGAACTCTCGGGGAATTAGCAAAGAGTATATTTTCTTCTCTTCTCAAGCAACCTGCAAAACAAAGTTTTTCCTTGTGTCCCCAACTCCATCATGTGGTTGTCAAGCACAAGGTTTTGTATTAGTAATATGAAATAATAATAAAAATAACAAGTAAAGTAAAACAGTAATAAAGTATACAAGTAAAGTAAATGCAATAATAAAAGGTCTTTTTGTGTTTTGTTTATGTTTGCAAGAAAGAAAGTATTTTTGTGTTTTTAAGATAATAAACTGCATCTAAAGTAAATGATAGTAGTATTGTTTGAAGATTATTTCTTATGATTAAAGTTGGACTGCAGTTCATGGGTTCACCTGTTTACTCTCTTTTAAATTGAAGTGCACATAAAACAATTCATCTTCGATATAATATTGGTGAAACTTTACTATGGGTTTGATAGGCATTCATATGGGCATCACATCCTAACATAGAGATGATGCAACATATCTCTCTTATACACCTCTAGAAATGGAAATCTCCAAGCAATCTAGAATTAAGTATTAACAGAGCATAGCCTCAAGTACTTTGACATGATGTTTGAATAAAAAATATGCTACCTTAACCAAACAAGATTATCAAGCTGTCACAAGATAATTATAGCACATGAATTCACTTAATCCCTATTGATGTAACAAAATAAAGGTAAAAACCATAGTAGATCTTGAATTTGTTGTCACTATTCAATCACCACCACCATGTTACTCCATCTAATACACACTTCCCCCCCCACACGCTCTTGCATACAAGTTGGATCAAAACAAGCAATTAAGAACGGGGTACATCATATGCATCTACCAATACATCTTACACATAGATAGGTTCCAATCTCATATATCAACTCATAGAATAAAGATCCACCACATAGGAATTACATATATGACCATAATCATGTTGGGCAGCTGATATGGTACTAGATCTATTAAGAACAAGATAGAGAGAGATCAAGCTACTACCACAAATCCATAGCCCAGAGGTGGAATACTCCCTCTTCATCATGGTGATAAAGTTGGAGATGTTGGAGAAGGTAGAGATCCGTTCGGTGACGGCTCTAGTGGAGTTTCCCCCTCCAATCTTCACTGGTTCTGACTCCTTTTTGGTGTTTCCGCGGTGCTCTCCTCGAGGATGTCCCGGGGGACCCTTTTATAGTAGTTTTTAGTTCAAAACAAGTCACCAACAAAGATTGAAGCGAATCGGATGGACGAGGACCGAAAGAGGTGTGGTGGTGTGTGCACCAGGGTAGCCCGTGCCACCCACTCTTTCAGGCCTCGCTCGTGAGCTCCAAGCACTCTAGATCATCGTCTTCCTGAAATATTTGATTTTCCAGAATCTTAGCTCCATTGTACTTTGTTTATGTCCCTGAAAGATCAAAATAAACAAAATAGGGTTTTTCTGTCCTGCAGATTTATAACCAAAATAAAGGGGATCATTGGTAAATCCCCGAAAATAAATATAGAACATGATTATTACATTATAAATGTTGTAGATATGTGAGAATATGTGTCAATAAACTACAAAGTTCATGTATGCATTTTACATGCATCACTACCAAGGCGGTAAGGTCGCATAATTTATTTACCATTAAATAGCATGTGCCCAAGAACTTGTCATGGACAATTTGTGTGTACAAATTTATGGACAAAATGGCGAGGCCATCATCCATGACATGATCAACGCGGTGGGCAAGATGGTGACAAGGATACACCCAAGATGAGACTCGACAAGATGCTGCGACATTGCAGATGAGCCATTGTATGAAAAGAATGGCCCATCCATGAGCGAGGAGGGTCATGGCCACGACATTGGCTACATCACTTGCCTCGTCAATTACCGAGGGAAAGAAGATGAGACAAAGGACCGTGAAGTACACCACAGAAGAGGAAAAGATCCTATGCCAGGCTTGGATGGATATTTCACAAGATCCCCTATGCGGTGCCGAGATGAAGGGATATGCCTATTGAAAAAGGTGGGTGATACATTACAAATGTATCTATAATTTTTGATGTCCCATGCTTGGTTTTATCCACTTTCTAGTGTTTTGTCCACACTTTGGAGTACTTTTCATATGATTTCTTGGACTAACCTATTAACAAGAGCCACAGTTGCCGCCTGTTTTCTTTTGTTTTGGTTCCAGGAAAGTCAGAAAATGAATATTCTCGGAATTGGACGGGACAAAAGCCAAAGTGCCTATTTTTCTGGAAGTCATCAGATGCCAGAATACGAGACGAAGAAGGGCTGGCGGCTGGCCACACCACCTGGCCGCGAGGCCAGGCCTGGCCCACTCTAGGGGGTGGTCTGGCCGCCCCCTGCACCCCCTCGGCCTCTCCTTCCGCCTATAATATGCCCTCAGGACGAAAACCCTAAGGACCCGATCAAAATCCACGAAAGAGTTTGTAGTCCGTCATCTCCATCCCTAGATCGGGAGGATCTAAAGCTCTTCCGGCACCTGCCGAGAGGGAATTCACCACGAGGCCTTCTTCATCATCATGCAAGCCTCCGGTGTGATGCGTGAGTAGTTCATCCTTGGACTACAGATCCATGTAGTAGCTAGATGGCTGGTTCTCCTCCTTTGTGCTTTCATGTCTAGATCTTGTGAGCTCCGTTCATGATCAAGATCATCTATTTGTAATTCTGCATTTTGTGTTTGCAGGGATCCGATGGATACTGAGATGCTATTTTAGATTGATTATTGATTCTATCATGTCTTTGTTATTTGTGATCTTGCATGCTTTCCGTTGTTAGTAGCTATCTTGGCCAAGTAGATGCTAGCAACTCCAAGAGTTAGTATTTATGCTCGATAGTGGGTTCATGCCTCTGGTAATCTGGGGAAGTGACAGAAATCTCAAAGGTACTAGATGTGTTGTTGCTACTAGGGAGAAAACAACAATCCTTTGTTCATAGAACAATCATATTGTTTACTTTACACGCAATTCGTAAAGCAATAATCTGTTGCTTGCAACCTAATACTGGAGGGGGTTCAGATGATAACCTGAAGGTGGATTATTAGTCATAGATGTAGTTGGATGGAGGTCTATGTATAATGTTGTAATGCCCAATCAAGTTCCAAAGGAGTCAAGATGATTAGTATATGCATGTATTTCTTTCTCGGTGTTTGTCAATTGCCCCGCTGTAATTTGTTCACCCAACATGTTATCGATCTTAAGGAGAGCCACTTCTAGTGAACTATGGATCCCGGTCCTTTCTTTTACATACAATCTACAAACTATTTACTGCTTTGTGTTTACTTTCTGCAAACTACTACTTCCTTCCATTCGATACGTTTAATCCTTTGTTTTCAGCAAAACCGGTGAGATTGACAACCTCATCGCAAGTTGGGGATGAGTTACGTGGTTGTGTTGTGTAGGTCTCCACGTTCTGCTTGGCACCGGTAGTGCGCGCCAATGTTCATTAGCTACACCTTTGGGGTGTTTCCTTGCTCCTACTGGATTGATAACCTTGGTTTCATACCGAGGGAAAACTTGCTGCTGTGCTCATCATACCTTCTTATTGGGGTTCCCCAACGAGCTCGATATATTTTGGGCCATCAGTGGGAAGATTCTTCCATGAGCATAAGAAGTTCATGCCAAATCCATTTTTTGGTGATCGTAATGGTCTCTCCCTTTCCAAGAGATGGGGTACCATCCGTGCCGAGTATAGCAAGTTCCAAGATTCGTTGAAGACGGTGAGAAAAGGGCAATACGCGGGCTCACGACAGTTGACATGGTAAAACCTCTTCATCTCTTGTCAACGTACCTTGCATATGCATTGAACCATTGTTGTCATCCATATGTGTAGGTTATTAAATATGTAGAGCACTTCAAGGTGGCCAATGACAACAATGCATTCACATTGAGCCACTGTTGGATGTTAATCAAGGACACCAAAAAGTGTGAAGTTAGCTATGCCCATTGGACAGAACTTAATGTAAAGAAGGGCAATGTGTCAACAGACGGTGTCATCAGCCTTGATGACAATGGTGAATGCCTTGGTAACCCTGCAGCCAACAGCCTGGTGTCTGCTGGCCATGCCCGCCGGCCCGCAGGTGACAAGGCTACCGAGGTTGACATTGCCCGTAAAGCTAGTTTGTTGGTGTTGAAAAGGATACATATGCCGCCTAGAGGGGGTGAATAGGCGGTTTAAAACTTTTACGAGAAGGGCTTAACAAAGGCGGAATAAAACTAGCGTTTACTTTGTTAAGCACAAAACCTATATAAACTACGGTTCACATATGTGCACCAACAACTTATGCTAAGTAGAACAAGCAACTATGTGATAGCTAGATATAAGACTTCAAGCACGAAGGCTATCACAAAGTAAAGTGCATAAGTCAATAGCTCGGGTATAGAGATAACCGAGGCACGCGGAGACGATGATTTATTACCGAGTTCCTCCCATAAAGAGACTACTTCTCGTTGGATGGGTGGGCGGTACTAATACCACCACGCCACAAAAGGCCTCACCCTATTCTCTTGTGAACCTCGCCACAAGAGGCCTGGTTCACTTCTTCACTATTGGTGCACTTGTCGGTGGCAATCCGTAACCCCTCACAAAGATTGGGACACTTCTCCACAACTCAATTGGAGGCTCCCAACAAACAAGCTCGGGGAAATCACCACAACTTAATTGGAGGCCCCAAGTAATCCACAAACCTGCAAAACAACTAAACCGTCTAGGGTTCCAAGAACCCAAGAGTAAAAAGCTTCTCACCTTTCACCCAATCGAATCCTCACCGAGAACTCAAACCGATGCACCAAATGCAATGGCAAGAACACAAGAAGTGCTCAAGTCATTCTTTCCCAAATTTCACCAAAGCTACAAAAGCTAGTGAGAGAATAAGAGAGGAAGAACAAAAGAGGAAATCCACAAAAGAAACCCTAAGATCTCGATCCCAATAAGTTCCCCTCACATAGAGGAGAGATGGATTGGTGGAGTTGTAGATCTAGATACCCCTTTCAAATCCCCCAAAAAGATTCAAGAAATATGAGAGGGATTAAGAGTATTTGCAAGCTCTTGAAGGTCAAAACAATGGAGGAGAGAGAGAATGCAAGCAACCAGCCTAAGGAGGAAGAAGGGGTCTATTTATACCCCTCCCAACCGAAATATGACTGTTTGGGACTTCCCAAGCCGGATAATCCGCCCCTCCCCCGGATATTCCGGGTTCCCCGGGCCAAAATATGGCTAAGGACTTCGCGGCGCGACCCTCTGTATAGGGGGCGGATATTTGGGCTGGATAATCCGCCCCCCCCGGAGGCTCGGATAATCCGCCCCTGTTACAGAGAGCCACGCCTTAAAGTCCTTAGCCGTTTTCCGAAAATTGGGCCGGATAATCCGCCCCCCATGGCCGGATAATCCGCCCCCTAAAAACTGGCAGAAACAGCGAAACTGAAACAATCATAACTTTTGCATCCGGACTCCGTTTTTAATGATCTTGGGATCGTTTTAAAGAGGACAATGAGCTCTAAAAGATCATCCATAGAAACATCATAGTCCATCAAGGTAGGATAGAACAAAATTACGAAAGGTTTGACCTCTCCTAAAAAATGAACCGATAAAACCTCCAACATCGAAAACGCAATAGAGAATGCATATGAAATTCGTTTTCGATGAACTTGAGCTTGTCATGGAGATTAACACAAGCTATAAATACTCACATGAGTAAGACACAAATTAGAACCAAGAAAGATGATGCCAAGTATGCAAAGGTTTGAGCTCTCACTGAGGGATATGATCAAGTTACTCACTCGAGAGCCCCTCTTGGTAGTACATTTATCTATCCTATAAACCGGTCTCCCGAACTAACACCACGAGACCGGAAAGAAAGAAACCCTATCAAGATCAAACAATTGCCTTGTGTATATTCCACTTGATGTTGATGATGACGATCTTCTACACCTCAAGATGGAACACCTTTCTTGATTGCGCTAGCTTGGTGAAGACTTGGAATTTGCTCCCCCATACTCCACTATGTAAGAGCCTCTCTTTTAGGCATATCTTCACATATCCATGATCACCATAAGGATGGAAAGCTACACTTGAGATCATCTTATTATTCAAGACACACTTGCCACAGGCTCAACTTCTACTTGACCAATCTCCGGATCATTCCTTGAAACCTTGATCAACACTTGATCTTCTTCACTTTCTTCTTCTTCCAACCTTGAAGCCAACATATGGTTCAAGCATTGCCTATGCACAAATCCTACAAGTAAAACTCAATGCAAACATAAGTCCATAAATATTGTCATTAATTACCAAAACCACACATGGGGCACACATGTTCTTTCAATCTCCCCCATTTTGGTAATTGATGATAATCCCTTTGAGAGGGTTTATATCTATATATTCAACATGCAAAGCAACAACAAAGATGCAAGAGCATGGGAGGCAAATGCATATATTCAACATGCAAAGCAAAAACACAGATGCAAGAGCATGAGAGGCAAATGCTTAAGAACAAACTCAAAGCATGAAACCAACTTCCCATAAACCCTCCAAAACTTATCCCCCATTGGCATCGATTGCCAAAATGGGTGAAAAGCTCTAGACGGCCAATAGAGTGATAATTCCTACAAAATGTGTACATTTCGTATAGTGTGAGTGGAATAAAATGCACGTATCCAATGATGAATACTTAGGAGGAGGTTAAACAATATTGAGGATCAAAAGATTGCAAAAAAATTAACAAGGTGAATAAGCATCAACAAATGAAGCAAGCAATCAAAAGATCCAAAGAACCACTTGACAAAAAGAACATACCAAATGAAAGATAGATATTATGATAAGATTAAAAAGAGAGTGTTCTATATAATACGAGGAGGATCCCCAAGGTTTGTGCAATTTTTTTTGCATTTGAATACAATATGGACAAACATGGCATCCTCACTCCTCGATATTATTTAAAACCCAACTATGTACAAAGAGCATATACCAAGGCATAAACTTGCAATAAACAAATGGTTGAGCAACGAGTAAGAGACATCATAATAGCAGGCTCAACCACAAGGATGTGTGAGAGGCATGACAAAGCATAGTATAAGACTAATGCAAGGATGATCATTGAGCATCAACATAGTCTTCAATGAATGATATTGCTTAGTATGACCATACAACACACGCGAAATAAAGAAGATATCAAAAATAGAGAAGTAACATCTCTCATGTGTATAAGTTTCTAAGTAGACAATCTCACAAAGATATTGATCCACAAAGAAACATGTACAAACATAATAGATACTAAAATAAATAGAGCAAGATATCCAAAACAAAGTCATGAAAATACACCACTAAGATCTTTGCTTGATAGCATGGCCAAAAGGCTCAATTTTATCTTATTGCATATTCATGAACTTCAACCACAAACATATCAAATACATCACAACTATCACTAAGGGAAGTAGAGATAGTTGGAATGTATTGCGAGAGGAACCAAGTATAACAAAGAAAGAATCAACTTTGCAAATTCATCAATATTGCACATGAGAGTACTTTGAGGAAACAATAGGCAATATAATTGCTAGATTGACATATTTGGGATTGGTGAATCATGAGCATGATTTTGTATAGTCCCAATTATATACACTCATCTCAACTTACTCACATATGCAATAGAGAGCGTTCTTTAAGGCCAAATAAAGAACCACAACAACTGCAAATACAAAAAAAATCATGCCAAAATGCAACCTACCATAGGTTGGAAGACGGTATGTATGCATGGGTAAGAGATATTTGTTACCGAGATATCATTGGTGTGATGAAGTAGATAGGAGTTTGCTGACCATCCTAGCTTGTATCAATTTTAATTGAGTCATCACTTCTTACTTATGAAAGAGACAAGCATCCAATGCATCTCCAATGTACCTAAAACAAAATTCAAGTACAATATGATCCCCAAACTTATTGGGTCCAAAGTAGTTAGACAACTACAATACATAGGAGAGACTCCACATAAATATGTGTATATTGATATGAAAATGAATTTCATGCACATCTTAGCCAATTAGGATTGGTGGAGTTTCCTACATATTGGATCAAGGAACACAAGCATGACATAATATATATTTAGTACATATGCATGCTAATATTTTAAAGAAACAAACAAGATATAATTTGAGCAAAATACCAAGTAAACCAAGAAGGAACACCAAAGTGTGACAAGACTAATGGTTTTCCAAATTATATCAAAGACCAAATCAACACATGAATGACCACAAGTTCAACAAATGAACTAGGCAAAAGCCAAAGAGAAAGAGACAGACAAAAACACAAATGTTCAAGGATTTATCTCATTCTAAAAGGTCAAGATAATTAACAAGGAATGAGACAAAGACAATTCCCCATAAGAATGAGGTTCCAATAACCAAAGAAAACTCTCCACAATTTTCATGATGGCACAAAGTACCAAAACGAAAAGGTTTATCTTCCAAAGACATAAAACACGAGATGGGTCAAAACATGTTATGAAGAATCATAAAACAAGTGTTCTAAATAATATAGAAGAACTCCCCCATGATTAGTGAATTATTTAAGATTTTACATTTAAATACAAAATGCGCACACATGGTATCATCATATCTTCCTACATCAAATAGAGCACTAAACGATTTCAAGTCAAATCAATATCTATAAGAGGCAAAAAGATACAACTAGAGAATATTAATGGACATTATAGAATTTGAATTTCTCATGAGTATGGCATACCACATAGAAACTAGATAATCTTGCAATATCAATACCAAGTGGCATTCCTCATGTACATGCATTTCTAGGATTGTGGAATGCCCAAAGCACACCACTCTCCCAAAATGGGATAGTCCATTAATTTCTCGCAAGAGCCAAATAGTATAAAATAGATTCAATAAAGCCTCAACAGCAAATCAAGTACATGATGTGCAAGCCAATATACACAAATAAACTTGATAACTCAAGATAAGTAAGTGGTCATGCACAACATATACAAACACATGCAAGGTACAAAACCAACACATGCACAAGGGGCGAGTAACTTTCAATGTGAATGAGTTAATAACATGTTACCACAAGGAGGAACAATGGATATATGATAGAGATATGATAAAACAAATGACTTGGCTTGAGATAATATAATTGATGAAGTTCCCTTAATTCTTCATGATGTAGCCAGGTCTCCAATGCCCTCCAACAACATCTATTGATCAAGTTTTAGCTTGTTGGTCCCCAACCAAGTTGGGTCCTAAGAAGTTAGTTAGAATAGGCTTGGCAACCCAAATGGTTCTTTTCTTGACACCACATTGGGCACCAACATATTTGGAAAACACATTTCCAACCTTATCCTTATGAAGAGAATACACATCATCAATCATGGTAGGGTTGGATGAGGAGTTACCAATAGTGCATGAAAAAATAGGTGACCCTTCTCACGACATATGTAGCAAGTTCTTCGCTTCCCTTTCTTCTCACTTGATTTCTCCACCACAGGAGTATTAGCTTGATTCTTCTTGGTAAGTGGTCTTTCTTCAACTTTAGGTAGACCATGAACTTTAACTTTAGACCGCTTCCCTGTTTTCCACTCACCAAGAGGCTTCTTCTTCAAAGGGCAAGATCTAACATGGTGCCCTTCAATTTTGCACTTGAAGCAAACAATCTTGGCTGAATTCTTGACTTGTTCTTGACCCTTCTTCTTGTTTCTCTTGAACTTATTCTTGTTAGTGGACTTGTTCTTGACATTGGATTTGAATACAAGCCCACTCTTGTCATTTGAGAATTTTTGCACACTCAATATCTTGTTGAGTGTGGCCCTCCCTTCATGACCCCTTTTCAAGTCCCTCTTCAAAGATGATACTTGGTCCTTGAGCTCTTTGATTTCCTCTGCATGGTTAGTATCAACACAAATACTAGAGGAAGTAGAAACTTCATTGTTAGAGCAACAAGGCATGGAAGGAAATTCATTATAAGATGTAGCAATAATATGAGATGATGAATTACTAGGACTAGCACATGGAAGTATGACATTTGTAGTGGATATAGTGCTAATGTCCACATGAGTTTCACTAGATGTTACCTTCAACATAATATCCTCATGAGCTAACTTTAGCCTATCATGGGAGGCTAGAAGATCTCCATGAGAGATTGATATCATAACATGACTTTCTTCCAATTTCCCATAATTGCTAGTTAGCAAAGCAAGTTGAGCCTTTAGCTCAACATTATCCTTCAAAATAGATGCTTCACAAGAAATAGAGTTAGTAGCATAGGCATCATTATAATCAGCAATATAAGAAGATAATTTAGCAAGCTCATTATATTTCCTTTTGAGATCAATTGCCACCTCAAGATCTTTATCACGGGTTTCCTTTACTTTAGACACTTTTAGAGTAAATGTCTCCTGAAGAGATTGTTTTGTTGCTTGTGCTTCTTCAAGGGCTACATTTAGTTTTGAAATATCATTAGCACAATCACACTCAAGGCTACTCATTTTGTCAATGGTGTTCTCATGCTCCTCAACTTGAGCTTCTAACTTATCAATACATTCTTTGATCTCAATAGCAAAACCCAAGAGTTCAACGAAGTTAGAGCAAGCAATCTTATTCTTAACAAGAGCATGATAAATAATCTCACCCTTTTCATGTAACAAATCAACATCAATCTCTTCTTCCTCATTATACTCATCCTCATCATCACAAGAGGTATTGGGTTCCAAAGTAGGAGATACCTTTGAAGTCCTAGCCATAAGGCATAGATGGGAGCCATGAGATGATGATAATGAAGAATTACTTGAAGCTCCATTAAAGATCTTGTCTTGGCCCATAGAATCTTCGGGCTCCTCTACATTGTTAGACACACAACAACTAGAGGAAATACAATAATTTTTATCATGGCAACAAGTCATAGCAAGCATATCATCATGAGGTCTATTGAGGCAATTTATACATGATATGCAAGGACCATCAACACAAGCATGTAAAATATTAATAGTGTTATAAGTGTTTATGTCCAAAGATTAAGAATTGCAATGAGATAGAGATGAAGAATCATAAAAAATAAGCTTACTATCTACATTGCAATTTTCATCACCACTCACCATATCATTACCTTGTGTCTTGCCACACTTTGGTGAAGGATGAAGATGAGAACTCATCACGGACGGAAGTGAAAGCAATACCATCATCCTCAATAATATTGGACACATCATATTTATCTTGAAGTTTTGTCCATAACTCATGAGCACTCCAAAAAGGTATGATAGATGAAGTAACTGCATGGCTCAAAGCATTAACAAGCACATTATAAGCTTAAGCATCGAGATATAAGTTTTTCTCATCCTCACGAGATAGATTTAGGAAATCCATTGGAGGAGAAAAACCTATATCTACAATTCGCTCCCAATTTGGGTCCATGGCCCGAAAATGATTAAGCATACGAAGTTTCCAAATCTCCTAACATGTGCCATCGAATATGAAAATGTCATTGTGCACTAATCCCCTAGCCGACATCTTTACTCTCAAGGCGGTGAAGCCCAAAAAGAGAGACCAGTCTCTGATACCAATTGAAAAGGATACAAATGCCGCCTAGAGGGGGGTGAATAGGCGGTTTAAAACTTCTACGAGAAGGGCTTAACAAAGGCAGAATAAAACTAGCGTTTACTTTGTTAAGCACAAATCCTATATAAACTACGGTTCACCTATGTGCACCAACAACTTATGCTAAGCAGAACAAGCAACTATGTGATATCTAGATATAAGACTTCAATCACGAAGGCTATCACAAATTAAAGTGCATAAGCAAATAGCTCGGGTATAGAGATAACCGAGGCACACGAAGACGATGATTTATTACCGAGTTCCTCCCATAAAGAGAGTACGTCTCATTGGAGGGGTGGGCGGTACTAATACCACCACGCCACAAAAGGCGTCACCCTATTCTCCTGTGAACCTTGCCACAAGAGGCCTGGTTCACTTCTTCACTATCGGTGCACTTGTCGGTGGCAATCCGTAACCTCTCACAAAGATTGGGGCACTTATCCACAACTCAATTCGAGGCTTCCAACAGACAAGCTCAGGAAAATCTCCACAACTTAATTGGAGGCCCCAAGTAATCCACAAACCCGCAGAACAACTAAATCGTCTAGGGTTCCAAGAACACAAGAGTAAAAAGCTTCTAACCTTTCACCCAATTGAATCCTCGCCGAGAACTCAAATCGATACACCAAATGCAATGGCAAGAACACAAGAAGTGCTCAAGTCCTTCTTTCCCAAATTCCACCAAAGCTACAAAAGCTAGTGGGAGAATAAGAGAGGAAGAACACAAGAGGAGATCCACAAAAGAAACCCTAAGATCTAGATCCCAATATGATCCCCTCACATAGAGGAGAGATGGATTGGTGGAGTTGTAGATCTAGAAGCCCTTTCAAATCCCCCAAAAAGATTCAAGAAATATGAGAGGTATTGTGAGTATTTGCAAGCTCTTGAAGGTCAAAACAATGGAGGAGAGAGAGAATGCAAGCAACCATCCTAAGGAGGAAGAAGGGGTATATGGAGAGAGAGAATGCAAGCAACCATCCTAAGGAGGAAGAAGGGGTCTATTTATACCCCTCACCAACGAAATATGACCATTTCGGACCTCCCAGGCCGGATAATCCGCCCCTCCCCCCGATATTCCAGGTTCCCTGGACCAAAATATGGCTAAGGACTTCGCGACGCGACCCTCTGTATAGGGGGCGGATATTTGGGGCCGGATAATCCGCCCCTGTTATAGAGAGCCACGCCTGAAAGTCCTTAGCTGTTTTCCGAAAATTGGGCCGGATAATCCGCCCCCATGGCCGGATAATCCGCCCCCTGAAAACTGGCAGAAACAGCGAAATTGAAACAATCATAACTTTTGCATCCGGACTCCGTTTTTAATGATCTTGGGATAATTTTAAAGAGGACAATGAGCTATAAAAGATCATCCAGAGAAACATCATATTCCATAAAGGTAGGATAGAACCAAATTACGAAATATTTGTCCTCTCCCAAAAAGATGAACCGATAAAACCTCCAACATCGAAAACGTAATAGAGAATGCATATGGAATTCGTTTTCGATGAACTTGAGCTTGTCATGGAGATTAACACAAGCTCTAAATACTCACATGAGTAAGACCCAAATAAGAACCAAGAAATATGATGCCAAGTATGCAAAGGTTTGGGCTCTCACTGAGGGATATGATCAAGTTACTCACACGAGAGACCCTCTTGATAGTACGGTTATCTATCCTATAAACCGGTCTCCCCAACTAACACCACGAGACCGGTAAGAAATAAACCCTATCAAGATCAAACAATTTCCTTGTGTATATTCCACTTGATGTTGATGATGACGATCTTCTACACCTCAAGATGGAACACCTTTCTTGATTGCGCTGGCTTGGTGAGACTTGGAATTTGCTCTCCCATACTCCACTATGGAAGAGCCTCGCTTTTAGGCATATCTTCACATATCCATGATCACCATAAGGATGGCAAGCTACACTTGAGACCATCTTATTATTCAAGACACACTTGCCATAGGCTCAACTTCTACTTGACCAATCTCCAGATCATTCCTTGAAACCTTGATCAACACTTCATCTTCTTCACTTTCTTATTATTCCAACCTTGAAGCCAACATATGGTTCAAGCATTGCCTATGGACAAATCCTACAAGTAAAACTCAATGCAAACATAAGTCCATAAAGATTGTCATTAATTACCAAAACCACACATGGGGCACATATGTTCTTTCATGTGTTTCAAGAGGCCATCAGGGAGTTGATGGGAAATAAGGAAGAGGACATTACCGAGAGGGAAGAGAGACGGTGAAAAAATAAAGTGGCCACCGCCAAGAGGTTTGTTGATCTCCAACTGAGATCTATTGTGGTGGACGAGGCCAATGTCAAGACAAAGGCCATGGAGGCCGACGCCAAGACAAAGGCTATGGAGGCTGCTGCCAATACCAAGCTCTTGGAGGCTGAAGCCAAGGTCATGGCCGAGGATAGAGAACGAGACACTGGATTTCCCCTCTCCACTTTATTCCCATATTGCATCCTTTTGAGATAAATTCATGGGGAAGTGGCATCCCTTTAGGATCCACCCTGACATACTTCATATTCTTCCTGGGTCTGGCTCGTGGTCCAATGTCGTCTTGTGTTGTAATCGAGGCACGACTAGTCAAAGTACAAAATCAAAAGTAATGAATATCACTCCCGAGGGGACCACTATCACAAAATGCTATCATGCAGAAACTCTACTAAGCTATATCAATAGGCTTCGCTCCTTTCCCGAGACGCATTTGAAAGGGGCAAGGCCTTCATTTCATTGGCAGAAGAAGAAACGATCCAATCCATTCAGGGCTTCAGGGAACCCAAATGCGTGGAAGGACAAGTAGCTCTGATTACGAAACACAACACAAGTTGGCATAACCCAAGTCAATATGATAACTCAATCATCCTGCCAGGACTCTGTCTTTCTCGGCATACTGATCCCGCGTCTTGTATTCTTGTGCGGTTTCGATCCCGCGTCTTGTCTCCTTGCGTAGGTCCGATCCCGTGTCTTGGATCCTTGTGATACGAGGTATTGGCAGAGCCACCCACTTTATGGCCTAGCTAGTAGGCCCATTCATACTTGCTCCACGGTGCGCCCAATCTTTGCCCCGTCTTTGACCAGGTACCACTTTGTCGTGCCATGCCCCTGGGTACAACACCAAGCTCGGCGTCTCCATCCCGGGGTTAGCACTTGTCACACCTGCTGGGACGAGTAGGTTCAGGATCCTTGGTGACCCAGAGTTCTTCCTGGGCTCCACTGATACATGTGCCTTACATAGCTTAAGGCCCACACGGCCTCCCTGTGGGTTCACCGGTCCGCGTCCCCGTCGATTGGGAACACGCTGGTTCTCCTGGTATTGATACTGTAGGGGAAAGCTTGTGGCAAGAAATCTTACATAACAAGTACTTACAAAATAAAACTTTGGTGTAAGCTCCCACGGATCCACCCCTTTGGAAGGGTCCCATGGGGATCAAACAGGAATTTTTTAGTCATGTGTTCTTTAAGTTAGGCAATGGGATGACAGTCCGTTTCGGGGAGGATGTTTGGCTAAGGGATACTTCTTTAGCATAATAATAACCCTCTTTGTACAATATTACACAAATGAAAAAAGTTCTAGTGGCTAGTGTTTCGGTTCAAGCACAGTGAATAATTCTTTCAGACGGTTTAGCCTAAAAATAAATGGAACGACTGGTTACATTTATGCCAGAGACTTATGTTGGTCAAACTCTCCCAAAGCCAAGAGCAATTTGTTTGGGAACTTGAGTCCACACGTTTATTCACTGTAAACGCTCCCCAGCACTAAAGAAGAAAAAGGCAAAGTGCAAAAAGTGTTGAAGACCCTTCATCAACCCAAGCCAAGGCAGTCATCAGACTATGACCGCTCTATTGTCAAATCACATCAGTCAATGGTGTGGTCAAAGAGCACTAATGCAAGCGGGAATTCAGTTCTCCAGCTCGGTTTGTAGAAAAACAAGGAATGCCCCCCGCTCAAAGTGATTTCTGATACCATGGTGGAGTCGAGCAAAGCTGCGAACGAGCAGTATGATCCAGAAATTGTTGCACTGTATGGAGAAGCGGCCGCTGCTCAAGGTATGACTATTGCTCAGTACTTAGACCAGTTAGATTTCCCCGTGGCTGAGGAAGCATACAAATACGAGTACGGGAAATCTCTCGTCAGACCTAAGGACATCAAGTATCTACCAACAAAAATACGAAGATTGCATAATTGGTACATTAAAGCCACAAAGGAAGGGGCAAACTAGATAGTGATCGGAGTTCGAAACGAGCATTACGGGTATGGAGATTCCCAGATATTGATTGAATTTCCTGAACTACATTAGTTTTTTAATCAAGACGCCCTCGACAAATCGATCGTCAGTGCCTATTGTCTGTAAGTATTATTTCTCTAATAATTAAGTCTCTAGTTAGCTCACCTCGTTTATATCGCATGTATAATCATACTCACTATATTATGCAGACTGAAGATTCTCGAATGCAGAAGAGGACAAATCTATGACATTGGGTTCATTGACCCATATTGGATTCATGACCTTACTGTGAAACTTAATCCCAAGGACATAGAGGATAAAATTGTAATGGCTCTAAGGTTTCAAGAACCAAAAGAGAAATATTATTACCTTACAACTTCGAGTGAGTGTTATTGTCTTGTACATATTCTATTTCGCTTACTCGGTGTTAAGTGTATAATTGATGAGTTATGCATGCGCAGATTCCATTATATTCTGCTAATCATTCAACCTGACAATGGAGTAGTACAAGTCATGGACTCTAAACGTAAACCCCTTGAGAAGTGGTCCCCCATGCAGGATATGCTCCAGCGGTAATTTCAGTCATTATGACACTATATCGGCAACTTTTGTTCATTTACTGATATCAAGTAATTAATAACTCATTTTATTCATTTTCTTTGCCGGGCAGCGCTTGGAAACAATTCACCAACAAGGCTAAGGGTGCCTGGAAAGAGAAGCTTACATTTAAACCACTAAATGTGAGTACTACTAGCTAGATCCACGCATCTTTTTGATTCTAGTTTCGGTACCATTATCATGCTTAATTATTATTATTTTGATTGAACTTTGTTCTCGTAAAGTGTCTGAATGCAGGCAGATGGAAATAACTTATGTGGATACTATGTTCATGAAGTTCATTCGCGGACGAATTCGTGAGAATGGCAGAAATTTAAAACAACTTCAAGTATGTAAACAATATTCAGAACTTTGATTTATTACCATTAATTATGTTTAGTTTCATTCATATATATTGACTCATTCTTTTAAATTAGATCGAACGGTTGCGGAACCATCTTCTACCAAAGGATCGCATACAAGCAATCCAAGAGGAAATTGCGGGATTCTTAGATGCAGAGGTCCTAGATCTAAAAGGAGAATACTATCGAAAGATTATGATAATGTAATAGGGATCATAAAAGACTTTATATTGTATATATGCATGAATGTAATATATTCGATACTTGCTGTGTAATATAATCGGGAGATGTTTTGTAATATAATGGTTCCCTTTGACACTTACCTCAGCATGTGAGGAATGCTCGTCCTCATAGTAGATCAACCTCGCATCATCTACTATGAGGACGAGCATTCCTCGCAACATAATACTGGGTAAGAGTCACAAAATAAATGCTGCCCCAAACATAAAAAGAAAATAGATAAATGGGAAACAAAATAAATGAAAATATATATAAAAAATCTCTGTCGTGGCACAAAAAGTGTCCAAAATGCTGCCGCGGCTAAGACCCTTTGATCCCGGTTCGAATTACGAACCAGGACAAATGCCCCCTCCCTCCCCCACCCTCACAAGGTGACAACCAGCGGCCACGTGGACCACCCTTTTTTCCCGGTTCGCAGTCCAACCGGGACTAAAGGGTTGGGGCTTTAGTCCCGGTTGCCCGGGACGGTGCAATCGGGACTAAAGCCCTTTACAAACCGGGACAAACTGCCCGTTTTCCACTAGTGTTAGCAATAGTTTACTGATGTACTTTCCATTTTAGCTCCAACTTGTGCTTACATTTTAAGAAACCACCTATATGTTAGGTTACACATGCACCCCTACCTCCGCTGGAACTTATGGTGCCTGGATGCAATGTCTATTTTCTTTCTGGCTGGCTGGCAGCATATTAGTCAACTATAAGAATATATGTTTTTGATCTTTTGCTGGTCAATTCATGTATATCGACTTTGAGCGACCCTTGATTTGTAATAACTTTGGATATTAGACTTTTTAACAAAAATATGTGAATCAATTGATGCAGAAGCTGGATTAGTTATTCCTCTTTTCCAAGAAAAATATTCTAGAAAAACAGTGTAGCACAATATATTCTAGAAAAACAGTGTAGCCCCATGATCATGTAATGGTCGTGCGGTGGATGGGCACATACGTTCAACCGGTCGATAGGAGCGACACCCCTGACCGAATTTAAGACGGACGTACAGCAATGGCTTTCGGAATGCGACACCCAACTCCCCCAACCACCAAATAGGCGCCAAATCAGCCGCACATTCGCCTGCGACGGCTACCCGCCATAAATCCTCCAGCGCCCAACCGCCGTCCGAGCTGATCACCAGCTAGCTATTCCCACTTTTCCTCACCGCCATGCCGAGTCCGGCACGCCACTCGCACCACCACCCATGGCGGACGCCGCGCCCACCAAACCCATCGTCAAAGGTTCATCCAAGCCGGCCGTCGTCTATGGTGCCGCCAAGACCAAGGCCAGAACCAAGCCCGTCTTGGACACCGACGCAGATGCCGTGGAAGGGCATGCCGTCGACGCCGAAAAGCCAGCCCACAGGAGTCGGCTGCTGCGGCGCGCGTGCTGCGTTCTGGTCGCGCTCACCGCGGTCACCGCCGTGGTGATCCTCGTCCTGTCGCTCACCGTTTTGAAGGTGCGGGACCCCGACATCACCATGGACTCCGTCGCCGTCGAGCGCTTCCACGTGGACCTCGGTTTGCCCTTGCGGATCAACGCCACCCTGTCCGCGGCGATCGTGATCCGGAACCCCAACTACGAGTCCATGCGGTTCGGCGCGAGCACCACGGAGATCTTCCTCGACGGCTTACCGGGCCGCGTGGGCCTCGGCAGCGCGCCGCCTGGGGAGGCGTCAGCGCGGGGCGCGAGCACCGTGAGCGCCGGCATGGACGTGTTCCTGGACAGAGTGGCGCCGGCGGTGGTCGAGGAGGTGCTGTTCGGCCGCGGCGAGGTGCGGCTCACGAGCCGGACAGCAGTGGACGGCAGGATCAGCGTTCTCGGCGGGCTGTACGGGCGCCGCACCGTGCGCGTGGCCATGCGGTGCCGCGTCGTGCTGCACGTGTCGGCGGTGGTCGTTGTGGCGGGCTCGCCGTCGTGCATCGCGGACTTTGGCCGCTGAGATACGCCCAAGCCTGTCCTTGAAAAAAAAAAGATACGCCCAAGCCAAGAGCAAGCTTGTCTGCCATGTCACGCCTAATAATTCTACCTGACAGCCTCTTAGTTATGTTTTCGTGGCATGTATACGTACCATTTTTTCTAACTTTCAGCTGAGTAAATCGTATATGATTGAGAGGAGCGTATCATTTACCGATCACATATTGCACACACAACTCGTTGTTTTTGATGTTTCGGTCGATTTTCATATTGAGAAAATAACACTCCTAACTACTAGGAGTGGCCAAGCAATCTCTAATGTTCGGCGTGAATAAAAAAAATAGGAATTTCCATATATAAGTTATCCCTATAAATATTTTTTTCTATAGCAAATGATTTCTACAAAGTTGCTAAAATGCCCAACATTCCAACATATATTGGATAATAAATTGTCTACTCAGAAATAAAAATTCCCGAATCCAAGATGGAGAAACGTAAACAGAAAAAACACATCCCCTAAGATGCTTATCAAGAAAGTATTCCCTGGAGCTCTCTACTAAGTTATTTAAACACAATAGGATATATGTCGTCACATCTAAATAATTTATAGTTTTTTAAGTGGAATAATTTCATCTGTCGAGTAATGAAATGTTGTCTTTTTCCACTTTTCTTAGATCTAAAAGGGAACGAATTCAAAGAGATGTTACTTGGTGGGAACATCTCAAATTTAACGCAAGAGCAAAAAAAATCAACTAAAATTTAGTAACAAACGTATTATTTCAACATTCAATGTACCGCAAGGGTTTTATACTAAATACATGTTAGAATTATAACATAGAGCATTATATCATCATACATAACAACACCTTTGATGTGGCTAATTTTATTAATCATCTCAAACTTACATATGAGTTATGTTTGTTTGTAAAAGACTAAAAAAAGAGGTAAAAAAGGTTGGTACAAATAATTGCAAGTTGTTATTTTTAGTAGAGGAAATATCACATAACATCACATGTTTGTGACTTCTTTGCACAAAACTACCGGTTGTTCTTTTCTTTGCATAGAACATCATGTTTTCCTGTAATTTTTGCACAGAACACATAAAGCATCATTAGCGATCTTAACAGTTGATTAGTGGACTGGGCCCACTCTCCGAGGAAATAGCACGGAACACCACATGTTGGTGACTTCTTTGCACAAACCACATGTTGCCTTTTTTTGCACAGAACACCAGATTTCGCCGCAAGTTTTGCACATAGCACGCAAAACATCATTAGTGGTTTTAACAACTGATTAGTGAACCAAGCCCACTCTCCTGATGCCCATGGCGACCTGTCTGGTCTGGTCAGACTAAGGTACTGATGCATCGAGCGACGGTTGCTGCTGCGTGTCGACGGGCGGCGGCGGATGTACGCACCGACGATGACCACTCCCACCGACGACGACGATAGCCACAGGCGACAAGGATGGGGAGATGGAGGTAACCAGCGAGCGACCATTCTGCAATTTTCTTCTCCTCTGTTTTGTACACCAAAAAGAGTACTACCCCTATCCTGACTGCAAAAAAAGGCAACATGTGGTTTTGTGCAAAGAAACCAACACGTGGTGTTATGTGCTATTTTCTCTTTTTAGTAATATTAAAATTAAAAACGTAGTAGATTACCGCAAGAGCTGGCCGCGTAGTGCCGCATCACGCTGCATGTGCCCATCGTTGATGTCGTCGCAAACTCGCCATCACGTCTCGCGACTTTATATCGTTGATGGAAGACATTGGATGAGCAGTCAAACTTGGCAGCGATGTCATGCCAAGTGTCGTGGAAGTGGGGTACTGACTTCCAAGGCAAAAAGATGACGTGATGTTATGATTTGCTCATAGTAGTTTCTATTATCATTTTTTATCATAAGATCATTCATTGACATGTGAGGCAAATCTGACAGCTATTGTTTACTAAATTTCAGCTTGTAATTCTTGTATAATAAGACTCGTATCGAAGCACAAATTGCACCTATTAAAATGTTGCACTTCATATCAAAACAACTAGGATGTCTATACTATTGGCATGAAGACAAAAAAGGAATTGCTATTTTCAAATTTCCTGAAAAAATAGTTATCTCTATGTCAAACTTAGTTGTTTGGAACTTCCAAAAATTGGTAGCTTCATAGCATATGCTAGACAAAAAAAAACTCCTGATTTTTGTCTTAAAATATATTAGACATAAATATCTTAGATGGACATGCTTTACTACACTTCTTCTCGTCTATTGTTTATGGTACATGATCCCTTTTCATCTTATCACCTAGCCTAGCGACTTTGCAAGCATTAAACTGTTATGGCAGAGCGCTTCATTTCTAGGCACAACACTCCATAGTACTGGCGCTGGTTCCATACTGATGTGGACGAGTACTCCGTACAAGGCTGTTCATAACGCTAAATAACTTAGACTAGTAACATGCACATGCTACTAGTTGATGTTACTACGCTTTATAGTGGGTGATAACATGTAAGTGGTGTCATACAATTAATTAGGTTATAGACTCATATAGTTTTGATATGTGTGATGTTATGGTAACTAGTTAAGTCACCGTCTCTCTCTTTTTTTTCATTAATTATCATGTCATGTCACCAATTTGCTTAGTTGGCATTGCATGTATATGCATATTAGGCTGGTCATAGTGGAGAGTAACATGGGCTAGTAACATGCATAAGTTACTAGTTTATTTACAACTTCATAGTGGAGAGTAACATACAAATGGTGTCATGCAAAGTATCATTTATGAGGTGATAGACTCATTTCGCCTTGATATGTGTGATGTTACAATAACTAAATATGTTACTCCATCTCCCTCTCTCTTTGTTAACTAACTGCTACATATGCAATTTTGCTGAGTTGGACCTTTAGTTACTCTTAAAGTTATTTGCACTATGACTAGCCTTACTATCTAAGTTACTCCCGCTATGACTAGCCTAAAAGGGAAAATGTCTACCTCGCTGTGAATCTACTTATATCTTGCCTTCGGATGATCTTCCTTTGCACGACATGATTGCTACGGCTTCTTTTGTCCACACAGGTACAAATCGGGTCTATTAAGGTCTCTTTTCGCACATGAAAGGTACTTCCCGTGTATGTCATGGAAGATCGCTAATGCCGCAAAATTTTGACCCGATGGCCCCAACAGGTTCCTGCAGGGACATCACACATAGAAAATTTTCTAGAATCATAAAAAATATGACGCACACGGCTCGCCATAGGGAAACCGTTTTCTTTGTGGCGAAGTATACTCATGATTACTTCCCCATAACGTGTGTGTCTTTTGATAGCAATGTTTTGACCAGCTTTCACGGTTTCTCTTTTGTGCCCTTACTCAAACGGTGAGTCATTAATCATAGTTTATAGAGTTCTTGAGGTCATGTCTCCTAGTATTCCGTTCAAAATGTGTGCAGCCTCTTCTCGCCCCTCGGCGTGCTACATGTTGGGGATGATGCAGCTTCCCGGACGTGAACAATAAAGCCACGTGCCACCGCCATCTTAGCACACACCAGGGCTACGGTAGATACACTTCGATATGGCCCACATAAAAAAAGACTTCTCTTCTTTTTTGCGTCTGGCAGTGCCTGTTGGTGCAGCTTTGCCGTGTTGAGCAGGCCTCTCCTATGGTGGAGGAGGAGAAATCAACTCTGACTGGGAAGGAGGAGCACCGCTCCTACCGCCAGACATCGACGGCGGCTCCTCCCCTCGTACTCGACCAGCTGGTCCTGCTCGGAAGGCGAATGCGAAATGAATTTGGAGGATGACGAGGACACGATGACAATGACACCAGAAGATAATTCGCCGCAGCTTGAATGATAGGAGAAGGCTGGGCGTTAGGACGAAGATGAGGATGAAAGAATTACATGTCTATGTTGCAATAAATCCTAAGTAATCTAGTAAAGCTAAAAAAGATTTGTTTTGATTTATAAATGATAAAGGAAAATACAATCCTTTTATTCAAATACAAGAGAAATGATTTGATAACCCTTTGATAAAACTTATTTCTAGAAATACTAAATTTACTTAGAATCTCCATGTTAGCATTTTTCTAGGATAGTGGTTTGATTTTCATACACAAAAGTGATTTTTATTTATTTTTCTTATCTCATTAAGAGATTTCATAGTTTTAATATTAAGTTATATTGTATTTAACTCAAACAAGTAATGTTATATTTTTCCTATGTAGATATTATTTTTGTGATCAATTTGATATATCATATGAATTTTTAGGATTTTTCTACATTTTTCTAGGACTTGAAATATTCAGAGGGTATTTTGGTAATTGCCTTATATTTTAATCAATTTCTTTTCTAATTCTACCTTTTAACTAGGCCTAGACCACACAATAGCCCACCAGGCCACCGGTTGGGCGCAACCCAATCCAACCGAGTGACCCTTGGCTCGGCCATTCCGGCACAGCCCACTCTCTCTCTCGCACTCGTCCTCATTCCTCTCTCCTCTCTAGCGACTCCATGGCGTCTTTACCCTCTCCCTTGATTCCGGTGAGTACGGTCATTAGGATCGCTGACGTTGGTGGCAAAAGCTTTGCTGGGCTCTGATCTACATCCTACTCCCTCTTGATTTGTTGTTCTCGCCTCAAAGCTCCCAGCCCCAACCCCGGAACCCTAGTTCTCTCCTCTGGCTCGAGCCAACGCTGACTAGCTTCGGTGTCTCTTTCCACTGGTGTGGTTCCACCTCATTTTGCTTCTCCACCAAACTCCTCTACTCCAGCCTCTTATATCCGGTGGGCGGCGGTGCTTGACCGCAACCCCGGTTCCCCGACTCATGGTGTTTTCCCCCAGTGTGGGTGATGGTGTTGGTGACGTAGTGATGCGGGTGCTGCACGTGCAAGCTTGGCATGGTGCATCGTAGTGGCTTGGTGCGGAACTGTGCTGCGGCACTCCCCATACTATGGTGTCATGGCCCTATCGCCGGCGAGCCAACAGCGCCTTTGACCGTTCTAGACAACGACCACGCCTTCCTCACCAGCAAGCTTATACTTGCCAAAGGAAAGCACCACCTTCCCCTTCTTCCTTGGTACTTCCGTTTCTCTCTCAACTGCGATCTTGGCCTCACCAAGATATCGGTGGATATTCATATTTGAGCACTATGTCCTTGACTATCTGGTTGATCCATCTCTGCATAACTAGATTGATAGTACTAATTATAGCATGGTTGTAGATTTTGCAAAGTACTTGGTAACTCCATGATTTGATATTGTGATATCATTACACTCACTGCTCACACAACAGTGATCCTGTAGCTAATACAATTTCTTATACAACTTTGTTGTTACCAGATCTAGCAATGTTCCTTTGGTTCGCTGTTGTGTGATTACTAGACTTGTTCTAGTGTATTACTTGATTTTAGTACTGGGAATTTGAAAGATTCTAATGGTGCTAGTTCTATGTTTTGTCCCACATTTTCTAGTTGGTTGAGCTAGGATTGGCCTTGCGAAGTATATTTGGTTTCAAATTAGATGTTTGGATTCAATCTCTGTAGGATGCTCTACTGATTGAAATAATGTGGTATTTTCCATATTTTGCCAAAATGGCAGTAATTAATCTGATATGATTCCTAGGGTTATAATCTTTACTTAGGAAAATGGTTTGAAATACCAGTTGCTTACAAATGATGTTGGCTTGCAAAGTAAATAGTGGCTTGCTGATCCTTTATTCAATAATGGCTTAAGGTTTACTTGGTAATGATTCCTAGGCGATTTACCTAAGGAAAATGATTGAAAGGTATGCCTTGCTTTCTTGCAAAGAAAGTTATGTTCTTTAGGAACATTACTGGCTAGTGATATATCTGTCAAGTAACTTTGTTCTTTTTCATTGGTGGCATCTGCTGCCCTGGCTGCTGGCGTGGTGCCTCCGCACATGGAGTGTGCATAATAGTAGCTAGGTAACATGACCTACTGTTTCTGGAGATTTTTCCTAGGCCAATGATGCAACAACTGAGGCCCATAATCACTTTAAGATTAGAACAAGTACTTAATTTGCCTTTTACTAGTTCTAGGGTGAGTTAGTGTAGCACATCTACACTGATCTGAGAGCTCCTTCTCACCCAAACCATTTTTTGGGGAAAAATATGGTAAATATAGATACCATGGCTGGATTAGTGATGAATAGCAACCTGATTCCTGATGTTGCCTATGCTTGAGATTATGGTTAATCATCTAGCTCCTCTTGTCCTAGTGCTTGAACTTCTCCTTCTTGATCTGTTGTTGCTTGCTCTTCCTGATGATTGGCTTGTTCTTGATTAAGTTCTACATCATATTAATGGTCTTCTATTACTAGCTCTTTGTGCAGATTTTGGACTAGGTATCCATGTGATACTAGTGATCCTCTAGCTGTTTGTTTATATGGATGTGGTTTCCTAGTTGCTTGTGTGGATGGGTGAAGAACTATGGAAGAACTGGTAGTGTTCTTGGCGCATGTGTGTTGGAGGAAAAATAATTAATCTAGTAGCTTTGCTACGGCTTCTTCCTCCTCTTACCTACTTCCTAATGCTACTACTGTGTTGACAACACAACACCATGTAGTGTGTGTGCTGCTTGCAGGTTGGACCCTTTGGTGCAAAGCTTCCTTCTTAGTTTGTGCATGATCTCAAGTGAAAGGGTGATATTTTCCTAGTTTTGACGGTTTCCCTTTTTACTTGTACTATCAAGGTGAAACTTGCCCCTTTATCTGCTAGTGATGCATTAGTCTAAGGCACAGTATGATAAGAACATATACTCCATTTGGCCCCCTTTTCTTTCGAAACACGATGATGATATTGCCATAACAACTCTATGCCATTCTGAGAGTTTCACTAACCACCAACTCCATTTCTTCTTTTATTTTGTTTGTATCATCTTTTTCTGCTTTCTTTGTTCTTTTCTTTTGCAGGATCAAGATCAGGAGGTTAAGAATATTAGAGGACAAAGAATAGCTAGGTTTAGTGTAGGATTCTTCTTTTAACATTTTGTAACTTTTCCTTTATTATTTTATTGTAAATAAACAATGTAATAAATGATTTAAGTTTATAAAGTTAATCTTTTCTTGTATTTCATTCAATAATAATTGTATGTGAGTGATTGTAAATGATTACACAAAATACTTTTTATATGAATAAAGAATACTGCTTTATCTCTTGTATTAACTTTACTAAATTATAATATAAAGTATTCCTTATTTATCTACTATTTTCTTTTCATTTACCTTATTCCATTTAACTATATATTACTTATAAATATTTATACTTCAAATCTCTTCCCTCGTAATCATAAAAACAATAGAGGTCATGTCAAAATTCATTACACTCACCTCAGATGACCTAAGATTAACTCATCATAGTGAGAGAACTCTGATCCCTCTAGTCTTTTAATTTTGCGAAAAAATTACCCTAAATATTAGGTGCATGCATGCATATGTAGAAAATCCTAAATCTACCCTTCATTTAGTCCTAAGTGCTAGTACTCCCTACGTCCCAAAATGTAAGGTACCTAAGCTTTAGCCAAAAGTCAACATCTTCTAAGTTTGACCAAGTTTATATAAGAAAATATGAATATCTATAATATCAAATGGATATTTTGAGAAACTATACTTTCTAGTGAATCTATTGATATTGATTTGGTATTGTGAATGTTTATATTTTATGTATAAATTTGGTCAAACTTAAAATATGTTAACATTTGACTAAAGCTCAGGCGCCTTACATTTTGGGACAGAGGGAGTATGTTACAGGCGGCTAGTGGAGTCAAAGAAGTGCGTAGGTGTAACACCCTCCAATCGGCCCTATGCAGGTTTTCGCCCTTTCCGCCAAACCCGCATAGAAACGATTCAAGAATGCCCACCAGGCACTTTCATGCGGGTGGAAAACGAAGTAATACCATTACACAACAGTCCTCGATGGGACCCACAGAATAGATATATATACAACAGCGACTCCGCGAGTCAAGAATACAGATATATAGTACAAAGATCCAAATCACCTTGAAATCGTCAGCGTCGAAAGCGGACAAGATGCAAATGGGGCTAAGAGCCCTGAAGAATAACCAATGGCGTCCATAACCCTGCCCAGGCCAAGCCGGAAGGGTAACCCTACTAACGACGTCGATCTCAAACCTGCTAAAACAAAACGAGGAGCGTCAGTACTGAGGCTAGTACACGGCGAGGCTAGAATTCGGCGGCTCTCGCCTACATAGGTATGGTGGGCTGAAGCGGCAGCACAGCGGCACTACACAACCTATAGAGACTCGATACAACTGGCGGTTATCAGAGAGGGATAAGAAAGACCTATTCGGATCCAACCTGAGACTAACACCAAACATACCCATCCTGGTATTTCCCCCCTCGAGACCAAACGAGGAAGTCGGACTAAGGAACTCACATAGTTGGCAATTTTACTCATTCCATTGTAGTTGCAGCAATTACTAATCAGATATAGAGCTTCCGTCATCCTGAGAGCATAAGTAGTGGGCAGTTTTAGTTAACATTCCATTGTAGTTCGAACAATTACTAGTCAGATATAATTGTCCTGAGGAATCCCAAAACCCAGCAGTTGTTGACACTTTTATCACATTCCATTGGAGTTGCGATACTTACTAGGCAGGTATAGTATGACACAGATCACCACAGATCCACCAGCCGTTGGCATTTTTAATATCCATTCCGTTATACTTGAGCTGATTACTAGTCAGATATATTAAGTCAAATTTATAGCACTACTTTAGTTATGCTTGTCTATGATCGAGATACTGTGCTCCAAGTCGTCCATAACCGCGGACACGGCTTTCAGAAAGTTTTACCTGAGGGTGCACAAATAGCAACACACACTCGATCAACCTCGGAAAAACCAACTCAAAACCCAACGAGGCATTCACGACAAAGCGATCACAGGATTCAGAAGTATTTCAGGGGGCCACCCCACTAAGCTACCCGCAACGAAGTTGGCCGGCTCCGGAATGGACCCAGGGTTTGTGTCAATGGTTGTAAACAACTGGGAACCCGAAAGTGTGACTGGGCTTGTCGATACTGCAAAAACATTCCACGATCCAAAATAGCAGTGCTCCACGCACAATCTTAAATAAAGCAGTAAAGCATGGCATAGGTACAGGATAGTAATAAAGCCCCAAACTACTTTGTGGCCCCAAGAAATAGAAATGAATCAAGCTCTGGCTCAGGGGGGTCCATAAGGCCTCCCGGATGTGGATAGTGCGAAAAATCAAGGAACAAGTATCAAGTACTCGGGGTCCTACGGGACACAAGAGAGCGTGAAAGAACCAAATAACATCTATTGCCCACCGATGCCACTGCATTAGTTATATCTAGCATTTTAATAGTTGTATTTAAGGTCATGATCATCTCCACCACTAAACAGCTCCATCAATAACCATCTGCCAGCATACCAACAACTGTGGTACTCGACAACACGAGATCGCACCTGAGCAAGCAACTACGACTCGCAAGGCCCGCTATCTACCAAAAACAGGTAATAGGAGGTGTCCAAGGCAATATAGAGGCTGCACGGGATATAACTGGTGCACGGAAACTAAAGCATCGCGACACGGATAGCAATAGATCAATAGGAGGAAATAAATACTATAAATGCAAAATAGGTAGAAGGGGAAGGGATGCTCGCCTGGGAAACACTGCCGGAGGTTCATATCCGGAGAACTGGTCGATACTCGCATCAACTCATCGGCCTAATCCGCGAAGAAGCAAACACTAGAACAAACACCGGATGCAATATTTAATACTACGGCAAAAGATCCGGCATGATTATGATATGATACATGGCATGGCAAGATGCGGTGCAATTAGGCAATATTAAGCGGAACTGTGGTCCCGTCAAATGATTATATGGTTCAAGTTGTTTAGAACCCCCGCAATTTAAATGTTGTATTAACAATGCAAAACATGGCATCGGTTCGCTACTCAAATTAGATGGAGTCCGGAATAAGACAACAATATCCCGCATATAGACTCCATATTTAATCATGCGGTGAATCGGCATAATGCCCCCAAACCACAGACAGATATGCATGCATGAACAATTTAATATGCGATAGTTGATAATGTCATATTATAAAAATAGGGGCTTAGGGTCACACATCTGGGTTCGGAAGATCTTGTGTTCCGGGGGGTTCGGGGTTCGATAGGGTTCCATGGGGATCGAGTTTGGACTTGGCGGGATCGATCTTCAGACAACGAGAGGTAGATCTTGTCGCATCCGCGGTCTTCGGGTCATATCGACGGTCATGGCGTCCGGGATGAAGAACTTGGCGTTCCGTGAAATCTTCGGGTCTCGGCCATCGAGTACGGTTGGTCTTGGCATCTGCGAGATAGGTATTGTCGGTGGTTCTTCGAGTGGCACCGTGCTCATTCTTCGGAACATCGCCATCAAAGTCGGGTTAACGGGCAAGGATATATCTTCACACGGTCGTCATCGACATGCCACCGCACCAACATATCCCCTGTACCGCCACACTTCACATCCAGGAGTCACTCGTGGTACTCGTAGCAGAATCAGAGCCCCTGAACATCACGTGGCATCAACAGCACAAACACAGTCAGACCAAGGACTTGAGTCAGGCAAAAACACAGGAGAAGGCCACGACGCGCGCGGGACGACGAGGCAAAATGGAAGGCGCTGGATGGCAAGGTGGCCGCGGCGGGCTCGGGGAGAAAGATGGAGGCGGGGACGCGCTACTGGCGGCAGGGGCCCGCGAGGAGGGCGGCGCAGATCGAGCGGGTCAAAAGCTGGAGAAGAGGAGGGCGACGTGGAGGAGGGGGGTCGACAAGGAGGGGGCCTCTCCGGCCGGGGCATAGAGGGATCCGGCGGGGCCTCTGCGAGACACCGGCGAGGCGGCGGAGGACCCTGGCCGCGGGCGCCGGAGTCGAGGATGCCCGGGTCGGCGCATCTGGGCCTGGCGTGGCGCTAGGAGAGCTCGGCGGAGGGCGGGGAGGTGCCGCTGGGGACGACCTCGACGACGGGGAAAAGCGGGCCGACGCTAGGGTGGCGGGAATGGACGCCGATGGCGGCGAGGTCTGCCGGATGCGAGCGAGGAGGGAGAGGCGAGGTGGAGAGGAGAGGAGGAGTAGCTCGCAGCGGCGGGGAGGAGGCCTGAGCTGGCGGCGGCGGGTCTCGCTGGCGCCGGGGCTAGACCGCGCGGGGGAGGGCGTTCGTGAGCAGAGAGGAGAGGGGAGGGATCGCGTGGGGTTGGTGCCAGGGGAGACGGGAATCCCGGGGTGGTCGGGGGTGCGGGCGGAGCGTCTGGCGGGTGGGACCGTGCACGGTAGGTGGCGTTGGGCAAGTGGATGGGGCAGGTGGGGCGGGAGAGGCGCGTGGGAGTGCGGGCGATTCGTACGAGAGGGAGAGAGAGGACGTGTGGATGGGAACGTGTCGAGGGCTGGGATCGGGACTTGGTGGGGCCGCGGCATGACGTGCGCCTGGTGGGGCCAGGTGTAGGCGGGCTGATGGTGGGGGTGTGAGGAGAAGGTGGTGGACCAGGGGGTGATCCTGAGGTGGGATGGAGAAGTGCGGGCAGGTGGCGTGCAACTTGCTGTGTGGTGGCCGGAGGCGCGAGGCCAGCTGCGGGTGGCGGCGGGGAGAGGGAGCTGGGAAAGTGGTGGGGTAGGATCAGATTTTAGGGTTAGCTTTTTGGAGGTGGGCGGCTGGGCCTTCGGGCCTGGCGGCTGCCTCCCAAAAATAAACAAATAATTTTATTTATTAAAAAACAAGGCTTTTGCAATCCATGTTTAGACAAACCAAAATATTCCGGAGGCCCGGGTTTTGTATTTGAATAAAGGCTAGGTATTTAGAAAACAGAAATAGGGTTTTTCGAAAATAGTTTTATACAAACAAATGCAAGATGACATGACGATGCTCAAATGCAAGGTGGCATGGTGACATGAGCATGCAGTCATGATGATGTAATGCACAAAAACAACGCGATTTTCTAGTAGTGGTTTTTGCGGGATGCCACAGTAGGCTAGAGAGAAGCCGCCAAAAATTGCTAGATCGTTGCTCAGCTCAACGAGAAGTGGTGTAAAGATAACAACCGCATCCTTTGCGCGCAGGCCACATCCAACAGCGAGGCACTGGCCAACAAAGCCACCGAGCGGCCGACCACCTCTTCAATCTAGGACACCAGGCCCACAGACACGGTCACCAGGCGACCATGTGAGGAATGGTGGGGCACTCTCCCGGTTCGGCGATCCCTGATCATCATCGTCAGAGAAGCATGGGCATGCCGTCGACGTCACTAAAACTCCCACGGCTGCAGACACAACCCCGTAGGAACCAAACGAGCCACAATATCTCTGCTGCAACCATGCCACCACCACTCAACCTGTTCGACGGAATGGCTAGCCAACCGACATTTCCCACCTGATGGCAACAACTCTGTATACCAAATCGTTGGGACTCCAAGTTCAGAGTGTTGTAGAAAGCGTATTTTCCCCACAAGGGTGACTCGAGGGTTCATATCGAACTCTCGGGGAATTAGCAAAGAGTATATTTTCTTCTCTTCTCAAGCAACCTGCAAAACAAAGTTTTTTCCTTGTGTCCCCAACTCCATCATGTGGTTGTCAAGCACAAGGTTTTGTATTAGTAATATGAAATAATAATAAAAATAACAAGTAAAGTAAAACAGTAATAAAGTATACAAGTAAAGTAAATGCAATAATAAAAGGTCTTTTTGTGTTTTGTTTATGTTTGCAAGAAAGAAAGTATTTTTGTGTTTTTAAGATAATAAACTGCAGCTAAAGTAAATGATAGTAGTATTGTTTGAAGATTATTTCTTATGATTAAAGTTGGACTGCAGTTCATGGGTTCACCTGTTTACTCTCTTTTAAATTGAAGTGCACATAAAACAATTCATCTTCGATATAATATTGGTGAAACTTTACTATGGGTTTGATAGGCATTCATATGGGCATCACATCCTAACATAGAGATGATGCAACATATCTCTCTTATACACCTCTAGAAATGGAAATCTCCAAGCAATCTAGAATTAAGTATTAACAGAGCATAGCCTCAAGTACTTTGACATGATGTTTGAATAAAAAATATGCTACCTTAACCAAACAAGATTATCAAGCTGTCACAAGATAATTATAGCACATGAATTCACTTAATCCCTATTGAGGTAACAAAATAAAGGTAAAAACCATAGTAGATCTTGAATTTGTTGTCACTATTCAATCACCACCACCATGTTACTCCATCTAATACACACTTCCCCCCCCACACGCTCTTGCATACAAGTTGGATCAAAACAAGCAATTAAGAACGGGGTACATCATATGCATCTACCAATACATCTTACACATAGATAGGTTCCAATCTCATATATCAACTCATAGAATAAAGATCCACCACATAGGAATTACATATATGACCATAATCATGTTGGGCAGCTGATATGGTACTAGATCTATTAAGAACAAGAGAGAGATCAAGCTACTACCACAAATCCATAGCCCAGAGGTGGAATACTCCCTCTTCATCATGGTGATAAAGTTGGAGATGTTGGAGAAGGTAGAGATCCCTTCGGTGACGGCTCTAGTGGAGTTTCCCCCTCCAATCTTCACTGGTTCTGACTCCTTTTTGGTGTTTCCGCGGTGCTCTCCTCGAGGATGTCCCGGGGGACCCTTTTATAGTAGTTTTTAGTTCAAAACAAGTCAGTCAGCGAAAGATTGAAGCGAATCGGATGGACGAGGACCGAAAGAGGTGTGGTGGTGTGTGCACCAGGGTAGCCCGTGCCACCCACTCTTTCAGGCCTCGCTCGTGAGCTCCAAGCACTCTAGATCATCGTCTTCCTGAAATATTTGATTTTCCAGAATCTTAGCTCCATTGTACTTTGTTTATGTCCCTGAAAGATCAAAATAAACAAAATAGGGTTTTTCTGTCCTGCAGATTTATAACCAAAATAAAGGGGATCATTGGTAAATCCCCGAAAATAAATATAGAACATGATTATTACATTATAAATGTTGTAGATATGTGAGAATATGTGTCAATAAACTACAAAGTTCATGTATGCATTTTACATGCATCACTACCAAGGCGGTAAGGTCGCATAATTTATTTACCATTGCCAATAGCATGTGCCCGCAGCTTGTCATGGACAATTTGTGTGTACAAATTTATGGACAAAAATGGCGAGGCCATCATCCATGACATGATCAACGCGGGTGGGCAAGATGGTGACAAGGGATACACCCAAGATGAGACTCGACAAGATGCCTGCGACATTGCAGATGAGCCATTGTATGAAAAGAATGGCCCATCCATGAGCGAGGAGGGTCATGGCCACGACATTGGCTACATCACTTGCCTCGTCAATTACCGAGGGAAAGAAGATGAGACAAAGGACCGTGAAGTACACCACAGAAGAGGAAAAGATCCTATGCCAGGCTTGGATGGATATTTCACAAGATCCCCTATGCGGTGCCGAGATGAAGGTATATGCCTATTGAAAAAGGTGGGTGATACATTACAAATGTATCTATAATTTTTGATGTCCCATGCTTGGTTTTATCCACTTTCTAGTGTTTTGTCCACACTTTGGAGTACTTTTCATATGATTTCTTGGACTAACCTATTAACAAGAGCCACGATGCCTGCACATTTTCTGCTGTTTTTGGTTCCAGGAAAGTCAGAAAATGAATATTCTCGGAATTGGACGGGACAAAAGCCAAAGTGCCTATTTTTCTAGAAGTCATCAGATGCCAGAATACGAGACGAAGAAGGGCTGGGGGTCGGCCACACCACCTGGCCGCGAGGCCAGGCCTGGCCCACTCTAGGGGGTGGTCTGGCCGCCCCCTGCACCCCCTCGGCCTCTCCTTCCGCCTATAATATGCCCTCAGGACGAAAACCCTAAGGACCCGATCAAAAATCCACGAAAGAGTTTGTAGCCGCCGTCATCTCCATCCCTAGATCGGGAGGGATCTAAAGCTCTTCCCGGCACCCTGCCAGAGAGGGGAATTCACCCTGGAGGCCTTCTTCATCATCATGCAAGCCTCCGGTGTGATGCGTGATTAGTTCATCCTTGGACTACATATCCATGTAGTAGCTAGATGGCTGGTTCTCCTCCTTTGTGCTTTCATGTCTAGATCTTGTGAGCTCCGTTCATGATCAAGATCATCTATTTGTAATTCTGCATTTTGTGTTTGCAGGGATCCGATGGATACTGAGATGCTATTTTAGATTGATTATTGATTCTATCATGTCTTTGTTATTTGTGATCTTGCATGCTTTCCGTTGTTAGTAGCTATCTTGGCCAAGTAGATGCTAGCAACTCCAAGAGTTAGTATTTATGCTCGATAGTGGGTTCATGCCTCTGGTAATCTGGGGAAGTGACAGAAATCTCAAAGGTACTAGATGTGTTGTTGCTACTAGGGAGAAAACAACAATCCTTTGTTCATAGAACAATCATATTGTTTACTTTACGCATAATTAAAGCAATAATCTGTTGCTTGCAACCTAATACTGGAGGGGGTTTAGATGATAACCTGAAGGTGGATTATTAGTCATAGATGTAGTTGGATGGAGGTCTATGTATAATGTTGTAATGCCCAATCAAGTTCCAAAGGAGTCAAGATGATTAGTATATGCATGTATTGCTTTCTCGGTGTTTGTCAATTGCCCCGCTGTAATTTGTTCACCCAACATGTTATCGATCTTAAGGAGAGCCACTTCTAGTGAACTATGGATCCCGGTCCTTTCTTTTACATACAATCTACAAACTATTTACTGCTTTGTGTTTACTTTCTGCAAACTACTACTTCCTTCCATTCGATACGTTTAATCCTTTGTTTTCAGCAAAACCGGTGAGATTGACAACCTCATCGCAAGTTGGGGACAGAGTTCTGTGGTTGTGTTGTGTAGGTCTCCACGTTGCTGCTGGCACCGGTAGTGCGCCCTGCCAATGTTCAGCTAGCTACACCTTTGGGGTGTTTCCTTGCTCCTACTGGATTGATAACCTTGGTTTCATACCGAGGGAAAACTTGCTGCTGTGCTCATCATACCTTCCTATTGGGGTTCCCCAACGAGCTCGATATATTTTGGGCCATCAGTGGGAAGATTCTTCCATGAGCATAAGAAGTTCATGCCAAATCCATTTTTTGGTGATCGTAATGGTCTCTCCCTTTCCAAGAGATGGGGTACCATCCGTGCCGAGTATAGCAAGTTCCAAGATTCGTTGAAGACGGTGAGAAAAGGGCAATACGCGGGCTCACGACAGTTGACATGGTAAAACCTCTTCATCTCTTGTCAACGTACCTTGCATATGCATTGAACCATTGTTGTCATCCATATGTGTAGGTTATTAAATATGTAGAGCACTTCAAGGTGGCCAATGACAACAATGCATTCACATTGAGCCACTGTTGGATGTTAATCAAGGTCACCAAAAAGTGTGAAGTTAGCTATGCCCATTGGACAGAACTTAATGTAAAGAAGGGCAATGTGTCAACAGACGGTGTCATCAGCCTTGATGACAATGGTGAATGCCTTGGTAACCCTGCAGCCAACAGCCTGGTGTCTGCTGGCCATGCCCGCCGGCCCGCAGGTGACAAGGCTACCGAGGTTGACATTGCCCGTAAAGCTAGTTTGTTGGTGTTGAAAAGGATACAGATGCCGCCTAGAGGGGGTGAATAGGCGGTTTAAAACTTTTACGAGAAGGGCTTAACAAAGGCGGAATAAAACTAGCGTTTACTTTGTTAAGCACAAAACCTATATAAACTACGGTTCACATATGTGCACCAACAACTTATGCTAAGTAGAACAAGCAACTATGTGATAGCTAGATATAAGACTTCAAGCACGAAGGCTATCACAAAGTAAAGTGCATAAGTCAATAGCTCGGGTATAGAGATAACCGAGGCACGCGGAGACGATGATTTATTACCGAGTTCCTCCCATAAAGAGACTACTTCTCGTTGGATGGGTGGGCGGTACTAATACCACCACGCCACAAAAGGCCTCACCCTATTCTCTTGTGAACCTCGCCACAAGAGGCCTGGTTCACTTCTTCACTATCGGTGCACTTGTCGGTGGCAATCCGTAACCCCTCACAAAGATTGGGACACTTCTCCACAACTCAATTGGAGGCTCCCAACAAACAAGCTCGGGGAAATCTCCACAACTTAATTGGAGGCCCCAAGTAATCCACAAACCTGCAAAACAACTAAACCGTCTAGGGTTCCAAGAACCCAAGAGTAAAAAGCTTCTCACCTTTCACCCAATCGAATCCTCACCGAGAACTCAAACCGATGCACCAAATGCAATGGCATGAACACAAGAAGTGCTCAAGTCATTCTTTCCCAAATTTCACCAAAGCTACAAAAGCTAGTGAGAGAATAAGAGAGGAAGAACAAAAGAGGAAATCCACAAAAGAAACCCTAAGATCTCGATCCCAATAAGTTCCCCTCACATAGAGGAGAGATGGATTGGTGGAGTTGTAGATCTAGATCCCCCTTTCAAATCCCCCAAAAAGATTCAAGAAATATGAGAGGGATTGAGAGTATTTGCAAGCTCTTGAAGGTCAAAACAATGGAGGAGAGAGAGAATGCAAGCAACCAGCCTAAGGAGGAAGAAGGGGTCTATTTATACCCCTCCCAACCGAAATATGACTGTTTGGGACTTCCCAAGCCGGATAATCCGCCCCTCCCCCGGATATTCCGGGTTCCCCGGGCCAAAATATGGCTAAGGACTTCGCGACGCGACCCTCTGTATAGGGGGCGGATATTTGGGCTGGATAATCCGCCCCCCCGGAGGCTCGGATAATCTGCCCCTGTTACAGAGAGCCACGCCTTAAAGTCCTTAGCCATTTTCCGAAAATTGGGCCGGATAATCCGCCCCCCATGGCCGGATAATCCGCCCCCTAAAAACTGGCAGAAACAGCGAAACTGAAACAATCATAACTTTTGCATCCGGACTCCGTTTTTAATGATCTTGGGATCGTTTTAAAGAGGACAATGAGCTCTAAAAGATCATCCATAGAAACATCATAGTCCATCAAGGTAGGATAGAACAAAATTACGAAAGGTTTGACCTCTCCTAAAAAACGAACCGATAAAACCTCCAACATCGAAAACGCAATAGAGAATGCATATGAAATTCGTTTTCGATGAACTTGAGCTTGTCATGGAGATTAACACAAGCTATAAATACTCACATGAGTAAGACACAAATTAGAACCAAGAAAGATGATGCCAAGTATGCAAAGGTTTGAGCTCTCACTGAGGGATATGATCAAGTTACTCACTCGAGAGCCCCTCTTGGTAGTACATTTATCTATCCTATAAACCGGTCTCCCGAACTAACACCACGAGACCGGAAAGAAAGAAACCCTATCAAGATCAAACAATTGCCTTGTGTATATTCCACTTGATGTTGATGATGACGATCTTCTACACCTCAAGATGGAACACCTTTCTTGATTGCGCTAGCTTGGTGAAGACTTGGAATTTGCTCCCCCATACTCCACTATGTAAGAGCCTCTCTTTTAGGCATATCTTCACATATCCATGATCACCATAAGGATGGCAAGCTACACTTGAGATCATCTTATTATTCAAGACACACTTGCCATAGGCTCAACTTCTACTTGACCAATCTCCGGATCATTCCTTGAAACCTTGATCAACACTTGATCTTCTTCACTTTCTTCTTCTTCCAACCTTGAAGCCAACATATGGTTCAAGAATTGCCTATGGACAAATCCTACAAGTAAAATTCAATGCAAACATAAGTCCATAAATATTGTCATTAATTACCAAAACCACACATGGGGCACACATGTTCTTTCAATCTCCCCCATTTTGGTAATTGATGACAATCCCTTTGAGAGGGTTTATATCTATATATTCAACATGCAAAGCAACAACAAAGATGCAAGAGCATGGGAGGCAAATGCATATATTCAACATGCAAAGCAAAAACACAGATGCAAGAGCATGAGAGGCAAATGCTTAAGAACAAACTCAAAGCATGAAACCAACTTCCCATAAACCCTCCAAAACTTATCCCCCATTGGCATCGATTGCCAAAATGGGTGAAAAGCTCTAGACGGCCAATAGAGTGATAATTCCTACAAAATGTGTACATTTCGTATAGTGTGAGTGGAATAAAATGCACGTATCCAATGATGAATACTTAGGAGGAGGTTAAACAATATTGAGGATCAAAAGATTGCAAAAAAATTAACAAGGTGAATAAGCATCAACAAATGAAGCAAGCAATCAAAAGATCCAAAGAACCACTTGACAAAAAGAACATACCAAATGAAAGATAGATATTATGATAAGATTGAAAAGAGAGTGTTCTATATAATACGAGGAGGATCCCCAAGGTTTGTGCAATTTTTTTTGCATTTGAATACAATATGGACAAACATGGCATCCTCACTCCCTCGATATTATTTAAAACCCAACTATGTACAAAAGAGCATATACCAAGGCATAAAACTTGCAATAAACAAATGGTTGAGCAACGAGTAAGAGACATCATAATAGCAGGCTCAACCACAAGGATGTGTGAGAGGCATGACAAAGCATAGTATAAGACTAATGCAAGGATGATCATTGAGCATCAACATAGTCTTCAATGAATGATATTGCTTAGTATGACCATACAACACACGCGAAATAAAGAAGATATCAAAAATAGAGAAGTAACATCTCTCATGTGTATAAGTTTCTAAGTAGACAATCTCACAAAGATATTGATCCACAAAGAAACATGTACAAACATAATAGATACTAAAATAAATAGAGCAAGATATCCAAAACAAAGTCATGAAAATACACCACTAAGATCTTTGCTTGATAGCATGGCCAAAAGGCTCAATTTTATCTTATTGCATATTCATGAACTTCAACCACAAACATATCAAATACATCACAACTATCACTAAGGGAAGTAGAGATAGTTGGAATGTATTGCGAGAGGAACCAAGTATAACAAAGAAAGAATCAACTTTGCAAATTCATCAATATTGCACATGAGAGTACTTTGAGGAAACAATAGGCAATATAATTGCTAGATTGACATATTTGGGATTGGTGAATCATGAGCATGATTTTGTATAGTCCCAATTATATACACTCATCTCAACTTACTCACATATGCAATAGAGAGCGTTCTTTAAGGCCAAATAAAGAACCACAACAACTGCAAATACAAAAAAAATCATGCCAAAATGCAACCTACCATAGGTTGGAAGACGGTATGTATGCATGGGTAAGAGATATTTGTTACCGAGATATCATTGGTGTGATGAAGTAGATAGGAGTTTGCTGACCATCCTAGCTTGTATCGAATTTTAATTGAGTCATCACTTCTTACTTATGAAAGAGACAAGCATCCAATGCATCTCCAATGTACCTAAAACAAAATTCAAGTACAATATGATCCCCAAACTTATTGGGTCCAAAGTAGTTAGACAACTACAATACATAGGAGAGACTCCACATAAATATGTGTATATTGATATGAAAATGAATTTCATGCACATCTTAGCCAATTAGGATTTGGTGGAGTTTCCCCTACATATTGGATCAAGGAACACAAGCATGACATAATATATATTTAGTACATATGCATGCGCAATATTTTAAAGAAACAAACAAGATATAATTTGAGCAAAATACCAAGTAAACCAAGAAGGAACACCAAAGTGTGACAAGACTAATGGTTTTCCAAATTATATCAAAGACCAAATCAACACATGAATGACCACAAGTTCAACAAATGAACTAGGCAAAAGCCAAAGAGAAAGAGACAGACAAAAACACAAATGTTCAAGGATTTATCTCATTCTAAAAGGTCAAGATAATTAACAAGGAATGAGACAAAGACAATTCCCCATAAGAATGAGGTTCCAATAACCAAAGAAAACTCTCCACAATTTTCATGATGGCACAAAGTACCAAAACGAAAAGGTTTATCTTCCAAAGACATAAAACACGAGATGGGTCAAAACATGTTATGAAGAATCATAAAACAAGTGTTCTAAATAATATAGAAGAACTCCCCCATGATTAGTGAATTATTTAAGATTTTACATTTAAATACAAAATGCGCACACATGGTATCATCATATCTTCCTACATCAAATAGAGCACTAAACGATTTCAAGTCAAATCAATATCTATAAGAGGCAAAAAGATACAACTAGAGAATATTAATGGACATTATAGAATTTGAATTTCTCATGAGTATGGCATACCACATAGAAACTAGATAATCTTGCAATATCAATACCAAGTGGCATTCCTCATGTACATGCATTTCTAGGATTGTGGAATGCCCAAAGCACACCACTCTCCCAAAATGGGATAGTCCATTAATTTCTCGCAAGAGCCAAATAGTATAAAAATAGATTCAATAAAGCCTCAACACAGCAAATCAAGTACATGATGTGCAAGCCAATATACACAAATAAACTTGATAACTCAAGATAAGTAAGTGGTCATGCACAACATATACAAACACATGCAAGGTACAAAACCAACACATGCACAAGGGGCGAGTAACTTTCAATGTGAATGAGTTAATAACATGTTACCACAAGGAGGAACAATGGATATATGATAGAGATATGATAAAACAAATGACTTGGCTTGAGATAATATAATTGATGAAGTTCCCTTAATTCTTCATGATGTAGCCAGGTCTCCAATGCCCTCCAACAACATCTATTGATCAAGTTTTAGCTTGTTGGTCCCCAACCAAGTTGGGTCCTAAGAAGTTAGTTAGAATAGGCTTGGCAACCCAAATGGTTCTTTTCTTGACACCACATTGGGCACCAACATATTTGGAAAACACATTTCCAACCTTATCCTTATGAAGAGAATACACATCATCAATCATGGTAGGGTTGGATGAGGAGTTACCAATAGTGCATGAAAAAATAGGTGACCCTTCTCACGACATATGTAGCAAGTTCTTCGCTTCCCTTTCTTCTCACTTGATTTCTCCACCACAGGAGTATTAGCTTGATTCTTCTTGGTAAGTGGTCTTTCTTCAACTTTAGGTAGACCATGAAATTTAACTTTAGACCGCTTCCCTGTTTTCCACTCACCAAGAGGCTTCTTCTTCAAAGGGCAAGATCTAACATGGTGCCCTTCAATTTTGCACTTGAAGCAAACAATCTTGGCTGAATTCTTGACTTGTTCTTGACCCTTCTTCTTGTTGCTCTTGAACTTATTCTTGTTAGTGGACTTGTTCTTGACATTGGATTTGAATCCAAGCCCACTCTTGTCATTTGAGAATTTTTGCACACTCAATATCTTGTTGAGTGTGGCCCTCCCTTCATGACCCCTTTTCAAGTCCCTCTTCAAAGATGATACTTGGTCCTTGAGCTCTTTGATTTCCTCTGCATGGTTAGTATCAACACAAATACTAGAGGAAGTAGAAACTTCATTGTTAGAGCAACAAGGCATGGAAGGAAATTCATTATAAGATGTAGCAATAATATGAGATGATGAATTACTAGGACTAGCACATGGAAGTATGACATTTGTAGTGGATATAGTGCTAATGTCCACATGAGTTTCACTAGATGTTACCTTCAACATAATATCCTCATGAGCTAACTTTAGCCTATCATGGGAGGCTAGAAGATCTCCATGAGAGATTGATATCATAACATGACTTTCTTCCAATTTCCCATAATTGCTAGTTAGCAAAGCAAGTTGAGCCTTTAGCTCAACATTATCCTTCAAAATAGATGCTTCACAAGAAATAGAGTTAGTAGCATAGGCATCATTATAATCAGCAATATAAGAAGATAATTTAGCAAGCTCATTATATTTCCTTTTGAGATCAATTGCCACCTCAAGATCTTTATCACGGGTTTCCTTTACTTTAGACACTTCTAGAGTAAATGTCTCCTGAAGAGATTGTTTTGTTGCTTGTGCTTCTTCAAGGGCTACATTTAGTTTTGAAATATCATTAGCACAATCACACTCAAGGCTACTCATTTTGTCAATGGTGTTCTCATGCTCCTCAACTTGAGCTTCTAACTTATCAATACATTCTTTGATCTCAATAGCAAAACCCAAGAGTTCAACGAAGTTAGAGCAAGCAATCTTATTCTTAACAAGAGCATGATAAATAATCTCACCCTTTTCATGTAACAAATCAACATCAATCTCTTCTTCCTCATTATACTCATCCTCATCATCACAAGAGGTATTGGGTTCCAAAGTAGGAGATACCTTTGAAGTCCTAGCCATAAGGCATAGATGGGAGCCATGAGATGATGATAATGAAGAATTACTTGAAGCTCCATTCAAGATCTTGTCTTGTCCCATAGAATCTTCGGGCTCCTCTACATTGTTAGACACACAACAACTAGAGGAAATACAATAATTTTTATCATGGAAACAAGTCATAGCAAGCATATCATCATGAGGTCTATTGAGGCAATTTATACATGATATGCAAGGACCATCAACACAAGCATGTAAAATATTAATAGTGTTATAAGTGTTTATGTCCAAAGATTAAGAATTGCAATGAGATAGAGATGAAGAATCATAAAAAATAAGCTTACTATCTACATTGCAATTTTCATCACCACTCACCATATCATTACCTTGTGTCTTGCCACACTTTGGTGAAGGATGAAGATGAGAACTCATCACGGACGGAAGTGAAAGCAATACCATCATCCTCAATAATATTGGACACATCATATTTATCTTGAAGTTTTGTCCATAACTCATGAGCACTCCAAAAAGGTATGATAGATGAAGTAACTGCATGGCTCAAAGCATTAACAAGCACATTATAAGCTTAAGCATCGAGATATAAGTTTTTCTCATCCTCACGAGATAGATTTAGGAAATCCATTGGAGGAGAAAAACCTATATCTACAATTCGCTCCCAATTTGGGTCCATGGCCCGAAAATGATTAAGCATACGAAGTTTCCAAATCTCCTAACATGTGCCATCGAATATGAAAATGTCATTGTGCACTAATCCCCTAGCCGACATCTTTACTCTCAAGGCGGTGAAGCCCAAAAAGAGAGACCAGTCTCTGATACCAATTGAAAAGGATACAGATGCCGCCTAGAGGGGGGTGAATAGGCGGTTTAAAACTTCTATGAGAAGGGCTTAACAAAGGCAGAATAAAACTAGCGTTTACTTTGTTAAGCACAAAACCTATATAAACTACGGTTCACCTATGTGCACCAACAACTTATGCTAAGCAGAACAAGCAACTATGTGATATCTAGATATAAGACTTCAATCACGAAGGCTATCACAAATTAAAGTGCATAAGCAAATAGCTCGGGTATAGAGATAACCGAGGCACACGGAGACGATGATTTATTACCGAGTTCCTCCCATAAAGAGAGTACGTCTCATTGGAGGGGTGGGCGGTACTAATACCACCACGCCACAAAAGGCGTCACCCTATTATCTTGTGAACCTCGCCACAAGAGGCCTGGTTCACTTCTTCACTATCGGTGCACTTGTAGGTGGCAATCCGTAACCCCTCACAAAGATTGGGACACTTCTCCACAACTCAATTCGAGGCTTCCAACAGACAAGCTCAGGAAAATCTCCACAACTTAATTGGAGGCCCCAAGTAATCCACAAACCTGCAGAACAACTAAATCGTCTAGGGTTCCAAGAACACAAGAGTAAAAAGCTTCTCACCTTTCACCCAATCGAATCCTCGCCGAGAACTCAAATCGATACACCAAATGCAATGGAAAGAACACAAGAAGTGCTCAAGTCCTTCTTTCCCAAATTCCACCAAAGCTACAAAAGCTAGTGGGAGAATAAGAGAGGAAGAACACAAGAGGAGATCCACAAAAGAAACCCTAAGATCTAGATCCCAATATGATCCCCTCACATATAGGAGAGATGGATTGGTGGAGTTGTAGATCTAGAAGCCCTTTCAAATCCCCCAAAAAGATTCAAGAAATATGAGAGGGATTGAGAGTATTTGCAAGCTCTTGAAGGTCAAAACAATGGAGGAGAGAGAGAATGCAAGCAACCATCCTAAGGAGGAAGAAGGGGTATATGGAGAGAGAGAATGCAAGCAACCATCCTAAGGAGGAAGAAGGGGTCTATTTATACCCCTCACCAACGAAATATGACCATTTGGGACCTCCCAGGCCGGATAATCTGCCCCTCCCCCCGATATTCCAGGTTCCCTGGGCCAAAATATGGCTAAGGACTTCGCGACGCGACCCTCTGTATAGGGGGCGGATATTTGGGGCCGGATAATCCGCCCCTGTTATAGAGAGCCACGCCTGAAAGTCCTTAGCTGTTTTCCGAAAATTGGGCCGGATAATCCGCCCCCATGGCCGGATAATCCGCCCCCTGAAAACTGGCAGAAACAGCGAAATTGAAACAATCATAACTTTTGCATCCGGACTCCGTTTTTAATGATCTTGGGATAATTTTAAAGAGGACAATGAGCTCTAAAAGATCATCCAGAGAAACATCATATTCCATAAAGGTAGGATAGAACCAAATTACGAAATATTTGTCCTCTCCCAAAAAGATGAACCGATAAAACCTCCAACATCGAAAACGTAATAGAGAATGCATATGGAATTCGTTTTCGATGAACTTGAGCTTGTCATGGAGATTAACACAAGCTCTAAATACTCACATGAGTAAGACCCAAATAAGAACCAAGAAATATGATGCCAAGTATGCAAAGGTTTGGGCTCTCACTGAGGGATATGATCAAGTTACTCACACGAGAGCCCCTCTTGATAGTACGGTTATCTATCCTATAAACCGGTCTCCCCAACTAACACCACGAGACCGGTAAGAAAGAAACCCTATCAAGATCAAACAATTTCCTTGTGTATATTCCACTTGATGTTGATGATGACGATCTTCTACACCTCAAGATGGAACACCTTTCTTGATTGCGCTGGCTTGGTGAGACTTGGAATTTGCTCTCCCATACTCCACTATGGAAGAGCCTCGCTTTTAGGCATATCTTCACATATCCATGATCACCATAAGGATGTCAAGCTACACTTGAGACCATCTTATTATTCAAGACACACTTGCCATAGGCTCAACTTCTACTTGACCAATCTCCAGATCATTCCTTGAAACCTTGATCAACACTTCATCTTCTTCACTTTCTTATTATTCCAACCTTGAAGCCAACATATGGTTCAAGCATTGCCTATGGACAAATCCTACAAGTAAAACTCAATGCAAACATAAGTCCATAAAGATTGTCATTAATTACCAAAACCACACATGGGGCACATATGTTCTTTCATGTGTTTCAAGAGGCCATCAGGGAGTTGATGGGAAATAAGGAAGAGGACATTACCGAGAGGGAAGAGAGACGGTGAAAAAATAAAGTGGCCACCGCCAAGAGGTTTGTTGATCTCCAACTGAGATCTATTGTGGTGACGAGGCCAATGTCAAGACAAAGGCCATGGAGGCCGCCAAGACAAAGGCTATGGAGGTGCGCCAATACCAAGCTCTTGGAGGCTGAAGCCAAGGTCATGGCCGAGGATAGAGAACGAGACACTGGATTTCCCCTCTCCACTTTATTCCCATATTGCATCCTTTTGAGATAAATTCATGGGGAAGTGGCATCCCTTTAGGATCCACCCTGACATACTTCATATTCTTCCTGGGTCTGGCTCGTGGTCCAATGTCGTCTTGTGTTGTAATCGAGGCACGACTAGTCAAAGTACAAAATCAAAAGTAATGAATATCACTAGGGGGACCACTATCACAAAATGCTATCATGCAGAAACTCTACTAAGCTATATCAATAGGCTTCGCTCCTTTCCGGAGACGCATTTGAAAGGGGCAAGGCCTTCATTTCATTGGCAGAAGAAGAAACGATCCAATCCATTCAGGGCTTCAGGGAACCCAAATGCGTGGAAGGACAAGTAGCTCTGATTACGAAACACAACACAAGTTGGCATAACCCAAGTCAATATGATAACTCAATCATCCTGCCAGGACTCTGTCTTTCTCGGCATACTGATCCCGCGTCTTGTATTCTTGTGCGGTTTCGATCCCGCGTCTTGTCTCCTTGCGTAGGTCCGATCCCGTGTCTTGGATCCTTGTGATACGAGGTATTGGCAGAGCCACCCACTTTATGGCCTAGCTAGTAGGCCCATTCATACTTTCTCCACGGTGCGCCCAATCTTTGCCCCGTCTTTGACCAGGTACCACTTTGTCGTGCCATGCCCCTGGGGTACAACACCAAGCTCGGCGTCTCCATCCCGGGGTTAGCACTTGTCACACCTGCTGGGACGAGTAGGTTCAGGATCCTTGGTGACCCAGAGTTCTTCCTGGGCTCCACTGATACATGTGCCTTACATAGCTTAAGGCCCACACGGCCTCCCTGTGGGTTCACCGGTCCGCGTCCCCGTCGATTGGGAACACGCTGGTTCTCCTGGTATTGATACTGTAGGGGAAGGCTTGTGGCAAGAAATCTTACATAACAAGTACTTACAAAATAAAACTTTGGTGTAAGCTCCCACGGATCCACCCCTTTGGAAGGGTCTCATGGGGATCAAACAGGAATTTTTTAGTCATGTGTTCTTTAAGTTAGGCAATGGGATGACAGTCCGTTTCGGGGAGGATGTTTGGCTAAGGGATACTTCTTTAGCATAATAATAACCCTCTTTGTACAATATTACACAAATGAAAAAAGTTCTAGTGGCTAGTGTTTCGGTTCAAGCACAGTGAATAATTCTTTCAGACGGTTTAGCCTAAAAATAAATGGAACGACTGGTTACATTTATGCCAGAGACTTATGTTGGTCAAACTCTCCCAAAGCCAAGAGCAATTTGTTTGGAAACTTGAGTCCACACGTTTATTCACTGTAAAATCTATGTATCCTAACCTTATTAATGACCATACTTGATTTCTACAAAAAATATTTATGGAAGTTGAAAATCCCCCCTGAAGGTCAATATTTTATGTAGTTCCTTAAGAATAAAGTACTGCTAACAAATGACAACCTTGCTAAACGCTTGGAATGTGTGTCAGAAGTGTTACTTTTGTGACTCTATGAAGACCGTTGTACACTTGTTTATCTCATATCCTTTTGCACGGATTATTTGGTGAATGGTGCTTTTACTTATAATAAAACATCACCAGTGAATATTGCTAAAATGTTTGATAATTGTTGAGTGGGATGGATAAGGTTCTAAAGTTAGAATACACATTGGTGTATCGGCCTTATGTTGGTCAATATGGACTAGTCACAATAATGTTATCTTTAATAGACAAATGGGTACTAATTTTTTGCAGGTTATTCGTCTAGCTACACACTGGATTCACCTATGGTGCTACCTTATCACGACGGATAAGCGGGAGCATATGATTATTGGATTCGAGAGGCTGTTGGCACTCGCACATGACTTATTTTTCCAGGCTACTGGGTGGCATCACACTAGTAGACTTTACAATGGATAGCTTCTTGTTGCTTTTTATTTTTAGATGGGTCTCAAACTTAGCTGATGCATGATTATAATACTTTGCACTACTAAAACTTTGTAATAAAAAAGGATATGTGCATGCCTAACCAAATTATCAACATTGAAAGCAAAGAATGACTTGGCTGGACTAAACGATGCCATGCATCTAAGTAGCTCCATGTTTACCTCATCAAATCTACTATTAAGCTCCTGAAGTTGCCTATCAATGACACCCAAAAACATATCAGCACGAAACTGGTGGTAATTAATGGCATATTTATAGAATCTCTTTGCTCTTTGTATAGGTTTGTACTTCCCATCCATGTCAACAACTTTGATATGGTGCCTCACACAAAAAGAAGCGACTGTATCAAGAAATTCTTTCCATCTAGCATCATCTCTCAAAACATCCAATTCTACCTTTGTGTCAGCAAGAAGGTCCATTGCATTCACAATATCCCGATCCCTCCTCTGCAAAGCATTGCAAAATCCATTTGTGTATCCAAATATTTCATTCATCAAGTGCAACAAGAAAACAAATTCAACTGACTCAAATACTTCTAGCATAGTTTGAGCTCCTAAAGCTTCAGCCCTTTACTTTCTTTCCCAACCCTGAAAAGAACTTTCTTGATAGCAGGATATAAATGCATAACATGCATTACATTTATGTGGTGAGATCCCCACCGTGTATCACTTGGCCTAGATAAGCCCATCTCTTAATTCAAACCTTGGCCACTTTCAATTTCACCCAATTTCAATGCTTGAATCATATACTTAGTTGAGCTATGCGAAGCTTTGCAGATCTTTTTACAGGACATCCTGAGGACAAATATGCTAGTTGTCCAAAGAACCATTGGCAATCAATATTCTCCTTAGCAACATCAACAAGGGTTAGATGAATCTGATGGGCAAAGCAATGAACATAATAAGGTGAACATGAATCTACCATAATTAATTTTTTCAAACCATTCACATGACCCTTCATGTTGCTAGCTCCATCATACCCCTGCCCACAGACCTTAGATAAAGGCAACTAATGTATAAGAAGTAAAGACTGAATTGCTTCTTTAAGAGTCGATGATGTGGTATCTTCAACTTGGACAAGACCAAGAAACCTCTCAACTGGCTCTCCTGATTTATTGACAAAATGCAAGCAAAGAGACAATTGTTCTTATTGATATGCATCACTAGATTCATCAGCAAGAATTTCAAAACACTCATCACCAAGTTCCTCGATGATAAATTTAGTTGTTTCAATAGCACAACAAGTAATGAGTTGTTTCTGAATTTTGTGGTCTATCATTTGACAATTAAGTGGAGCATTACCTAGAACCACCTTATTTACTTCTTCAAAGTTACCTGCCAGCCATTGCAAAAGTTCCTTGAAATTTCCTTTGTTTTTTGAATCTCTCGACTCATCATGACCACGTAAAGCCAACCCCTATCACAAGATATATCTTATGCACTTAAGTGACCAGGTCAAGCGAGCTAGATATTGAGCCTTGAACTGTGTGGTATGTGAGGCAATGGACTCACGGATTGATGCTTTAGGTGTTATGAACATATTATATTTCTCTTCGGCTTCAGAATGAGCACTATTGATTTCACCTGTATGCTTACCAAATCTAGCTTTCATGTTCAAATTTCTAAATCCTTCATTGATGAAACCATCTCCACCAGCAAATTTAGTGCCATATTTGAATAAATAGCAAATAAAGCAATATGCAGTATCTCTATCTACACTATATGCAAGCCACTTGAACTCATCAAACTACTCTCGTTGGAAGGGCGCATACCTCCACACATATGTTGGGGGAAATCCTCCTGCTTCATCTTGGGTCGACAAGGCCCCAGTGCGATGTATGCCCTTCTAACTGAATCTTGGCCTTTGACATCATACCTTGATATTGGAGTCCTCAATCTAGGATCATGCTCAATGTCATAAACACCATCATCACCATCACTTGATTCATCACCTTCTGATATTTCTGCATTCTTCGCTTTTGTGCTAGCAGCTCTCTCCGATTCCGGTGGCATACTTGTCCCACTCCCACTGCCATCTTTCCCTTGGAATATCACCAATTGGTTGCATTGATTTTCAGCTTGACTATTCGTTTGATTTTTGGACTTTTTTTCTTCACTGCAGCTCTTTCCAAAAAAGCCTTCAAATCAATAATAGGACCTGACTTCCTCTTCATCTTTCAGAAAAATGTAACCTATACAAAATTCAAAACGAAAATAACAATGAGATGTACTGAATTTTGGGCTATTTAATTCAGATTTCAGAAACTGAAGGTGTCCTCAATTATTTATTGTATCTCAACGACTGAAGAGAAAAACAGAGAAGAATCGATCATTCTGAATTAGGTACCTGGTTCTGGAATCTGGTGAGCTGCTGATTGCGATCGAGGACTTGACTGGAGAATGCAAACGGAGTCGCTGCGGGCAGTAGGGACGAGAGGGCGTGGAGACGCGACGGCCGCAGGGAGGGACGAGTACCGCCTTTCGTGAGAATTCTGTCGTCTCCGTCGCAAACTCTCATCTAGGATTATGGTCGATTGATTAGCGGTTCTGGCCAAGGAATTAGGCATCGATCGGGAGGAGCTTTTTTTAAATCACACCATATATTACGCATGCAAGTCGCCTCATTAAAACCTTCCAGTCCCCTTAGGTACCCTAGGAAGGAAAAAGAGTGCGTCTAAAACTTGCAGCCCCGAGTTCAATAAATGATTACATCGTTTAAAGCATGTGCTAAAACAGATGTAGGAGGGTCTCCATCCCAAACTAAAACAGAGTTTGAATTGAAAGCTAGTCTAGCTAAATTATGCGCCACCTTATTTGCCTCTCTAGGGCAATGACTAAAAGAAATGTTTCCTATAAGTTGGGCAATTTGGAAGCAATCCGCTAGAACCGCTATATAAGGACTCCAGATATCATTAACTCCGTTGCAAGTGTTGACGAGCTCCAGACTATCTTATTCAACAATCATTGGAGAGTCCACTTCTTTCTGCTTCAGGGATATGATGCAGTTGAGATATTGCCCTTCTTGGTGGTGGTCCTCCTATTACGCTCCCTGATCCTTGGGTAGAGCTTAACTGTGCCCGTCGTAAGCTGGATTCATCGGCTAATCTCTTTCTTTCGTCGAGTTGCCTCTGCATCTTGAGTAGATCTCTCTTCTTGTGATGGAGCAGATACTGGTATGCTAATAGATCCTCGTGTGAAGCATCCGCTATCATCAAAACTGCTCCCGAAATTCCTTCCATTTCTTTTTGCCATGCCGATGCTGGTAGCCGAAGAGTTTGTCTCTCTCCTCCATGCGGTTCTCCGCCTCTTCCTTGGACTATGTGGTTATCTGCCGTCTCTCCTCCATTTATGTGGTCCCCTTCATTATCGTGATTTCCTGCATTGTCATCTGATAAAATATCATTGGGGTCGAGGATAGGGTTACCTTAGAGTCGCGTGGTGTTGAGGTATTCCCGCTGACCATGCACACTTGGTGACGTGTTATGCGTGGGGTGATGACGTTATTTTCTGCTTCAAAGGATGCACTGATAATGTTCTGAGATTGTAGTTCTGGATAGATCTTCGCCATCGTTTCTTTGAAGTTAATGTTTTCGCTGTTTTCTTCGGGTTCTGAATTTGCCGGGTTTGCTTCGCGTGGTGGAGTTGACTGAGGACTTGATTCGAGGGAGAGATTACCATGAAGGCCATCAAGGTCCCCTAGATCCGTCACGATTTGCTCGCTTTCTTCGCCTGCTTCCATCTGCGCTGTGGTGTCTGTGGAAGATCCGACGGAAGATGTTGGTACCACCGTAGGCGTAATTTTTTCCACTAACAGTTCTGATGTGATCAGGGTTGAAGGGTGCAATTCTTGCGGGTCTTCTACTTGGAAGTGGAAACTTCCGATGATTAGATTGGATCCGCCGTTGAAATCAGCGGGTACCAATACAGTGGTGGGCGGGCATGTATCTGCTTTCGTAGGCTTGATGCTTGGTGGAGAGTGGTCCGCCGAATCCATGGTTCCAGCATTCAGGCTTCCCACAGATGGCGCCAATTGACGAGGGGTAACCTCGGCAATGTCTATGGTGAAGGACTTAGGGTTTCGCAGAAAAGAGAACGCTGGGGATTTCGTCGGATGTCAGGAAAACAATGGAGTCAAAGTTGCTCGAATATTGAGTAATTGCGCTATTACATGTTGCCTGGGAGATTTTCTGGCACCCTCGCTTGGGCTTCTCCCGTCCTATATATAATAACACGGGTCTCAAAGTTGTATGCGGATAGGTTTTACATATGCGTGACTACAATACCAACACATTCTCGGTTCAGAAACTCTTTCCTTATACAATCAAAGTCTTTGTCGGTTGCTTCCTTGGGCTATCATCTGAAATCTTCATGGGCCTTAAGCCTTTTACCTAGCATAGGGCAGCAAATCATAAGCATCCGAGTAATCATACCTATGTCAGAGAGCATCCAACCTTCTCTAGTAACTGTAATCCAGACTTGAGTGCCAAAGCTTCAGCTGTAGATGCATTTAGGAGATTGCTTATAGTCCAGGCACCTCCAGATATCACCACTCCTCTATCGTCTCTAATGATCGCACTAGTTGAGCCCAACCTGTTAGGGTAATAAGAAGCATCAACATTTCGCTTGTACTATCGATGTGGGGGCTTGGACAAAGATATTTCCTTAGGAACCGAATTTACCGAAAGTGAACCATACTTCATTGTTAAAGTATGAATTGAGAACACTGACATAGTCGCTGGAGCGACCGCTTCCCCTTTTGTCGCCTCGCGACATTGCCACCAGATGTACCATGCTCCGACAATGATGGTTTCCTGAAGGCCCAATTTGCTCAACATTGGAGATACCCTTCTAGGGTTTATAAGAATTTCCTCCATGATAACTGATGGCTCAATGCACGGCGCCCAGAAAAGTGTTGGTGCGTGGTTGATGTAGAGCTCGTTGGGAACCCCAAGAGGAAGGTATGATGAGCAGAGCAGCAAGTTTCCCTCAGTATGAAACCAAGGTTTAATCGAACCAGTAGGAGCAAGGAAACACCCCAAAGGTGTTACTAGCTGAGCTTTGGCGCTATCATCAAGTGCTAGTAGCAACGTGGAGACCTGCACAATACAACCACAGAACTTTGTCCCCAACTTGCGATGAGGTTGTCAATCTCACCGTGTTTTGCGGAAAACAAAGGATTAAACGTATCGAATGGAAAGAAGTAAAAGTTGGCAGAAAGTAAACACAAAAGTAAAAGATTGTAGATTGAATGTAAAAGACAAGGACCGGGATCCATAGTTCACTAGAGGTGGCTCTCCTTAAGATAGATAACATGCTGGGTGAACAAATTACAGGGGGGCAATTGACAAACATCGAGAAAGCAATACATGCATATACTAATCATCTTGACTCCTTTGAGATTCAATTAGGCATTACGACATTATACATAGACCGCCATCCAACTGCATCTATGACTAATAATCCACCTTCAGGTTATCATCCGAACCCCCTCCAGTATTAAGTTGCAAGCAACAGATTATTGCTTTACGAACTGCGTGTAAAGTAAACAATACGATTGTTATTTTCTCCCTAGTAGCAACATCACATCTAGTACCTTAGAGATTTCTGTCACTTCCCCAGATTACTAGAGACATGAACCCACTATCGAGCATAAATACTAACTCTTGGAGTTGCTAGCATCTACTTGGCCAAGATAGCATACTAACAACGAAAAGCATGCAAGATCACAAATAACAAAGACATGATAGAATCTATAATCAATCTCAAATAGCATCTCAATATCCATTGGATCCCCGCAAACACAACATGCAGAATTATAAATAGATGATCTTGATCATGAACAGAGCTCACAAGATCTAGACATGAAAGCACAAAGGAGGAGAACCAACCATCTAGCTACTACATGGATCCGTAGTCCAAGGATGAACTACTCATGCATCACACCGGAGGCTTGCATGGTGATGAAGAAGGCCTCTAGGGTGAATTCCCCTCTCCGGCAGGGTGCCAGGAAGAGCTTCAGATCCCTCCCGATCTAGGGATGGAGATGACGGTGGCTACAGACTCTTTCATGGATTTTTGATCAGGCACTTAGGGTTTTCATCCCGAGGGCATCTTATAGTCGAAAGGGGAGGCTGAGGGGGTGCCGGGGATGGCCTTACCACCCCCTGGAGCGGGCCAGGCTGGGCCACATGGCCAGGTGGTGTGGTGGCCCCCTGTCCCCTCTTCGTCTCGTATTCTGGCATCTGATGACTTCCGGAAAAATAGGCACTTTGGCTTTTGTCCCGTCCAATTCCGAGAATATTCATTTTCTGACTTTCCTGGAACCAAAACAGCAGAAAACAGGCGGTAATCGCTGCTCTTGTTAATAGGTTAGCCCAAGAAATCATATGAAAAGTACTCCAAAGTTGGAACAAAACACAAGAAAGTGGATAAAACAAAGCATGGAACATCAAAAATTATACATACATTTGCAATGTATCACCATCCCCGAGCTTAACCCCTGCTCGTCCTCGAGTAGGTAAGTGATAAAAAGAAAGAATAATTTTTGAGGTGACATGCACCATCAAAGACTTGATCAAAGTATTTGTAAAACATTCAAAGCTGGGATCATAGTACTTCAATCATAACATGAAAGACAAAATTCTAGCAATAAGACAAAGAAACTATGATGCAACATGAAAAGGCAAAAAACAAAAGATTCATGAATAACAATGCTTTGCAAGACGTTTGTTTGTTTCACATAAAGAAAACATAGCATAGTGGCATTCAGCTTGTCCCTCAAAGAGTAGCAAACATAAATGCATAGGACACCTTCAAAGTTCACAAGAGTGACTAGATACAAATAGTTTAAAACAAGCAATATCAAGGTATGCATCAATCAACAAGTCTTGGGACAATGCACATAGAACTAAGAATGGCCACTATGCTCTCACAAAAGTGCCCATAGAATGTGTGGAGACTCAACAAGGAAATGAAAAGGTTTTGAATAGTTTGAAAGGCTTCCAAATGCTGAAAGTATGGTACTCATTAGCTTTGAGCTCTCATGGCCCCTATCATAAGCATCTTTAATGTGGTTAAGGTGAAAGTGAGGTCCAATCTGAGTTATATGCTTGACAGACTATAAACTGAAAATCCCAAATCCCTTGAGTACGAGGGCCGCTCCTCATGCTACTCAACATTAGTTACCGGTAAGTTCTTGTCATCGTAAGTATGTGCGTATCATTGAGAACCGCCAACGGGGTACCCCTTGCCCGATGATACGGAAGAATCCCCATATAAAAATGACAAGGCAAGCAGACAATGAGTGTCTCAGCAATCTTCTTATTTACCATGGGAAAAATGGTGCTTTTTTCTCTCTTTCCTCTTTTCATAAATCTCTTTTTTTTCTTTTTCTCAATAGCTTTTTCTCTTTTTTTATAAGAAGAATGCTTCATAGATATCATTATGGTTACGCTGCAGGTTTCCACCATGTCAGCATGGATTAGACCAGCGGCCCAGGCGTTTCTCTAACACACATACATAACTCCATGGACTTACAAGCTCCCCTTTTATTTCACACCGACGACATCCGCAAACAAAAGAGCAAGGTATCAACTGGGTATTTATTTACAAGTGTTGAAAGCATTCCCCGTGACAGCACGGTTCTGCTAATCCCCAGCCTATAGTTTGCAAGCATATAACTTTCATGGAGAGTTCACAATGGTTCGGGTTTATTAAGTGCAGGAAATAAAGTGTGCCGTCAAGTTCGTGAGAGCTTTACTAACTAACTTTCTCATAATAAGTGGAAGGTAAACAAAAGCATGAATATACTTGGAATAGCATAAACTAGTAGGTAGGTATGGTGGACTCTTTGGAATAACTTGGTTTAGGGAGTTGGATGCATGAGTGGAACTCATACTTGGTTCTGGAGGCTAGCAAAAGACTGGGAGCGACAAACTAAGAGAGCAATAATGGCCATAATCATGCAGAGCGACAAAACATCATTGATCAAAGCATAAAGTGATACTACAAGTTGAAAACTAAAGGATCATAAAGGCTTATGGTGACTTGAGATACTCATAACATGGTGTGAGCATGTGCCAAGTCAACCCAAATAAAGCATCAAAGGAGAATACCACAATACTATGCTTTAATATGCTAAAACAACGCATGATTCATCCAAGGCACATTAAGCAATCCCAATTGTTTATAACAAGTCATGCCACATCAAAGAATACTAAGCATAAATCCAAAACAATATCAAGCATGGCATGACAAAGCATAGGCCACAGTCAAAAATAGGCTCTCTTTACCACTTAAGCATGAGCTTTCCTACTCTTTTCCAAACCAAACCAACCCATTTGAACACCAATGTATGAAAGAGGAGATCCAACCAATTTATTCAGCAAAATAAGAAAACAAAGCAAACAAAAACGAAAAAGGAGACGCTCCAAGAACAACACAACTGTGCATGAAACAATAAAAATGAAGTGTTTGGAAGAAACCTGGGATTTTTATTGATGAAGAAGGAGATGCCTTGGGCATCCCCAAGCTTTGACGCTTGTACTTCTTGGATATTTCTTGGGGTGACACGCGTGGCATCCCCAAACTTGAGCTTTAGTCCATCCTTCATCTCATTACTCATTCCTTCCATACACATAGCAATCAGAACATAAAAGACAAGGACCGGGATCCATAGTTCACTAGAGGTGGCTCTACTTAAGATAGATAACATGCTGGGTGAACAAATTACAGCGGGGCAATTGACAAACATCGAGAAAGCAATACATGCATATACTAATCATCTTGACTCCTTTGAGATTCAATTAGGCATTACGACATTATACATAGACCGCCATCCAACTGCATCTATGACTAATAATCCACCTTCAGGTTATCATCCGAACCCCCTCTAGTATTAAGTTGCAAGCAACAGATTATTGCTTTACGAACTGCGTGTAAAGTAAATAATACAATTGTTCTATGAACAAAGGATTGTTGTTTTCTCCCTAGTAGCAACAGCACATCTAGTACCTTAGAGATTTCTGTCACTTCCCTAGATTACCAGAGGCATGAACCCACTATCGAGCATAAATACTAACTCTTGGAGTTGCTAGCATCTACTTGGCCAAGATAACTACTAACAACGGAAAGCATGCAAGATCACAAATAACAAAGACATGATAGAATCAATAATCAATCTAAAATAACATCTCAATATCCATCGGATCCCCGCAAACACAACATACAGAATTACAAATAGATGATCTTGATCATGAACGGAGCTCACAAGATCTAGACATGAAAGCACAAAGGAGGAGAATCAGCCATCTAGCTACTACATGGATCTGTAGTCCAAGGATGAACTACTCACGCATCACACCAGAGGCTTGCATGGTGATGAAGAAGGCCTCCAGGGTGAATTCCCCTCTCTGACAGGGTGCCGGGAAGAGCTTCAGATCCCTCCCGATCTAGGGATGGAGATGACGGTGGCTACAGACTCTTTCGTGGATTTTTGATCAGGCACTTAGGGTTTTCGTCCCGAGGGCATCTTATAGTCACAAGGGGAGGCCGAGGGGGTGCCAGGGCTGGCCTCACCACCCCCTGGCGCGGGCCAGGCTGGGCCGCGCGGCCAGGTGGTGTGGTGGCCCCCTGGCCCCTCTCCGTCTTGTATTTTAGCATCTGATGACTTCCGGAAAAATAGGCACTTCGGCTTTTGTCCCGTCCAATTCCGAGAAAATATTCATTTTCTGACTTTCCTGGAACCAAAAACAGGCAGCTGGCACTGTGGCTCTTGTTAATAGGTTAGTCCAAGAAATCATATGAAAAGTACTCCAAAGTTGGAACAAAACACAAGAAAGTGGATAAAACCAAGCATGGAACATCAAAAATTATAGATACATTTGCAATGTATCAATAACCGACCCGGATCGATCAACACACAACATCTGGTTTATAAAGTCATCCGGGCCAAGAGCTCTCCAAACCTCCTTTGCTCATTTACAGGTGAAAATAAGATGTGGTATGTCCTAGGCACCTTCTTTGCAGATGGGACATTGAGCTGATACATTAATATGTCGGCTTGTGAGCACACCCATGCCAGGAATTAGTCCATGCAAAGAGCACCAATAAATACCTTTACCATTGCAGGAACTTTTAAATTCCATAGCTTTTCCCAAACAATATTTATCCTTGATGGACCAATACCATCCACTCTTGTAATCTTTTCAGTGTATTGGTGCCCCCATTCTGAAAAGTAGGCTGATCTAACTGAAAACGTGTAGCTTTTGGTTTTATGCCAAGCAACAAAATCATCCTCCATATTTTGAGTTATAGGAATCTGCAGAATCCTTCGCACCACAAGTGGGTTAAAAATTGATTTCAGCATCTCTTCATCCCATTGCCCTATGATTGGATCAATCAACTCATCTACAGTTCTATAAATAACATTGCCACGAACAGTATCAACCTTTCTTGAGGGACTACCTGGTATCCATAGATCATTCCAAATGTCAATACTTCTTCTATTACCAACTCTCCAAATGTGCGCTCTCTTAAAAGTTTGAATACCACTGACAATACTCTGCCACGTAAAGGAGGAACCCTTCTTAGGACCCGCATTCAACAGCTTCCCATCCGGATAATATTTGGCACGTAGGATTGTAGCACATAAGGAATTGGGGTTATTCAAAAGTCTCCAAGTCTGTTTTGCAAGCATAGCAAGATTAAAAGCATGAAGATCTCTAAATCCCATACCACCTTGTTTTTTAAGAATGCACATTCTCCACCAAGCACACCAATGCATCCTTTTTTGATCCGACATGTCACCCCACCAAAAAGCATCCATATCATCTGTTAACTGCTTACAAATGTTTTTTGGAATTTTAAACACCGCCATGGCAAAAACTAAAATAGATTGGATGACAGTTTTCAATAAGATCTCTTTTGCACCCATTGATAATTGCTTCTCCTTCCAACCATTCAGTACGGCTATAACTCTTTCGATCAAATAAAGGAAACTGTTAGACCTGTCTACTCCCACCATAGCAGGTAGACCAAGATATCTATCAGAAACTGCTTCTATCATAATATCCAATTGAGTGCAAATACCAACTCTGTCTTGTACACCCACATTAGGACTGAAATATATGCTGCACTTCGACTGACTAACTAGCTGCCCTGAATTTGCACAATATTGATCAATAACTTCACTCAATGAGGTTGCATTAACTAAATTTGCCTTCATAAGAATCAGGGAATCATTAGGGAATAACAAGTGCAAAACTGATGGTGCATTTTTGCACACCCTTACTCCTTCAATGCCACGAACCTCCTCCATATGAGCTAACAAACTTGACAAGCCTTATGCACAAATTAAGAAAAGGTAGGGGGAAAGGGGGTCCCTTGCCTCAAACCTCTGGTTGGAATAAACCCTTCTGTCTCCTGATCATTATATCTGACTTTGTAACTCACAGATTTAACACAAGACATTAGTAACTCAACAAAATCAATATGAAAATCGAAATGAATAAGCATTCTCACCAAAAAGTTCATTCAACTCTGTCATAAGCTTTATTCATATCAAGCTTTACCGCAAAATATCCAGACTTCCCCTTTTTATTCTTGATGGTTTGCAAACATTCATAAGCCACCAGAATATTACCTATAATCATTCTGCTAGGAACAAAGGCACTTTGCATAGGGGATATAACTTCATCAAGGATTCGTTTTAGTTGAAAGCAAGCATTCTAGAGATTAACTTATACAAAACATTGCACAGGCTGATTGGCCTATATTGAGAAATGAGTTTTGGGCTCTCCACCTTGGGAATAAGGACAATAATTGTATCATTCCACCCATCCGGGATCACTTTATTATTTATAGCCTCCAGAACCTCTTGAGATAGTGACTCACCAATAACATCCCAAGATTTTTTAAAGAAAATAGCATGCAGACCATCTGGACCTGGCGCTTTCGTATCACCAATAGAAAACATAGCCCTTCTAACATCCTCCACAGTATACGGTATTTGTAATGAACCATTCATAACATAAGTCACCTTAGATAAGACTTTGTTCAACAGATCCGGGTTCGTATCATAAACCTGTGTAGTAAACAAACCAAAGAAATAGTCGGAAATCATTGGATTTAGATATGCAGTACCCTCCAACTAATTTCCCTGCTCATTCTTAAGATTCTTTATTTTATTTCTCTACCTCCTTGTCTTTGCAAAATTATGAAAGTAAGTTGTGTTCTTGTCTCCAAACTTAAGCCAATTTAACCGACTCCGCTGAGCCTAGTATATTTCTTCTTGCTCTAGAAGATTTTCAATTTCTATCGCAATCTCTTTTTGCCTGGCCACGTTTGCCTCTGTAAGGTCCGCCCTAGCTACCCTCTCAAGTTCCTTTTGAGCATTCCGTATTGTCCTTTTTGTTTTCTTCAAAACCACACGATCCCATTTGTGCAGCTCCTTATGCACTTTGATAATTTCCCAACTAGGCTTTCCATATTTGAATTTTGGGTCCACGCTTCCTCCACAATCTCCTTAAACCTCGGTTCTTTTAACCACCTAGCTTCAAAGCGGAGCACCCTAGGTCCATAAGTATCCTGAACAATATGTTCCTCAAAACAAAGAAATAGTGGTCGGTGATCCGACCTGCTATAGGGTAGGTTTCAAGCACAACATCAGGGAACTTATTCCACCAAGCATCATTGCACAAAGCTCGATCCAACCTCTCCCTTATCATACCTCTTTGCAAGGTAAATTTATCGCCAGTGTACCCAAGGTACTCAAGGTTACAGTCCAACAAAGTATCCCTAAAAGCCTGCATAAACCGTGATGGCCTCATATTTCCACCCTCCTTTTTAAAAGGGTACAAAATTTCATTCAGATCACCAATAATGCGCCATGACATATCACATTCAGCATGCAGGTCTATAATTCGCTTCCATGTCTTATGTTTATCTTCCTATCTAGGTTCACCATACATCCCTATAAAGCGCCAAATATTTTCCAACCCACAACCAATTGTGACATCAATGTATTTTTTGCATTTAAATCTTAAGTCAACACCAACATCCTTCTTCCAGAATAAACACAGGCCACCACTCTATCCTTCACTCCGAAGAACAAATTTATGATCCATTTTTAACCGCCTCCAAAGACATTCCGCATGCCAATCATCCAAGTGAGTCTCAATAAGAAAGATAACATCCGCTCCCCTTCGCTTCTGATCATCCAGAAGCGCTCGCACTACCGGTTCCCCTAAAAGGCCCTGACAGTTTTTACTTAGTATTTTCATTGCTCTTGGCGGTCCTCCTCGAAGGAGGCCGCCGATCCATCATGTTCATCATTTTCAAACTCCCCACCTTCCTCTCTCCTTCTCCTTTTCGGTTCCTGAAATTTCCGAGGTGTGCTTATTTGCTCTTTCTCTCTGTTTGCCACCTCAAGCATTAGCACCTTATCTGCTACAGAACTCGGCGCAACATCCATGGTATTACTCGTTCTCACTGATCCATCCACATTCGGATGCTTTCATAGACCTTGCATCTGTAAATCAAGGTCAAGATCCATGTCATCATCTTTATAATCTTCCCAAGATCTTCCTCTACCTCCTCCTCTGCCACCTCCAAAACCGCCGTGATTTCCTCTTCCCCCACCTGATCCAGTTGGGGATTTTGGTTCGAACACCACTTTTAGCCATTCACCCCATTGACAGCTTTCAGACGAATGGGTTCCATCCCCACACTCAGTCATCACATGACCTATCAGTCCATAATAGTCGCAGAAATCCGGCAGTTTTTCATACTGAACGGGGTACTTTTTTCTCTCCTTAAGGTTTATAGGAACAAAACGCACAAGGGGTTTACTAAGATCAAGATGAACCCTAGCTCTCAAGTATTTTGCCGTATTTATTATACCTTCATTCACAATCACCGTGGAGGGAGGATCCCCCACTTTCCTAGCCACCCTCTCCGCTAGCTCTTTCTTCTTCATAAGCCCCTCAGGTATACCTTGGATCCTTGTCCACACAGGAATTTTATCGAGTTTGTAGTCATCAACATTTGAGAACCCATCGTATTCCGCCATAACCATAGCTGCTCCACGGAACAACCAAGGGTCTCCCTCCATTACTCTTTTCCAGTCACCCAAGCATTGAAATTGAACTAAGAAAAGATTCGGGCCCTTCGTCTTGAATGTCACATCTTTCGCCGAAGCCCATGCGTTCCTCATCTGTTTGAACATGGCAGCATGGTTATAGGGTTTCGAGGTGTGAACCCTAAACAACACTAGCCAACGCACATCTCCAATCAGTTTGTCTAGTTCTTCTGAAAAATCGAGATCAGATTCCTCCTCACCATGAAGATCAAGTCCTTCAAATCTGTCCTCCAGATCTTTTTCTAGGTCAGTAGATCGCGAACTACTGGGTATGTTCCCCTTCTCCGCTCCCCGCGGGATCTGTTCGTCTTGTATTGCGTCATCATGTTCTTTTCGCGTCTGCCCCGGTGGCGGCGCGTTCGTCGCTGGATCCGCCATGCACGGCTCCTGCACAACCAGGAAGAGCTCCCGTCTCCCTCCGGTGTGATGTCGCTCAGCCACGATCGGCAAACCACGTCGATCGGTGAAGATTGTTGAGACAAAACGGTGACTCTCGAGATCGCCCCGAGAGAATATTGGGAACCCTAGTCGCCTAGGGGAAAAGAAAGACAATTGGTATTACCAAAAAGACAATCGGGAGGAGCTAGTTACAGGAACGACTCGGCCTTCTCTACTCTGTACGTGTTGTGTGGATAGAGCCAATTGGGCCAAACCGCCAAGCTAGCTGGGCCACATCGAGAAATTGGCCTTTGTCACGTGAATACTCCGTGGTGTCTTTTATTTTTGATTTTTCTCACACGTATATATATATATATATGTAGTTTTTAGTTAAAAAAGTTAGGTATACATCTGAATACCTTTGACTTCAAGTGAGCCCGCCCCGCTCTCAAAAAAAGTGAGCCCGCCCCTTATGCGCATCACTTGATGCAGATCCAGAGCCAAGCTCCCCGTTCTGGAAAAAAAAAGAAGCTTGCATCAAACTCAGCGACACGATCAGACGGTGCATATTTTAGTTTTGACTCGGAGTTGCATCAGAAATAGCGGATATGTGATTTGCGCTAGATTTTTTTTTGAGCGGAAGGTGATTTGCGATAGATGCTCCCGCCTTTTGTTTTTTCTCTCCTTTCCGGTCGTCTGCCTAGATAGAGGCATAGAGCCCAGTACGTGCACTGGGCCGGTGGGTTTGCTCATCTCTATGTCCCCGTTCCACGAAGATTCTCTGCCAAGCCCAGTACAACGTATCGATTATGCTACCCTTAAGGCCCCGATTGGTTCGGCGTTTATTAGCCCAAACCCACGTATTACACGGAGCAACGAAAGATTCCGTCACGATCCGGTAATCGTACTTGGTTTGCCGTTTTTCTCTCCCGGTTTCCCCTGTTTCCCTCCGTAACCGCCCGCAAATTTCACGGACGTGTCGAGGTGCGTATAATTTCCGGAGGTTTTCTTGTGCACTACAAAAAACGGCCTGTATACTGTACCGGCCCGGAAACGAGTGTGTCTTGCCAAGCGGGGCCTAAAAAAAAACACTACCCTTAAAAAAAAACTCTCACTGCCTGCAGTGTAGAAAACAAGATGGGAATCATGAACAGAGAAGCACTTGGACGGAACAACCTGCAGCACCTGATCACCAGCATCAGCTGAATCGGTGGCACGAGAAATACATCACGAAATATCCAACGTGCCTGATGACCTCCATCAGGATCCAGGGCCCTATTTCTTGATATGACCTCCATCAGGATCCATGGCCCTGTTTCTTGATATGATCTCCATCAGGATCCCAACGTGTGCTCCGGAGAATGCTGTTGTCTCCATCTTGGAAGCGCATCACCCGTGCATTTAGTGCTCTATGAAGCTTGTAGCTTTTGCTGGCATCTCTTTTAAATTCAGATGAAAAGATGCTACTACTTGGTATATCACCTGATAATGGGATTCGTTTAATGAAATGGAGTAGGGGAGTGTGATCTCCCTATTAATCTAAAAAAACATAAGAGATTTACAGTACTGGCTTTCATGTGTCATAATAATTATCAGGACCTAAATAGTAATTAAACTTCTATCTAAAAAAATAGTACTTAAACCTACTGTGTGAATCCGGAGCAAGTGACCAACACAAATGAAAAATAAAATGATTTTCGGATACCGCGCACAAATGGAAATGCGAGAAATGTAACTCCTAGCTTTGCCAGCTGCCTTGGATTGTTGGGCGCAATTGACTCTGGAGCTCGGTCAGAGCATCTTCAGGACTGGTCGGTTTTGATTTTTGGCAAGCTCGGACCTGAGGTATGCCAGTTCGAAGCCATCGCAGAAACTTTCGAGCACAACTTCCTTGAGGCTGGAGAGAGAAGGTAGCCCCAAAATCGACTCACTGTTGATGATTGAAGTGCAAAACTTGACCAGCTCAAGCTTGGGGGTTGTTCCTTGCTTAAACTTCAACAATCGCACGTCACCCAAGTAGTCAATCCGGAGCCCAACTTCCAGCACCACGAGGCTTGGGAACGTCCTTGGATGGAAACTGAGACAAAAATTACCCAGCTCGAATGACTTCTCCAACAGATGCAGGGATGCCAGGTTTGGTAGATCCCCAAGGACTTGCATGGCGTCGTCGTGTGTTGATATCCGCGAGCTCCGCAGCTTCAGCTTCACCAGATTCTTGAGCCCTTGGATCCATTTTGGCAATTTGACCAGGTTTCCGTACAGATTGAGCGTCCGGAGGCTCTCCGCAGACGAGTAGTCTCCATCCAAGCAGCCAGATAAACCTGGATCCCCCTCAGACCGAACTGACAATGACTCCAGGCGTCTCATACCAACAATTGCTGAATTGAGCTCTTGTCCGTTTTCCTTGTTGACGCCGGTCACTCCCAACTTGCGCAACCAGGTGAGTCCTTTTATATCCTGTAGAATGTCCTTTCCCCGTCGTGCGATGTTCACAATACCCAGTGTACGCAGGCCTTTCAGTTTTCTCATCCCTCTTGGCACTAGAACACCATACATGTCCAGGCGCATTGCAGTAGCAGGGATTAAAAGGCAGGAAATAGGAGTGCATGCATCATGGCTGCTCAGGCCATATTCACCATGTGCACACCGTCCTAAACGAGAATTATTGAACAAAGAGAGAGGCCAAGTGCATGACTTGTAGCTCGTTACCCCTCCTTCCCCTTCAAATTCTTCATACGAGATGCCCTCGTTCATCGTTTTCATACCAGCACAAAGATTGTTCAGCTTCTGAAGATTGACGATACTCTTTGGCAGCTTGTTTATTCTCGTACCTCTCACATCTAGCGTTTGGAGTTCTCTCAAGTTACCCAATGATTCTGGCAGATGATAAATATCCTCACATCCTCTTAGAGAAAGATACCTGAGATGAAGAAGATTCCAAATGTGCTTTAGGTGATGATCAGCAAGATCTCCTGTGTTTTCTAGATCCAGCACCCGCAGCAGCGTAATCCTCTCGGAAATGAAAAATGGCCTCCACTTCCCAAAGCATGTTATTGATCGCACACGGGACAGATCAACTGTGCTCTCGAACTCATTCTGATCTCCCACCCAGCTGTTGCTTATAGTAAGGTGGCGCATCGTGGCTTGACTATTTGAGCTGCAACCTTTCTCTAGTATAAAAACTAGATTTTCTTCCATCGACTTTGAGATGCCGATTTCACGCATGAGATCATGAACTTGGCAGTAATCAATCCCTTTTATACTATGAATTGATCCTTGAGATGGTAGGAGCATACTCCTGCTTAGAAGTTCCATGAAGTAACCATCTGCTATTTCCTCCATAGACTTGCCTCGAACCTCCCTTGAGTAACCCTCCGCGGTCCACCGACGCACCAACCGTCCCCGCCCAACCCTTTGGTCTTCAGGAAAGATGGGCATATACAGGAAACAAGACTTGAGGTGGTAGGGTAAACCGTCATAGCTTCTCATCAGGACGCTTCTTATGGTCTCAAGCTCTGGATTCGTCTCCAACTCGGCGCTGATATGCTCATTTAGCTTCCTCCATTCCAATGCCTTTTTTGGTTGGTTTGCCAAGAAACCACCTATGGTGACTATTGCAAGGGGGAGCCCGTTGCACTTCCTTAGGATCATCTCTGCTTGTTCAACCAGCTCAGGATACTGCTTCTCCAAATCTATAGTCTCCTTAAACACCTGAAATACATACGACAAACCTACTTAGTAGCTAGTACTCCCAAAGAAAACTAAGCATGCACATTTTCTACCTTCCACTATGGAATATGCACATGTGTATTTTTCTCTATTACTAAGACAATCTTTGTTAATCTTAAGCAATTGTTACACAACAGACGGCTGAGATTAAGGGTGCTAATCACACCTGGTTTGGGTTTGGATCATGCGGGTCGAGATCTGATGTCAGTTCCCTTAATCTCAGCCGTCAGCCTGCTTTGGAAAGCGTGCCAAAAAAACAGACGAAAAGCACAGGAGCACTCCACTTTAGTGAAATAATTTCTGCACTAGCCGCATCAATCTTTTATTACAAAGATAACATGTGTCGAACTCTAAACTATGCTGGTTTGGCTTACACGAACGCTAAAAGGAAAATAGTATGATTAATTGACACACTAAGACACACTAAGCTAGTTTTCCACGCCATCGCTCCCTAGTCTCTGCTAGCAACCTCTAATCTTTACTTTCGCCATTACTTGGCAAAACGACCATTAGCTTGTGGAATGTATGCAAAGCAACACACCTGAATGAACACAGTGTATTAAATAATCCGGTTTTGATACTAGTTTTATGCAAACTAGTATCAAAATTTCATTCCTTTCTCTCTATATATAGAGAGGTTCGGCATAGTGGGTCTCTAGCATCATTTTGTGTCCAACGCCTCAGGGTTCTGGTCTCTAAAATAAACTGTCATAATATTGTTCAAAATTTGTGATGTTAATTTAACTTTTATATTTTTTGAAATTCATTTATATTTGGTAGTATTTGTATACAGTAATAAATTAGTGCACTTTAGAGCCTCTCATATAGATTTTCTCTTAAGGCTAACACCATGTCCTAGAGCGTTTATGTGCCAACGCACCTAAGCTAAAATCATGCCGATCAGTTTTGGAGTTTTTTTTTCCATCACTGAGAAGTTTTAAAGTCTACATACCTATACTGATCAACCTTGGATTTATTTTTTGAGTGTTCTTTTTTCCCCATCACCGACCAGTTTCCAAGTTCCCGTTAGTAATAAGTAGTGACAGACCTTGGAGTTTTTTTTTCACCACCGATCATATTTTGCGTTTTGGGTTAAAGTTAGCTCCCGTACATCTGCATTTGGTGCATATTCCATAAATATTCATGTTGTCCTATAAATCGCGCAGGTGTACGGCTCTATCTAGGTAAATCTTTGCATAAACCTAAATAAATTTAGATATAACGTCTAGTTTTTTTCTTTTGAACAGAAGCACATAGACTCCTATAAAATCTATCAAGAGACTTTGCTTTTCTCGTCTCATCACAGCGATGGAAGTCTCCTTCCATATTGGGCAATAGGAACGTGTCAAACTTGATTGGAACTGTAAGTAAGTAATATCTCTTGTTAAATCCTAGACATATGTTTTAGAATGGCTTGACGTAGTGCCTGTATGAGATATCCGAATATTAATTTTATTCTAGTATCGCCTATTTTAGGACTGTTAGATCATGGTGATGGATGACGCTTAAAATTGTCAACCATTGTTAGACTTGTACCAAATTATTTGTTTGCGGATGTTAAAATAACTAGATCCTCAATGAAATAGACAAATAAAAAGTGTAGTGTTCACCTCTCAAAACCGGAGACTATATGTGCGTCATACAATTCCAAAGAAGTTTCGTTACATCGGAGTGATTTATGTGGTGTGAGGCCATATATGTCCTTTGGTGGTAGTAGTTCCTACTGCTTCGCTGATCAGTTCAGCAGGGTTTTTAATTTTATTTTGGTTGTGTCCTCCACATCGTCTATAATTCTTTTCACCTGTTAGAAAATAAAATATATTTTGAAAAGTTTTGTAAGAAAAGCCAACCACTTTAACTTGATTCTATTGGAGAAGGATTTACATTTCTCAAAATTCACAAGTGAGAAATACTATTATTTGGATTTTTAACTAAATTGGTTTTCTTCAAATTTTCAAAAATAGGGTGAGGGGTGCTTTTTTAGTGTTCTTTCAAAAAATGTAAGATTTAGAAAGTTTGTTGTTCTTTTAGCATGGTGAAAATTTTGGACGTGATGCGCTAGAAATGTTGACTCCTGCCAACTAGAACTACTTTGGAGTGTACAAACATCTTTCATACTATGCTAAGTGGGAGGGGTAGGGTAGAGGGCCAGATAATTTATGTGTTCGTAGATAATTGTTGAGAGGTGACATAGACATTATTTACAAATGAAAATAACTGATACTACATGATTCTAGGACAACAATTATAAACTAACATTCGAGGTGGTATAATAAACGATGACAAAAACTGTCAGTATTTATTACCACACACTATTTAAATCTATACTCCTCGAATGTTTGTTTATTATATTACCACTATTTATAAACTAACACAGTATTTATTACCACACTATTTAAATCTATACTCCTCGAATATAAATATACCGGTTTAGTAACTTCTTACTCACAAAGGCATATAAAGTAGACCCCCACAAAGATTGATTTAAGTTTGTCTATCTCAACATGCAGACTAGCCACATCATCTCTTTTTCCAGCCGTTCGATTTAAAGCATCTGACGGTCCATTTCTCCGCATCCATTGTCACATGCTCGGTCCAGCCTAGATTTCCACGCCATGGAGTCAGTCAAACTGTTGCATCATTGTTCCAAGCGGCGTACACTTAACGCCTCCTAATCTTACCTTAATTACCAGCAAGGAAACAACCAGCCCCAGTCCCGTAAACTTGCAGCAGTAATAACTACCCATTTTCTCTTATTTAGTACAATTGATTGTTGTTGCGTTTGCAAACGGGTGAGTCAACGACCCATGGTCTCCTTTCGTGGAAGGCCTAAGTATTCCGTTCATCTTCCACGCACGCCTGCAGGTGCAGCAGCATCTGACCCTCTTCCTCCGCACATCATCATGCAATAAAAATATAGATCACTTCGCAGTGTTCGCTGCAGCAGGCTTCCCACGGTCCACACTCAACTCAAAGCTTGCTACAGATGTCTACTCATTTCATTTTGCTTTCTCTCTCACTCAACTTTCTACCGATTTGTTACTGTATACTGATTAATCAATGCCGGAAGTAGCCATCCAAATGTGAGTATCTTTTTATCCTTTTCATTTCTAGATAATTGCATGCGCGAAGTTTTATCATGCAATTCCATATGACATAGTTGTATGTATGACTAGGTTCTATCCGTTAAATAGAGGTCATCTCCATAGCAGCTTAGGTACTAAAAAAAATCACCCATCGTTTCTCTGGGACATAAATTTCCAAGGACCTGAAGTTTTGTTCTCCTCTATTTTTTTCAGGATTGCATCAATTTATCAGGGATTTTTCCTGTTTAGTTTCACACTGGGTGAAGTAACCAATACTATTACGTGGGAACACAACTGAGATATCTTGAGAATCGGACATGTTCAGCTGTTTATTCAACAAATCTTATATTAGCAACAATTAATCTAACGTATTTTCAGCGTGTCTCCATAAACACCAAGAATAATTTAAGATCTCTTCGGTTCGGAATGTCATCCAAAAAGATACTAATGCATTTACATAACTAAACTTATGCAAGGTACGCAAACCATGAGTATTTTATTTGTGTACGTACGAGACCTACAAACTACAATGAGATTCATATGTACAAACTGGAATTCTAAGAAGTCATGGTCAGCTAATATTTTTTTCCAAACTTGCCATTGCTCCATATCAGAAGTTTTATCAAAAAACAAGGCAACCTTACAAAGCTAAGTTTTAATTATGAAAAATCTACTAAACTGGTATATTTTATCACATCACATGTAATACTGTATAATTCTTTTTTGTCATTTTGCCACATGATAAATGTCTAGCTCTTCATATACCCAATAATTTTATTTTACAGGTTCCCGCCGCAACGCGCGGGGTGTCCTTCTAGTTATATATGAGACATGTTCTCTTATGTAATGTGCAGAACCGGTTAGACATATTTGAAATAAATGTCTAATGAATATGTAGTTTTTTTTGTGGTGATAATGAATATGTAGTTAGCTACATATAATATATATAAGTAAATGCAAAATACAAATACCTTACACGTATGTTAGTATTTAGTTTATACACTTTGTTAAAAAATATACAATCAAAACATACTGATAGTATGCAATATGATTGGACCATTAGGGATACATTAATATCTAAACGTTGTTTATTTTGCAATGACCAAGGTAAAATAGGAGGGCAAATTTTTGCATAAAATAAGAAAATATACTTAAATTTTTTGACATACTGAAAGTGATGCCTCACATTTGCGAGGGCCGGGCCACCATGGTAGTTTTCAAATGAAAATAGCTGGCTGTGTACACAACTGATTCCAGGTAGATAAGAATAATTGCTTAAGTATAATAAAGAAAATAATTAGTTCATACTAAAAAAATTATTAGTACCTTTTTTGTCAAGAGGGTAAGTGCATCATCATGATTCAGATTTTTGAGATTGTACATGCTTCTTTCATCCTCGGAACAATGCTTGGCAATATTCTCTTCCCTTGTGGTGACTATGATGCAGCCTGTTGTTGCTTTGGGCAAATGTTTTATTATAGCATCCCACTCAGATGTGGATAATACATCATCAAGAACAAGCAAATATCTTTTTCCACCTAAATATCTGGTTATATCAGTCGTGGCAACCTTATCTCGGAACTGCATAGTCAAACTCTTGAGGAGTTCGTCACAATTGAAAGGACGCATGACAGTGACACATGCACGCTCCTCAAATGTGCCACTTAGCACTTCACTTTGGTAGATATCTCTGACTAGTGTGGTTTTGCCAATACCACCCATGCCCCACAAAGATATCACACGAAATTGGTGCACATCTTCATCTGAAACTAAGCTGATGATTTCATTTTTTTCATTCCCTCTACCAATGAGTTGAGATTCCTCCAAAGTAGCCATCATCAACGTGTCGAGGCGAGTGAGGATTTTCTTGTTCTCAGGGTTGTTAACACCAGTGGTGACTATGTTTGAGCTAGACGCAGCCACCACTAAATTCATTCCATCTTGAGAATCCTAAACAAAGCAAACATTGATTAGGTACTACCTTATTTCCCTAAGACTGTTAATGTTTAGTCCTGTCTAATGTGTGGTAATTTTGTTAAATGGTTTGCCAATCTCTAACAGAGCATATAGCATTAATGTCATTTGCAGCTCCAAGAACTTTTGTTGATAATAGTGTTTGGTGGCTTAATTTGGTTAATAAGGCATGCCTCCAAATACTTGCACATAGTGTGACATATAAGAGAATATGTATCCACCAACATATTTATCAAGTTTGCACAACTTTGCTTAAAAGCATATGTAAGAACCGATAGATACGACATTTAAATGTTAAAAATTCCGTGAAAATAATACTCATATGATTCAAGATATAAGAAAATTCCATACATATACATTTTGCAAATATATTTAGTATAACTTTCTTTTTATAGCTCACAAGTTGCCTTTGGAATTGCACCGGAGGCTGTACTAAATCTATATTTACATTCCTTTGGAATTGCTACTTCATTCATGCAGTAGTTAACCAAGATATGGTACACGTAGAGTATTTAGTCTGCTATATGGCTAATGCATGTGCTCTATTTTTCTTCTATGCTACTTGATCGAATTTCTCAACAAAACTTTATATAGTGGTACAGTTTGGTACATGGATGATGCATGTGTCTCTCGGCATACTTAATTATACAGTATTAGTATATATTAGTACTTGTATACACTCGCCTCCTTATTCTCAGGCCCAACTTTTTTTCTTTAGAAACATGGAGCTCTCAGGCCTAGTTGATAATGTTTTACAATTAAAACAAGCCACAATTCTTTGGCAAATTTCAAAGTTGATCGAAAGAAACATACAGAAAATAATAGTAATTCGTATTGAAACTAATTCATGTACAATGGTTATGATCCTATAGTAACTTTCCCAGCCATGGCATATAGGCAAGTCAATTTAATTTAGCCGGCCAGAAGTTTAACAAGAAAAAACAATAAAAGGAGCATTACTTTCAGGACTTCCAAATTACCTTTTTGTAGAAAACATGAAGTGTCTGATCAGCAAATAATTGCTTATGCTCCGGTGCTCCATTCTCTGCCCCTACGCATAAGCTGGCAACACCAACTTGCTCTGTGGACACTATGATCCGACTTCCCTTCTTGTTGTCTGGGAAGCAAGTTTTGATGAGATCCCAATCCTGAATGGAATGCATGCCATTTAGCACAATCAAGTAGTTCCTTTCTTTCAGAATTTTTGTGAACTCCTGAGCTAAATCATCTTCCTTCGCCATTCCCATGATCTTCAGAACTTCAGCTCCAATAGTTCCCTTTTCTTCCTCCTCTGCCTCTTGAAGAAAATTGATGTAGAATTGTCCAACTACAGATTTCAGGAACTCAGATAAATTTAAAGGATGCATTAACTGAGTGATCCAGGCCCGGAACACGAACTTCTTGTGTATCTTTGGATCTTCATAGAACCTTTTGACGATGGGCATCTCTCCGACTTCACCCATACCTTTCCCCCAAACAGCGATCACTCTAAGGTCGGCCTCCTTCTTGCTGACAATTTGAATGAGATCAAACTTTGCTGTGTCCTCCAATCGCCTCGCTTCCTCGATGCCAGACATCATTGTTCCGGTACCTGATTGCCCACTGGTGTTAGCAAGCTTGGAGCTAGAGCCTTTGATGAGGTGATAGCGCATGTTCCTCTGGCTGACATCCTCGACATTGACTCTAAGCTCCTTCATCTGCTTGGCCACACGGTGGCGATCTAGCAGTGTGCGGTGGAAATGCCACCAGGACCTCTTCTCCAAACGGACAGCGAATTCATGGAGGGTGTCTTCCACATCGTACGCCACATCACGAACTTGCTTCACCCATACCTTGACAACCATGTTGTCGTCTCCTTCATCATGCGCGGCCATAAGGAAAGCCTGCATTATCTCGAGCTCGTTGGTGATGAAGACCTGATCACGCCGGACTCCCAGCTGCAATGCCACCTCCTCCGCCAGAGCGGATTTGGCATAGCTAAGCGCTCCACTTAGCACTGATTTACCAACGCTCAAGGCAGTCGCCTCCATTTGTTAGCTCGGTGGTTGGCGTGTGTGTATTGGTTGTGATCGATTTGTTTGTCTGGATTGGTGCGTGCATATCAAAAAGGCAGGGATAATGAATTAAAGAAGAACTTGCTTGGTCGTAAGAGCGCCTCCTCAGTTGGCTTTGACAAATAAAAAGATCAAGATCAAGACTCCACGTTAGCAACTCGGTGCAACTCCAAATAACTAAAGTTCAGTTTACCCTGTTGGAATGTGATGTGTAACGTGGCTCGAGGCTTTTATAAACACTCCAGAATGATCCTGTCCAGAGAGAAATACATTTTGAAATTACAGATGGGACACGATAGCATGTTACTAAATTGCTACAAGATAAACAGAAGAACAAGGAGAGATCCATATGCATACTCTGTTGAAGTTATATTTTTTCGACAAAAGTGAATATATTAAGAGCAAAGTCCGCTTCCCCCTCCCCTAAAATTTTCACATGGTTCATGTTTGCCCCCTAAACTTTTCTTGGCTCACTAAACCCCCTAACTTTACTAGCTAATGATACACCGGTAGCCGAATACCACTAGAAAAGATATTGTAAGCCAGGGATGCTTCTGGTCCCATCGAACCACCTTTGACACAATAAAAACAAGCATGACTCGACACCTCCACGAAAGACACCCTATGTAGCACCTTCCAGCAACATGCATCGCTTTAGGCATCCCCGAGAGATGTCGTGACGCGTTCTTTCTAGTCATATCGTGTTTGGATCGCAGCTAGCGCTCATACACGCCCATGAGGCACCAAATTAGCAGCCACGTACTCCGCTGGCAGCACATGTGGTTGTCGCCTCATGGATGCCAACCACGAGGAACCTAATAATATTGAGTTTATGTTGTGGATGTTAATATTATTTCATATATATTTGGTCAAACTTTATGGACTTTGACTTTGACCAAATGTAATAGGCATCCTAAGTTTGGAAGGAGGGAGTATGTAAAGTCTTATGGGGAAAAGAAACCATTGTGACTAAAAAAAGAATATTGGAAATTTGTTAAGAAAGCCGGACATGTTAATAACTAGAGTTGAAAATTTGATTGATTAATGTACCAGGAAGACTAAGGTGGAGGGGGTGGCGACAGTGGTGGCTAAGGTGCCCACCCTAGTTGCCCCAAAACCACCGACCAACTAAATCACCCAGCCACAACCTTCCTTGGAGTCGACACGGACATCGCCGGTGGCTCATCTAGTGGTGGCGGTACAAGGTGGAGGGTGGAGGGGGTGGCGATAGTGTTGGCTGAGGTGCCCACCCTAGCTAGTTGCCTCCTAGAGACCACGTGGATCCTCTTTTTTTCATGTATAGCAACTTAAAAAAAATGAAAACCCACCAGGACCAGCCCTTGATGGTTAATTATATAGTAGAAGCGGGACTTGGTCGTAAGAATTCCGAAAATTCGTCCCTAACACGAATCGAACTCCGGTCGCTAGGTGTGCCACTGCGATCCAACCATTAGGCTACTGTCCTTTTCTCGTGTATACCAACTTTTATGTGTTGCAGTTTTATATGATCTATTTAGCGGCTATGCTATTGTGTTAAAACTTACTCCACAACTTGTTTATGTAAAACAGACTGGCCCAATCATGGACTGAAGGAAAATAAATACACCCTCCTTCTCAAATTAGGATTCGTATTAGTTTTGGTCATAGTCCACATTAGCTTTGGTCAAACTTTGACTTTGACCAAATGTAATAGGCACCCTAGGAGGGAGTATGTAAAGTCTTATGGGGAAAAGAAACCATTGTGACTAAAAAAAAGAATGTCGGAAATTTGTTAAGAATGTCGGACATGTTAATAACTAGAGTTGAAAAGTTGATAGATTAATGTACCAGGAAGATAGTAAATACAACTTAGCTTGAGAGAGGTGTTGACAAGAAATTAAAGGCATACCTATTGGAGACTTAGTCTGGAACGCTGTAGGTGTTTCTACCAACCAGAAACTAGAACATCTAGTGAGATCGATGCCTGTGATCAAATCCTGCATAAAAATATGTGTACATAATACTTTGAGTTTTATATTTTTATGGAAGAACTTTGGTATATGTAACGAGAAATTGCAGAATTAGGTATATGTTCGAGCATATACCATATTATGTTCCAGTAATTTCCACTTCATGTGATGTCAGAGCTGTGCCTCTAATTTGTTTTGGAAAATGCAGAGCCCGGCCGGATGTGAGCAAAATCTCTTAAAGCATAGATAGATAGAAGTAACTAATAGACGGCGACTAACTATCCTCCTCCTACGCAATGCAAGTGGTAACAGAGGATGTTTAGTTTTTCATTTTGTACACATAACACCGTATAGCTCATGGAATTGAACATTTCAAACATGCGGAAGGGACTTTCTTTGTTTCGGGGTTGAAAAAAAAAAACGAATATTAAGGAATGTCTCCAAATCCTCTCAGGCATGGGTGGCTGCCAAAGTAGCCGTTCTCCGCTCCCCTACTCGCCCGACCAAGGTCCATGCTGCTGCGTTAGGTGAGGGCACTACCCGGCCGAACGAAATCCCTGCCGCCGTAGCCTACCCCTGTCTCCACCTCAAGCGCCAAATCGCTGCTGCCCTCCCTCTAAATTCCCTTTTCAGCGAGGTCCAGTCTCATTCCGTCGCCAGCACCCTCGGTTGGACTAATCGTGTGGATTGTGTGCTCTATCTCTCCCTTCTTTCTGTTACGGTTGGGATGAAGGAAATACACATCGATCCAGAGTCAAAGCAGAGATAAGGGGAAGAGATAGTCAAGCAAAGAGATGGTTGGAAAACTCCGATGTGTATAATAAAACATGAAAGGCAAGAAAATCTAGTATAACTCTACCTAGATTAACTTTGCATAGATGTTCAGCTTCAGCAGGGGTAAATAGATCTTGGAACATATTGGAGGAGCAGGAAGAAAGAAACACCAACCTGTTAGCGACGGAGTGGGAGCACCGGCTGTGAGGGAGGACAATTGCCGATGCATCTGGGACCTCTTGTCCATTTGTATACCATCTCCAATCTCTGCACTGATTGCCGTGCATCTGTGTCTCCGCGTTAACAGCTAGATATTAATTAAGTTATTACAAGTGCTCCATAATTTTAATTATTGCCTGCCTAATCCACCCACTCTAACCCTGACCAGATCTAGATCTGCCACAAAGTGTGAACTCGTGAGGGAAGACTTGCTGTACGTCTTTGTGTAAGTGTTCATATATTTATAACTTTGTACACATCGAAAATTAATTGAGAGGCGGCACTATAGGATTCGCGCTGGTCAAACTCAGGGTAGCGTGATTAGAGGGGTTATCACACATCTTAGTAACCAGAGGAATTCTTTGATATATGTCGACCAACGTTAAGGTCATAAGGTGGAGGAGTGGATCCAATCGGTTTAGCACGTACTCCTACACTAGTAGAAAAATTACGAGATTCCACGCACACTGTGAATACATAAAACCATGATAGACCGACCTAGTGTGTAGGAGTGGATCCAATCGGTTTAGCACGTACTCCTGCTGGTATCTGCTGCTGCAGAGGGCTGGGGAAAGGCTGTGTAGTTGAAGACAAATGTGAGTTTTATCACGGACATGTTGGGGACGACCGACCTAGTGTGTAGACTGCATACGTCATAAACACAGAAACCATTTTTTTTTGGGGAGAGGCCATATATGCATCTTTCTGCTACGATCAACAGGCATCGGAGCTGGTCGGCCACGCGTTCAAAGTCGGGCGAGGAGCTGCTGGTGAATGTAGAAATTGTTTTTAAAAAGACTCGTTTGGTGGAGGCAGCAACGGGCCGCGTGGATGCCCACATGCGAGTTTGGGCTGTGCCGGTGTGAATTTTAATGCAGCCAGCAATAATCGCTTGATTTGGTCGATTTCAGTGAGCCAGTCTCGCATGCGCTCCGCTGATGCAAAAGAGGCGCCTCGCCGCGCGTGGCCACGATGGCGATGGCGGGGCTGCGGCTGCAGAGAAAAGGTGGAGCGGAGAGATTTGCTCACCTCCGCTGAAACCCTCACATATTTCTACCTTCCCAGCTCACCAAACCCGACCCGCCATTTCCCCACACCGAGCTCCGTTTCCCGGTCGGCCCACGTCAGGTAAGTGGCTCCCTCTTCTGCGGTCATTGTCGGCAGCAGCGGCGGCGGCATGAAGACTACTTCCTCCTCTTCCTGCAGTTGTTAGAGGAGTCCTCCACCTCTAGCGATGACGGTAAGTGACCATACCTCTACCTAGGGTTCTTATATCTGCAATGTTGCTAGGGTTCGTACATCGTTGATTCATAGCCTTGATATGCGGCTTGTATCTTGATTCATAGCCTTGATATGTAGATTATAGCTTGATTCTTTGCCTTAATCTTCTACAGATTGTAGCTTGACTTGTAGCCTTGATCTATTCTATATTGTAGCTTGACTCGTAGCCTTGCTTGATCTGTACATTGTATCTTGATTCGTAGACTTGAGATATATATTGGATACAGCATGTTGTAGATCATCTTTGTGTTGCTAGATATCCTTACATGCATCTGTCTTACGTGATGAATGTAGGACTCATTCTGCGATGAATTTAGCCATGCTATGAGCCCTACTGGGGACTCCCATATCCTTTCCTTTATTTGTGATGGTTCAGTCAACCATATAATATTTTTCTTAGATGATTCCTATTTGCCTTAAATCCCTACCAAAATATAAGCGGAGGAAAAAATTAAAAACACCTTAGGTTATATTCAGGATAATTCCTATCATGTCGGGTGTATGTGAAAGAGTATGAGTTTGACGGAATATGATGGATATATTATTGAGCCTCATAGGCGAGTATACGTACAGAGATCAACTTGGAGTACAAGACGAGTTAGGCTAGAATCCTAACTATCCTAAACTACACAATAACTGTGTATGTATCATACTCCAACATCCCCCCGTAGTCGTAACGGTAGCGTCATGAACAACCGGAACATCGCAGACGGTCAGACTAGATATAAATCGAAGTAGCATCCAGTAGGCTAACACCCCCTGCAGTCGTAGCGGAAACGTTTTGGACGGTGTCGCGTCGTGGTAGCTTGAACTGTAGAGGAAGCTGGTGATGCTCAAGCGAGATGGTAGCCCTTGTGCCGATGTCGAGGGAGTCGAGAGCGTGAGGCGGTGTCATGGTAGGTAGCCGTGCGATGGGTCGCCGTGGTCGATGTTGTGGTCGGGGATGCCCGTGTCGAGGTAGCCGCACGCACTAGTAGAGAAAACCCTGCCGCCGGCGAACAGAAAAGGCTCATCGCCGGCACTTCGGTGCTCGCCGGCAACCACCTCGCCGGCGGTAAGTCCTCATCGCCGGCGTTTTCGTAATTCGCCGGTGGTAGTATGCATCTACCGCCAGCGAGCACCTACAAACGCCGGGGGTAGGTCCGCATCGCCGGCTCCTTTGTTTTTCGCCGGTGGTAATATGCTCCAGCGCCGGCGAGCACCTACAAACGCCGGGGATAAGTACGCCTTCCCGGCGCCTCCAATATTCGCCGGTGGTAGTTTAGTACAGGCGAAAGTTTATTCACCAGGGATAGAACATTATTTCGCCAGGGGTAACATTATCAGGAGTTTAAAAAAGAAAATCGAAATACACAGAGAAAAGACTGTAATATTGATAGAATACACAAGATAATAACACAATACACATAGCAGATACAGGAAATACGCATATGTTCAAACCATGCATAAATAACATTCAAACAGTTCACACAAGTGTAGAAAGTGACCATATATGACATAATATTACAAGTCTCCAGAGTTGCATGACACATTCAAACAGTTTCACACATTCAAACATTTCATAGTTCACACAACAGATACTACTGGACTTCAACTAGCAAATAGACTAGAGAGGCGGTGGTGGCTACGAGCATCATCATGACGAAGGGGGTCAACCAGCTCCTCCACATCTCCCTCCTCCGCCGTGCTAGAAACCTCGCGTAGCGAGTTTCCGCCTCCTCTAAAGTGGCATAGCCCTTGTAACTATTCCCACAGAAACGGTGGACCTGCCTCCTACAATCCTCCCAGTCGTCGTAGACTCTGGGAACCCTGCCCTCGTACACGACATACCACGGCATCTGCGCACACACACACAAGAAATAAATGTTAGTGTTGTCAGCACATATTCATAATAGAGATATAACATATAGGTATGCAAAAAAGAAAAAGCATCGGATATAGCTAAGTAATTCTATGACTAACATTTGCATGGAAAGATAGGTATGAAAAAAGAAAAGTATAAAATAAACTAATCGTAATTCTATGACTAACATTTGCAGGAGACAAGTTTGTTACTCGATCAGGTTTTCTTCGGCTTCGGCGGGAAGGGATGGATGCCACCTAGCGTGGTGAATGTCCTCCCATCGGCGACCGCAGCTAAGCGGTCCTCGATCTCTGATTAGTCTGGGATACCACTGTAGTTGAATGTGGCACCTCTAGTCAAGACATCCCTCCTGAGTGTCGTGCCAATCTCTCGCTGGATGGCACGGAACTCGGCTCTGATGTTTGCATCGGTCGTTTCTGTAATGTCTCTTCCCCTTTTCTCGAGACCGGATGTCATCAAGAGTTGCTCATCATCCTTTGCGTACTCCCTCATCTGTAGGATGGCGAACTAGGGCTCCATCCCATTGTCAATCGACGATTGCCTAAGTGAAATGGATCATATGGGCACCTAGAGGGGGGGTGTGAATAGGTGCTACACTAATTTTTAATTCTTTTTCAATTTTAGGCTTAGCACAAAGGTAAATTCTCTAGATAAACTAATGTGTGGAATTTCCCTATATGCAAACCTATCTACTAGCGAGTAAGGAGCGAGTGGAAGAGGAACGAGTGAACCGAAGTGAAGCACGGGGAGACACAGGATTTGTTTGACCGCAGTTCCTTCCTTGTTAAGGGAAGTACGTCTGCGTTGGAGGAGTGGGCGATACTAAGACCACCACGCCACAGAAGGCCTCACCCTGTTCTCCGATGGATCTCGCCACAACAGGCCTGATCCACCTTCCACTATAGGTACCCTTCGAGGCGGGCACCAGCGCCTTTACACAACTAGCGGGGCAACAACTCCACAACAACTTGGAGGCTCCCAAAATGACAACAAGCTGCCAAAAGAACAAAGTTGTCAAATACAATAACAAGATCTAGGTATTAACGAGAATACTAGATCAGGGATTTCTCCAAGTGAATGGAGAGGACTTGAAGCGCTTGATTCTTGATGTTGATGATGAACTTCTCCTCCTTCAATTCCACCAAAGATCAAGACCTTAGGGTGGTTGAAGTGGGAGATCGAGATTTCGAGCTCTTGCACAGGGTCTGGTCAAATTCGAATGAATCAAGAGTTCTGGACATTGGGGAAGAAGGGGTACTTATACCCCCTTCCAAAAACCAGCCGTTGCACACTTTGGGGGCCGGATTATCCGGCCCAAGTGATTGCCGTGCATCTGTGTCTCCGCGTTAACAGCTAGATATTAATTAAGTTATTACAAGTGCTCCATAATTTTAATTATTGCCTGCCTAATCCACCCACTCTAACCCTGACCAGATCTAGATCTGCCACAAAGTGTGAACTCGTGAGGGAAGACTTGTTGTACGTCTTTGTGTAAGTGTTCATATATTTATAACTTTGTACACATCGAAAATTAATTGAGAGGCGGCACTATAGGATTCGCGCTGGTCAAACTCAGGGTAGCGTGATTAGAGGGGTTATCACACATCTTAGTAACCAGAGGAATTCTTTGATATATGTCGACCAACGTTAAGGTCTTCCTTGGGGTCAACTGGCAAGCAACATAAATGTCCAAAATTTCCGGAGGCAACCTCTCTGGTGATCCGCCACTGGTGCATCCGATCCCACCGGAGATCGGCGGTGTTCCATGGGTATGCTCGCCGAAGTTGGGCTCTAGGCGTTTCTCGTCGGTGAGGGAAACATCGCCGGAGTTGGGCCATTTCTGGGTTTTGTCTTCGGATGGTGAGGATGATGCGGAATTGTCCTCATCGGAAGGGGCCGTAGGCACAACACGCGGCACATCGTGCGCTGGCGACCATCATTTGACGGACATTTGACTGCGTCAGGCAATGCCGAGGGGTTGCCGTTGGTGTAGCTCTGCATACAACAAGTTAACGACGCATAGCAAAGCCGGGGGGGGGGGCAGGCCCGACCCTGAGGGAGCTCGGGAGGGGCGGCTGTCCCAGGCCTCCGAGACCAAGGGGGGCCATCTAGGTACGGCATGCTGAAAGATTGCGAAAGTATAGATTGTATTGATATTGTAAGAGGTGATTACATCGTGAGCCCTTAGATTGTTTATATAGTACTAGAAGACTTGGGGGGGTAAGAAGACTAATAGAGATAGACTTGAGATTCAAAGTTAATCTTGAGGCCCGACATGGATTCAAAGCACGGGAGTAGGAACTTGAGATTGATGATGTCAAGATCCGACCCCTGCACCATGATCATAGTATCGTCCGCATACTGGAGGTGGGTGACCCCAGCTCCGGTGATCAGATGCCCTACCACACCCGAGATGTGGCCAGTGATCTTGGCTTTGTCCAAGATCTCTGCCAAGGCATCCACCTCAGAGTTAAAGAGAAGGGGAGATATCGGGTCCCCTTGTCTAACTCCGCAGGAGGGTCGAAAATAAGGACCCACTTCCCTATTGACATTGATCGTCGTGCTACCACTCATGACAAACTGCATAATCCAAGAGATTACCCTGTCATCCAACCCTTGATGCTCGAGGACTTGTCTAAGGAACGCCCAATCCAGTTTGTCATAAGCCTTCTGAAAGTCCAACTTCAGGAATACCCTTTTTTGATGGTGTACCTTCACCTCATGAATGATTTCATGCAGTGCAAGGACTCCATCATGAATCAGGCGGCCCTTCAGGAAGGCAAACTGTAGTGGGTGGGTCAGACGTTCCATGACAGGGGCAATATGGATGGCACAGACCTTGGTGAAAATGCTTTGGATGACGTTAATCACCGTGATTGGTCGAAATTGGCGGATATCCTTGGCCCCCACTATCTTGGGGATCAGGGTAATCACGTCAAAGTTCAGTCGTGACATGACAAGAGTCCCAGTGTAGAACTCCTGAAACATCTGCATGATCATAGGGCGAAGTTGGTCCTAGAAGGTCTAGAAGAAAACCACCGGAAGCCCATCCGTCCTAGGCGCAGAGTTGGTCTTCATCGCTTTGATTGCCTCGACAACCTCGGTATGGAGAAACGGGAGTGTCAGCTCAAGATTCTCTTTCGTGGTCACCCTAGCTCCCTTAGGCCAGAAGTCCAAACTCAGCGCCAACCCCGACCTCGGGGGGCCGAGAAAAGGTCCCGATAGAACGCATAAATATGGGACGATATCTCTCTCTGGTCCTCCAGTAGAGAGCCCGTGTCCCATAGGCAAGGGATAGAACTCACAGCATCTTAACGAGGTCAACTATGGAAGCAGAACTCACAGCATTAGACATAGCCACTGTTGAAGCAGAGTGGCTTCATGAGCTCTTGATGGACTTACATGTGGTTGAAAAACCAATACCCGCCATCCCGATGAACTGTGATAATCAAACTGTGATCGTCAAAGTAAACAGTTCTAAGGATAATATGAAGTCATCAAGGCATGTGAAGAGGAGATTGAAATCTGTCAGGAAACTGAGAAACTCTGGAGTTATTGCGTTGGATTATATCCAAACATCTAAAAACTTGGCAGATCCCTTCACAAAGGGTTTATCACGTAATGTGATAGATAATGCATCGAGGGAGATGGGTTTGAGACCCACATAATGAGTTGTTCACAGTGGCAACCCACTCTATGTGATCGGAGATCCCGTGAATTAGAGCCGGGAGACAAGCTGTTGATCAGCTGAGAGGAGAGTATGCCCTTATTATATTTACATCTCCATAAAGATGCAATACTCTCTTATTCTGCATGGCAGGTTGATATTTATCTTAATGTGTTCTAAGTGGCTTTTCTAAGCAGAGATGTTGTCCTGCAGAACATCTATTGAGGAACACACATATATGAGTCTGACTGTTAAACGTCGCAGTCCATGAGAGTTGGGTGCTCTCTAATAAACTCATAAAAGGCTCTGGAGTATGACACATAAGCTCTAAACCGCGGGGAAGCCCTGCGGCAGCCCTATACCGGTCTAGATTTTGTGTGAAACTAGTGTGCAAAAAACTTGTAGTTCAAGGCATAGTCCACTATTCAAGTTGCTCGCTAGTGTAGCATGAAGTTTAACGTGGAAGTTCAACTTAACAGTCTCCACTATACAGCGGTATATAAAACAATATTCTGGAATGGAAATAAGGTGGTGTGCCAATGAGACTTTGTGGGGGATTGTTGGAATTTGGTGAGTTTTGGGCTGTTGGCCCATTAGACAAATTCTGAAATTCTCTTTGGCCCATTTGTGCATGGCAGCATATGGCTGTGCTAGTGGTGCCAAAGTTTAGCCCCACATTACTAATTGAGTGAGAGTTACACCTCCTTATATACTAGGCTGTTCCACCACTCACTAAGGTGTGAGAAGAAGAGCAGCTCTCGCGCACTCCTCCTCCGGCGCCACCCGCCTGCCATTACTGACGTATGCCAGACGCTGGTTATGGGAATCTCGCGAGTGAGCTTTATTTTTGCTAGTTAGGAAAATTAATCGTGGATTAATTATGAGTTATTAACGGACGCGTTAATTAGTCAGCCGTTTCCAGTCTTTATGGGACGTGGGCTGTTACCGACTCGGACGTGGGCCGAGTCCCACGATCTCCCTGACCTGCTCTATATAAGCCTCCGCGCTTATCCTAATAGGAACGACCTACATACGCATCTCCTTCCAGTCTATTGCGCTGCCGTTTTCGTCTTCCCCATCCCGGCTTGCGTCCTGCACCGCAGATCGGGACAGTAGGCCTCCGGAACCCCGCCTTCTTGTGAACCTGTACGGGTGAGGGGCGATCAAGTTTTTGGGGAGCGCTCAAGCGCAACTACTGGCTTCCACAACGTTTTCCGACGACTGCTTCCGACGAGGACTTCTTTCCGGACATCGGCAGCCTCTACATCGACGACATGGCTGACGCCGCTGCTACCGCTGTGGCTACTGCTGCTGCTGCCGCTGCTCTACCGTACGTAATATTGAACTTCCTATTGTAGATTCTGCTAGAGTTTCTTATTCTAGCGTTCGGTGTAGATGTGATAGGTTTATCTTATTTAGATGTAATCTGTTCATCTACTTTGTTGATCTGCATGATTAGTTTTGATACTATCTGTATGATCATGTTTTATTAGTTTATTATTCGAATTAAATCATATAAATTATTGCTTATATTTTCAACACATTGATGGGATCTACATCATGACACTCTTGAGGCTGAATGCTGTCCATCGTGGCCTTGAATCCCTTGAATCCTTGACCAAGTTGTGGATGCTCGATCTGCACATGGAGTTCAAGACCGACTGGATTCAGAACCAGATGCACAACATGATGAGGCATGTTCAAGAGCTGCGGGTTTAGCAAATGGTGGCAGTCTACCTCCATCGGTAAAAAGAAGCCGCACTAATGTTCTAAGTGGCATGTTTTTAATCACTAGATTTAGGGGTGCGCCTTGGTGCACGATCCCGTTGATTTTGAGCCAATTTAACGATTCTAGGTGAGCGGAAATAATAATGTTATTTTGTTTTTACCAAATGGATGGCGTCTAAGCTAAAATTTTATCGGTTATGTTTGTATGAACAGTTTCTGTCAGGTTAACTTTATTCATTGCTGATTTGTATATGTGTATATCATTAGTGCTCCACTTTTCTTTCTTGATGCTATCATGAATTTATCTGACTCAGTTGTCCTTCATGCTTCTAAGCCACTCTCTGTTTTCTTGTTATTGGCATTATCTATAGACCGGCAAGAAAGTGTAGCGTAGCTGCTTGTGTTACAGAGCTTTTGCAAACTTTTCTTAGATGATATGTCAAACGTAAGACTACACGCACTTCACAGATATTTATACACAATTTATATCTCCGACGGCCTCCTCTTCTTTGGTACATCCATTCCATCAAAACACGTGTAACCAGTACGAAATAGAGTCATTATCCAATACGCTTTGTTCGGATGTTTGATTTTAGCCTTTTTTTTTCCTTGATATTAGACATTCGGGTGCATTCAGGGCCGAATACCACGATTCCATCTGTTCGGCGGGTCAACGTATTGAAGCCAGGTATTCTAGCTCGATATTGAGTCATTTACAATACCGCTGTCCTAGTTGTCCGTTCACAGACCATGAGAAGAGAAGGAAATTGTCTTTACAAAACGATCATCGCTTCAGTAACGAAGATTGTCGTCGAGCCCTTGCTAAGATGATTATACTGGATGAATACCCTTCCAGTGCTGTAGAAGGTGAAGGCTTTAGAGCATATTCAAAAACTCTTCAACCACAGTTTGAACCTCCTTCTCGGTACACAGTTGCCAGGGATTGCATGAATCTGTACTTAGAAGAAAAGGCGAAGTTGAAAGATATTTTGAGGGATCAACGAGTCTGTTTGACAACAGATACCTGGACATCTATTCAAAACCAGAACTACATGAGTTTGACTGTACACTGGATCAACAGTCGGTGGGAACTTGAAAGAAAAGTTCTGAACTTCTGCTTCGTACCTGATCATGCTGGTGATACTCTTGGCAGAATGGTAGAAGAATGCCTTCTCGAGTGGGAAATTGGGCAAGTTTTTACCATGACAGTTGATAATGCAACCTCAAATAATACTGTTGTTCAGTATCTGAAAACTATCACCAAACATTGGCAATCAACAGCATCCAACAATGAATTCTTCCATGTGAGGTGTTGTTGCCACATTGTGAACTTAGTTGTGAAGAAGGGTTGGGAAGGTAGTAACCCATCAGTTGCAAGAATTAGAACTGCCTTGTTATTTGCGAAATCATCCCCGGGGAAGGTTAAGGTTATTTAGGAAATGTGTGATGAAGGAGAAGATTGTAGAGAAGAGTCTCTTTTCACTAGATGTCGATACAAGATGGAATTCCACATATCTCATGCTCAATGATACAATTCCGTTTGAAAAAGCTTTCAAAAGATTAGGTGATGAATGCAAATACTATACACCATACTTCTCTAAAGTTGGTGGTCCCCTCACTGTGGAAGACTGGTTGGAAGCTCGGAAATTGATTTCAGTCTTCAAGTTTTTCTACAATGTGACACTAAGATTCTCTGGACAACAATATGTCACATCAACTACCTTCTTTCACGATTTCTTGCTCATGCATAACAAGATAACCCAATTAATTCATGGAAAAGAGCAAGAAGCTGGCTTGGCATCAATGGCAGAAAATATGAAGCAAAAGTTTGATAAGTATTGGGACAATAATGATGGGTTAAGTCCACTGCTATTTATTGCTGTTGTTCTTGATCCTCGATACAAACTTAAATTTTTGGAATTTTGCTTTTCCAATGTTTATGATCAAGATAAGGCCAAAAATTTCACAAAAAAGGTTGAAGATGGTTTGAGAAGGCTGTTTGAATGGTATGTTGAAGCTGAGTCAGCTGCAAGTAATAGTGACCCCTTGTAGTTGATCTTGAAGAATGTGCTGAGGATCCAAGAAAGTTATGGGCATCCAATTTCAAGGAACATTTGCAAGTCAAAGAAATTAAAGCGGCAAATACTGAGTTATCTAGATACTTGTCAGAATTGTGTGAGAAGGATACAAATGAATTCAACATTCTGACTTGGTGGAGAAGGCAACGAAACAAATATCCAACATTATCCAAGGTAGCAAAGGATGTATTAGCTGTTCCAGTTTCAACGATTACTTCTAAAGCTAGCTTTAGCACTGGTCATAGAGTAATTAATCCGCAAAGGAGCTCATTGTCTCCAAAGATGGTTGAAGCACTAATTTGCGGACAGAGTTGGTTAAGGTCACCACCCAACAAAATTGACATATGACAAACAATTGCAGATTTACACAAGTATGAAGAGCTTGCATAAGGTAAAAACAAGATCCTAGATCCTAGCTCTTAGTTCTTTTCTATTCTTGATGTGTAAGTTATACTAAATTTCTTACTATTTGAATTCATTAGAGCTTGGAGGTTTGGAGTTTGGAGAAACATGATGTCGGCAATAAAATCAGCATATCAGGTATGTGGTTTTCCTTTTACTGTTGGCCAACATTATGTGAGGACATCCTACCAAATTGGTCTTTGTTGTCATTTTATTTGTTAGATCAGGTGTTGAAGGTGATAGCAATGCTTGTTTAAAATGGAAATGATATGCATGTTTTTCATCATATGACACATCACAAACTACGAACAGTTAACTGTGGCCTTGGTGATCAACGCCTTAATCCAATGCTGTAGAAACTAATTACTGCAATTGTTGATCTCCTGTTTGAAAATAGACCTCTGTGTTGTGTTTTTATATCATCAAATTATATGTACTGTCGCATTCAGTTTTCAGTAAGTGGCATGCTTCATCTCCCAGTTTTCAGAAGAATATTTTGTACTCTGTTGTCTGCGAGGTGCAAGCTTTTACAAAATTTACAAGACGTTAATATTCAGCATGCATGTATAACTGAAAAACAAGCTTTAGAAATCAGTGAAGTATGTAGTAGAATATGTTGTGGACCTTATTCTCTGTGACTTTCATTGTTACCAATTTTCTCTGTGACTTTCCTTGCATATTCGACTTTCTCCGGTACTATAAAATCTTGTAATTCTTGTCTCTAATTTGGGGGCATTTTGATATTTATCATTGGACCTTGCTAGGGTAATAATTTTGTTGACGTTATAGGGTAGTAAGCTCCGGTGTGGAATGTCTGCAAGAAACTAAATTATTGATATTTCCAGGTTTGGATGTTTTGCAGTACCTTTGGTGCTGGCCAAAAGAAAAATGTCAACGTGGGATCACCATACCGTTCTTCAAGTCCGTGAATTGTCGTCAATCTCACTCGTCTCGAGCAGCACAATACTGATGAGAATTCATATTTTTGTTCTGTACATGTAAAATTTTGTTCTGGGCATGTAATTAATCAGTTCAAGTGATTTGTTCCTTAGAGTACTATTTACAGAAAGTTCATGTGCACAACGACCTGCTGTACCAACCACTTGGTTTACAATCTACTCTAATACAGGCATGTGTGTTGTCTTTTGTGCATGTGTGCTATCTCTTTCAGCCGGTGCCAAACCATTTAAACTGTCGAACCAACCCGCACCAAACCGTCAGACCACATCCCATCTTAACAGTTTAAACCAGACCAACCCAGCTTAAACTAGCAGCAATGGGCTGGTTTAAGGAACCAGCTGAAACCGGTGTAAACCGGGAATGCCCAGGTTTAGTCGAGGGGTTAGCCTAGAGATTGTTGTGTATTCGGTCTGCACCGCTTCGACGACTAGACCGAGCGGAACAAAATCTCATATCTCCCTGCTCGACAGCCTCGCATGCGGGCGTCAGCCATCGTAGGTAGTTCGGCCTCCCGCCATCTCCTTCTCCGGCTGGGCATGGCTCTGTTGGCCTCCCGCCCCACCTTCCTTCTTCCCGGTGCTCTCTCTTTCTCCGGTTGTCTCTCCCTCCTCTGTCATCTCTCTTTTCTTTCAGGCTTTGTTCGGTTTGCAGGGAATCAAACCCTGCAGGGATCCATTCCAGACGGGGATGGGGTGATCCCCTCATGTCACCCAAATGCCCACTTAACCCCTTTCATTAATTCCACCAACCTCCACAATAACTTTGGACTGTTCGGTTAAGCCCCAGGGGAATATCAACACATGTGTCAAAACTGATATATTCTCTCTCCACCCGTATCAACTTTTCCACAATCTAAAATGCTCAAAATTTCATACATGAACCACTAGACCTTTTGCATGTTTTGAGACAAAAATTCAGAATAAACATATTCCTTTTCACACTGATTAAACTCATGTTTTCTAGTATGTTAGCATACACGTATTCTGAAATTAACTAAAGTCAATCTAGACAAGAGCTTTTCCAACAGCAGTCCTGATGGCGGAATAGCAACTGCAACCTGTGCACCCCGAGTCTTCTGTCATCACACTGCATCAGATGTCCATGATATTTCTGAAATCATCACCACAGTTCAAATATGATTATGCGAGATACTCATGGAGTCGCTTTCAGAAGACAAATGCATATGATATTAAAACAAGATCATTTGCTTGAATCTTGTCCTCGAAAGAGATAAGGACGCATAGGATATGGACATCCATGTACCAGAACAAGGATATGCTGTATGCAGGTCCAATTGTTGAAGTGAATGAATGAATAATTGACTTATTGATTGGAAAATAGAAGAAAAAAACATTAACAATGTGATCTACTACTGTACCCTAATTATGTATCAAAATGATCATTGTGTAAAAAGAAAAAAGATAAATCATCATGCAGGAGATGTGGTGACTAACAACAGCGTAGTACTCCCTTGTACCAATACATGATCAGCCATGCCTTCTTCTTGCAGACAGGTATAACATGCCGCCATATTCCTGTAGACTGTGCCTCATTCTCCGATCAGAATCCTACAACATGTGCTTGATGACCAACCAGCTAAAGATCTTGCATTTTAGTGGTGCACAGGATCTCCAGATGGGAGTAGCGATCATCGAAAGGGTATGCTACGCCATGAATAAAGACGGAGCACCAAGTCTACAACTAAAGAGTGTACTGCACCTACACAGATTGTACGACGGGCCTTACCTGAGCCGGAGGCGTCTACATCAGCTGTCGGTGCATCAATGGGGCGACCAAAGCTTGCGTCAACCCAGCCGGCTGCTTGACCCTGCTGTGTGGGCGCTTTAAGTAGAGGCAACATCGAAGGAAGCCGCGACGAATATGACATTCCTGAACTTATTCCTCTCTTCTCTGAAACTGTCATCTCTCTAAAACTGTACTCCTCTCTCTCTCTCAACTACTTCCTCTCAATTTGTACCCGAATCCTGCTACTTATTCCAGATCTGAGTGAGAATTGAATAGAGAGAATATCGAGCATAACATGTTATAACTATGAAATAACATCTGACGTGTCTCGCCGTGTCTCGACACGAAGATGCAGAGCCAAGCAAACATGTTTGTCTCACGCAAGCAATCTCCATCCAAAGTTTGACGCAATGTCGGCAACCATCATCGATAAGAGGACCTGAGATATCAGCCATCCATCCGTTCTCCCGAGCGCATCGAAGCCAAGCGGTTGTTATTGAACCTTGTGCTCACCTTCTCCATGGCAGCCAGCGCAATGTATACCGCCATTGAGCACCAATCCAGAAATTGCCAAAATAAGATTTTTCTTCCATCACCAATTGTAATCTTCACCAAGCTCTGAAAATCTTCACTAGCATCTGTGCCGACAGACCCTGCCATGGCCGTGTGGGATCTGTCCGACGCATTAATTCCCATCGTACCGCAAGAACACATCCCTGTAGACGGAGGTCCTCCATTCCATCAAACTTGATGATGGCAAAAACTTTGTGCTGACGTAGAGCATATTAGGTTAGAAGATACAACATCTTTGGAGCAAACAAAATTACCACTACAATCTACTAATCTTTGCTATGTGTTCTAAAGAACATATTTATTTTTGTCCTCGGCTGCCGGAGATATCTATTTTTTCTGATCTGCACGAACTAAATAGAAAGTAAAATTTCAGAAAACTAATGGGTATTTCATGTCAAATGATAACTTCACTTAATTCTTGCAACCTGCATAAGGAAACTACAAAATACTAATTGGGAGTAGCTCAACGAAAACTAAAAATACTAATTGTGAGTAGCTCAATGAAAACTACAAAATACTAATTGGGAATATCTCAAAAACTGACATGAGCTAGACATGTGATTGCTAATTATGATGATAAATATTAAAGGGTAACTTGCAGACTTGCAGTACTAGGTAAAGGACTAACAGAAACAGCAAGAACCGAAACTAATAGAAAGACTGAGCAGAATCGATCTACCTCTGCACAGAATTTGTCGATGAGGAGTAAGAGCAAGAACATGTAAGAAAATGTTAGCTAGCCAAGAATTTGTCGCATGGAGCGATTTTCTTTCTTTTTCTCTACCACAGATCCAAAAAAAGAACCCTACAAACTGCAGGAAGGGGAGACGGGAAGGAAGAGAAGGTGGAGAGACTTACCGGTGGAAGCCTCTGTAGGAACGTAGGAGGTGGAGTATCGCGGTCGTCGCCGAGCTCATTCATCTCCAGGTCGCCTCCGAGCTCCCGCCGGGCCGCTGTCTCTGTCCAGATCGTTGCGCCACCGAGGAGAGAAGAGAACGCCACGCCTGAGAGAGACATGGCTGTCGCCTCCGTCCTTGCGCCGCCTCCGCCGCCGCAGTCGCAAGAGATGGGATCGAGGGAGAGAGGGACGGGTTCTTTATTTTTCGCGAGAGTAGCTGTTCGGGATTGATTCCACGGGCAGGGAGGAGATTTTTTTTACCCGGGCCGATTGGGCGGGGTTGGGAGGGATCGAACCGGGGTGAGATCCCGGGCGGGTGTAACCGAACATGCTGTATAGAGTGGGCGGGGATCAATTCCCGGTCGACCGGATCCCGGCTGATCCACGGGGTTTCGACGAGAATCCCGGTGGGGTTGGGATTAAACGAACAAAGCCTCACCGGGTACGGAACTGATTGGACGGAGCTCCGGCGTCCTAGTGCACCTGCTCCCCAAGCTTTGGCTTTTTGGTCTAAGATGAGTTGCAGCGCCTGAAGAAGCTCTGTCGCCCAGGCACGACCGCAGCTTGGTCGCGCAGGCACGACCCTGGTCATGCGACGAGCATGACCCGCTCTACTGTTGTAAACTACAACCTTCAGTTCACTCTAGCCTGCCTGAGCCTTGCTATTGCTAGTACGTATGCAGGTTCTGGTCAAACATAGAAAAAATAAGTGCCGCACTTTAACCCCGGCGATCAATTGTACTTTAACCCTTTTATCGCTCTTCAAGTGCGGGTGTGAATTGTACTTTAACCCCAGCGATCAATTCATGATGTGGGTGTGGGTGCAGCTGAGCTAGTGTACATGAGAACAATAGAATTGGGCGGAGCATCTGTATGAAGCTTTTACAATATCATATCCTCAATTTCTATGTGATTAGATAGCATGATATCCAACTTTTTACACATGTATATATATATATATATATATATATATATATATATATATCAGTATAATGATCAAAGTTCCTAGAACTGCAATTCATCACTTTAACCATCCAAACACAATTGACATTCAACATCAATATTTAGTCTAAATTCTGAATATCTAACACATCCAAACAGAAATATTGTCATTCGACCTCAATATCAATATCTTGGATATTGGACATTCAATCCAATACAATGCCTAGCCTCCCAAAGCAAACATCCAAACGAAGCCATAGAGAAATTGGGAGAACACGTGAGCGCATTCATACATCATACTTGACCTGTTACTGCCTCTTCTTCTAAGAAATGATCATATAAACTTCTCTGGAGTCATTGTGCACATCTGGATTGTAATTGCCATTGTTAAAAAAAAATTAGTTGAGGTAAGCAAATTGGAACACACCGAAATGCCAACGGTTGAGAGCTTGCAACGCATATAAAACTTAAGCGACCGATTGAGCTGCCTCCATATTTGCAAAATAAGAATTATCAGCATCACTATGGAAGGACTAAACCTGAGACGACTTATGTAAGCATAAAAACGTTGACCCCTGGGAAATGATTCCTCGCGGGCTGTACGTTATTAGGTAGATAAGACATCTACAACAGCAAATTAAACACGCTCAGCTAACACCTCGTTTAATTCGGTCCACATGGGGAGTCGAATCCGGGTGGGCTGGCTGCACACTCGCAAGCCTTGCCACCAAGCCAGCGCTTGGCTGCTCACTCGCTAGACTTATGTAAGCATTAACTTACACTTCCAATCTTTCATAAAAGAGGCAGTTCTCAATTAATTTTGCCAATCCCCTCAACCAGCATGGCCCTAGCTTCCAGTCTTCTAAACTTCACACAAAAAGACTGATTTTGTAATGTAAGGACATATGAAAGGTATTGGGCACTGAACCTATGTTCTTATATTACGAGCGTGGCAGATGGTATTCAAGAAGTTGTTTGCATTGCGTCACTCCAGACCAGAATAGATGAATTGCTATATCATGGTAAAGATCAGATATACCATAGAGATGAGGTATGGCATGTTGGGATGTTTGAGACCAGAACAGATCAAATTACTTTCTCTTTGTTTATCATGAAGCTGAGTAGTGGAACAAATATAATGAAGCTGAGTTCTGAATAACAAAGGCGTTTCTGCTTCAGTGCGCACCCTCCTGGAAACCAAAAGTTTGAAAAAACACATGGACGGCTGGGATACGCGCGGACGGTTCAACGACGGGGGGCACGATCGTCCTTCCGAAATTTTCGGAGCTGCTCTGAAAAAAATGAACCGTAGAAGCCCGCGTAGAAACCTGTACGGCCCGTTCACCGGCACGTATTATACACGTATGCACGTGGGTGCCGAACCGTCCGCTTCCTTAAGTAGCATAGTCAGTTGGTCTGCGTTCCAACAACTTCCAGAAATTCCCCAAATCAGATAGCAAACCCTGGCTAGCCGTCTCTCCACAAACCCTCGATCGCGGCTGCCGTCCATGGAGAAGGGGAAGCAGGTGGCGGCTCCCACTGACAACACGGAGAAGGGGAAGCAGGTGGCTGTGGGCGCTGAGCACGCGGAGAAGGGGAAGCAGGCCGCGGATGCAGAGGGCGGCAATGGGAGCTCCGGCTTGGGTGGGTCGGCTGTCTACTCCGGTGTGCATCCAATGAAGCGGAAGTTCGAGACGGAGGCGCAGATCAGACGCAAGAAGAAGAAGAACCTGAATAACAGGCTACGTCAGGAGAGGAAGGAGATGGAGGGAGAAGATCTACTCGCCTGCCGATGTCGAGACCTTTCGCGAGTCCGACAGCGATGACACCGATGAGGTAAGTCTAGATCTCTCTCTCCTAGTGTTCTTGCCGCTGAGGTCTGCCTCGTCCTGTTCTTGCTAGGGTTTGTGGTGCTAGTAGGGTTAGATGCGCCTAGCGATACTAGTTTGTGCTAGGTTAGATGCGCTGTAGATTAGCTACTGATTTCCCTAGGACCCCTTTGGCGACGTTCTGATGGATGTAGGATCAAGTAGGCTTCTGATTTGGTAGGCTAGGTCGTCGAGTGGTTCCTCTTACTTTCAATGTTATGATATATGTAATCTGTGCCAGGTTTACATGCACCTAGATGATGTAGCTTATGCTTGGCCTTTGTGCCTAAGTTTTTGGTCTTGAACGATCTGATAAAAGTAAGAACCTGGCATTTTGTTTGCAATGAAAATGGAATGGGGTTGCTGCCTATTGATGTACACATATAATTGATTTATGGATTCTACTTGCGACCACTTTGAGATTGTAAATTTAGGTAATGTGACCATGACCATGGATAGCTAGTTTGTGAATTTGCTTGTAGTAGTTAAGTAAAAGAGACATGGGAATTTGTACCAGGTGCATATCATTATAATGTTGTACTGTTGTGTAGAATGTATTTGGTGTCATTTACTTTTCTTATTAATTTAGTCCATTACATCATCTGATCACTTTATACTGAGATAAATATACTATGTCTATGTACTCATAGTCAGAGTGTCTGCCTTGGTAATTTGCTAGTCTTTTGAAATGCTTGTCTCACATAGAACACTGGTACTCAGAAGGATGCACCAAATGGTGCATAGAGCGGCGTCGTGCAGAACGATGCACACAATGATATGACTTCTACCGCGAGGAAGGAAGATGCAACAAAGTGTGGTAATTCTATTGATAGCGGCAAAAAGAAAATTGACAATGGTCTAGACAAAAGGAAACGTGTACCCAAGGGTAATAGTATGTATGGCTCCCTATTATTTGAGCGACAGAAACAACCGAAACGTAAATCAAGAAATACGAAAGGTATAATGCTTTATAGATTTCATTAATTATTTTTATGCAGCAAAAAAAATGGTTCATCACGGTAACTTGTGTGTTTTCATAAATGTTATGCAGCGATGTTATTTGAACAGCATGATATTGGGGAATGTTACACTATGTTAACACCTGCTGAAATAGAAGGTGCGATGAAATATGTTTCAACTTTGGCGAAGATCCCCAAAGAAGCTGTAAAAAGGGCGTACCAGAACACATATGAGGCCATCTTGTCTTCAAAAAATCTTAACGATGTCCTTATAAAAGAATGGCTTAGTAATGCTATAAGTAATTCGCTAACCTATTATATTGTTATTTTACAACAAAGTAGTATGAACATGCAATCATTATACAACTATTATTTTCAGATACTTGATGCCTACATTCTTTTTTTTTTTGAGGTGATACAGTAGGGAAAATCCCCACTGCAATTTTTTTTCAATTATATGGGTATGAGTATATTACAATGAGAAAATTACAGATGAGTCTATTGATCTAAGGCAGATCAAAAAAAAGGAAAAGTGCCACCTCTAAAGAGGGCAAAGATCTACTCTATCTCTGATCTAAGTGTTGACTCAGCCAGGTTTTGAATTTCTCCTGATATTTTCTTTTAATTCTGAACTGTATCCATCTCATATCTTGATAGAAGATTGCTTTCCATCTTTCGAGTGTGGGTGTTTTGTCATTAAAAATTCTCATTTCTGCAAATCCAGATACCCCAGGTAGTCATGACAATGATTTCCATTGCAAAAGGCAGATGTAACTTGTCTTTGATGTCTGAAAAAACCTCCAATCCTAATAAGTTTGATATTCCGTCTCTGCAAATATGATCCCAGCATTTTTTTGCAAATGAACATTCCCAGAATAAATGGTTAACTGATTCTTCCAAGTAACAGTTGAAAATTGCACAATTGTAGTCAGGCAGAATAAACTGTTTCCTTTTCAGAAGATTCCTTGTATTCAGTCTGTCCAGAAGCAAAAGCTAGAAGAAAAATTTGTGTTTATTCTGGCAAGAGGATGTCCAAAGCCAAGAGAAATGAGGTGGTGAAGGGGAGTAACCAATCATGGATGAGTAGGCCTTTTTCACTTCAAATTTATCTGACCCCCAAATGTAACTCCAATTATCATGAAGACTCTCATGAATGGTTGAAATGATTTCCTGGCATCTTTCTTCCATGATTAAAAACTCAGAGTAGGCTTGTTGGGAAAGAGGTAAGTGAAAATTATCCTCCAAGAAATCAGCTTGTAAAAATTCATGAACACTGATATTTGAAGACTTTGCATAAGACAGCAGATGTGGGAATTTATTCTTAAAGCACTCATCTTGCCAAAGATCAGACCAAAAATAGGCTGATTTTCTAGATTTCAGGTTGCACTTAGCCATGCCTTTAAAATTATCAATTAATTTGACATGAGATTTCCACCAGAATGATCCTTCCAGGTAATTTTCCATTCTTATAGTAGGTTTCCCAAATGAGATGAACCCAAGGGATATCATGGTGATTGTAGAATTTGTCCAGGTTCTTTAAAAGGAGGGCAGTATTTTGAAACTGGAGATTCAGGACTCCAAGTCCCCCTTGATTTTTAGGACGACAAATTTTATCCCAAGATACCAGTGCTTGTCCTTTGGCTTGAACATCTTCAGTCTTTTTTCTCCAAAGACAGTGCCTCATATATTTTATGATTTGATCTTTGATGGTGATTGGCACCTCCAGACAACTCATGAAAAATAGAGGAAGTGAGGATAGTACAGATTTTACCAATTGCAGTTTTCCTCCATAGTTCAAGAAGTCAGCTATACCACAAAGTCTTCTTTCAATTCTTTGAACAATAGGCAGAAAATGTTCCATGGATGGCTTTGATAAGCTTAGTGGTAATCCAAGATAATTGAAAGGGAGGCTGCCAGTTTGACAATTGATTGTCTGAGCAAAGTGGATCAACCTATCATTGCATAAATTTATTGGCATCATACTTGATTTCAAATAGTTGACTTTGAGTCCAGTGGAGAGTGCAAAAGTTTGAAGAAGGGCTTTCAAGCACAATAATTGAGTAGCATCTGCCTTAAGTACCACCAATGTATCATCAGCATATTGAATCACAGGAAAGTCATTGTTAGGAGGTCCATCAATTGGGGGGGTCAGAACTTGCATGTGCATGGCTTTATTCAGGACAAATTGAAGGAGGTCTGCAGCAAGAACAAAAAGAAGTGGTGAAAGGGGGTCTCCTTGTCTCACACCTCTCCTGCAGTAATTTTTTTCCCAGGCACTCCATTTAATAGAATTTCAGAGGAGCCAGACTCAAAAATCATCTCAATCCATTTGATACATTTCCTGCCAAATCCTCTAGCCTTGAGGATATTTATCATGGATGAGTGATCAACTGTATCAAAAGCCTTTTCAAAGTCTAATTTTAGAATTAGGATTTCCTCCTTTGATTTGTGGCACTGGAAGAGATATTCAAAAGCCCATCCAAGGCAATCCTGAATAGATCTATTATTAAGGAAACCATATTGATTTTTATGCACCAAATCCAGAATAACAGTTTGAAGTCTGTTTGCAAGTAGTTTGGTAATCATTTTGAACACACAATTTAATAAGGATATTGGTCTGAAATCAGCAGGGGTAGAAGGGTTTGATACTTTAGGAATGAGAGTAATGTAGGAGGAGTTGATACTTTCAAGAGAGACCTTCTCATTGTAGAAATCATGAATGAGCAATTTGATATCATTTCCAATGATTGACCAGCAGCTTTTGATAAATTCATTGTTAAAACCATCAGGTCCAGGTGACTTGTCATTTGGCAAATCAGATATAACCTCCTCAATTTCTTTGTCAAGAAAAGGTCTTTCAAGTGAGTTCTTCATCTCATCAGTCATACCATTTCCATAGAAATCTTCAAGATTGAAAAGCATCTCAGTTTTGTTTGATGTACCCATTCTAGCTTTGAAGTCATTCCATAGAATGTCAGCCTTGTCAGAGTGAGTAAAGAATTCTTGCCCACTATCATTCTTAATCATTTATATATAATTGTGTCTATAGCTAATGGTGGCTTTGGAGTTGAAAAACTTTGTGTTTTCATCACCTAATTTCACCCATTTAATTTTTCCTCTTTGTTTCCAATAGGTGTTTTGATTCTGGAGCAGAGAGATTATATGGGATTTCAGAAGGTCCCTGAGGTGCCATTCATTGATGATTAAAGTTCTAGACTCTTCAAGCAAATCCAGAAGGTCAATTGTGTCATTCACCTTTTTTATTTGGTCTTTTAAACATGGTAACTTCTTGGCCCAAATATTGATACCTCTCCTCACATTTTTCAATTTGGCACACATCCTTTTTGCCAAGTCCTGGTGATTCACCGGTATATTCTAGGCATTTTGCACAATCTGTTTAAAGTCAGAATGATGAAGCTAGTAATTTTCAAATCTAAAAATTTGTGCCTTGGGAATGTTTGTTCTAATTGAAATGACACAAGGTAGGTGATCAGAAGTAGGCTTGGATAGGGGGGTTGTTGGGGATATACTTTCCGGGTATCCTCACAGTTCCTCACTGACCAGGGTGGCCCACTTCAGGTTAGAGCTTTGCTTCACGGGCGGCCCAGTCAGGGAGAAAAGATGGAGTCCAATCCGGCTACGGGAAGGCCCAGGAGATTTACCGACTTAGGCCCATAGTGTTACTTGTAGTTCAAGATGTACTCTGTAACCGACTCTTAGTCGTAACCGGATAGATCTCTCATGTAAACCCTAGGCCGGATATCTATATAAGTCGTCCTAGGGAGAGCCTTTAGGGCACAACTCAATAGTCTACAATCTCAACTCGCACATGCGAAACCCTTGTAACCCATATCCAGCTCTGCCGTATTACTGGATTGCTAGCAGGAGTAGGATCCGTCCAAAGCCGGCGGATTCGAACCTAGGTAAACTTGTGTGCTCACCATCCTGGAACACTGTACGTCTCACCCCCTCTCTTCCGCACGCCTCGAGGACCCCCTCATGGCGTACTTGTCCTCAATCCGACGATAGTTGGCACCCACCGTGGGGCAAGTGAGCTTCAGATCTGTGTTCCGAGCGGAATCTGCAAGAATCGGAATCGGCGAGACTATCACCGTCGGTCGCATCCTCTACGCCAGCGACATCCCTCTCATCGTTCTCGACGAGACTTGGATTCCGGCTAGGGAGACCGTGACTGCCTACACAATTGTGTCTTTTGGCGAGATCAATGTTTACATCGGTTTTGCTGAACCTGCCCAACCCACCCCAGCGGTGTTGATAGAGGCAGAAGAATCTTCTGGGTCCCCATTGTCCGTGGAGGCGGTAGAGTTCCGGATCTCAGAAAACCCTAATCCCACCCAGCCCGCACCAGCTGCAGAGATAGTGGAGAAATCCGAGTCTGAGGAAGACCTAGCGGTCCAATTCGAATCTAGAGTGGATCTCCTTGGAGAGACCGGATCCCAGATCGACCCACCCGCGGAAGTCGAAATCCAGGAGGTGCTCATCAACGACACTGATTCCGGCTCTGATGACGCCGGGACAGATAGGCCTTTCCTAAGGTACACACTGCGACATATGATAATGCAAGATGCAAGCGCAGATTCAATTCTCGAGACCATCAAAAGTTTCGACAAAGCTGATCGCGAAAGCCGCAGGTACCTCAGGAAGCACGCATCGCACTTCGTCGGATATGTGGGATCCGGATCCGGCTTGGCCGATGCTGGAGAAAACACCGACTCTGTGCTGGAGGCAATTGGAACAAACGTCGACGTACCCGCATCCTCGGATGAATCGATGACGTCAGCAGATTTCCGAAAGTTCTCCCCGGAATATGAAGAGGAGTATAACTCCAAAGCTGCAGAAGAAGGAGAAGCCATGGATGAAGGATCCGAGGAACACTCTCCCAAAGCGCAGGATGACATGGAAGTCAGAGATAATCCCAAAGTCCAGATGTCCAAAAGTACCGACCAGAGCTTGACTCCGGGAAACGGACCCAACGCCGTCTTTGCTATCGGTGCTGCCAAGAAGGCAAAGAAGAAGAACAATAAGAACAAGACCCCGGCAAACGACCCTCTAACAGAGGAGGTGATTGCCGAGGAATATGAGGAAGACTCGGATGGAGCACTTATCCCAGAAGAGCCGAAAAAAGAAGAATCGGTGAATGGACACGTGATCACTGAAGGTGCGCGTAAACTCATCGATGCTAAATTAACCACACCTATCCCTACGGCTGCAGAACTTACTGCTGAAGAGCTGGACGAAAGGGCCCAAGCCCTAGAAGCGTGTCGTCAACAACTCCTAGATGAAGCCAAAAACATCGAGGAGGAAAAGAAACGCATGGCAACTAAGGATTACATGTCTCGGTTGCATCAGAAGACCCAGAAACGTTACACAGGTGACGGTAAATTTCCGGAAGTGAACAGGGTCCTCTTTGAAGGAGATCCAGGGATGCCTCGGCTCGACAACAAAGGAGATCTGGTGTACCCAACACCAGTACAGAACACTATTGCAGCTCGAGATATTCTATCAAATAACCCAGGCCCAGAATAGGTTCAATTGGGCATCAAGCTACTCACCAAGGGTCTGGAGCAATAGATGGCTGCGAAATCTGGAAGTGGAAAAATGGTCTCGAAATCCGACCAATGTCACACGGACTCAGCCTGGAATGATATAAGGCCCCAGCGTGTTTCGGAACAGCGTCACCGTTCCGACCGACGGGAAGATAACTACTCCAGAACCGGATCATCAGGACAGCATCACAAAACCGCACGTGACTGGAGCAACATCGTTCCAGCAGCCGAGCAAGATGCCATTGCTGCATTGTATCCGAGGAACCCTCCCCGACGAGAGTCGAACGATCGAAGGGGAGAAGATAAGGAGAAACATCGGGAGGAGGATCATCAAAAAACGCCACCTCCTAGACATGCAAGTCGTCCGGCTGAGCCTCACCATGGTGGGAACGACGGACGAAGGAACGATGGAAACCATGCCGGCACAAGTCGGCAGGGGGCTCGTTGTAGTGAAGACCCTCCCCGGAACCGGAATAATGATGCTCCGGACGGAGGCCGATGAATAGTCGGAAATAATCCAGCTGCCCCACCCTCTCCACCAAGTAGTCATCACAACGGCTCTCAAGGGGGGCAAGGAGGACGACGTGGCAGAGGAGGTGGTGGCAGAAGCCGAAGTCCGGCTCCAAGGCACCACAGCCATAGCCGACATTCGGGAGGATCTCTATCCTCGAACAACGCAAGGCACATAATCAATTCCAACATAGAGGCGCGGCGCTACGAAAATGATGATATCTACGTGGGCCCAAAGTGCTTCGGACCACGCATCAGAGCTACAAGATTCTCGGAAGGATTTGCTATCTCAAGACATATCCAAGCCTATGACAGCATTGCTCGCCGGATACTGCTACAGATTTTTCTAGCTTGTCGCCATCGTAAAGGCGGAAACAGCTTGGTCGCAACCCGATATATCCCACTTATGTTGCGGAAGACGACACGATCATGGCTTAATGAACTTCCGGAGAACACCATCCACAACTGGTATGATATGCAAAGTGCATTCTTTCGAAATTTCAAAGGAACATATCGGAGGCCCTGTACGGTCGGAGACCTACAACGTTGCAGCCAGAAGGCCGGAGAAACTTGCCGGGATTACCTCAGACGATGGATCGACACCAAGAACTCCTGTGAAGGAGTAAATGATCAAACTGCGATTGAAGCTTTCATCGTAGGTCTCCCAATTGGTCTACTGCGCCATTGCTTGAAGTGTGATATGGTCACTGATTTGGGAGAGATGATAGAAACAGCGAGCAAATATGCAGATGCTAACGACGATGCAGAGGGATTACTCAATGCCCTAGTTGTACCACAGTCGGCAAAACAATCAAAGCAACAAGCTCAGAAGCGCAAAAATACCTCGGAAGAAAAAGCCAACACGGAAACGGTAGTGGTCACTGCTACTTTCGGGTCTGAAGGACGAGGAGGACGCGGCGGAGGCCGCGGGCGTGGGCGTGGAACTTCAAGAGTCCAAGGTAGAGGAGACCATCAACCAGGCATTGCCAATAATCCATGTGTGCATCACCTAGACGCCAATGGGGGCTTGTCCCACACCAACGCTGAATGTCGTTTCAATGACGACATCAAAAGAGATCACACCGCAGGCTACAAAGCTATGCGGAAGAAGGGAAAGAAGAATCCCGAAAAAGAAAAAGAGACCAAGGAAGATTTCGACATGGAGGAAGCTGATGCTTCGAATCCCAAGCCGGAAGGGAAGAAAAATTTTCTGACCAAGAAAAACACTTATGTCACCTTCCTCGGATCTCAACCAGCAAAGGTCAAGAAAGCAGTTCTACATGAGCTCAACGCAACAGTTCCGGCTGTCCCCCAATTCTTAGACTAGTCGGAAGTGGCAATCACATTTGACCGCGCTGATCATCCGCCTAAGTTGCACAGGCGAGGAAAATACGCCTTAATCGTCAATCCACTTATGGACAGTTATGGTTTCTCCAAGACCCTCATGGACGGCGGCAGTAGTATCAATATTCTCTATGTCGAAACGCTACGCCGGATGAAGATCTCGGAGACCCAGGTGAACCATAGCTTTGTGATCTTTCACGGAGTTGTCCCAGGAAGACAAGCCAATTCCTTGGGAGAGATCACTTTGGATGTTACCTTTGGAACTCCAAAGTATCATCGGACGGAGGCACTTTCCTTCGAAGTGGTCCCGTTCAAGAGCGCATACCACGCTATATTCGGACGTTCGGCTTACTGGGCTTTTATGGCTCGTCCATGTTACATTTACAATATGATGAAAATTCCAGGTCCCAACAGCGTAATCACTATCAGGGGAGACCCGAAGAAAGCGCGAGAGTCCGAGGATGGAAATGCCGCCTTTGCCGAAGCCGTGCTGCACGCCCAGGAGTAATAGGAGATCAAGAAGAGCATATATCCGTCCGAGATGCCCGCAACGAAGAAGGAGGTGACAAAGCCAAATCCGGAGTTCAAGGCATCAGAAGAGACGAAGAAGACGCCGTTGAAGGATGATGACCCCTCCAAGGTGACCCAGATAGGCGTAGGCCTAGGTAGCGCATAGGAAAGCGCGCTCGTCAAGTTCCTCCAAGAAAATCAAGATATCTTCGCATGGCAGCCATCTGACATGACCGGAGTACCTAGGGAACTTGCCGAGCACTCTTTAAATGTAAACCCGAACACTAAACCCGTCAAACAGTCCTTACGATGTTTCGGCGATGAAAAGTGTAAGGCAATAGCTAAGGAACTAGCACGACTCGAGTTAGCCGGATTCATAGAAGAGGTCATCCACACTGAGTGGTCGGCCAATCCTGTAATGGTCCCTAAAAAGGACACCACCGATTTAAGGGTGTGTGTTGATTATATTGCCTTGAACAAGGCTTGTCCAAAAGATCCGTTCGCTCTGCCTAGAATTGATCAAGTTATCGATTCTACGGCAGGCTCGGAACTACTCTGTTTTCTCGACGCATATTCTGGTTTTCACCAAATCCGGATGAAGGAATCTGACAAAGTCAAAACTTCATTCATAACCCCCTTCGGAACCTTCTGTTTTGTTACAATGCCCTTTGGGTTGAAGAATGCATGAGCTACGTACCAGCACACGATGCAGCGTTGCCTCCATGACCAACTCAGACGCAATGTACATGCATACGTGAATGATATTGCGGTGATGTCCAAAAAGAAGGAAACGCTGATTTCCGACTTGGAGGAAACATTCGCCAATCTACGAAAATACAACATCATGCTTAACCCGAAGAAATGTTTCTTCGGAATACCAGCCGGGAAATTGTTAGGTTTCATCGTGTCTCAAAGAGGCATAGAGGTGAACCGGAACAAAATCAAGGCTATACTCAATATTTCTAGGCCAACTCGCCTGCAGAACGTACAAAGACTAACTGGTTGCATTGCTGCAGTCAGTCGGTTTGTAAGCCAGCTTGGAGAAAGAGCTGCACCATTATATAAACTCCTGAAAAAGACCAAGGATTTTGTTGGACTGACGAAGCTGAAGCCGCACTACAAGACCCGAAGAAAGTACTCTCATCTGCTCCTATCCTTGCTGCGCCGGAACCACAGGAACCGATGTTGCTCTATCTTGCTACGACAAAAAAGGTCGTTAGTATCATCATGGTGGTAGAGAGATCGGAGGAAAATTAGGAACACCTGGTGCATCGTCCGACTTACTTTGTTAGCGAGGTCCTGACAGAATCAAAACAGCGATATCCGCACTATCAAAAGTTGGCTTACGATGTTTTTCTAGCATCTCGTAAGTTACGACATTATTTTCAGGAGCATCCAATTACCGTGGTGAGCACAGCTCCAATGAGAGATATAATCAATAACAGTGACGCCACAGGACGCGTCGCCAAATGGGGCATAGAGCTTTCAGCTTTTGATATTGAGTATAAACCTCGGACAGCAATCAAATCCCAGATCCTTGCTGACTTTGTTGCTGATTGGACAGATACAAAGGAGAACATGATCCTCCCTGAGTCGGAATACTGGACCCTCTATTTTGATGGGTCTAAGGCTCGAGGGGGCTAGCGTGGTGCTCAAATCACCCCAAGGAGATAAACTTCTATATGTGTTGCAGATCCACTTCACAGCGACAAATAATATTGCCGAGTATGAAGCACTGCTGCATGGAATCAGGATTGCTAAGGATATTGGCATCCAACGTTTGATGTGTTATGGAGATTCGGATCTTGTTGCTCAACAAGTGTCAGATATTTGTAATGCAAATAAACACATGGCAACGTATAAAGCTGTCGTGGATGATTTATCTAAATCATTCCAAGGGTTTGAGGTTCAACACATCCCTCGAGCAGAAAACAGGGAAGCAGATGCACTATCTCGGATAGGCTCTGCGCGGAAAGAGGTCCCAGATGGCGCTTTTCTAGAGCACCTCAAAGTTCCCTCAATAAAGGGAGTAGATGAGGAATATCCGACCAAATCTGACTCACCTCTAATAGCGGTCCTAGCTGTAATTCCCAGTTGGACCCAACCCTACCTTGATTATCTAGTAGATGGCAAATTACCCGAAGACGAGGTTCTGAGCCGGTAGATCATCTGACGAGCAAAAGCTTATACTATAGTTAAAGGTGAGCTCTATAAGCGGAGTGTTTCTGGGGTTTTTCAGCGCCGCGTATCTCCGGAAGAAGGAGTGGAAATCTTAAGAGAAATCCACGAAGGCGAGTGTGGTCACCACGTTGCAGCCAAATCTTTAGTGGCAAAAGCTTTTAGACACAGATTTTTCTGGCTTACAGCTCAGGCAGATGCCAAACGATTAGTCAAGATGTGCAAAGGCTGCCAAAAGTATGCCAAACAAGCTCATGTTCCGGCTGATCATCTGCGGACAATACCTATAACATGGCCTTTTGCCGTCTGGGGGCTTGATATGGTAGGACCATTTAAACGAGCTCCAAGTGGATTTACTCATCTCTTAGTGATGGTGGATAAATTCACCAAATGGATTGAGGCTAAACCTGTTACTAGTTGTGATGGAGCAACAGCCAAAAGATTGGTCGAGGATGTTATAATCCAGTATGGTTATCCGCATAGCATTATCACGGACAACGGGAGTAACTTTTCTATGGGAGAATTGGCCGAATTCTGCAACGAGCAAAATATCCGGCTTGACATTGCGTCAGTCGCACATCCACAGGCTAACGGACAAGTCGAAAGAGCAAATGGTTTAATCCTACAAGGCCTAAAACCGAGACTCAAAGCACCACTACGACGTGCTGCGGGGGCTTGGGCAGAGGAATTACCCTCTGTAATATGGAGTTTATGAACGACTCCAAACAGGTCAACCGGATACACACCTTTCTTATTAGTCTATGGTGCAGAAGCAGTTCTTCCTAGTGATTTGATTCACACTTCTCCTAGAGTGGCCGCGTATATTAAAGAGGATGCCGAGATTTCTCGACAAAATGATCTCGACTTAGTCGAAGAAGTTCGCGTCGTTGCTGAAATGAGATCAATAGCCTATCAGCAGAAGTTACGCAAGTATCATAGCCAGAGTCGTAAATGCATCCTTCAATAAAGGCGATTTGGTTCTCCGGCTTGTGCAACAAAGAAAGCACAAACTTTCCCCAGTATGGGAAGGGCCCTTTTTAGTTAGTCGAGTATTGCATAATGGTTCATACTACTTAACTGACATGAGGCCAGTCAAAGAAAGACCTGCTACTAAGAAGAGAAAGAGAGCTAGAGGTAGTACAAATCCGGATGAGTTAGACAGACCGTGGAATATTGCTCAGCTACGTCCCTTTTATTCTTAGTTTATCCTTGTTTGTAATCATATATATGTACATGTTCTGTGAGAAATAAAAGTTTTGGTTACCTCAAGTTTTTCTGAGAAGTTCTTACCATCTTATTTCCGAATGATCATGCCATAGTCGAAAATTCCAGAATGCTTGAAAGTACTTTATGCTCATGTTCGTTCTGGTTTAGATTTCCGATTCTAAAATTGCTACCCTCGGGTATAACTCTAAAGTTTCTAGTCTTTACTTTGGTTATTTGTCTGATTGCCGGATGCGGGTATTTTCCGAGTAGTGAATTGTTGGTACTGGAAGCCGGCTTTGTTTTCGAGTTTAAACTGGTTTAGCAATTGAGCTCCGTTGCTCGGCAAAGTTTCCACGCAGAAGGTTTAGCCGGCTCACGAAAGGTACAAGTCGGAAAGCCAGATAAACGATAAGTATAGGCGAAAAAAGTTCAAGTTCTTATGTAAACATTTCAGGCACACAAAAATTTAAAGCCAAAAGTGCTGAATAGATCAAAAGCTTAGCACTAGCAAAATTATAGTACTTCATATTTACAGACGCATCATGTTTTTTTAGGATAATACAAATGTTTCTGGCAATCTATGATGAGGAGGAGAAGAAGGAGCTACCGGCTCGATGGATACATCGCCTTGATATCGTTCCGAGATGTCCACATCCGAGGTGGTGCGCTCATCATCGAAAACTTATGTTGCTTCTTCCGGAGGCGGAGGCGGAGTGTCCACGCGGGTGAAGAAAGGAGTGTCGTAGCTGGTCAAGTCAGCCACGTGACACCCATATCCGGCACAGGAGTCCATAATAGCCTTGATGTCCTGCTCCTGGCTGTCTTCATCTACTGTAGAATACCCTCTGGTCACTTGCATATCTCCATGCTTCCATGGTGGCTCATGACCTTGGTGAGAGCGTTCTGCGCTACGGATCGCGCGTAGGACATATTCCAATCCTGGACAAGCTGCGGCATTTCCTTCGCCTTGTCCCGCACCTGAAAATCCGACATGCTATGCATGTCCGAAATCTTGAGAGCTTCGCCAATATCCTCAAGGGATTGGCGGAAGTCATGAAGCAGGTCACCGACTTGGGTAAGCCAGTGGGTGCGGGCCTCGGCGAAGGTGGAGTCCGTCAAGTTCAGAGGACCTATACACAAAACAAGTTAAGAAAATTCGACACTGAAAGAAGTCGAAGAAAATATAAAAGTCAGACAAATGGAACATACCGAAGATGACGTCGTCAATCTTGGTCTTCTCTTCCCGTAGAGTCCGGAGTTCAGCCTGGAGTGCCTTGGAAAGGTCCCTCTCTCTACACAATTCGTTATTGAGGTCTGAGATTTTCTGATCTTGGGCGGCAATCTTGCGATCATGCTCGTCAGTAGCCATGGAGGAGGACTCGAGAACTTGATCTATGCTCTTCTCATGATTTGCTTTGAGCTTATCCAGCTCTTGGCGAAGTTCTTTGTTCTCCACCACTAAAGTTTTGAGGTTCTCAGCCTCTTCAATCATGGCGCAGGATTGTTTTACCAGTGCTGTAAGTCAAAAAGAACAACAGTTCAGAAAAAAATCCGACTACGAAAACATGAAAGACAAGGTTTGAGTCTCGGAATGTTTACCTTCGGCCTCATCCTTGGAGACCTTAAGTTCAGCATTTTTAAGTCGGAGAGCCTTGATCTCTCTCCACTTGTCACAAACATTTTTCAACAAATCCTGGTTATAGGAACATACTTTCTGTAAGTCAGAATACCCAAAGTTAGAAGTGTACTAAAGACTCGGGCTAATATTTTTACTAATATCAGCATGAGCCTTGGGGGCTACACTAGTTTATTCTTTGGCATCCTAAGGAAGCATAAACCCAGATTATATATCCTACTTCATGCTTGGGGGCTAGATGATATGGTATGAAATGAGGGAAAAACAAGAGTTAGAATTCCGACTTACATATTGCTCGCGAGTAAGTTTATCCAAACTCGCATTTACTTCAACAGCGACCTTCTGGGCGAGAGTCAGAGGGACCACTGGCGTTGTTGGAAGCTCACCGGTCCTTATCCTCTCATCGCGAAGACGCACTTGTGCAAGAAGGCATTGCCTGGCCAGCCGCTGGATCTCTTTCACAGATTTCTGGGACAAGCCAAACTTGGCAAGATCCAGATTGTTGAGAAGGTTTTTGGTGAAGATCTCTGCCGAGGGATCATTACCCAAAGAGGGTTCACCCTTATCTATACCTGACTCACTCATGGTGACGTCAGTTTGTGATTCAAGGATCACAGGCTCCGTTGAAGGAGCCGGATCTTCTGCGACAGCCGGAGAAGGAATGATCACCGGCGTTGCGAAAGGTTGGGGGGCAGGAGTCGAAGGAGTCATGGCAGGATAAGCCATGGAAAGCTTCGTCTGTTGCAGGGGCTTCGAAGAAGTTCCCTTCCCCTTGCCCTTGATGAGCTGCTTAGCTCGGAGAATGTAATAAAGTTGAAAACATTACATCTCGGAAGAAAATTCGAGTAAGGTACAAAGGCGGAAATTGTGTTGAAAGTTACCTCTTCACGATAGGCACCTCCTTTGTGCCGACAGCCACTGTCGGAGCCTTGCATTTCTTAAGCGCAATGTCCGGTAATGGGACCAGTTCCGCCTCCTGAGAAAACTCCAGAGGATATCCCTCGAGAGGAGCAAGTTCCGACTCGGGGAGGTCGGCAAGCTGAAAAGAAGAAAACATATCAGTATTGCGATTTAACTTAAAGATTGAAACACATAAAAAGGTTTATTGTTAAAAACTTACCGGCTCTATGGGGTTTTCCGCCGTATGCATATCCAGAGAAACTTCCAGGATCCTCCTCTCGACCCGCTCCCTTATCAGCCATTTAATCTAGATTATCTAACCTTGCGTGGTATAGGCTCTATGGCTGATGCGGAGGGAGTATTTCTTGGACGACGTGATGGAGTGCATCAGTCGGTCTCCGTAGTACTGAAGGGGCTGGATCCGGCATGACACCCAGCATTGGACCAAGTCGGATCCCTTCAGTCCTTTGTGTTTGATCAAATATTCGACCCGCCTCTTAGCGAGGATCAGATCGTCACTAAGAGCTAGAGCGGCCTCGTCCCAAGACGTTTGGGCCCTGGCAGCTGCGTCGACAAAAGCCGACAAAGTAGTAGATTTGTCGGGAGCCGGAATATCCTTGTGATAAAAGAAGGTGGCTGGCCACTGTTTGACCAAGTCACTAGCTAAGATCTTGGGATATGCGTGCTCGCGTCTAAGCGAAAAACTAATGGTACCGGTGATATAAGGAACACCGGCAGTGATAGAATTTCTCCAGACATGAAAGTAATACCGGAATAAGGTCAAACTCGGCCTAATGCCGAGAAATCCCTCACACAAAGAAGCATAAGCGCTCATCTCTAGGAGAGAGTTGGGAGGAAGATGGTGGAGTTGAACACTATAATGGTCAATCACATCGGAAAAGAATTCTGAGGGAGGAAATGACAAACCTCTGTCGAGGTGGGTGTCGAAGTGGACCCGCTCGCCGGCGTGCGGGTTGGGGACGGTCTCCCCGAAGCCGCTCTGCCAGTCGCCGGCACGGAGGAGCCCTTCTGTCTCCATGCCGCGGAGCTTCTCATCATCTAGCACGCAGGGGATCCAGACCCCGCGGAAGCTTTCCTTCTCCGCCGCCGCTTCCGTCGCCGCCGTCGCCGCCGCTGCCGCCAAGCCTGAAGAGGATGAAGAAGCCATTTCTCCGGCGAGCAGATGACCTAAGATGGGCGGCGCTGGGAGTTTTTGGGGGAAAGCAGAGGAGCTCTGTGCACACGGAGGAGATTTGGAGGAGAGGAAAAGGCAAAGGAACAGGTGAAGAAAGGAGGAGGAGAATCCTCACCCCTTATATCCACCTAACCGCGCCAAGATTCGTGCACATGCTACAGTACAACCGCCACGCGTCATGGAAGGAACTGGGAAGGACCCACACGATGATTATGTCGCCTCGATCTCCGTGCACGCATTAAAACGGCGCCTCGGTTCCGCGAACCGCGGACCCTGTGATGTCTTGGGATCGGATGGCGTGACTTGACCATGACTTGTGTCAGGTGGCGTTAGAGACCAAATTCCGGCTTAGTTTGAAATCAAGCTGGAAAATCCGAGTAACCTGTTGATAAGTCTGACTTATTTTTAAGACCCGGATCGTATTTTTTGTGAAGTTTCAGGAACCCTTCAAGATTCTGCAAGCCGAAGATCAAGCTAGGCGATGATAAAATCCGACTTTGGATCTTGGAGGCATCCGGGGGCTGCTGTTGGGGATATACTTTCTGGGTATCCTCATAGTTCCTCACTGACCAGGGTGGCCCACTTCAGGTTAGAGCTTTGCTTCACGGGAGGCCCAGTCAAGGAGAAAAGATGGAGTCCAATCCGGCTATGGGAAGGCCCAGGAGATTTACCGACTTAGGCCCATAGTGTTACTTGTAGTTCAAGATGTACTCTGTAACCGAATCTTAGTCGTAGCCGGATAGATCTCTCCTATAAACCCTAAGTCGGATATCTATATAAGCCGTCCTAGGGAGAGCCTTTAGGGCACACCTCAATAGTCTACAATCTCAACTCGCACAGGCGAAACCCTTGTAACCCATATCCGGCTCTGCCGTATTACTGGATTGCTAGCAGGAGTAGGATCCGTCCAAAGCCGGCGGATTCGAACCTAGGTAAACTTGTGTGCTCACCATCCCGGAACACCGTACGCCTCACCCCCTCTCTTCCGCACGCCTCGAGGATCCCCTCATGGCGTACTTGTCCTCAATCCGATGACAGGGGTAAGAAAAGTATATGGATATTTGGGGGTCCAGGAACTAGAAGTAAAAAACCAATCTAGCCTTTCCAGAAGGGGGCCTTTCTACATGTTACTCCAAGTAAATTTCCTTCCTTTCAGAGGTAATTCAATAAGCCCCAGGTTGCCGATAGCCTCATTAAAAAGCATAGTGTCATTAACATCACCTCCACTTTTATTTCTATCAGTAAGTCTTCTGATAAGATTAAAATCTCCTAAGACAAGCCAGTCAAAATTATTAGGCATCATGATGTTGGAAAACTAGTCCAAAAAGTCATTTTTTCTATCAGCTTGACATGGGCCATAGATGTTTGTAAGAGTCCAGGAGTCATTAGATAGTTGGGAGGAGAAAGTGACAGAAGTGGAGAATTCATTTTGGAATGCTTTGGTTCCATTGAACAATGAACTGTTCCAGATGATAATGATCCCTCCAGAAGCACCAATTGAAGGGAGAAAGTCAAAGTTGTCAAACTTGTTTGGACATAATTTCTTTAAGTAATTCATGTGAAAGGTTTCTCTCTTGGTTTCTTGGAGACAAATGATATCACATTTAGATTCAACGATTTTGCTTTTTAATGCCAACCACTTCTTCTCAGAGTTAATTCCTCTGAGATTCTAGTTCAAAATCTTCCAATTTCTGTTGTTATTCATTGATAACCAGGCTGAAATAACATTGGGGTGACACAAGATGTGTAGTCACACAAACAGAATTGAATTTATCACAAGGTACTGAAGTCATAATCATACATAGCAGCATAATGATTCTAAGAAACTCATAACAGAATCCAAGGGTAATTGGTCCAGACACAAAATGACAATATTGTGTAGACATTAAAAATATCTATTTAGGAGCTTTCTTTTTAGACTGCTGTCCATAGGATTCAGCAGCTCCTCCTTTCTTCTTGCCTGACAGGTTTGTGTCAGAACCATTCTTCTTTGGTCCAGGTTTTCCAGGTGGCTTGATGGTCAGATCATTGATCCTGCTCTTCTTCAGCAATCTTTTCTCAAGTTCACCCTCCTTAACGTTGATAAACGAATCAGCAAGGTTTTTAACAACTTTATTGCTAGACAACATGGAGCAGCATTGCAAGAGAGACAATTAAAATCAGAGAAATTCACATGACTTTTAAATCCCCCATTAAGCTCCATAATTCTGGGACTCCTTCTCACCTCAGTGTCCACCAAAGGTTCTTTTCCCCTTCTTTTTTGGATGGAGCATTGGGCCCCATCAGGTTTGATGGAGAATCATTCAGGCAGTGAGGAGGCATCTGTCCAACACATTCATCAGGGATAATGAAAGTAAAGGTATTTTCTTCAGCAATTGGCTCTTTTATAATATCCCGGAGAGGAGAAGTAAGAAAGTGCTTTGCCCAACTAAATTTTTCAGGAGTGATGAGCATGAGGGTGATAAAGTTAAACCAACTTATAGGAATATCACATTGCAGTCTGTTTTTGCCAGGTGAAGAATTGTTGATGTGTGGAGCAAAGAATCTGTCCTAGAGTTCCAGTCCTTGCTTGGAGAAGGACTGCTTAGCAGATACCACATCAGAGGAGTTGACAAAAGGAGTGAAAACCATCCCTACTTGCAAATGTGCCTCACTGGGAGAGAGATGGTTTGTGTCTTCAATCATCTAGGCATCCTGCTGATTCCCCTCATTAGCATGTTGACCCTCCTCCTCATCATCCTGGTAATTCTGGAGTATGTTGAGTAGTCCCTCACCCATGCCCACATCTTGGGTAACTTCAACAGTCTATTGTTCCACTTCAATATCATCAACCCCATGGATAGAAGCATTGTCATTGTTAGAGGAAATGTTGGCAGCAGGAATGGAACCAATAATAGCACTGTCAGCATCCTGAGGTGGTAAATCCAAGTTATCAATAGGCATGTCCACTCCCTCTGCAAAAACTGGTCCTTGAACTGCATTCCATTGTCCCCAACCAGCATTATTCTATTGAGGGGCAGGATCAACCCACTGGTCCCATCCACCAATGTCACCTTCAGGCTGTGGAGGAGGTGGTGGTGGAGGAGGACCAAAAATGGGTCCCACCATAGGCAAGGGATGAGGGTCAACATCATCATCAGGTAGTGGGTCCTCATCAGGTGGGCCCCCACCCAAGAGGTTGCTGTTTAAAAGTTCCACAGAGAAAGTCCATGATTTAGTTTCCACAAGGTCTCCAATGGTAAATCTAACACTTTTAGGCACATCCAAAAGGTCAGTGACTCTGAGTTTAGCAATGATTCTGCCTTTGTGCTCCGGGTCTCTTTCCCAAAGCAACACCTTTCCAATATCAGAAAAAACAGCATTCAGATCATCAGTATGCCAATGATCAAGAGGAGAGCCCAGAAGCATGACCCAGCATTCATTGTTAAACTGATTTCTACGCCAGTTAATGCCTTCATTGTGCCTGGCAAACGAGATTGCAACATCTTGGAAAGGGATTGGACCCGGGGCGATTAAACGATCACGGTCACTGACATTGTTAAATTGAACATATGTAGAGCCAAAAGGACAGTCTTGAATATCACGGAAATCAACATGAGCCTCATTGAAAAATAAATCTTGCAACACATCTCTAATATTTTCGAAAGGAACTGGACCAGGGGGAGGGGATGAATGTTCGCAATAGCATACTGTTCATGAGCCCTCGGACGACGAGGAACCACCACCCTCTTGACACGATTCCGGCCAGCCACCTACAAAATCTCAAAGCCATGGGGTAGGAAAGGTTGCGGGTCAAGCGGAATGTTTGCCATTGCGGCAACGGTTGTCGCTGGTGACGAGCGGAGCAAGGTAGTTGGGGTTTCTGCAGGCGTGGGAGTTGAGGAGGCAGGGGGTTCGGGAATTTTCTTTTTTTGGGCAAGGGAAAAATCCTTAAGACAATCAAACGCCCTGGGCCGCGACACATGCAGCGAGACATGGGCCCTAAACCAATTAAGGTAGGATTTGTCGGGCCAAGGACATGAAGGGAAGGTTGGGAATTTCAAAAAAGGTAAAAGACCAGGCAGATTAATTGAGGACAATTTGTTGTCTGCATGAGATTTCGCACCCTCAATAACTCTCCCATTAACCACAATTTCCGCAAATGACGTGCCAGGTTTATTTCTCTTAATATCACCCTTGATTTGACTGTTATTGCATGGGGCCGTTGACGAAGAAATCGGTGATCCAATACGTTCAAAAACCGAAGATTTTTTTTTCTTTTTGTATGAAACAAAAGTCTAGTCCTTGTCCAATTCTTTGTAATATTCTTTCTCCTCAAATCTCCAATTTGGACCTCCTTCACCCCAAAGGTTGATCTTCAAGACAAAAAACTCATTCGAGAAGGTACTTGAATTATAGATTTCAAAACCCACAGCACGTGAAGCGACTGAAAATCGAAATGTTCTATCTTGGAGGATCTTGACTTGAAATTTTGAAGCTAGGCCACCAAAACAATCTTGAAGTGCAATGCCAAAATTATGAACATCAATTTTAAAGTTGGCATGACCAAAAGAGCCTACCAGAAAAAAAGGTCTTCTGCGGAAATCTCCTGAGAAATTGATGTGATGACCAAATTTTTTGAACATATTTGTCTCAAAAATTCTCCCTTTAGAGAAATCCAATGAAATGCACTTGTTGATCTTGTCCGATGAAGCTTGTGCCTTGTCGGAATTAAGGTCTTCAAGGATCTAAGCACCCACAACAACTTTTTTGACCACAAGATCCAAAGTCACTCCAGAGAAGATCTTTTCATTTTGAAGAAGCAATCTAGCATCGATCACCACCTTATCTTGATTAAGCAACACAACCCGCTTAGCAAGAGAATAGAGGACCAAAAAACCAGGGGCTTTGTCCGAATCATCAGAAGGCAAGAAAGAACAGGTAACATGCCACATAAGTTTCAAATCTTTTGACTTGTCATCCTCAGCATGAGAAATCCCAAGAAAACCAGGAGAGAAGGTCGAGAAATCATTGATCCTAGCAAGATGAGAGGAGAACCTCACCATTGATCCAATTGAGAGCACCTCCCCATTTTCCATGCATTTACCCTCCAGAGGAAAACCGTTGGCATTGAGAATGACCAGCCAGCGTTTAGCCGAGAGAATCAGAGATCCAACAAGGAACTTACCATCGGTGGAACTTCCAGAGTAGGTGATTTTCCAGTCTCCACCAGAAGAATGAAGAGTAGAGGAACCCATGGTATGGTGTGCGATGGCGCCGGAGTGACGCTGGCGAGAGCCGGTGGAAGGGGCCTCAGAGAGGCATGCCTCGGAAGTCATTTACCACTTCTACCCCGTTCGATGCCTACATTCTAGAGTTGGCTCCCCGTCTTGACTATGATTGACACATATGTGGACCGTTGAGCTCAACCTATCTTATCAATGAAGCCATTAAAATGTACAAAACAAAAAAAACTTGAAAAAGTTTGACGTAGAAGAAGTTCCAAGACCAGGAGCTGTAGGAAGGGTTATGATAAATATTTTGCGCGTGACAAGGTAAACAGTGTTGTTTTATAAAGTTAATGTTATTGTTAACTATTTGGAATCCTACATAGTACATTCTAGTGATCTTATTTTGTAGGCATATTTCCCTCTGAATATACGCGGAGAACATTATGTGACAGTTGTAATGCATAACAACAAGAAGGAGTTCCAAGTCCTTGACCCTAAGTACAATTTAACCTATTCGCATGTAGTTGTGGATGACTTGGTATTATCTACTTTTCTCATCAAAACCGTGTTATCTCTTGGCGTTTCACTAACTCTTAATCTTTTGCAGAAAGGGCAAATTGCACTAGACATATGGTGGACAAACAAAACTACACACAAACAATTTCCTGACGTCGATACTTGGCCTATTAAAAAATATAAAATTGGAAAGCAAGATGATTCGTAAGTACTTTTGAATCATATCACTTTAGCACTACTGATGTCGTAAATGAATTTTATTTCATCCTATATGGCAGCAACTCATGCGGATTATGGGTATTGCAATGTCTAGAGCATTGGGACAGAGATCGTATGACTAAGAACATTTCTCAGGTCTGTACACTATTCCTTTGTATAGTCGCAAAAATCAATATGATTACAATTCAATTTATAAACTCTTCTATATGGTACTGCAGACAACAATCGAGGAATCAAGAGGACCTACCGTTGCAACGATTCTTCTGTCCAGAAGAAACAAACTAGAGGCTGTGAAAAGGAAAGTCAGACCAGTGATTAATAACAATGTACCTTGAGAATTTACTAGTCCCTGTAGGTTTTACCTGGTAAATTCATATTGATTTGTAAAACAGTTTACTGTTTGCATTTTACGACAACAGTCCATATCCTGTTGTGTCGGATTAACTCAAAACTAAGAAATGGTTTGGTTGTTTAACATGTTTGTTTCGACCCAAATTAGTTGTTCACGTTGAAAAACTAGTTCGTTTCTTTCAACCAAGTGCCTTTTAATATACATAGCATGCTCTGCATATTTTAATATATTTAGCTTGATCTGCATATTTCAGTGAAATCAAACTAAAAGGGCGCGAACAAAGTATAAAAACAATGAGATAGATATAATATAGGAGGGGGCATCCCTTACAACATAGAAAACATACATAGAGGGGCATATATGCCCAAGCAAAAAACATGAAACTAAACACTATAGATGGTAGTGAACCCTAGCACAACAGTGGTTCACTACTTGGACTCTCTCCTCCCTCTTGCTCTTGCTCCCCTCCTTGATCCCATCTCTTCGGCGCTGCCCGAACCCTCACTCTTCCTCAGCGTTGTACGGGAGAGTGTGCATCCCGTTGATAGCGGGGAAGGTATTGTTGAAGTTCGTCAAGATGTTGAAGGTGGTGAAGAAGATCGACTCGCACCCACACCAGTAGACCTTGCCGAGGAGAAGATATGCATCATACTAGTTGGTGAAGTGCACCGTGAGCCCTACCGCAAGGCCTCCGAGGGCATAGTGATCTTCGAGGCGGAACATGGCCGGAGAGTCGGGTCGTAGGTGGCGATAGCCGGTGCTAAGGAAGGCGTAGGCCAACTCCCTCGGGGACCTCAACCTTGAGTTTGCCCATACTCGAAGGGACCCTCAACAACGACCCCGGCGGGGTAGGTCATCTCCGGCACGGTGCGAGGCGGACAGAAGGTAGCACCATTGAACTGCATGGTGGCGGCGGGCGATGGATCTTGCTAGGCGACGGACGGTGGACCTTAGTGAAGAAGAAGGGCTTGGAAGATGGATTGGGTGGAGTGTGGGAGAGGATGATGTGGAGATATGGCAGTTTAAATAGCCTCGAGCGCCACTTGAACAAGATCGGTGAGTAACTGCATGACGCGTCGGATACTCTACGCGTATCGGTGCAAAACGAGGCGTGGCCGTATCCATCACGCGCGTCGTCTCGGTTTCCATGCTCTCTGAATTGCTGCGTTGCTAATTGAAGCACTGATTCAATGAGTCTGAAACGAGCACAATCATTGTGTCATAAAGTATGAAACGAGCGATGCATGCTACGTCGATCGATGTGTCCGCTCAGCTGCGCGCCCATGCATGCATCCATGGTGGGGACAGGGCCTAATCAGGAATCCCACGGCCCAATGGTCCAAGGACCGCTCCATTTCAACGTGTATTAATGAGGTGGGCCGTTTTCATGCATGCTCCATGCACCATCGTAGCCTGTCTAGTGCACATCCCTGCAGCCTCGTAGCCTAGCTACTTGCACGTTTTTTTTTCGCTGTGAATTCACACGGGCGTGTCGCTCGGTCGGTCACGTGCCAAACAATTTCACACGGGGCGCAGCTTTCCGTCACACGCCCGCGGAAAAGAGTCAATGCTCCTCGATACAGTGCGCCCACGCCTCCTCGATACTGTGCGCCCACACCTCCTCGAAACAGTGCGCCTTAAACACGAGGGGAGAATGAAGGGACCACGACGCGCCCATATATCTGCCCCTCGACATCTCCCTCTCTCACTCGCTCGTACCAATCCATCTAACCGCTAGCCGCCGAGCCCCACCACCACTCAAGCAACCGCTAGTCGCCGCGTCCCGCCACCACTCAAAGCAAGCGCTCGCCGCCCCCGCTCCTTCCCCCGACAAGATGCAGTTCAACGGCCCGACGTACTGTCGCCCCGCCACCATGCGGGAGACAGAGTGGCCGCACGACCGGGTCGTGTAGAACCGCCTCCGCATCTGGGCCATCTCGAGGTGGAGGGGACCGCTGGAGCTGGCCTGCTTCTTCCTTGCCGTCGGCTACCGCCACCTCCCTCCCGACACTCCACCCATGTTCCAGATCGAGTAGCAGTTCGACGGTGCCAACGGCAACAACAACTTCTCCATCGGCCTCTTCGCACATTCGTCAACCACTACGACGCCTACCACCTCCTCGTCCAAGTGTTCTGGCGTGGATGCGAGTTCATCGCGTTCACGACGTACAATATCTTCACCGACTTCTACGACATCTTCTCCATCAACAGCGCGACCCACTCTCTCTCGTACATCATGGCGGAGGATGATGAGGGGTATGACGCGTAAGGAACGACCAAGGAGGAGCCAGGGAGCGGCAGGGCCGGAGGATGAAGAAGACAGTGTCGTGTCCGTGTCGTGCCGTGTCTGTTCGTGTCCTGTTTGGTTGGACTTTCCTTTCTACCATGTAATGGTTGCTAATCGTGTTTTATTAATATATGTGCTTATAGTTCATGCAAAAACACACTTGTGCATACTACCAAAATGGGTACACAAATGCATAAAACAAAAGGCTCAAAATGTGATAACATCTCGTGCATCAAAAGGTTGGAAACAAAACAGAGCATAAAACAAAACTGTCAGTGGTTTTTTTCTTAACACTGACGAACTGAAGAAGCAAAACAGAGCAGCTAATAATAATTTGCCCGATTTCGAGTTGATTTTATTCAAGCCAAAGCCATAGACCATAACATCCATGTCAGTGGGTTCTAGGATAACAAATCATCATGATTTTTACTCAAACACTGATTGCGTTGTCTAACGACCAATGATCAGGAGATAAACAAAACAGAGAGAAATTACAATGACGTCACTCTCCTTCTAATTCCATGAAAAAATGTCACACATGAGCTATTTGCCCGAACAAACATCAGCAGACTATAAATGTACATCACAAATACATATTTTCACACGAACTGTCTAAAAAATAATTTCCATGTATGATACTTAAAAAATGACTACCCTTACTGTTGTAGGACATTCCTGCACGAGATGACACACAATATTAGATAATAAAGTCTAATAAAAATGTAGGAAATATATCAAGCTAATTTTCAAAACCGTACTTGGGATGATATATGCATTTTGGATTCTTCCTGTTATGTCCCTCCTGTTGGCAAGCGCTGCACACCCGCTTCTTCCGCTATTTGTACCCTAGCGGTCGACCGTTTTTGGTCATGAGAAAATGTTTCTCAACTGGAACTTTCTTGTTTTTCTTAGGCGCGCCCTTCTTGGAAATTTTTTTAGGATCACCAATATCAAACTGGCTTGCTTGACTTGCATCTGCATTTTCATTAACTGAACTACGAGGACCATATGCTCTGCATTTGTCATACCCTTGTCTTCTAGAAATAATTCCATCGATGGTACTCTTCAGAAGATCGTACTCCGTTGTGTCATTGCATGCAATATGCATAGCTTGTAAGGCCAACACATTTATACTGCTGTATTTTTTCCGCTCCTCTGGCCCAGACCAACCCCGACCAAACATATCGCTCGTGCGTCTAGAAGGCAACCCAAACCTAGCATTTTTAGTGAAACGCCACAGAGCACATCAGTCTGGTATTGCAGTAAATTTTAAGTGATTGAGCACGCGTAATATGTGCTTTCAAGGGATCCCTTTGCGAATCATCCTTCGGCAGCTGCACCTTATAATTTCTGACGAGTTGGGAGTGTATTCCACGTAAAACTTGCTATCAAGATTATTTTTCCATGCGACGATAAAGGTGTACGAGTCAGATCCTAGCTTTCTTTCTAAAATCTGCATGCCGCCAATCTTCGAAATGTCACCTTGCAAAATATAGAACACAGCTGGAGTGAAGACTGTCGCGGCAGCTACCTCTAGTTCTTTGAAATCAGTAACTGGCACCGGAAATGTCCGTGAAGCCGTGCAATCATCTTTGGCCTCCTTTTTACGGAGACGTGCGATGGCATTCTCGTATTGACTACCATGTCCACCAAGTTCATTTCTCCATCAAGGTGGACGTGAAGAGACGAGTTTAAACTTCCACTCCTCTGGTTGCTTTTCATACCCAGCCAGAACCCTTCTGAAAGATACGCGGCGGCCCATAATCTCTTCTTCGTGTACATTCTCTTTAGCCAATTTGTAGTTTTGGGTGACGTCCACTTCCTAACAAAAGTGTGCCATCGCTGCTCGAATACTTTCTCCGACGTGGTGTAATATAGAAGAGTCCTAAACTCGTTCAGTGACTTGTTAGGTAGGTGCATCTCCATATTTTTTTCACTGTGAAAGCTGCAAATACGATGGCATACACCAGTAAGTACTTCATCCACAGCGGAGATCATCGCGGCATCTGCATCCCTGATTACTACCTTTGGCTTCTGCTGGCACATTGCTTTCAAGAAAGTCCGGAGCAACCAGGCATATGATTTTTCGGTCTCGTTTGATAGGATGGCACATCCAAATACCGTTGTTTTACGGTGATTGTTCAAGCCAACAAAGGGAACAAATGGCATTTTATACTTATTCATCTTGTATGTGCTGTCAAACACAATGACGTCGCCCTAGTCCTGGTAGTCCCGACGTGATTGAGAATCGCACCAGAACAAGTGCTACAGACGGCCTTCATGTAGCGTGTAATCATAAAAAAATTCAGGGTCCCTCTTTTTTCTCTCCGCCATGATGCCCAAGGTTGTGTTAGTATCACCTTTATAAAGCAGCTTCCTCTTCTCCCTTGAGCACATGTTGTACAAATCCTTCCTTGTAAATCCCACACCGGCAAATGAACCACCAGAGTTTCTAATCATTGATCGCATGATGATATGCTTCCTAACCCCTATGTCACACTACGATAATATCTCAGCTCTTTGGGAGTTGTTGATCTTCCTATGGGACCAAAGAAAAGGGACTTCATCCGGTCTCACTAACACATGATTGTGAGTGTCATCAAAACTCTGAACGATCCAAAGACTAGTTTTTCCATCAAACTTCACCACCATACGTGCCTTACAGTTGCACCTAGACTCACCTCTGAGCCTATATTTGCGGCCTTCCATTGTCAGTAACTTCTTGTCACGTTTCCCTTACTTGCAACACACAAAGCGCCTTAGACGAATAAGTCCATCATCAAACCTCCTTATTTGGTGCTTCCTAATGCCGAACCCATGATCTTTGGTATATCTGTTGTAGAAAGAATAGGCTGCTGCTTCACTATGAAATGTCATTTCCATTATCTTGCAGTATAGTTCTCTCTTATCATTAGGATACCCAGTGTCATTGCTACATTTATTTGAACTCTTAGTCTGATTACATGGTGCCTGCTACAAATTCAAAACCTAGCCATTAGAACTATAGTAGTTTGCATGTCGGTTCGCTGATTGCTAAAACACAGCCTATAAATAATACCTCACCCGTGTCAACGAAGATATCAAAATTTGGTGCATCTTCACAATCATCATAATTACCCATCTCCAAGTCTAATTCACCCAAATAGTCATACTCCATACCAGAGTCATTTGTTACCTGAACAATTTAGCAATATTTAGTATACAATTGCATCATACGGTGCATGGCATATAAAATTTTACACCACAACACATGCCTCAGTGTCAACAAACATGTCCGTTTCTTCATGATTATTAAGGCCATTGTGGAAATCGCCGGCATAGACAATCTAAATAAATCAAGCCATGAGATATCATATATTATTTAATTTAACATTTAAATATCAAAGAAGAAGCTAATGTGTCCTCACATCAAACTCTTTTTTGCTCCAGCCGTCTTCGGGATACGTATTGGCGGAAATGGAATCATCACCGACATGCCCGATTTGATCATCTTTCATACTAGATCTAGAGTCCTCCATCTTCTCTATCAGTGATTGCGCCACATTGTTAGAATCACCAATGCTATGTGTATCTAACAATTACTAGAGACGAAGCATGATCATGGGGACTTACAAGATCGGAAGATAAAGCCGACGATTTGGATTAGAAACCCTAGTGACGAAGACGCCGAGCCGCTGGCGCGCCTTCTACCTTCGAGGATCTGCGGCGGCGGACGCGAGGATCTGCGGCGGCGGATGCGGGGTAGATCGGCGGCGCCGAGGGGAAGCAGATCCGTGGGTACGAGCGACCGAGTTTTACCAGGCGGCAGAGAAGAGAAAGCTTCAGTTACGCCGAACAATGGTGCATGCATGGACGTGGGAGCTAATCGCGGTGATTAGGTCTAGGTGGACCCCACGTGGGGTCGTGCCATACGGCATCGTCAGTCCCTGTATACAGATACGAGACTATACTGGGCTTGGATATGGGTTTCGTCTGGGCAAAAAAAAAACGAAGCCAACAAATCGCGCCGGCCTAAAATGGCCCTAGCAGTTCACACTTCCTCCTAAACGGCGGTGCACACTGAAGCACTCCTCGTAACAAAGAGAAACATGGAAAACAACTATTTTGGCGCCAAAGCTTCGAAAGCGAATATGAACCTACTGTTAGGTTGTGGAGTCATCCAGCGATAAAATCTTCACCGTTTTGAAATACAAACTGCACCATAAACTCAATCGATTAGTCCGGTCCACATATATATATATATATATATATATATATATATATATATATATATATATATATATATATTGCACGGGCATGTCAAACAACAGAGTTATATGTCAGAAATAAATTAGTCAGTAGATAACCGAGCATAAAAGGAATTAATTTCCCCATAACCTGCTCGGATTTTCATCGAATGTCTCGTATAATTAGCATCCATTAGTAATAAGCTAATCAAAGAAACTGATTAAAGAAAGCCGTCATGGATTCTTGTATCTGGTACCAAGCAAAAGCAGGAGAAAAAGGAGCTAGCCTTAGCCACGATATGGGGTAGGTCACGCACGAGCTGCTGAAATCCCGCTGAGATACTCGAGCCGCACCAGCTTCAAATTTGAAAATCAAGGAAAAACATTAATTAGTATACATTGATAGGACTCATCAGGCTAATCGTATCATGCAGAATTGTGGCATGCAGATGCTCCTAGCGCATTGATAAATCTGCACTTAATTGAGAAACAGATGTTGCTAATAAGTCCTAGCACTGACTACTACAAATTATCTGATTACACAAAGGGGGAGTATAACAATCATCTGCAGCACAAGAAATCTGTAAGTTGAGAAACAGAGGTCGCTATTTATATCTCCTGGGTTTTAAGGCAAAGGCACCACACCATTTTATATTTATGTCAGAAGCACGAGTATATATATGAGGCCATGGCAAATAAAATATTACTTAGGAGAAGAGAACATAAGATAACTAAGGAAAATAAGGGCGGCTCCGGAGGACTCCCTCCCAGCCCTAAAAACCACCTCCCTCGACGGCCTTCCACGGCCGCTGCCCGCCGCGGCGCCGGCGGTGGCGGCCATGCCCCTGTTGCCGAAGGCGGGGGGCAGGATCTGCGTGTCCCATCGGTATCCCTGCGCGCGGGGAGATCGGCATCTGGGCAGGCGGCGTCCGTGAGGCGGTGAGGCGGCGTCCACTCGGCGGGGCAGCATCGCGTCGTCGCACGGCTGGGAGGCGCGGAGCAGGCTGGATGCGGGAGTGGAGATGACTGGGTGAGGCGGCGAGCTCTGCCCTTCGTGCGGCGACATCGTTTCCTGGATTCAATTCGCGGACCAAATAAAGGGCTTCCACGGGCTCAACCCCCTGCTATTGTCCCGCTCGTTCCGATCGCCAGGAGCTGGCCAACAGTGTGGGAGCTGTTGTGCTGGTTTGGCTTGAATAAAGGTGGTCGTCCTTGGATTTCCCTCTCATCGTGATGAAGAACTTCCTATCACCGGTAGTCATTGATCTTGGGTGGACTACTGAGTTCCGGAAGACTCCGTCAGTGAATTCCAAATGGACGACATGCCTGGAGTTTGCCAGTGCGGACGGTGTTTCGGTCACGCGCAACCATATTTTTGTTGGCCGTTTGGTTTCAGGGGTAGCGTTGTCAAGCTCCGCGGTTTGTTGCCATTATGGGACATGTCTTGGTTCCACAGTGAAGTCAGATGCGAAGAATGGTTTCGAAGACAAGAACTGAAGACTAGCAATGTAAGTTTGAGTCCTGGGGATGCAGGGTTTCTGGCTTGGTTTTTTGTGGTTTGGAGAAGCGGAATTGTTAAGCGGGAGTGACATCACATGAGGATTTCAGTGTCTAAACATGCAGGGTGAAAACCCAAGGTCTGGCCTTAACTGGTTGTGCCTAGCAATGACCTTATTGAAGGCATTGTTTTGTGTGTGCGGACTTTCTCCAGGATGAAAACCTATGGTCTTTGATCAGGGCGATGACGGCGCTTGAGCACTGTTCCCTTCTTGGAGGCATCGCTTTTGGAGTTGTTGGATTTCTAGTGCTGTTTTGGTGGTGTTTTGTCCGCCGTTTCAAGGAAATGATCACTATAGCGTGACTTTTTTTTTAAAATTCTTTTTCTTTTGTTGACTGTGTGCATCCGTAATGCCAATAGGGTATTGCGTTGTCGCAGAGGCTGGATGTAATTGGTATCTCCAATATATGCTCATTTCCAAAAAAAACTATGGAAAATAAACAAATATTTGTGCTGCAAATCAAAGTTACCAAACTTTTAGCTACTGAGCAAAAAGTAAGTTGGTAACCAATTTAATACAGACTTACATAAAAGACTAAGACTTACCAGAAGGACCAGAATCATAAATCCATAGAAAGCGTCATATCACTCATGGTAGTCCTGAGCAGCCATCTCCAGCACGACGACCGCCTACAAAAACAAAGAACAATAATGCAGCGTCTATTTGATTTTTTACCACACATAATACAATACGAACCCCAAGAAAATTCCTCGGATTCAAGCATATCCCCTATGCCAAGATAATATTATTTTCTCTAAACCAAAAAACAATACTGGAGTTCTGATTAAAGTCATGAACTTTTAGGTAAGACAATTATAACACATTAAACAGGCTAATGGATACTGGATGTAAAGGAAATAGTAAATTACTGCAGATTGTGAATCAGAATTTCTACACATTGTCATGAACTAAAAAAGTTTTCGTATTGGATATGGCTGTACTCAAAGCCAACAAACCTGCAAGGTAGATAATTATCAAATACCTTCAATCACATCAAGCCAGTAAGGCCGTGATCAACCCAAGACAGAGTTGTGAAAGAGGCATAATCTTTCTATGCGAGACATCAAAACAGGGGTATAATCGCACCACAGAAATCCACGGTAAGTAGTTGTGCCCTATAAATTATGGACTAAATACTCAGAAAGAGATTTTCTTTGTTCAATAAATTTTGACGAATTATATGTGAGAGACATTTGAAAAACTCACCTTAATTCTTTGAATTTTCTGCAGTAGAAAGAGATTTAGTGCTTGTCAGCTGGATGATTTGGAAACAACGTAACGCCTGCCTATTTGACGGCGAGCGCCCGTTAGTCTTCCAGCTATTCTGGAAGATTCAGAATGAAGCGACGCCTGCCTATTTGACATCCTATATATTAGATTGTTCAAATCAGAGGTAGCAGTGACAAAGTGATGAGTTTTCATGGCAACAAGGTCGAGCCGCTGTGGTGCTAGCATAGTATCATCAGGAGCCACTGAAAGATCTAATGCATCGACTATACGCGAGGCAATGATGCCCCCATAGATAGGCCCCCTAGCAGCTAAGCGGCGAGCAATAAGCGAGCCAAGATTGTACCGAGTATCGTTGTTGAGCGCAGCAGCAAGGAAAGCTAAGTGATAGTTGGAGATATTACTAGTGTTCTCCCCACCCAATACACTAGTGGAAAGATAGTATGCAAAGTATCTAAGAGCAGGGAGTTGGATATTTCTTATCTTTCCGCGCTGCGCCACGCGGTCATCATCATTGGTCACCCCTCGGTAAAGCTCCAACAAATCAGCGGGTCGCCCTTGAATTTTCTTCACGGTCCCTGTCATACGCACACCTACAATACTGCAAAATCTCTCCAAAGGCATGGTGAAGGGCATATCATAGATTTTAAAGGAGACAGTGGAATGATAGGATGTGTTAGTAAATGAGAAGCTCTCAACAAAAGTTTTGGTGAGCATAGCGTACTGTGCACTCTCATCTTGCATATAAGAGGTTAGGCCTACCCTCTCAATCAGTAGCAAAAAATCATCAAGAATACCTGCAGCTTGTAAGAAAGTAAAACAAGGAAAAGAGGATGGGTGAGCATCCCCATCATCCCTTTCACTGCCAATACGAGTTGCAATGAGATCTTCATTGTACGATGGCCTAGCTTGAGAGGCTGTTCTTGAGGGCCTCGACCTCCTAGGTGCATCACTCTCAAATATTTCTCCAAAAGTATGGTTGTTCATGCTTGGTATTCTGAAATTTAAACACCTATTAAACAAGTGATTGCAAAGTAAATATAATAAAGGATTCTACTCATAGGAACTTGCAAGAGGTCTAAACATGCATCAAATCTATATCTCTAAGCATCAAACAAGCTTACAAGCTCTCACAACCAGTCACCTACAGCAAAAAAATACTCAACATATAATCCACTAAACACAAATCTACTTGGACAAGGGGAGGAGTCACATACTAAGGAACAATTGCTCCAAATTTCAGCAAGAAAGATGGGCTAAGCAAAGAGATCGAAGAAATCGAGAGCAAGCACAGAAAGGACGCAATTTTGAGCTATGAACTGGAGCTTACTCGGGAGAGAGAAGAAAGTGGCAGGTGAGAGAAGTAGTGGGGGGCCAGGGTGGCCCACACCAGGGCATGGCGCCACCCAAGGCTGGCCGCGCCACCATGTGGTGTGCCTGCCTGGTGGCCCCCCTGGTACCTACCAGGTACTCCTCTGCCCCTTTTTTCACGTAAAAATTTAATATGAATTTTCTGGAATTTTTCGAGACACTTTATTTTTGGACATTTTTCAGAAATAGAAGAATGATTTTTCTGACAGACAGATTTTTTTTCTTTTGGAAACATGATGCAAGGACAAAACAAGGCTAGAACTACAGAAGTTCTAGCATGCAAGCAACTAACAACACAAAGAAAACTAAACAAAAGCAAAAACTAAAATACAAAGGATAGAAATAAATGGAAATAATCATAATAAAAACATTGTTTTGTTCAATGGAATCCTTTTGTTAGCAAGGTTGATCAAGTCTTGCTACCAAAACAATTGCACATGAGACAAAACTTTGTACTCCACTAATGATTATGTTACCTTAACCTTGATAGCAATGATCCCAATCATAATAGTTTCAATTTTTTCTCTTGGTATGGGACAATATATTTCTCCAACTTGAATGCCTTCAACATGTTCAATTGAATTCAGTCCATAAGTCCTTTCAATATTCTTGGGGAAATAGACAGTATGTTCCTTGTCATTAACATTGAAGGTCACCTTTCCTTGATTACAATTAATAACAGCTCCTGCAGTATTAAGAAATAAGTCTCCCAAGAATAATAGACATATTATCATCTTCAGGCATTTCAAGCACAAAAAAATCAGTTAATATCAAGCAATTGCGAGCCACCTGAACAGGTACATCCTCACATATCCCCAAAGGAATAGTGGTAGATTTATCAGCCATTTGCAAAGATATATCAGTTGGTATCAATTTTTCAAGCTGAAGCCTTTTATAGAGAGAGAAATGAATAACACTAACTCCAGCTCCCAAATCACACAAAGCAGTTCTAACATAACTGTTCTTAATAGAGCAAGGGATAGTTGGAATCCCTGGGTCTCCAAGTTTCTTAGGAACCTTACCATTGAAAGAATAATTAGCAAGCAGAGTAGAGATTTCTTCATTAGGGATCTTCCTTTTATTCGAGACAATATCCTTCATATACTTTGAGTAAGGAGGCAATTTAATAGCATCAGTCAAAGGAATTTGCAAGAATAAAGGCTTCATCCACTCACAAAACTTATTATAGTGTTCATCTTCCTTTGACTTGTGTTTCTTATCAGGGAAAGGCATAGGTTTTTGGACCCAAGGTTCTCTTTCACTACCATGTTTCTTAGCAATAAAATCTTCTTTAGGGTATTTAGTAGTCTTAGTGTGATTTTCAGGTTCTTCTTCAACTTTTTCTTCATTAGGCACTTCATTTTCTTCATTACCACTTTCAGTTTCAGCATCAGAGATAGATATACTATTAGGATCTATAGCAGGTTCTGAGGGTTCTACAACAGTTTTATGTTTCTTTTTTCCTTTTCTTACGAGTAGAACCACTATTTTCAGCTTGTTGAGAATCCTGCTCAATTCTTTTGGGATGCCCTCGGATATAGAGGATCTGGTAGCAGCACCACTTCTAGTTCTAATTTCATAAGCATGTTTTTCTTTAGCAGCATTAACTAGCAAGTCGTTTTGCACTTTAACGAGTTGATCTATTTGAGTTTGAACCATTTGAAAGTGTTTAGCAATCATTTTAACATCATTAGAGGTTCTTTTCACAATATCTTTCAACTCAACAATAGCTCTAGTGTTTTCCATTAGATGATTTTGCACCCTTTTATTAAAGTTATCTTGCTTAACAATAAAGATATCAAATTCTTCTAAGCATTTATCAGGAGGTTTAGAGTAAGGGATATCACCTTCATCAAAGTGTTGGAGAGAGTGTACCTCAATAGTGGATGAGTAGGAAATAGGCTTACATAATTCTTCTATAGGAGGTAAATTCTTGACATCTGCAGCTTTAATTCCCTTCTCCTTAAGACATTTCTTAGCTTCCTTCATCACTTCATCATTTAATTCAATAACTCCCCTCTTTTTTGATGTTGGAATAGGCACAGGAATAGATGGTTCAGGTACAATTACTTCAGGTATAGCTTGTTTAGGAGGAGTCCAATCTTCATAATTCTTGCTTATTTTAGCCATTAATTCCTCAGCTTCCTTCGGAGTCCTATTCCTAGAAACACAATCAGCACAGCTATCTAGGTATGTCCTAGATTCTTCGGTTAGTCCATTATAAAATATATCAAGAAGCTCATTCTTAGGTAATGGACTTCCAGCCTGTGCATGAATCAAAGCACAAAACCTTGCCCAAGATTCGGGCAATACCTCTTTTTCTCCCTGTTTAAAATCAAAAAGCTCCTGCAAAACAGCATGTCTAGCACTAGGAGGAAAATATTTCTGCAGGAAAGTACTAATCAAACACTCAGGGCTATCAATAGATCCAGGAGGTAAATTACCAAACCAAGCTTTAGCTTCTCCTTTCAGTGAAAAAGGGAAAATCTTAGCAACAAAGTAAGTACGCATCTTAATATCATCAGAAAACAAGCCACTCATGGTAGAAAGTTCATTCATATGTGCTACCGCACTTTCATTCTTAGTCCCACAAAAGGGGTCTTTCTCGACAATAGCTATGTAAGATAGATCGAGAGAGAAATCATAATCTTCATCTATAATATTTATGGGAGAAGCAGCGAATCTAGCATCAAGAGATAATTTGGGGCTAATAGTACGCCTCTCAAGGAGACTCTTAGCAGCGCTCCTATCATGGGTGTTCCTACATTCTTCAGTAAACTCATCAGTCATCTCAACATAATCTTCTTCAGCATCATAACTCTTACTAGACTCAGGTGAGCTAACAGGTGTGGCAGTGTCTTCATTAGGAGTTTCGGTATTTCCAGCTATAGTTCTAGCAATCGTAGCATCTAGGAAAGGACCTAATGAACCACTCTTATCAAGCACAGTAGAAGCAGCATCATAAGTATCAGAAGTTTCATATTCAGCAGTAGTAGCAGTGCGTGTAGCATGTGTATGTGGTGGTGTAACGAGCTTACTCAAAACAGACGGTGAATCAAGAGCAGAGGTGTTCGTAACTGCACTCTTCTTGTAGTGGATGGTAAAATAGGAAGCTTGCCATCACGAGACTTACCCATGACGGATGGATAGCAGCGAACAATAGAGAACCCAAGTGAACTTGATAAATAAAGCTATGCTCTCCGGCAACAGCGCCAGAAAATAGTCTTGATGACCCACAAGTATAGGGGGTGTATCGCAGTATTTTCGAGGGAAGTGAAACCCAATTTATTGATTCGACACAAGGGGAGCCAAAGAATATTTATCAGCCTTAACAACTGAGTTGTCAATTTAGCTGCACCTAGAAACAATCTTGCTCACAGCAGTTTATCAGTAGCAACAGTTTTGTAGTAGGAATAGTAAAGTAACAACAGAGCAAAGCAAAGACAGTGGTAACAATAGCAGTAAACAGTGGGATTCGAGTGCGATAGGCATAGGGATGGATGGACGGGCGTTGCATGGACAAGACAATTCACATGGCAATCAGAACATAGGGCAATTGCAGATAAATAAGATAAAGCATCCAAGTACTAGACAATCCTAGGCATGTGTTCCATATATAGTCATACGTGCTCGCAATGAGAACTTGCACAACATCTTTTGTCCTGCCAGCCCGTTTGCAGCGGGGCCTCTAGGAACTATCGGCAATTAAGGTGCTCCTTTTAATAGAGCAATGGAGCAAAGCATTAACACTGTGAACACATGTGATCCTCACATCAAAGCCTTTCCTTCCGGGTTATCCCGATTTACATCGCCGGGGCCACAGGTTCCGGACAACGACGTGTGTATACAACTTGTAGATAAGACCAGAAACAATACTATCATAATGAATCAATAATAAGTTCAGATTTGAAATCATGGCACTCGGGCCCTAGTGACAAGCATTAAGCACAACAAGTCGCAACAAAGTCATAAAGCACTAATAAAAGATACTAGGCACTATGCCCTAACAATCTGATGCCATTACATGAATGATCTCATCCAATCCCTACCATCCCCATAGCCTACAGCGGGGGATTACTCACTCATAGATGGGGGAAACATGGATGGTCGATGGAGAAGCGATGGTGATGATGATGGCGATGATCTCCTCCAATTCCCTGTCCCGGCAGGGTGCCAGAACAGAGTTTCTAGTGCTGTTTTGTGGAATCTGATGGTGGCGGTAGAGCAGAACTCTTTCTGGAAAATGTCGAACCCCCCGAAGTTTTTAGGTTAGAAGGCTCCTTATATGTGAAGAGAGAGGCCGAGGGGGTGCCTAGGGGGCCCACACCACCCCCTGGCGCGGCCTGGCCTGGCCCGCGCCAGCAGGTGGTGTGGCCACCCCAGGGATCTTCTCCGTCTCGTATTTTGGCTCCTGGAGTCTTCGGGTAAAATAGGATTTTTGGTATATTTTCCGAGATTTTTCCTGATAGTTGATTTTCTGCACAAAAAGTAGACACCAAGGAAATTCTGCTGAAAACAGCGTCAGTTCGCATTAGTTGCATCCAAATCACACAAGTATAGAGGAGAAACAATAGCAAAAGTGTTCGGAAAAGTAGATACGTTTTGGACGTATCACTTCCCCATCTAGATAACCCCACACTGTCACCTTGAGCTCTAGATGGTTCCAACAAACACCACAATTTCATAGAAACATCCAACTTCAAATATAACTCATAACAAGTAATTGTAATCTCTAGCCTAAGTGCCACCATGGTGTGCATGCTGTCACTTTCACACACATGGGGAGAGTAGAGATCTATTAAAGCACTTGAGTAGCAAGATAGATCTACTGGATTACAAAGCTCATGATAACAATATGATCATGCATAGAGAGAGAGATGAACACATAGCTACAGGTAGAACCCTTAGTCTCGAGGAAGAACTACTCCCTCCTCATCATGGGAATCAGCAATGGCGATGGAGATGGTGGTGGAGATCGATGGAGATGGCTCCGGGGGCACTTCCCCGTCCCGGCAGGGTACCGGAACAGAGACTTTCTGTCCCCTGAATCTCCCCTTCGATGGCGGCGGTGCTGCGGAACTTTTCGTGGCTGGAGGCTGGATGATTTAGGGTTTTTGCATCGAGAGGTATCTTATAGGCGAAGAGGCAAGGTCGGTGGCCGGCCAGGGGGCCCACACCATGCCCTGGCGCGGCCAGGGGGACCCGCGCCAAGGGGTGGTGTGGCCACCCTGTGGCCCCTCTCCGTCTCGTCTTCCGGCTCCGTGAGTCTTCCGGTAAAATATCGACTTTGCCTTTTGTCCGGTCCAATTCCGAGAATATTCATTTTCTGATATTCCTGGAACCAAAAACAACAGGAAACAGGCAACTGGCATATGACATCTTGTTAATAGGTTAGTCCCAGAAAGTGTATAAAATACTCCAAGGTGTGGACAAAACATAAGAAAGTAGATAAAAACCAGGCATGGAACATGAAAAATTATAGATACGTTAGCAACGTATCAACATCCCAAGCTTAACTCCTGCTCGTCCTCGAGTAGGTAAGTGATAAAAAGAAAGAATAATTTTTGAGGTGATATGCACCATCATAAACTTGATCAAAGTATTTGTAAAACATTGATAGCTGGGATCATAGTACTTCAACATAGCATGAAAGATACAGTTCTAACAATACGACATAGTGACTATGCATGCAACATGAAAAAATACAAACAAAAGATTCATGAATAACAATGCTATGCAAGATGTTTCTTTGTTTCACATAAAGAAAACATAGCATAGTGGCATTCAGCTTGTCCCTTATAGAGTAGCAAAATAGATGCATAGGACACCTTCAAAGTTCATAAGAGTGACTAGATACAAATAGTTTAAAAACAAGCAATATCAAAGTTATGCATCAATCAACAAGTCTTGGGACAATGCACATAGCACTAAGAATGGCCACTATGCTCTCTCAATAGGTGCATAAAGATAGAAGATGGAGACTCAACATAAAAGTGAAAGAAAAGCCTTGATAGAAGGAAGCAGGGATTCAAGTCCCATAAAGAGCTTTCAAAAATTATGGTACTTATTAGCTTTCAGCTCTCATTGCCCCTATCATAAGCATCTTGAAGTGATTAAGGTTAATGTGAACAAACTATGGAGTATATGCTTGACAAAGTATAAGTTGGAAATCTCATGTCCCTTGAATACGAGGGCCCCTCCTCATGCTACTCAAGTTTAGTTACCGGTAAGTTCTTGTCATAGTAAGTACATGTGTATCATAGAGAACCGCCAACGGGGTACCCCTTGCCCGATGATACGGAAGAATCCCCATATCAAAATGACGAGGCAAGAAGACAACAAGTGATACATCCATTTTGCATCACTATTTTATGTCTTAATTCACTATTATTCATTGATATATTTTGTATTGAGAGGTGATACTTATGTTATTTCATCTCTTTTTGCATGGTTGATGACTTTTGGAGCATGGACCGCTGCAGTCAGGATTCTGATGGAAAAGGTGCTGTTTGGAGGCAAAATTCATGAAGATCAGAAAATCCGGGAAAGTATACGGAAAATCCTATTTTTCCAGAAGACTCAGGATGCCAGAAGATGAAGTGGAGGTGGGCCACAGGGGGCCCACACCACCCCATGGCGCGGGCAGGCCTAGGCCGCGCCTGGGAGTGGTGTGGCCGCCCTGGCCCACTCCAGCCTCTCTCCTCTGGCGTATATCATCCCCACGAAACCCTCAGACTCGGGGAGCAACCACAGAAAGATTATGCCGCCTCTGCAAGGCGGAAAACACCGAGAGAGATAGATCTCTCCGGCAGACAGATTTCTGCCGGGGGAATTCCTTCCCGGAGAGGGGAGATCGTCTCCATCAACACCACCATCAAGCTGGACTTCATTGGGATCATAATCATCATCATCATCATCACCACCATCATCACCATCAGCACCCTCATCACCATCTCCATATTGCTGTAACAATTGGGTTGAATCTTGCATAGTTCATAGGGGAAACTTTCTCGGTGTTGATTACTCCTTGTAGTTGATGCTATTGAGTGAACCATTGAATTATTGTTTATGTTCAGATTGTTATACATCATTATTCCATCTCTGATCATGATCCATATGATGTCTTGTGAGTAGTTCATTTTGTTCTTGAGGACATGGGAGAAGTCTTGTTGTTAGTAGTGGAGTTGCGTTGAGAAAGATTCAATAGATTGTTATTTAAGTTGTGGTGTACTTCTTCTAGTGGTGTCATGTGAACATCGACTACATGACACTTCACCTATAAGGGCCTAGGGGAATGCATTGTGTATTTGGCTACTAATCGTAGGGGTTGTCGGAGTGACAGAAACCTGAACCCCCGTTAGGAAACCATTGCACAAGGGACGTAAGGGTCTTAGAGTTTAAAGCTGTGGTTAGGTTTCTACCTTAATTACTTTCTTGTACTTACGAATGTTTGCAAGGGGTATAATCACAAGTATGTATTAGTCTTGGATGGGGCGGTACATTAGCACAGGTTCACCCACACAACACTTAGCAAGCTAGAGAAGATTAATCAACTATATGAAGCAAAAGCACTTGACAGTCTTCCCATGTGTCCTCGAGAACTTTTGGTCATCTATAGAAATACAACCGGCTTGTCCTTTGCTGCATAAAGGATTGGGCCACTTGCTGCATTCATTTCTTACTGTCTTTCATTTACTCGTACCTTGTTTACTTGCTTTATCAAAAACCCCTAAAAATCCGTTTGCTAAGTATTTGTAGAGAATTCCTGATCCATACCACTAGCCAGCACCTTCTGCTCCTCGTTGGGTTCGAGACTCTTACTTATCAAAAATACTGTGATACACCCCCTATACTTGTGGGTCATCAAGACTATTTTCTGGCGCCGTTGCCGGGGAGTGAAGCGCTATTGGAGAGTGGAACTAGTAAAGGAAACTTCTACTGTGAGTATTGTTTACTTATGCTAGTTTCTTTATTTTCATTATGGATAATTCGCTCAGTTTCTTATTTGGTAATGCTACTACCACTGCTAAGGTAGTAGATAAGCCACCACCTGCTGAGAAAGATGTTTTCAAAATACCTACAAGAATTATTGATTGTGTGATGGATAACTACTATGTTGGGGATGGAACTGTCCATCCTGGTGATCATTTAATCTTTATACACGAATTATGCGGGTTGTTCAAGTGTGCAGGTATTACTACAGATCAAGTTAAGAAGAAGTTATTCTCATTATCACTGAAAGGAAGAGCTGAGGAATTGTATAAGCTGCTGCAGAATGGTCAAGCTCTGGAATGGAAGGAAATAGTGCCTCTCTTTTATTCAAAGTTTTATCCTCCTAGTGAGATTCATAAAGATCGGAATCAAATATACAACTTTTGGCCTCTTGATGGAGAGAGTACAGCTCAAGCTTGGGGGAGATTGAAGTTACTAATGCTCAAATGTCCCATTCATGAGCTCCCCAACAATATTATTATCAATAACTTTTATGTAAGGCTCCCTCTACATGATAAAGATTTACTGGATGCTTCTTGTACTGGATCATTCACTCGTATGGAAGAAGAAGCTAAATGGGACCTTCTAGACCATATTCAAGACAATACTGAAGCTTGGGAGAATGACAAAGGTAGAAAGTCAGGTATAAATTATGATTATGAATGCATTGAATCTTTTATGGGAACTGACGACTTTCAAAATATTAAAAATGCTTATGGTCTAGACTCTCAAGCTATTGCTTCTTATTTTAAGGATTTTGCTTCTTACATTGAAGTGCCTAAAAAGAAGTGGAATAAGTATCATGAACCTTATAAAGATGTTGTTAAGAGCGTTTCTGCAAGAAATACTAAAGTTTATACTGCTAATCATGTTTTACCTGAACCTTATATTGAGAAAATGCCTTTTTAAGTTAAGGTAAAGGAACATTCTATGATAGCTAGTATGGTTAATGAAGGTATTAATAAGGCTGTTGAATCTGATAAACAAATGGTTGATGAACCTATTGTAGCAAATGTGAAAGACTTTGTTGCTAAATATGAAAAAGAGGGACACCCTATCCTTTGTAAGGATACCTCTAATATTGTTTCACATAGTAGTGTTATGAGAGCTAGTATTCCCATGTTTTCTGTTAGAATAAGTGATCATTGCTATGATAGTACTTGTGATAGCTATATTGTTAAGTTTATGCATGATACTGAAAGTTATCATGAGAGAGGGAAAAGTGTTCTTATGCATCTCAATAATATCAAGTTTCCCCATTTTATGCTGAAAGTTTTTATGCTGCACTTCTTTTGCCTTCTTATGCAAGTTTCCTATGGTTTCAACAACTTGTTTGTTTACAAAATCCCCTTGCATAGGAAGTGGGTTAGACTTAAATGTGTGTGTTTTTTCTTCTTAATGCTCTCTTTCACTTCAAATCATATCCCTATGAGAGCTTTTTCAAAATTATCATGCCCATCTTAATGGCTATAAAGAAAGAGCTTTATGGGAGACAACCCAATTTTTTTTGCTTTCAGTTTGTTTTTGTTTCTTTGAGTCTTGGAAGTTATTACTTCGGTAATAACCGCTCCTTATCCATTTTGTTTGGTTTTTGTGTCAAGATCAACCTCTAATGAGAGAGAAGTAAGATTTGGGGAAGTTGCTGTCCCGAAACAGATTTTTGTGCTTCACCGTAAAAATTCGTGAGAGACCTCTATCTGTCGGATTGAGCTGTAAGTTTTTGTGCTTCTGCCCCATGGTGATGAAGAAAGCCTCCAGGGTGAATTCCCCTCTCTGGTAGGGTGACGGGAAGAGCTTCAGATCCCTCCCGATCTAGGGATGGAGATGACGGCGGCTACAAACTCTTTCATGGATTTTTGATCGGGTCCTTAGGGTTTTCGTCCCGAGGGCATCTTATAGGCGGAAGGAGAGGCCGAGGGGGTGCTGGGGTCGGCCAGACCACCCCCTGGCGTGGGCCAGGACTGGCCACGCGGCCAGGTGGTGTGGCTGGCCCCCAGCCCTTCTCCGTCTCGTATTCTGGCATCTGATGACTTCCGGAAAAATAGGCACTTTGGCTTTTGTCCCATCCAATTTCGAGAATATTCATTTTCTAACTTTCCTGGAACCAAAACAGCGAGAAAAGCAGTAAGGCACTGTGGCTCTTGTTAATAGGTTAGTCCAAGAAATCATATGAAAAGTACTCCAAAGTGTGGACAAAACACAAGAAAGTGGATAAAATCAAGAATGGAACATCAAAAATTATAGATACATTTGCAATGTATCAACATCCCCAAGCTTAACTCCTGCTCGTCCTCGAGTAGGTAAGTGATAAAAAGAAAGAATAATTTTTGAGGTGATATGCACCATCAAAGACTTGATCAAAGTATTTGTAAAACATTCAAAGCTGGGATCATAGTACTTCAATCATAACATGAAAGACAAAGTTCTAGCAATAAGACAAACAAACTATGATGCAACATGAAAAGGCACAAACAAAAGATTCATGAATAACAATGCTTTGCAAGACGTTTGTTTGTTTCACATAAGAAAACATAGCATAATAGTATTCAGCTTGTCCCTCATAGAGTAGCAAATATAAATGCATAGGACACCTTCAAAGTTCATAAGAGTTACTAGATACAAATAGTTTAAAACAGGCAATATCAAGTTATGCATCAATCAACTAGTCTTGGGACAATGCACATAGAACTAAGAATGGCCACTATGCTCTCAAAGTAGGTACATAAAGGTAGAAGGTGGAGACTCAATATAATGGTGGAAGAAAGGCCTTCATAGAAGGAAGTAGGGATTCAAGTCTCATAAAGAGCTTCCAAAAATTATGGTACTTATAGCTTTCAACTCTCATTGCCCCTATCATAAGCATCTTGAAGTGATTAAGGTTAAAGTAAACAAACTATGGTGTACATGCTTGACGAAGTATAAACTAGAAATCTCATGTCCCTTTTATACGAGGGCCACTCCTCATGCTACTCAAGTTTAGTCACTTGTAAGTTCTTGTCATCGTAAGTACATGTGTATCATAGAGAACCACCAACGGGGTACCCCTTGCCCGATGACACGGAAGAATCCCCATATCAAAATGACAAGGCAAGCAGACGACAAACATCTCAGCAATCTTCTTATTTACCACACGAATATGGTGCTTTTTTCTCTCTTTCCTCTTTTCATAATCTCTTTTTTTCTCCTTTTTTCTCAATATAGGACTCTTTTTTTATAAGAAGAATGCTTCATAGACATCTGGAGGTTTCCAACATGTCAGCATGGATTAGACTAGCGGCCCAGGCGTTTCTCTAACACATATACATAACTCCATGGACTTACAAGCTCCCCTTTCATTTCACACCGACGACATCCATATACAAAAGAGCATGATATCAACTAGGTACAAGTACCAAGTGCAATGCTGAAAGCGTTCCCCATGACAGCATGGTTTTGCTAATTCCCAACAAATAAGTGCAAGCATATACAACATAGACGACATAATGGTTCAAGTTTATTAAGGGCAAGAAAAGTAAAGTGTGCCATCAAGTTCGTGAGAGCTTTACTCACTAGTTTTCTCATAACAAGTTTAATTTGGAAGGTAAAAAAAGCATGAATATACTTGGAATAGCATAAGCTAGTAGGTAGGTATGGTGGACTCTTTGGAATAACTTGGTTTAAGGAGTTGGATGCATGAGTGGAACTCATACTTGGTTGTGGAGGCTAGCAAAAAGGCTGGGCGACAAACTAAGAGAGCAATAATGGCCATAATCATGCAGAGCGACAAAACATCATTGATCAAAGCATAAAGTGATACTGCAAGTTGAAAACTAAAGGATCATAAAGGCTATGGTGACTTGAGATAGTCATAACATGGTGTGAGCATGCGCCAAGTCAACCCAAATAAAGCATCAAAGGAGAATACCACTGTACTATGCTTTAATATGCTAAAACAACGCATGATTCATCCAAGGCACATTAAACAATGTCAATTGTTTATAACAATTCATGCTACATCAAAGAATACTAAGCATAAAGCCAAAACAATATCAAGCATGGCATGACAAAGCATAGGCCACAGTCAAAAACAAGCTCTTTTTACCACATAAGCATGAACTTTCCTACTCTTTTCCAATCCAAACCAAACTATTTGAAAACCAATGTATGAAAGAGGGGGTCCAACCAATTTATTCAGAAAACTAAGCAAACAAAGCAAACGAAAAACCAAAACGAAAACGAAAAAGAAGACGCTCCAAGAACAACACAACTGTGCATGAAACAATAAAAATGAAGTGTTTGGAAGAAACCTGGGATTTTTATTGATGTAGAAGGGGATACCTTGGGAATCCCCAAGCTTTGACGCTTGTACTTCTTGGATATTTCTTGGGGTGACACGCGTGGCATCCCCAAGCTTGAGCTTTAGTCCATCCTTCATCTCATTACTCATTCCTTCCATACACCTGAAATTTTTCCTTCATACAAAACTTCACACAATCTTTATTAGCAACATTAGTGCACTCAAGATAATAGGTCTTAAGGTTCAGTTCCAACACCAATAAACTTCCATTAGAACACTAGCTACTGAAGCACTTCCCTCAAAAAGCTCAATTCCCCAAAAGAACTCAAAAAGGAACCAACAAGAAGCAAATGCAGAAAATGGCAGAAATCTGTCAAAACACACCAGCAGGTAAAGACGAATTTTTTTGAAGACCTTATGTTGCTCAAATCAAAAAGTGTTGAACTAACGAAAGTTAGATAACAACCTGTGTCAGAAGCACAAAACTTCACGCCTCCAAAAGACATTCATAGATTTTACATGAATTTTTACGGTGAAGCACAGAAATCTGTTTCGGGACAACAACTTTGCCAATCATTACTTCTCTCTCATTAGAGGTTACTCTTGGCAAAAAAGCAAATAAAAAGGATAAGGAGCGGTTATTACTGGAGTAATAACTTCCAAGACTCATCTAAAACTTTTGGGTTATCTCCCAATAAGTACTTTTCTTTAATGCCTTTAAGTTAGGCATAAGAAGCAAGAAAAAGAATCAAGTGTTCTCAAATGAAGAAGCATTAAGACCAAATTTCTTGCCCTTACCTCTCTTACTTTTATTCTTAACCTTGGGGAAAATATGATTGTTTGGTGGATAAGAAAGGTGCATGGTCCCCTTTCCCACATCTATTATTGCTCCAAGGAGTTCTAATAGGGACCTTCCAAGTGTAATTTGTCCTTTTCCTGCACATTCAATAACAAGATAATCAGTAGAAATCATTTTCCCAAGGATCTTTGTAAACACTCCTTCAGTTATTCCAATAGGTAATATGGTAGCATTATTAGCAAGAGATATTTCTTTTCCTCCTTCAGTAAGCCCCCCAAGATTCAAAGATTCATAAATGTCTTTGGGCATAAGACAAAATTCAGACATGATATCACAGCGGGCTTGAAAAGTTTCAATATTTATCTCAATCTTTACTGTAGGGAGCCACTTTGATGGTTCAGAATTTATTGGAACATAAGTATGATGCTCCCTAAGTGTATTATAGCAATCTTTTAAGCTAGTAGTGCTAGTCTCAAGAGTGTTTAGTCTACCAAATATTCTTGCGAAAGAAATATCAGTTTGACTAGGCAAGTTGTAAGTGAGGATCAATTTCTTTATATCATTAATAGCATCATCCTCATTACATTGGAGGAAATCTCCTCCCACAATAGCATCTAAAGCATATCTATAGCAAAGAGCAATTCCAAGGTAAAAACTACTAAGGAACAAGCTTTGAGTCATTTTAGGCTCGGTTTTTTCATGTAGATCAGTGATTCTAGACCAAGCTTCCTTGAAGCTTTCCTCAATTCCTTGTTTAAAAGTGAAAATCATTTCCTCATGTGTCATAGTGATTGGATCAAGGCTAGACATAGTGGCAACTTAAGAAAGGAACTTATTTTTTTGTGTTTTTTAGATAAGAAAGCAAACTAGTAAAACTATTTTTTTATGTGTTTTTGATAAAGAAACAAGCAAGCAAAGCAAAAAGAAACTAAGCAAAACAAAAATAACAAAGTAAAGAGATTGGTTATGAGGGACTCCCCTTGTGAAGATGTCCTTGACTCCCCGGCAACGGTGCCAGAAAATATGCTTGATGGCCCAAAATATATCAAGCTCGTTGGGGAACCCCAAGAGGAAGGTATGATGAGCACAGCAGCAAGTTTTCCCTCAGTACGAAACCAACATTATCAATCCAGTAGGAGCAAGGAAACACCCCAAAGGTGTAGCTAGTTGAACAATGGCAGGGCGCACTACCGGTGCCAGCAGCAACGTGGAGACCTGCACAACACAACCACAGAACTCTGTCCCCAACTTGCGATGAGGTTGTCAATATCATCGGTTTTGCTGAAAACAAAGGATTAAACGTATCAAATGGAAGAAAGTAATAGTTTGCAGAAAGTAAACACAAAGCAGTAAACAGTTTATAGATTGTATGTAAAAGAAAGGACCGGGATCCATAGTTCACTAGAGGTGGCTCTCCTTAAGATAGATAACATGCTGGGTGAACAAATTACAGCGGGGCAATTGACAAACATCGAGAAAGCAATACATGCATATACTAATCATCTTGACTCCTTTGAGATTCGATTGGGCATTACAACATTATACATAGACCGCCATCCAACTGCATCTATGACTAATAATCCACCTTCGGGTTATCATCCGAACCCCCTCCAGTATTAAGTTGCAAGCAACAGATTAGTGCTTTACGAATTGCGTGTAATGTAAACAATATGATTGTTCTATGAACAAAGGATTGTTGTTTTCTCCCTAGTAGCAACAACACATCTAGTACCTTAGATATTTCGGTCACTTCCCTAGATTACCAGAGGCATGAACCCACTATCGAGCATAAATACTAACTCTTAGAGTTGCTAGCATCTACTTGGCCAAGATAGCTACTAACAACGGAAAGCATGCAAGATCACAAATAACAAAGACATGATAGAATCAATAATCAATCTGAAATAGCATCTCAATATCCATCGGATCCCCGCAAACACAACATGTAGAATTACAAATAGATGATCTAGCTACTACATGGATCCGTAGTCCAAGGATGAACTCACGACATCTAGACATGAAAGCACAAAGGAGGAGAACCAGCCATCTAGCTACTACATGGATCCGTAGTCCAAGGATGAACTACTCACGCATCACACCGAAGGCTTGCATGGTGATGAAGAAGGCCTCGTGGTGAATTCCCTCTCCGGCAGGAAGCTTCATATCCCTCCTGATCTAGGGATGGAGATGACGGCGGCTACAGACTCTTTCGTGGATTTTTGATCGGGTCCTTAGGGTTTTCATCTCGAGGGCATCTTATAGGCGGAAGGAGAGGCCGAGGGGGTGATGGGGTCGGCCAGACCACCCCCTGGCGCGGGCCAGGCCTGGCCACACGGCCAGGTGGTGTGGCCAGCCCCCAACCCTTCTCCGTCTCGTATTCTGGCATCTGATGACTTCCGGAAAAATAGGCACTTTGGCTTTTGTCCCGTCCAATTCCGAGAATATTCATTTTCTGACTTTCCTGGAACCAAAAACAGCAGAAAACAGGCAGCTGGCACCGTGGCTCTTGTTAATAGGTTAGTCCAAGAAATCATATGAAAAGTACTCCAAAGTGTGGACAAAACACAAGAAAGTGGATAAAACTAAGCATGGAAAAACAAAAATTATAGATACATTTGCAATGTATCAGCTTCCAATGCGCCTTCCTTGGCGTGTACGTCGTTGGTGGTCTCCCAGCCGCTGCACCGACTTATGCCCTGCAGCTATGCCACCCCCTCGGGTCGTAGCTGGGCTGCACGTAGTCTACTTCGCCATCCTCGTGCATCGATGCCTCGAATTTCACCGTGCCATCTCCTACAGCGCGGATCACCACCGTCTGCACATGGTATTCGTCACGTCGCCGGGTCTTCCTCGCCTACTTCGAGAACTGCCCTCGCGCTTCACAAGGTAACCTGCAGGGTTCCCTCTCGCCATTGCAGGTCCCGCCGACTACCCCATCATCACTCTAGGCATCCAGCATGACTAACCCAGGTCACCATTGGTTTCGCCGCCTTCTACGTCTTCGTCCACTACAACTTCGCCGCTAGCATCATCGCCTCATCCCTGACTACACCACCTGCTACTCTACTCTTACAACCACGGATAGCGCTGACATCCCTTAGCCGCTCTGCGAGTCGCAACCACTCTGGAGGCTTCCTCTGCTAGTCTTTCTGACATGGCCACAAATTCATGATGGTCCCTGCTCCCGCACGCCTGGTACTGGCAACACCGGGAGTGCCTTCGTTCCCGACACGTTCCCGAGTCTAGCAAACTCGGATCGGCGCCTCGTCTTGATCGGCTTCGACAATGTCTTCTTCGGCATCGACCCCTCTACGACTGCCTCGACCGCGTCACCAACGAGTTCTTCTTTGTATACTCGGTTTTGGAAAAACTATGGCCACACCTCGTCCTCGACGACTCGGACTGCATAGACTTCGGCATCGACACCCTCAATGACTGCCTCGACGCGTCTCCGTCATCCTCCTTGCGCACTATGCGCATGCGGCTTCACGTCACTACTAGAGAAAAGCTTATAGCAGCACCCCTTACCGCCGGCAAAGTGGGAACGTGCTCGCCAGCGGTAAGGGCTTCCAGACCTGCGTACTATTACCACCGGCGAAACACACTTCGTCACGCCGGGGCTACGACACGTACCGCCGGCGAACTCGTCGCGTGCACGCTAGGGATAGGGTGGGCCACGTGCCCCCCGGATGGGGCGCCACTTACCGCCGGCGAATCTGGCTTTGCACGCTGGGGCTAGAAGAAGGAGCGCCGACGAACCAGGCCCGGGCTCGCTAGGGATAGAGTGGGCCGTGTGCCCCCCGGATGGGCCGCCACTTACCGCTGGCGATACGGCCTGTGCGCGCCGGTGATAGGTGCACATACCACTGGTGAATTCTTATAAGCTCGCCGGGGATGATGTGGGGTCGGGTGGGCCACTGGGGCCGTGCAATTACCGCCGGTGCCTTTGCTGTTTCTGCCGGTGGTAACCTGGGATTTATTACCAGCTCGAACCAGCCACCTACCAACACCTCCTCACTCACCACTAGCTCACTTTTCATGGAAACTCAACCCCAAGCTTTGCTAGATCACTCCCCCACTTCTCCCCACCCATTTTAGCTAATTCAACCAACCAAGTTTGATATATTTGAGGAGATGTTGCTCCCCTCACATGCATTACTAGATCTACCTAGCAAGATCTAGATCTAGATCTCTATCCACCACTCTCTATTGGTAGATCTAGATCTCGAGCATAAGGTCCCGACAACACACACACACTCTCTTTGGTAGACATTTGGCGTCTCTCCGGTGCTCTTGACCTCGCGTCAACTAATAGGTATAATGTGGTGGAATGTGTGCATGAGTTGGCTACAAGTCACTGTGGTGATGTCACTTGTGATGGTGAAAAGTGGTTGCACGCATATGTGGACCTTTTTTGTGTTGTTTTGCCGGTGGAATGTGCATGTACAATGAGTTGCCAATGTTTTGCCAGAATGTTGATTAACTTCCATTCCGCCGAATTTCTGGCACTCTGGTGAGACCATTTTTAGCAAAGGTCATGCCGAATTTTTCCGTGAAAGCCGAGCCGACGGTTCTAATCTATTCTCTTACCGTGCAGGCGACGATGGTAATCGAGATGAAGGAAAGCGACATGGATAGATACGTGGAACGCACGACTGCCAACATGTATCAAAATAACCGCATGGAAATAAAATGTTCGTGTCGAAAATGCAAACTATCGTCATTGTTTGACCCCTTGTCACGCACGGTGAATGAGCACCTGCTCAGGTATAGTTTCATGGAGGGATACACTCAGTGGATGGATGATCAAGATGACCATGAGGAAGAGGACGACGTTCAACACGAAAATGAAGAGGATGAGGAGGGAGAACAACGGGATGTCGCACACGACGACGACGGTGATGAACAAGGTCGGGAAGAAGAAGAACATGCGGACGATGAGGACATGAGTAGTAATACCCTGCTAACCACGGCCGTGCAGGACCCTCATCTTTAGGAAATTCTTATTGGCAACACATCGAACGACCCCAGATTCGACGGTAGATGGAAGTCTAAGCTAGATCAACTGGAGATAGACTCGAGAACTCCGTTGTACGACATAGGTCATGGGCCGGAGGAGACCCGCTTGAGAGTAACTCTCGGTCTTTTAGAGATGAAGGCAAAATACGAATGGAACGATGCAAGCGCAGACGATCTCTTCCGATACTTGAAGAAGCACTTACCTAAAGATAACACGTTGGCAGGTAGCCTACATGAGGCCAAGAAAGTGGTGTGCCCTCTCGATTTACCGCACGAAAAATACCACGCCTGCATTAGTGACTGCGTGATGTATCGGAACAAGCACAAGGACTTGACCGCGTGCCCAAGGTGCGGCGAGCCTCGATTCAAGAGAGGGACGACAAAAGCTCCTCGAAAAGTTGTGTGGTACTTCCCGCTCAGGCCCCGTCTCCAGGGTGCCAGCGGACCCCAAGGCGAAGCTCATGCGGCCGCAGGAAAGGAAGGAGGCGGTGATGAAGGATCCAGTGCGGGTTGAAAACCCAGTGCTGACGCACCCTTCGGATGCAAGCCAGTGGAAAGCATTAGACGATGAGTACGAAGATTTTGGGAAAGAACCAAGGAACATCAGACTAGGTGCAAGCACCGACGGACTCAATCCGTTCGGGAACTAGAGCAGCAAGCACAGCGCCTGACCCGTGTTTGTATGGATGTACAACCTCCCCCCATGGCTATGCCTGAAGAAGAAGTACATACACATGAGCATGCTAGTCCAAGGGCCGATGCAGCCAGGGAGCGATATCAACCTATATCTTGAGCTATTGAAGGAGGAGCTAGCCATCTTGTGGGACGAAGGGGTAGAAACATGGGACGCTCACCTCCAACAACCTTTCCGTCTAAAAGCAGCGCTGATCACGACGGTGCAGGACTATCTCGGATATGGATATATCGCGTGCCAGGTGTGCCACGGACACAAGGCTTGTGTGAGGTGCATGGAAAGGACGCCGTTTCTTCAGTTGGGTAAGGATCCCGGGTCTTCGAAAACCGTCTACATGAGGACTCGGATGTGGCTACCCGAGAATGACCCGTGGAGGAAGCGTGGAGATCTGTTCAATGGCAAGGATGAGCTCGAAGTACCTCCGCCTAAGCGCAGCGGCGAGGAGATCGATGCTTTGTTGAAAAGCTGGAAACACTGCCCTCCGCCGGGTAAGATAAAGAAGCATAAGCGGAAGCGAGGAGATAAGAAGAAGGAAAAGGAACACGGCCCGCTCATGGGGGTATGGAAAAAGAGGTCCCTGTTTTGGGACTTGCCGTACTGGAAGATCCTCGGTACGCATCATAGCCTTGATGTCATGCATATCACGAAGTACGTGTGCGGAAGCTTGCTTGGCACTCGACTCAACATGCCGGATAGGACCAAAGACAGGCTGAAAGCAAGACACGACCTGAAGGCCCTAAATATCAGAAAAGAGCTTCACCCCCTGTCTTCTTCTAGGGTTGAGGAGGAGACAAACGATCACAAGTGCAAAAGGGCGGGGAAGCAGCCGGTTGAGGAGGAGACGGAAGATCCTAAGGGAAAAAGGGCAAAGAAGAGTGAAACCCCGCGTCCCTCCTGCTTCACTCTATATCCTAATGAGCTCGAACAGATGATCGGTTGCCTCCTCGGAACCAAGTATCCCTTAGGCTACGCGGGGTTGATTCGTAGATGGCTGGACCCGACGAAAGGAATCTTCAGCGGGATGAAGTCTCATGACTGTCACATCATGATGATGCAGATACTTCCGGTTGCAATCCGAGGGATCATGGAACCGCATGTTCATGCAACGCTGACTAGCCTCTGTAACTTCTTCGACGTCATCACTCGGAAGTCGATAACCGTCAAGAAACTCGGGAGGCTGCAGGAAGAGATAGTCACCATCATATCTGAGATGGAGATGTACTTCCCGCCCGCATTCTTCGACATCATGGTCCACCTGCTGCTGCATATAGTGGACGATATTGAGGATCTCGGGCCTCTGTTCCTTCACAACATGATGGCGTTAGAAAGGATGAACGGGATCATCAAAGGATACGTCCATAACAAGGCACATCCGGATGGAAGCATCATCCAGGGCTTTCTCACCGAGGAGTGCGTCTCTTTCTGCAAGAATTATCTAAACGAGGAAAACCCACGTCCGATTGGTTTGCCCATGAACAAGCACCTCGGCAGGTTTGAGGGAGTAGGCCACCACACCGGCAAGAAGGAAATGGACGTGGATCAGTCTGATAGGAGAGCCGACTTTGACAGGGCCCACTTAGTAGCTCTACAGCACATGGACGGTGTCACGCCTTGGGTAGAAAAACACAAAACCATGATCGAGAACAATGCTAACAGGCCGATGACGGAAGAAGAGGTATTTAGAGCGCACAACTCCTCTTTCATGCGCTGGTTCAAAGACCAGATTGATGCCAATCCCCCGCCAATGACAAGCGTCATGGACAGAATCACAGTGGCCTTGTCTTATGGGCCCACGCTAAACCTCATGACTTATCAAGCATACGACATCAGCGGTTACACATTCTACACGGAGGAGAGAGACAAAAGAAGAGACTATCAGAACTTAGGTGTGACAATGGAATCTTACATGGGTGAAGAGAAGAAAAGATACTACGAAAGGATCGAGGAAATTTGGGAGCTCGACTATGTCGGGGAGAAGCTACTGATGTTCCGTGTCACATGGGTTACAGATGTCAGAAAAGAAGGCGAGTATTTCACCACCATGCGTTTGCCCAACAAATCCAAGACCAAGAAACCCACCGCGCAAAATGAGCCATGGATATTGGCTAAGCACGTCGAGCAATGCTTCTTCATTACCGACCCATCAAGGCCTAGCCGTGTCGTCGTGAGGAGAGTCAAAAGGGCCCTCATCGTAATGGATGGAGTCGCTGACGAGAAAGACTTCGACGGACTCGTCAGTGACCCGATGATGGAAGAACCTGATGAAGATGATGCAGCATACACAAAAAGAAGAAGAAGGACCATGCTACCTAGGTCGTCAGCTCCAACAACTCCTCCGTACACAAGGATTCACGATGATGAGACTGGCGGGGTCAAGTCAAAAAAGACCAAGCAGAAGGGCAAGAAGAAGAAGCAGAGTGCAAAGAAGAAACAATAAGATTGGTGTGGTCGAGAAATTAACACTCATCATTTTATGTGTATCTCTTATTAATGATTTTATGTATAAGTGTGTACTACATACTCATTAAACTCCTACGGAGATGGCGATGGAATTGCAACTAATATAACCTAGCCATCATTTTATGTGTGTTTGCCTGCAACAGAATTGCTATCATTTTATGTGTGTTTGCCTTCGACGGTCTGATCCGATTACATCCCCAGTTATCATTTAATGTGCATTAACTTGCCTAAAAAACTTACCACCGGCGAATTTGGGCCATACGCCAGGGGTACCACGCACTGGCCCCACCTGCCAGTGACCCTAAGGTTACCATTTAATGTGTGTTAATTTTCCTTGAAAAAACATACCCCCAGCGAATTTGGGACATACGCCTGGCTACAACGCGCTGGCCCCACCTGCCAGTGACCCTAAGGTTATCACCGGCGATTACACTCATACGCCGGGTGTACTCTGATTGTAGGTCCCACCCGCGGGATAAGGGTGTCGTCACCACACTCTAACGATAGATCGATCCCCACCACACTCTGCCTCGAGCACCAGCCCGTCATCGACCCTGTCGATCTGCCGCCGTCTGCTGTCGTCGACCCCCACCCGGCCCCCTCTCCCCTCCCTTCCTCTCTCCCCCTTTCCCTCCACTACCTAACCCTAGCCTCTCCACTGCAAGTTCGCCGTCGAGGAGTACACGGGGTGCCCCACGCTGGCCGAGATCTTGCGCATCCTGCCCGTCGATTTGCCGTTGTCCGCTCGTCATCGACCCTATCGATCCGCCGCCGTCTGCCGTCAGCGAGGTGAGTCCCACCCGGCCCCCTCTCCCCTCCCTTCCTCTCTCTCCCTCGCCCTCCACTACCTAACCCTAGCCTCTCCACTGCAAGTCCGCCATCGAGGAGTACACGGGGTGCCCCACGCCGGCCGAGATCTTGTGCATCCTGCCCGTCGATTTGCCACCGTCCGCCCGTCGTCGACCCTGTCGATCCGCCACCGTCTGCCGTCAGCGAGGTGAGTCCCACACTCTGCCTATGCAAAAGCTCGTGTGTCTTTGTTCAATAGTAAGGAGAGAGACATCAAAAGTACCACCACCGAGGTCAAAAATAAGCACGTTCTTCTCACCAACACTTGTAGTCTTCTTGTCAAGACCATAGGAAATGGCATCTACTGTCGGCTCGTTGATGATACGCATGACATTAAGACCAGCAATAACACCATCATTCTTAATAGTTACTCCTAGGTAAGCTTCAGCGATCTCGTGCATCTTGATAAGAACCATGGAAGAAATTTCTTCAGCTGAGAACTGCTTGTCCTCACCCTTCTACTGCACTACAATCATGGGCTTGTCTGCAGGTCCAAGTATAACCTTGTATGGCCACATCTTAATGTCACTCTGGACAGGGGCATCAGCAAACCTTCTGCCAATAAGACGCTTTGCATCTGCAGAACAAGCCGAGAACTATTGCACAAGTAAATAGAAGCATGCATGAGGTTCATATGCAATTCAGACCCCGCACATGCTTGCATCCACTATGCATTGGTATATAGATATTCAAAAAGAAGCACATAACCTCCTAAACTTCAAACCATATATTTTACCCCATCAATTATGCAGGGCAGCAATTTTTGGGATAGAAAATGTGATTCTCCATTTAATGGTGTTATGTGGCTTTTCCCCAAGAATCAATAGGCTACCATGGACCTTTTTAAAACTTCTATGTATGGATCTTTATTCTATGTATGATAGTTAATTAACTAATTTTCCTAATCTGTTTTCTTTTTGCAGAAGAACGTGGAGGAGGAGGCCCGAGCACTGCCACGTCCACTTCGTCCGCGACCGCGCGCTACGTCAAGCCTACGCTCTAGGTGCTCGGCACCCTCGGTGAGCACCTTTTTATTTGGTGATGTTGTGTGATGGATTCTGGTGGCTTAAGCTACGGCTGCCCCTGTTTTTTGATATGGTGGTTGAATTCTGTTGGTTTAGCTACGACTGCCACTTGTTTTGGTGCATGGTGGTTGAATTGTGGTGGTTTAGCTACGGTTGCCCCTTGTTTTGGTGCATGGTGGTTGATTTATGGTGGTTTAGCTATGGTTGCCCCTTGTTTTGGTGCATGGTGGTTGAATTATGGTGGTTTAGCTACGGCTACCCCTGTTTTTATGCCAAATATGGTGGCTGTAGCTGTGTTGCTGCAGCTGTGAATGTTGTGCAGGTACATTGAGTGCCAATGTTTCGCCGGAATGTCGATTAACTTCTGTTCCGGCGAATTTCTGGCACTCGGGCATGACCATTTTTAGTAAAGGTCATGCCGGATTTTCACCGTGAATTTGCGTATCTAAAATCCTTTCTTTTTGCTTATGTAGTGCTTGGTATAGCCATGTCGTCTTCTGGAAACCGCAACGAAGACGATCGGGGCCAGCGAGACTTAGAGGAGCACTACAGGCTCATGTCCGAGGACACAGAGCTGGAGGAGGTAGGGGGCGAAGAAGACGACAAGACCACTAATGATGGCAGTGAGGAGATGGGCGTCGATGATGGCCTTGATGGCCGTCATGAGAGGGGCGACAAGACCACCAACAGTGGTGCCTCCGAGGGTGGCTCGGAGACAACGACCGAGGCCAAGAGGGAACGGAAGAAGTGGCGACCGAACACGGTCGGCGCCACGAAGGTGACATTCACAGCGGTGGACCCCAAGACAGGTATCCCTATGGAGCCGAAGCATCTCGCGAGGGGGTACGGCCTCCAGCTGGGAGCTATCCTTCGGGACGTCGTCAATGTCAACGAGACGAAACTCTGATCGAAGAAGAAGAAGCATCTGCCGGACCAACTCCTCTTGCGGCTGCACGCGCGGTACCAGTTCCCCGAGGGCTTCACGAGCCTAGATCCCAAGGAGAACATCGTGAACAAGTTCGCCTCGGCAGGTTCACCAGGAACCTCAGCGGTTATACAACCATGCTAAGGGGGATGATTGCTGACGACGAGCCATGGGAAGAGATCAAGCGCCACTTCCCACGGCTTACGCCCGAGGACTACACGCGCTTCCTGGAAAATGAGGACCTAGACTACACCAAGGATCAGTCGGCCTGGGGGAAGGAGCTGGCGGAGAAGAACATCAGTCGCCACCATCTCGGTTGCCATGGCTACGACGGCAAGGCGGACAAGTGGCAGAAGGAGGACCAGACCTACGCAGAGAAGGGCATCGAGAACCCTTGGGTCACTCCTCCACCTGCTGGTGATCCTCTCGAGCCTGAGACACCGAGCACGACAACACGGTGGACATCGATAAGGCTCCCATCGATTCGTTCATCACTGATTTGGAGGCTCCCATCGATGTTGCTCCTTCCGAGGCACCCACCCGTGATACCATGATGAAGAAGAAGCTCTTCTATTCTCAAGAAACACCTGAGCCGGAAGATGCTACCGCCTTCACCGCTCTGCCGCCTGCTAAGGTTACCCCGAGGACACTCCGTGAAACGTCCATGGAGGTGATAAGACAAACCGGCACCCCTCCGTTCCATAAGAAGGGCGGTAGGAAGCGGAAGCTGAAGCATGGGAAAGACGCTGCAGCAAGCAAGAAAGTGGTTCTCGACAAGCTGCCAACCAAGTGGAGGACGATGCATTCCCTTAGTGAACGGATCCTGCCGGACCACATTGTCAAGACGCTGTCGCCAGACCTGCGTAGTCTGCATGAGATTGTTCGGTATCTAGAGCAGTAGCTTCTCAAAGATAAAAATCCCTCGTACCCGCTCTTCACGATCAGGGTGCCCAGTAACTGTGGCTTCGCCACCACCACCCCCGGCGAGTTGTTCTTCATCACCTATGAAGACATCTTCAAGCTCTTCCAAATGTTACAGCTCGATCGAAACGTGGTCCGCCTGGTATCACTAAAAATGGCGCACGATATCATCGTGGAGAAGACCCCGCACCTCACTATCATGGACCCCTTCTACATGACTATAGGCACCGTCGACAAGGAACAAGCGTTTGTCGCGAATTATATCACGGATTTCTTGGTGGCGAGTAAGGACAAGTCTTGCTTTCTCCTTCCATACTTCCCGAGTAAGTAGTCGGTCGCTAAACTTCCCGCTATTACATTCTTTCGTGAATTTCCTTAATAGCCAAGGATGATGGTTTATTCCAACTATTTTGCGCAGAGAGAATGGGTGCGTCCTCATCGCCTTTCAACCGTATTATTCCCATGTCATCTATCTCGACTCCGGGAGAGATGTGCAGAAAGACTACACCGACGTCAAGTCTACTCTTGATAAAGCCCTCAACGGTTTCAGAGCCGCGGTTGGCCCACTCAAGTATGAGAAAAGATCCAAAGGCATCTATGTGAACTCCCATGTAACCAATTTCCCCTGCCTTAGTGAAAGAACATTTCATGTTTTTCTATGTTTTATGTGTTAGATAACAATACTATGGAGACTTTTCATGTGTGCTAAGTCTGCAGGAAGTTTTGAGGGGGGGGATAATCCGCCTCTCCAAGGGCCGGATAATCCGGCCTACCTCATCTCTCAAGGAAGCCAAGCTGGCCGCTCTGTGTCGGTCCGGATTTTCTCCCGAAAATCCGACAGGGCGGTTTTTCCTCCCAGGCCGGATAATCCGAGTTTCGCAAGGGCGGATAATCCGCCCCAGCCGAGCAAAGGAGCCAAGGCGTCGCTCGGTATCCGTCGGATTTTCTTCCGGAAAATCCGAATCGGGCGGTTTTCTTCAGGCCGGATAATTCGCCTTCAGATAGTCGGATAATCCGGACCCCGTGGTTGATCAAGGGCAAGCTCAAGCGACGCTCGAGAGGGGGCGGTTTTTCGTCAGTATATTCCGAGTCCGGGCGGAGTTTCTGACCGGATAATCTGGCCCTCACTTGGGCCGGATAATCCGGCCCCCAAAGTGTGCAACGGCTGGTTTTTGGAAGGGGGTATAAGTACCCCTTCTTCCCCAACGTCCAGAACTCTTGATTCATTTGAATTTGACCAGACCCTGTGCAAGAGCTCTAAATCTTGATCTCCCACTTCAACCACCCTAAGGTATTGATCTTTGGTGGAATTGAAGGAGGAGAAGTTCATCATCAACATCAAGAATCAAGCGCTTCAACTCCTCTCCATTCACTTGGAGAAATCCCTGATCTAGTATTCTTGTTAATACCTAGATCGTGTTATTGTATTTGACAACTTTGTTCTTGAGGCAGCTTGTTGTCATTTCGGGAGCCTCCAAGTTGTTGTGGAGTTGTTGCCCCGCTAGTTGTGTAAAGGCGCCGGTGCCCGCCTCGAAGGGTACCTATAGTGGAAGGTGGATCAGGCCTGTTGTGGCGAGATCCATCGGAGAACAGGGTGAGGCCTTCTGTGGCGTGGTGGTCTTAGTACTGCCCACCCCTCCAACACAGACGTACTTCCCTTAACATGGAAGGAATCGCGGTCAAACAAATCCTGTGTCTCCGCGTGCTTCACTTCGGTTCACTCGTTCCTCTTCCACTCGCTCCTTACTCGCTAGTAGATAGGTTTGCATATAGGGAAATTCCACACATTAGTTTATCTAGAGAATTTACCTTTGTGCTAAGCCTAAAATTGAAAAAGAATTAAAAATTAGTGTAGCACCTATTCACCCCCCCCCCTCTGGGTGCCCATACGATCCATTTCAATTGGTATCAGAGCCCCAGCTCTTAATTCGGGCTTAACGGCCTAAGAGTAGTATGGGTACAAGGGATGATGGAAATGAGGCTGTGGAAAAGGTCACAATGGATGATCTCAAGTCGTTGGAAACAACCTTGTTGAAATCCTTTGAGGCCAAGATGGAGGAGATGAATCAAATGATTGCTCGCCTTACATCATCCATAGCCCCATCTCCATCCTCCTATGAGGCTCCCTCACCATCATCTAAGGAAAAGGGTAACACCGGATCTAAGGATGATGATGTGGAAGGTGAAAAACTAAATGGTTCCACCTCCAAAAAGGGAAGTGGTAAGGAGGAATATAGTGAGGTTCGCCACGTATATTCCCCCGACCCACCTATCCCTCATCCTCATATAAACAATAGGGGTGATCCACCCAAGCTCACTGCATCTTCTTTTAACCAATGGCAATTTCTAATGAAATCTCATGTTTGCAGCTCCTCTATTGAATTGTGGAGGATCATTGAAGGTCTTCATGTTGGAGATCAAACCAATCTAACAAGAAGGGAAGTTGTGGATAGCCAGTTGAATGCCACTGCTCTCCACATGATACAGTTGGGTGTGGGTCCCAAGGACATGCCACACATTGAACATCTCAACACGGCTAAAGAGGCGTGGGATGCTCTTACGGACCTTTTTGTTGGAAATGAAAGCATGAGAAGAAACCGGTATGATACCCTTAGTAACGAAGCTGAGGGATTCTACATGTTGGATGGTGAAAACCATGAGGACATGTATAGAAGACTCAAGGGCATCGCAACAACATTTCGGAAGCATGGGGCCACTCACATTGATGATGCATGGATAAAAAGGAAGTATGTGAGTGCCTTAATGCCTTTTGAACCATTTGATTTGAAGAGCTTGCAAGGTAGACACAACTATCATCAAATGACATCCAATGAAGTCATGCAAGAAATGGCGTCATTCAAAGTGGTGGCAAAGAATGTCAAGATGCCCGTTTCGGGCCATTGGAATGCAAAAGGGTGTCAATATGGCTCTCAAAGCCAATGTTGTTGAGCAAGAGGATGATGAAGGAGCATTTGAGAGGATATCCATGGACTGCCCCGATGAGTTCAAACGTGCTCATGGTGAGTACATGGCATTCTATGCAAGGAACTTTTGGAAGGACCCTGCTAAAGCCAAGTCTGAACTTGAGCGCAAGAACGGGTCAAATGGAAGAAGAGAAAGTGGCCCAAGATTGAGAACTTGCTTCAACTGTGGAGATAGACTGCACTTTGTAGCCTAGTGTCCTTATGAAAATAGAGAAGACAATGGTGGCAGGATCATTCTCAAAGAGAAATCCAAAGTTCCTAAGAAGAAGCCATTTGCTAAGAAGAATGGTCCTTTCAAGAAGCAACCCAAGATGGTCCTTGTAGCTCAAGAGGAATACTCCTCCACAAGTGAAGATGAAGAGGATGATGATAGTTCCCGCGAAGTGGCTGCTATAGCCACTACATCGACTCCCTCCTCTCTCTTCGACTCGCCGAACAAGAACGCCATCAATAACTATGCCACTTGCCTAATGGCAAGAGGATCCGAGGTATCGACTTCTAACTCCTCATTTTCTAAGACTAACATAATTTTGGATATGGATGATCATGACAGTCTTGAAATGAAAGAAGAAGTTATTGCCTTGGATACTTTTTTCTCTAACCTACAAGGTGAGAACAAACTCCATTTTGATACTCTTATGAGTCAACTTGCTCGAGCCAAAGATCTCCTTGAAGAAAAGGGCAGAATTGAAAGAGAAGATGCTTTGGAGATAGCCTCTTTGAAGAATGCCTTGGAAGAGGAAGAGGAAACTCGAGTTTCTTTGGAAGAAAGACTCGAATCCCTAGAGGAGTCACAAGAAGAAGCTGTAGCTCAGCTCATTAAAGAACGTGACCATGCCCTTGCCAAGGTAAAGAAACTAAAGAAAGAAAAGATTGATTTTGGGGCTGTTCATGCTAGACTTTTGGAGAAGTTTAATGATCTTGAAAGTGCTCACAAGGCATTGGAGAGTGATCATTCTACTCTAAATGAGTCTCATGACCAGCTCCAAACTCAATTGAAACGGTATAATGTACCAAGTACCTCATCTTCATCCTTTGGAAAAGAAGATCTTGCAAGGAGTTCTCAACACAAAGGTAAAGGAGTTATTGATGAGATCTCGAGCGGCAAAGGTCAAACAACAGTAAAGAAGGTCTTGGTTACATACCCAAGATAAAGAGCAAGAAAAACAAGAAGAACAAGACTGCTTAATCAAAGACTAGCAACATTACCAATGACAAGACTAATTATGATGGTTTTGCAGGGATCAACAATCCTAACTTCGAACTATATTGTGATTCTTATGGTGATGTTTGTGCTAGTTATGTAGGGCCTTATGATTGTTACATTCCTTGGTCTATTTGGGTTCCCAAGACCCTTGTTACTAACATGAGAGGACCCATTGAAAAATGGGTACCTAAAACCAAGAAGTAATTCTCTTGCAGGGCTATGCTTCCGGTGGTTCTAAATGGGTACTCGATAGCGGTTGTACGAGTCATATGACCGGAAGCAAGGAGATCATCACGGAGATGCGGCCGAACCTTGATCACATTACCGTCTCCTATGGTGACAAGTCAAAATCTGAGGTATTGGGTCTCGGCAAAGTTGTGGTGGCTCACGATATCTCTCTCGTGGACGTCATGCTTGTTGAGACCCTCGGGTATAACTTACTTTCAGTTCGTGCCCTTGGTAAGATGGGCTTTGCAGTTTACATTGATGCTGATTTGGTGGTACTCTTGTGGAGCAAGTCTCTAAAAGTCGCCGTGGATATGTAAAAACGACCTGTACGTGGTAGACTTTTCGGGGAAAACCACTACATGTCTGATGTGTCTTTTCGGAAAGGATGACGGGGGTTGGCTATGGCATCGCCGACTAGCCCACGTCAACATGAGAACTTTGCAAAGTCTCCACAAGGGTGGCCACATTCTTGGACTAAAAGAAATGTCTCTTTTGCCAAAGATCGTGTCTGCAGGGCATGTGTTGAAGGGAAAATGCATGATTCTCCTCATCGAAGGAAAACTATTATCTCTTCAAAAAGGATCTTGGAGCTTCTTCATGTGGATCTTTTCAGACCTCCATCTCATGCAAGCCTCGGTGGGAAGAAGTATTGTCTTGTGATTGTTGATGATTACTCAAGATACACTTGGGTTTATTTCTTCAAGTTGAAGAGTGAAACTCAACAAACTGTCATCGACTTCGCCAACGAGGTTCAACGTCAACACAACGTCCCCATTCTGGCTATAAGGAGTGATAACGGCTCGGAGTTCAAGAACTACACCTTAAATGAGTTCCTAAGTGAAGAGGGGATAAGACATCAATATTCCGCTGCGTACACCCCTCAACAAAATGGTGTAGCCGAGAGGAAGAATCGAACTCTAATGGACATGGCAAGATCAATGTTGACCGGATTCAAATCTCCATATAACTTCTGGGCTGAAGCAATCTCTACTGCTTGTCATTCATCCAATCGTTTATACCTCTGCAAGATTTTGGACAAGACTCCGTATGAAATACTTACCGGTAACAAGCCAAACATCTCATACTTTCGGGTATTCGGGTGTAAGTGTTTCTTTCTTATTAAAGGAGTTCGTTTATCTAAGTTTGAATATAAGGCTCTAGAAGGTATTTTTGTTGGTTATGGTGCCGAATCCCACACTTATAGAGTCTACAATAAGCTCTCTGGAACTGTTGTAGAATCTTGTAGTGTGGTGTTCGAGGAAAATGACGGTTCCCGTGCGGAGCAAGTTGGTGTTTGTGATGCAGATGTTGAAATACCCCAAGATGCCATAAGAAGAATGGGCGTGGGATTCTTCCGCCCCATTGAGGAACCCCTTGTGGCGGACCGGGAAGGACAATGCTCTACTCATATAGAGCCCTCATCTACACAAACGCAACATGCTCCAACCACGAGGGCAACTTCTACACCATCTCCATCAACTGCTAAAGGTCAAGATGCTCCAGAAAGCTCCAGGCCGGATTTTTCGGTGGATACCGGATTATCCGGCCACCCCGCTCCAGCTGTCCATGCAGCTCCTGGTGGTGAAGATATCAACACAAGCTCCAAGCCGGATTTTCCGGCTGACCCCGGATTATCCGGCTCCTCGCCAGGTCAAGCAAGTCCCAGGCATCCTGATGATGCTGCTACAAGTCCTCCCAGGCCAGATTATCCGGCCACTTCTTCGGCCGGATTATCCGGCCCTGACTCTCCAGTTCTGCAGCCTCCTGTTATGGCTAGGGACTCACCTCAAGGGCATGCATCTCCACCACCTACTACTGATGTTCCAGCTACTGATCAAGGCGGAGGAAATGCCTCCAATGAAGACTCAAGCGATGAATCTCCTCCACCAAGAGACAACAAACTTATTGAACTTCGTCGCAAGGCTCGGGCTGATCGTAACCTTGAGTTGAGGGGTCACACTCTCGACAAGGTTGTTGGTGATCTTCGATGAAGGGTGTCTACTAGAAGAGAATTGGCCAGTTTTGGTGAGCATCAAGCTCATATATCCATGGTGGAACCTAAGAAGGTCTTTGAAGCTCTTGAATACCCAGACTGGGTTGTTGCTATGCATGAAGAATTGAACAATTTCGAGCGCAACAAAGTCTAGAAAATAGTGAAGAAACCCAAAGAGTGCTGCAATGTTATCAGCACCAAGTGGATTTTCAAGAAAAAGCAGGATGAGAATGGCATTGTTGTGAGGAACAAGGCAAGACTTGTGGCACAAGGTTACTCACAAGTTGAGGGCATCGACTTCGGCGAGACTTATGCTCCTGTGGCTCGCCTTGAGTCCATCCGTATCCTACTTGCTTATGCCGCTCATAACAATTTTAAGTTGCAGCAAATGGACGTCAAGAGTGCCTTCCTTAACGATCCTCTACATGAGTTGGTATACGTAAAGCAACCCCCGGGGTTTGAGGATCCTAACTTCCCGAACCATGTCTACAAACTCGATAAGGCACTCTATGGCCTTAAACAAGCCCCACGTGCGTGGTATGAGCACCTTAAAGAGCTTTCGTTAGATCGTGGCTTCAAAGTTGGGCAAATCGACCCCACTCTTTTTACTAAGAAGGTTAAGGGGGAGCTCTTCATATGCCAACTATATGTAGACAATATCATTTTTGGTTCTACTAACAAAGCTTTTAACGAGGAATTTTCAAAGCTTATGACTGACAGGTTTGAGATGTCTATGATGGGGGAATTACGGTTCTTTCCTGGATTCGAGATCAAGCAACTAAGAGAAGGAACCTTTATTAATCAAGCAAAGTACATCCAAGACATGCTCAAGAGATTCAAGATGACGGATCTAAATGGTGTCGCTACTCCGATGCAAACAAAGTGTCATCTTGAACTCAACCCTCATGGTAAAGATGTGGACCAAAAGGTATATCGGTCCATGATCGGCTCTCTTCTTTACCTCTACGCATCTAGACCCAATATTGTGTTGAGTGTGGGAGTGTGTGCAAGGTATCAAGCAGCTCCTAAAGAAAGCCACTTAGTGGCGGTCAAGAGGATCTTTCGATATTTAGTTCATTCCCCCAACTTTGGTCTCTGGTATCCCAAGGGCTCCAATTTCTCTTTATGTGGTTATACTGACTCAGATTGGGCTGGTGATAAGGATGATCGGAAGTCAACTTCGGAGCTTGTCAATTCTTGGGAAGATCTCTTGTATGTTGGTCCTCCAAAAGCGAATTGTATATCTCTCTCCACCGAAGCTGAATATGTTGTTGCTGCCAGCGCTTGTACTCAATTATTGTGGATGAGGCAAACTTTAAAGGAATACGGTGTCAATTGTGACAAAGTGCCTCTTTTATGTGATAATGAAAGTGCTATCAAAATTGCATAGAATCCAGTTCAGCACACAAGGACGAAGCATATTGAGATTCGGAATCATTTTATTCGTGACCTTGTTGCTCGAGGTGATATTGATCTATCTTTTGTGAGCACGAAGAACCAACTGGCGGATATTTTTACAAAGCTACTTGATGAAGCAAGATTCTGCTATTTGAGGAATGATCTAAATATCATTGATTCCGGGAGCTTGTATTGATTACCCATGCACCCACTCGTACATCTCAATCCTTGTTTGGTCTAGGTGTGGGCATGGATATAGGGAGAGTGTGGTCCTAACTTATTGGGCTAACCCTCCCCCATAATGCCAATAGCAAGTATATCATTTCTCTTAATATCATGTTGTGATATGTGAGCTTATTGATGAGTATTGGTCGTGAACCCAAGATATATCTTCGCGGTGTCACACCATAAACTCCAACAAGGTGGCTTCGGCCACCACCCTCTCACTTGTGGAGAATTGGATCTTTTTGGATGTTATTTGCTCTCTCATGTTCTTATGGGAATCACACTCAATCTTGGCTTTTATGAAGATGAGGATGAGGAAGAGCACGAGGACGAGGACAAGGACGAGGACTATGATGAGTGATCCCATGGGGCGCTAGCATCGCTCTTCTCCCTTTTGGTGTCTCGATGCCAAAGGGGGAGAAGTAGTTCTATTAGGTTGTCCGTGGATTTGCATGGGTCGGGCATAAGCACTTGCACTTTTTATTCGTTATTTCTTGCTTATGCCCATTTAGCGTTGAACTTTTATATTCGTGGTTTGTGTTTTGTGGTTGAGACTTTATGTGGTTGTCTGGATGATACCTATGGACTTCATATCATGGATTATGCTCATGGTTACATCTATTCATATCCTATTGCTGGTGGTTTATCATGGAAGGCGCGCGCTCATAATGGTTATCCAATAATAATTGTGATTTATGTCAAGGATGCCTATTCTCTACTTCGGTGGTATGTGTTTTTGCCCTTTTGTCTATGGAATAGATTCACCTATTTGTGTGCATTTGTATTCCAATGCAAAACTCTATTATGCACACATTGAGGGGAGTCCTTCCATAGTTATCTCTGTTGTCTTGTGTCTTTCTCTGCAAATCCTGGTATTGTCATCTAACACCAAAAGGGAGATTGAAAGAACATTTCATGTTTTCCTATGTTTTATGTTAGATAACAATACTACGGAGACTTTTCATGTGTGCTAAGTGTGCAGGAAGTTTTGAGGGGGGCCAGATAATCAGCCCCTCCAAGGGCCGGATAATCCGTCCTACCTCATCTCTCAAGGAAGCCAAGGCGCGTCCTGGCTGGTCCGGTCGGATTTTCCCCGAAAAATCCGGCCGGATAATCGAGCGACGCGCTTTGGCTCCTTTGCTCGAAAGGGGCCCGATTAAATCGAACTAGGATTTTTCTTCCCGGCGGATAATCCGGCCTTCGATAGGGCCGATAATCCGGCCCCGAAGTTGATCAAGGGCAAGCTCGACGACGCTCAGAGAGGGGCGGTTTTACGCCGGATATTCCAGTCAGGCGGAGTTTCCCGGACAGATAATCCGGCCCTCACTTGGGCCGGATAATCCGGCCCCCAAAGTGTGCAACGGCTGGTTTTTGGAAGGGGGTATAAGTACCCCTTCTTCCCCAATGTCCAGAACTCTTGATTCATTCGAATTTGACCAGACCCTGTGCAAGAGCTCGAAATCTCGATCTTCCACTTCAACCACCCTAAGGTCTTGATCTTTGGTGGAATTGAAGGAGGAGAAGTTCATCATCAACATCAAGAATCAAGCGCTTCAAGTCCTCTCCATTCACTTGGAGAAATCCCTGATCTAGTATTCTCGTTAATACCTAGATCGTGTTATTGTATTTGACAACTTTGTTCTTTTGGCAGCTTGTTGTCATTTTGGGAGCCTCCAAGTTGTTGTGGAGTTGTTGCCCCGCTAGTTGTGTAAAGGCGCTGGTGCCCGTCTCGAAGGGTACCTATAGTGGAAGGTGGATCAGGCCTGTTGTGGCGAGATCCATCGAAGAACAGGGTGAGGCCTTCTGTGGCGTGGTGGTCTTAGTACCGCCTACTCCTCCAACGCAGACGTACTTCCCTTAACAAGGAAGGAACTGCGGTCAAACAAATCCTGTGTCTCCCCGTGCTTCACTTCGGTTCACTCGTTCCTCTTCCACTCGCTCCTTACTCGCTAGTAGATAGGTTTGCATATAGGGAAATTCCACACATTAGTTTATCTAGAGAATTTACCTTTGTGCTAAGCCTAAAATTGAAAAAGAATTAAAAATTAGTGTAGCACCTATTCACACCCCCCCTCTAGGTGCCCATATGATCCATTTCACTTAGGCAATCGTCGATTGACAATGGGATGGAGCCCTGGTTCGCCATCCTACAGATGAGGGAGTACGCAAAGGATGATGAGCAACTCTTGATGACATCCGGTCTCGAGAAAAGGGGAAGAGACATTACGGAAACGACCGATGCAAACATCAGAGCCGAGTTCCGTGCCATCCAGCGAGAGATTGGCACGACACTCAGGAGGGATGTCTTGACTAGAGGTGCCACATTCAACTACAGTGGTATCCCACTGACTAATGCAGAGATCGAGGACCGCTTAGCTGCGGTCGCCGATGGGAGGACATTCACCACGCTAGGTGGCATCCATCCCTTCCCGCCGAAGCCGAAGAAAACCTGATCGAGTAACAAACTTGTCTCCTGCAAATGTTAGTCATAGAATTACGATTAGTTTATTTTATACTTTTCTTTTTTCATACCTATCTTTCCATGCAAATGTTAGTCATAGAATTACTTAGCTATATCCGATGCTTTTTCTTTTTTGCATACCTATATGTTATATCTCTATTATGAATATGTGCTGACAACACTAACATTTATTTCTTGTGTGTGTGTGCGCAGATGCCGTGGTATGTCGTGTACGAGGGCAGGGTTCCCAGAGTCTACGACGACTGGGAGGATTGTAGGAGGCAGGTCCACCGTTTCTGTGGGAATAGTTACAAGGGCTATGCCACTTTAGAGGAGGCGGAAACTCGCTACGCGAGGTTTCTAGCACGGCGGAGGAGGGAGATGTGGAGGAGCTGGTTGACCCCCTTCGTCATGATGATGCTCGTAGCCACCACCGCCTCTCTAGTCTATTTGCTAGTTGGAGTCCAGTAGTATCTGTTGTGTGAACTATGAAATGTTTGAATGTGTGAAACTGTTTGAATGTGTCATGCAACTCTGGAGACTTGTAATATTATGTCATATATGGTCACTTTCTACACTTGTGTGAACTGTTTGAATGTTATTTATGCATGGTTTGATCATAGGCGTATTTCCTAGATTCTGCCTGTATTGTGTTATTATCTTGTGTATTCTATCAATATTACAGTCTTTTCTCTGTGTATTTCGATTTTCTTTTTTAAACTCCTGATAATGTTACCCCTGGCGAAATAATGTTCTATCCCTGGCGAATAACCTTTCGCCTGTACTAAACTACCACCGGCGAATATTGGAGGCGCCGGCAAGGCGTACTTACCCCCGGCGTTTGGAGGTGCTCGCCGGCGCTGGAGCATATTACCACCGGCGAAAAACGAAGGCGCCGGCGATGCGGACCTACCCCCGGTGTTTGTAGGTGCTCGCTGGCGGTAGATGCATACTACCACCGGTGAATTACAAAAACGCCGGCGATGAGGACTTACCGCCGGCGAGGTGGTTGCCAGCGAGCACCGAAGCGCCGGCGATGAGCCTTTTCTGTTCGCCGGCGGTAGGGTTTTCTCTACTAGTGCGTGCGGCTACCTCGACACGGGCATCCCCGACCACAACATCGACCACGGCGACCCATCGCACGGCTACCTACCATGACACCGCCTCGCCTCGACTTTCGACATCGGCACAAGGGCTACCATCTCGCTTGAGCATCACCAGCTTCCTCTACAGTTCAAGCTACCACGACGCGACACCGTCCAAAACGTTTCCGCTACGACTGCGGGGGGTGTTAGCCTACTGGATGCTACTTCGATTTATATCTAGTCTGACCGTCTGCGATGTTCCGGTTGTTCACGACGCTACCGTTACGACTACGGGGGGATGTTGGAGTATGATACATACACAGTTATTGTGTAGTTTAGGATAGTTAGGATTCTAGCCTAACTCGTCTTGTACTCCAAGTTGATCTCTGTACGTATACTCGTCTATGAGGCTCAATAATATATCCATCATATTCCGTCAAACTCATACTCTTTCACATACACCCGACATGATAGGAATTATCCTGAATATAACCTAAGGTGTTTTTAATTTTTTTCCTCCGCTTATATTTTGGTAGGGATTTAAGGCAAATAGGAATCATCTAAGAAAAATATTATATGGTTGACTGAACCATCACAAATAAAGGAAAGGATATGGGAGTCCCTAGTAGGGCTCATAGCATGGCTAAATTCATCGCAGAATGAGTCCTACATTCATCACGTAAGACAGATGCATGTAAGGATATCTAGCAACACAAAGATGATCTACAACATGCTGTATCCAATATATATCTCAAATCTACGAATCAAGATACAATGTACAGATCAAGCAAGGCTACGAGTCAAGCTACAATATAGAATAGATCAAGGCTACAAGTCAAGCTACAATCTGTAGAAGATTAAGGCAAAGAATCAAGCTATAATCTACATATCAAGGCTATGAATCAAGATACAAGCCGCATATCAAGGCTATGAATCAACGATGTACGAACCCTAGCAACATTGCAGATATAAGAACCCTAGGTAGAGGTATGGTCACTTACCGTCATCGCTAGAGGTGGAGGACTCCTCTAACAACTGCAGGAAGAGGAGGAAGTAGTCTTCATGCCGCCGCCGCTGCTGCCGACAATGACCGCAGAAGAGGGAGCCACTTACCTGACGTGGGCCGACCGGGAAACGGAGCTCGGTGTGGGGGAAATGGCGGGTCGGGTTTCGGCTGTGAGCTGGGAAGGTAGAAATATGTGAGGGTTTCAGCGGGAGGTGAGCAAATCTCTCCCGCTCCACCTTTTCTCTGCAGCCGCAAAGCCCCGCCATCGTCATCGTGGCCACGCTCGTGCGAAGGAGCGCCTCTTTTGCATCAGCGGAGCGCATGCGAGACTGGCTCACTGAAATCGACCAAATCAAGCGATTATTGCTGGCTGCATTAAAATTCACACCGGCACAGCCCAAACTCGCATGTGGGCATCCACGCGGCCCGTTGCTGCCTCCACCAAACGAGTCTTTTTAAAAACAATTTCTACATTCACCAGCAGCTCCTCGCCCGACTTTGAACGCGTGGCCGACCAGCTCCGATGCCTGTTGATCGTAGCAGAAAGATGCATATATGGCCTCTCCCCAAAAAAAAATGGTTTCTGTGTTTATGACGTATGCAGTCTACACACTAGGTCGGTCGTCCCCAACATGTCCGTGATAAAACTCACATTTGTCTTCAACTACACAGCCTTTCCCCAGCCCTCTGCAGCAGCAGATACCAGCAGGAGTACGTGCTAAACCGATTGGATCCACTCCTACACACTAGGTCGGTCTATCATGGTTTTATGTATTCACAGTGTGCGTGGAATCTCGTAATTTTTCTACTAGTGTAGGAGTACGTGCTAAACCGATTGGATCCACTCCTCCACCTTATGACCTTAACGTTGGTCGACATATATCAAAGAATTCCTCTGGTTACTAAGATGTGTGATAACCCCTCTAATCACGCTACCCTGAGTTTGACCAGCGCGAATCCTATAGTGCCGCCTCTCAATTAATTTTCGATGTGTACAAAGTTATAAATATATGAACACTTACACAAAGACGTACAGCAAGTCTTCCCTCACGAGTTCACACTTTGTGGCAGATCTAGATCTGGTCAGGGTTAGAGTGGGTGGATTAGGCAGGCAATAATTAAAATTATGGAGCACTTGTAATAACTTAATTAATATCTAGCTGTTAACGCGGAGACACAGATGCACGGCAATCAGTGCAGAGATTGGAGATGGTATACAAATGGACAAGAGGTCCCAGATGCATCGGCAATTGTCCTCCCTCACAGCCGGTGCTCCCACTCCGTCGCTAACAGGTTGGTGTTTCTTTCTTCCTGCTCCTCCAATATGTTCCAAGATCTATTTACCCCTGCTGAAGCTGAACATCTATGCAAAGTTAATCTAGGTAGAGTTATACTAGATTTTCTTGCCTTTCATGTTTTATTATACACATCGGAGTTTTCCAACCATCTCTTTGCTTGACTATCTCTTCCCCTTATCTCTGCTTTGACTCTGGATCGATGTGTATTTCCTTCATCCCAACCGTAACAGAAAGAAGGGAGAGATAGAGCACACAATCCACACGATTAGTCCAACCGAGGGTGCTGGCGACGGAATGAGACTGGACCTCGCTGAAAAGGGAATTTAGAGGGAGGGCAGCGATTTGGCGCTTGAGGTGGAGACAGGGTAGGCTACGGCGGCAGGGATTTCGTTCGGCCGGGTAGTGCCCTCACCTAACGCAGCAGCATGGACCTTGGTCGGGCGAGTAGGGGAGCGGAGAACGGCTACTTTGGCAGCCACCCATGCCTGAGAGGATTTGGAGACATTCCTTAATATTCGTTTTTTTTTTTCAACCCCGAAACAAAGAAAGTCCCTTCCGCATGTTTGAAATGTTCAATTCCATGAGCTATACGGTGTTATGTGTACAAAATGAAAAACTAAACATCCTCTGTTACCACTTGCATTGCGTAGGAGGAGGATAGTTAGTCGCCGTCTATTAGTTACTTCTATCTATCTATGCTTTAAGAGATTTTGCTCACATCCGGCCGGGCTCTGCATTTTCCAAAACAAATTAGAGGCACAGCTCTGACATCACATGAAGTGGAAATTACTGGAACATAATATGGTATATGCTCGAACATATACCTAATTCTGCAATTTCTCGTTACATATACCAAAGTTCTTCCATAAAAATATAAAACTCAAAGTATTATGTACACATATTTTTATGCAGGATTTGATCACAGGCATCGATCTCACTAGATGTTCTAGTTTCTGGTTGGTAGAAACACCTACAGCGTTCCAGACTAAGTCTCCAATAGGTATGCCTTTAATTTCTTGTCAACACCTCTCTCAAGCTAAGTTGTATTTACTATCTTCCTGGTACATTAATCTATCAACTTTTCAACTCTAGTTATTAACATGTCCGACATTCTTAACAAATTTCCGACATTCTTTTTTTTAGTCACAATGGTTTCTTTTCCCCATAAGACTTTACATACTCCCTCCTAGGGTGCCTATTACATTTGGTCAAAGTCAAAGTTTGACCAAAGCTAATGTGGACTATGACCAAAACTAATACGAATCCTAATTTGAGAAGGAGGGTGTATTTATTTTCCTTCAGTCCATGATTGGGCCAGTCTGTTTTACATAAACAAGTTGTGGAGTAAGTTTTAACACAATAGCATAGCCGCTAAATAGATCATATAAAACTGCAACACATAAAAGTTGGTATACACGAGAAAAGGACAGTAGCCTAATGGTTGGATCGCAGTGGCACACCTAGCGACCGGAGTTCGATTCGTGTTAGGGACGAATTTTCGGAATTCTTACGACCAAGTCCCGCTTCTACTATATAATTAACCATCAAGGGCTGGTCCTGGTGGGTTTTCATTTTTTTTAAGTTGCTATACATGAAAAAAAGAGGATCCACGTGGTCTCTAGGAGGCAACTAGCTAGGGTGGGCACCTCAGCCAACACTATCGCCACCCCCTCCACCCTCCACCTTGTACCGCCACCACTAGATGAGCCACCGGCGATGTCCGTGTCGACTCCAAGGAAGGTTGTGGCTGGGTGATTTAGTTGGTCGGTGGTTTTGGGGCGCCGATCCACTATGGCGCTATGGCATGGAGGGTGGACAATGGTAGGCCGTTCGCGCGCGACTGTGGGTGACCCTCTTAGGCATTGGACCATCAGTGGAGTTCAAGGTGTGATGGCAGCGGCTTCAGCTGATTTAGGGGCAAAACAGCTCTTGTTGTTGCCCTCTCCGCGTCGTGATTGGTTGTGCGCGGTGCCGGAAGATGAGGTTCCTTGTGGTTGGCATCCATGGGGCGACAACCACATGTGCTACCAGCCAAGCACGTGCCTGCTAATCCGGTGTGACTCATGGGCGAGTATGAGCGCTAGCTGTGATCCAAACGTGATACGACTGTTAAAGAACGTGGCACCACACATCTCTTAGGGAGGCCTAAAGCCGTGCTAGTGCTCCTCTTCGGTAAATGAGGGGGGGAGACGGCGAGGTGCGGGGTCGGCACTGGCGCAACCTCGGTGCAAGGGTGACAAGACAACTATGGATAGACGTCATGGCGAGGGTGAGCGGCATATAGGAATAGAGAGGAGAGAGAAAGGAGGAGGTGAGGGCAAAAACCAGGGGTTGTAGTAAGTTACAGGCGGCATGAATCTTGACTAGCGGATGTAGTGGAATGTAAGAGTTGAATGCTTGAGTTGACGAAACCAACGAGGGCAGCCCCTTGTCGTCCCATCCCGTGTAGTCAGTGGCGGAGGAAGGAAAATTTTGAGGTAGTAGGGCAAACCCTCAAAAGTGATTCAAAGACTAAAATAGTTTCAACAGAGTAATACTACGTACAATCCTAACATAATCACTTAGTACAATAGAAAACAAAATTCATATACTAAGTAGAACCTGAAGACAATATTCAACTATCAAGAATATGTCTCAAGTATTCAATTCTCCACGTTAGGGAAGTGGTGCTAGTTCCTAGCTTAACTAGTTGGGGGAGTGGATGTACAAACCCTATACCTGAGTTCAAATCCTCACGGACGTACACTAAGGTTCTTATTTATACTTGAGAATCAGGCTCTCCCTATAGTCATACAATTTATCCTGATGACCATGCTTGGTATTTACCAAGTTTAAAAATCATGGTACTCATGCATACAAATGTTGTGTGCATCCTTAGTTGGTGCAGAGGCGGGGAAGTAAAGTTCTGCCCCAATTTAACGAGGTTCCATATTCTAAACGATCGACCCCCTGCCGCCCCAAAGTGGCATCCAGGCGACTTCTTGTGCGCCGCCAGAGGCCCCTCAGCCTGCCTCATGCCGTTGCTGCCGCCCTCATCATGTGGCGGCGGGCCTATCCGCCGAAGGTGGTCTGGGGTGGTAGTTGCCGGAGGTCACAGCCAGATCTGCTGGGACAGGGATGGTCGGTGCTGACGTGCAGCGGCAAGGGTGGTGCCCCTGGTCGGGGTTGTGGCGGCGGCTCCATGCATGGCCGGCGGCGGAGGTCGGACTAGGTCTGGTGGCCATGGACGAAACACTAGATCAAAATATGGGTGTCTCCTGTGCCGTCCTCCAATTCCTCTTCGCTGCATGGTTGGGTTGGATCCGGTGGAGGGTTCATCCTTCTCTATCGCTGCCTTTCTGGATGTTGGCCTAGCCAATAGGGTATTGCTAGGGGTTAGAGCAGTGGATCTTGTAGGTCGTCGGTGGGTGGGGTGGGGGCTGTCGGCTCGAGAAGAATAAAGGTGGTGGTCCTCGGATCTCTCGCACACCAAGTCGAAGATCTACTTGATGTGTGCCTTCATTGATTTGTCCAGAGTGTCTAGTTCTGGAAGGCTCTGTCGGCGAACTCCCATGAACACATCGTGACTAGAGTTTGCTGGATCGGAAGGAATTCAGTCGTGCGCACCTATATTTTTTTACTGGCCGTTTGGTTTCAGATGGAGCGTGGTGAAACTCTACTAACTATTACCATCATGTATTATGTCTTTAGTGATCCATGCTGAAGTCAGTCGTGGAGAATTTAATGAAGACAAGAACATAAGGGCTACCTTTGGTGGTTTGAGTCTTTGTGGTGTTAAGGATCTAGTTTGGTGATTTGTGACTCGCAGCAGCGTCTCTTAGAGGGGTCGACAACACAGGAGATGCTCACAGTCTTAACTTGCAGGGTGAAAGCCCAAGGTCTGGTCTTCATTGGTTGTTCCTGGCAAAGGCCTTGCAGAAGGTATTGTTTTGCGAGTGAAGACTTCCTTCAGAGTGAAGACCTAAGATCTTTGATTGGGCAACAACAGCGCTTGAGCATTGTTTCCTTCTTGGATGCATCGCTTTTGGAGAGGTTGGACTCTGGTGTTGTTTTAGTGGTGTTATTGCTGCTGCTGTTTAGGATCTAATCGCTATAGCAGGACTTTTTTTCCAGTAATTCTTCTTTTTTTGGTTGTGTGCATCCGTAATGCCAATAGGATAATGCGTTGTTACATAGCCCAGATGTAATTGGTATCTTCGCGATATTAATATATGCTCCTTTAAAAAAAATCAGTTCTCCACGTACAAATAATGAATAGGTCAAAATTTTCTTGTGTATACTTATGCTCATAGTACGAGAAATCTGCAAGACGAGCAATCGTATCCACATTGAACCTCCAAAGTGAGTCTCTTGAGTCAAGACAAGAGAAGCTGCGAAGAAACTTTGAAGATAGCTCATTAAATCAATGCTACAGCAATATAAACGGTGTCCACAATGAAAAAATAACCACTGGTGATCTATGGCTTCCTCCTTTTCTTGACTTTCGCTACGTCTAGTCTAGTCGATATGCCCAGGCAGGTCTCCCTAGGGTGGCCATTGACATCCACTTTTGATGTTTTTTCAAATGGAGGTGATAATTTGACATCTGCATCAGAAAGATGCACACAACCTTCTTTATTTATTATTCAATAAAACATTACAAAATAAATACATAGATCAATCCGAAGTCACCTCTTTAACGACATCAGTCGTAGCTACTAGAACCTAGATGAAGTGGATAGCCATGTCTGAGCCAACACTCGCATCGCACACCAACGCAAAGTTATCACAAAAATCGGAGGCCCAACAGCTAGCAGGAGCACAAACCGGTCTGGAAAATCCTCAGTGTACACCATATCGACCTAAATCTGCCGCCCCTTCCGCTAACCCCATCATCAGGATAGGGATCAAAGCATAAGCCTTGCTTGGCCTGCCCTCGATGTCACCACGACACCGGATAACTCCACCACCATGCGTGTGTCCATCATCAGGCGTTCTCCGCCTAGATCCTGTTGACCCTGTTGAGCCATGCCGCCAAGACTCGTCGTCGTCCACGCGGTAGATGCAACACCGCACCACGACTAGATGCATCTAGGCAGAACATGTTCCGAAGATGGTGCCCCAAGAGGAAGAATGACACCGAAAATGACGTCATCGTCTGATCCAGGAGACCTAGATCTAGGATTTTCCCGGAACATCTGGACGAGGAAGGTAGATCGCAGCGACGACACCTTCAAGGTAACAACGCCCACGGATGCCACCATCTTTAGCTTCGACCGAATGGAGAACCACCTTCCAAATCTGACATGAGCAGAAGCACATCACCAGGATCTATCCGCGTCGAAGCCCGAAGGGAGTCATTGTGGGGGAGAGGGTCGCCTCCACGCCGACGCCGCAATTATGCACAAACGATGCCGACCACCACCACATGCGCCGCACGCCGCCCGATTCCCACATGCGTCGCCCTAGTGATGACCCACCTTCACTCGTAGAGGGCCGCCATCGCCCCCCCTCCCGTCGTCATCTTTGACTGGCTGGGCGTGGCCACCATCGCCGGCAATGGTTGCGGTCGTGGGGAGGAGATCATGTGGCGGCGCTTTAGGTTTTCGAGGGGAGTCTCCGGAGTCGCCCGCGCGAGATGACCCGTGAGGAGATGCTAACAATTTGAAATCCTCTCTTTTCTATGGAAAAAAAATAGCACGCTATTTCACGCTACTTAGCGTGCTATGGCGTATTTGGAGAGTCCATGCTATTTTTTTTCAAGATTTTTCTTGTTATGGCGTTAATTTTTAAATAGTTTGCCATATCATGCTAAAACATCATAGCGTTAGCGCTATTTCAAGTATAGGACGTTATTTTTTTTATTGGCGAGTGTGGAGTAAGAGAGCATATGATGAATATGTCGAGTAAGTAGACATACGATGAAAATTTTGATTGTTAAACTTAAGTGATCGCGTCAAGCCGTAGCCTCCTCCTACAGCACCCTACGTTGTACCTAGATTCATGCTTGCCGGTTCTGCTCCAACTTGAATAACGCTGAAATTGATTATACATGTACAAGTATTACTCTTGGCAATTCATTAGATGCTGAAATCCTTGATATTCATAATATACCTATTATATTTTTACTTTTTACAAAATGCTATTTTGTAAAATAACACGTTATTAACACTCTATAATTTTTATATCGTCTAGAGAAAAATCATACTAAATTAAATAGCACGCCATTTTTTTTCCTTGCTCTTTTCCCCCTAAAGGAGGAAATGGGTAAGGAGATGACAACGTAAAGGCAAGTTGCGGAGACATCCCGCATGCGCTTGTAGCTTATTTCTTCACAACACGTAGTGTACGTACAGAATTTAGGGAAATCTGGTGGCACATACCCAATTTCAATTTCTGCGAGAACTAGTTGCGTCGACCTAACTTTTCTTTTGTTCAATTACGCTCATGCAAAGTACTCCCTCCGTCCTAAAATATAAGGCGCCTAAGGATTGGTTAAAAGTCAAATCTTACTAATTTTGACCAAATATTTAGAAAAAAATATCTACACTCTATAATATTTAATGCATATATTAAGAAAATACTTTATAGTGAATCTATTGATATTAATTTAGTCTTATACATTTTTATATTTTATGTATAATCATGATCAAACTTAAAAAATATTAACTTTTGGCTAATCCTTAGCCATCCTATATTTTGGGACGGAGAGAGTAGTAGGGAGACGTGCCGACCAGTAGACGGAAGCAAGGGGATTAGAGAAGTATTGCAGGATTAAGTTTCTGTGGATAGATTGGGCTGGGGCAAACGTGTTTGTGGGCTGGGATGGAGTAGATTGTACAGCCAAAAGAAAACGAAAATTTCCGCAAAGTTTGTTATGGACAATTCTATTTCTATTGGAGTTCAGGCGGAAAACAGTGTTCTCTTTCCGTAATTAGGGATATTATAACTGAGCCAAACACAAGAGCTCCCGTGCCATCTGGGATTTTGGCCATCAATCGTGCATTCTAGCCATTTATGATCGTTAGATCTCTGGCGGTTTTCGCGGTGGGACGAAAGTCCTTGGTGCAGCTACTCTGCATATCATATTAGCCCTCTGTGATCAATTGGGCCCGAAATAGCCGCTACGGCCCATGAAGACGAACCCGGTCCCGATCCATAAACTCATAACGGAGTCCGGTCTAACTGGTCACACCCACCGAATCGCTTCTCCCACGACATTCTATCGAGCGGCAGGCGGTAGCTGATACGACATGGAGATGCGAGCCTCGCGGCGATTCAGGCTACTTCGGTGGAATCCATTAATACCAGCTGAGGTGGGCCACTCACCGGCGGTGGAAGTACGTTTCTATTCTGATGTCCTTCAGTTCATGTGCCTATATATTCTAGGGTAATAACCCCTAATCGGAATTCAAGAGGGCAAAACAACAATCCTCGATCTCCACATCAGTAGCACGCCAAACCATATGTGTCTTCCCATCAATGTCGACGCTAGCTGCTAGCACTCGATCGATGTTGATGAGCATGGCCCCAGCCCTCACTATTTCCACCGACGAACACGTCTCTAACTCCACCTCCAATGTCGCGGCAACAAGCCCTTCTTCCTCGATCTCTGTATCCGACATGATTTCAGACTGCTGGGTGGTGACCGGTGAGATGATGGCTATAGACGGGGGAAAATCCCAATCTTTGAAGTTATCTCTGCGTATCTTTGTTGTCCTTCTAAGTTTTTCCTTGTATTTTTTTCACTTGTTGGGGCGATCTGTGATGGTTTTATGCTTTGCTCAACATCTGCTATTCTGCTTAGATTCTTAGATGAATTTGCGTGCTCTGGTGTGCCCGTCATGTTCTATCTCTGTCACCATGGCGCCGCTGCTTCTGATCGTCCCTCCTACACCCACGAGAGGATGGGAGGGCGAGTCGAGACACTGCCTATTGCAATCGTAATAAGCATCTCCTAAATAGCGTGTTTGCGTCGCCTTGATGCAACTCTGCCTCTGTACACCCTGGTACACACTAGTAGAAAAGGGGCCTTTGGTCCAACCCCCAAAGCCATTGGTCCCAGTTCGAATAATAAATCGGGACCAATGCCAGGCATCAGTCCCGGTTCATACCGTCAGCACATCGGTCCCGGTTCATCTCGGGGTATTGGTCCCGGTTCACGCCATGAACTGGGACCAAAGGGTCCCTTTTTAGGCTCGGTTCGGGATATAAACCGGGATAAAAATATCGGAAATTCTCTGCCGCCTGTTGTGCCGCGGCAGGAAAAAGGCCCAAAATCCTGCCGCGGCAGGAGAAAATCCACCCCCGAATCGCCTTCTAGTTTTAAAAACATGTCGCAGAAAATTGTAAATATATCAAAAAATAAAATCCTTTCAACTGTAGTTGTATTTAGTGATACACTTGTCATGAAAATTAACAAACTTGAATTTCGACTTATTTTGCAAAAAAAACGTTATAAAAACTCCATATGGCCGCCATTTGTGCATACTATGTCGGAAAAAAACGTATAATATATCAAAATGATCGGAAAAAATGTCCTACCTATGGCAACCGCCTTAGGCCGTTTGCAATTCTTTTAGATTTTTGAAATTCCAAAAGAGTCAAAATTCAGATTTTTAATTTTTTTAAAATAATTCAAAAAAATAAAAAATGACATATTTGGATTCCTCACATTTTTTGATGATAATGGACATATTATTTGTGGAATTTCGATTTATGGATTTAAAGATATGAATTATGCCATATTAAATGAATTAATGCAAAAATAATAATAAAACATATTTTATTTCTATATTTATTCAATATTAGTATTACTTAGTCATTTTTTACATTAAAATCATATTTGTAATTCAAATTATAAGAATGTGTGACTCACAAGATGCATGTGTTAATATCATTAATAGCATAGTATAGACATAAGGTTACAAGTGGTACATAGGAAGGGGGATGTGAAGGAACCAAGATGTGAAGCGTGCTAAGGGTGGAGTAGTGTTAGGATGGGTGACCAACCGGAAAGTGTTAAGATTTGAATTTGACAAAACCTAAGTGTGATTGAGTGGCTTCGGGTGAGAGATTAACCAGTCCAAATATTCATAGATTTAAAAAAATTAAAAAAAATTAAAAATATATTTTTTTTGAAAAAAAATAGAAAAGACCTTCGGTCCCGATTCATGCCACGAACCGGGACCAAAGGTCCTACTGCAAGCGCACGCGACGGCGTGCCACGTGGAGACCCATTGGTCCCAGTTCATGCCAGAACTGGGACCAGCATTAGTCCCGAGTGATTGGTCTCGGTTCAAAATCCGGGACCAATGGCCCTTATGGACCGGGACCAAAGGGGGGTTTTTCTACTAGTGACAGGCTCAAACCATCTCATGTCATCTAACAGTACAGCTAATGTTCAGTTAAATTTTACTTTATATTTAATCAAAAATTAGCGTTGTATTGAAAACATATACTCCTACAATTTTTCAGTTCAAATATGCAACATATAGTTTGTGGTAGTACAAAGTTTGCAGTGAGTTCCGTATTTTCATGTGGCACCAAAAACTGATATTGTCCAAGGATTGATGCAAGGTAGCTAGATACCTTTCCTCGCATTTCCTGTTCTTACAAGGTTGCTACATATATATTTCTGCTCACGAGGAAGAGCCCTAGAGCATCGCCTTTGTCCATGTCCTCTTGTCAATGAAATTACAAACTATATCATCTGAGAAAGTCACTTAGAAGTTTTGTGTTCTCATTTTCAGAATTGTTGGTTGGAGCAAAGATTTCCTACATCACTCTGTCCCAATTTTATGCTCAGTTTGTTCGATGCTTGGATCCAAATGCCTTATTGGGATCCAGATCTGATAGAGAACGTTATTTTCTTCCTTTAAGTCTTAGTGTCTCCTTACTTTTTACAAACTTAGGAAAGTGACATTAATATACATTGCTCGTGTGTGATATGATTAAGTTCATAGAACAATGAACAATTCAACTGTTACATGTTAGTCACAATTTTTTTGTTAAATAGCTCGCACCGGCTATGAAATACCGTCTAATTATTTCTTCTTCATTCTCAACAAGGCAAGCAATAGGTACATTGAAGCCTGTTGAATTTTCATCTACCTTCTCTAGGCTAACTAATTGTGATGTTCAACGGTATTGTGCACCATTTTCATAGATCAGTCTGCATAAACTCGGTAAAGAAAAAGCAACAATGAGGTCCATACAAATGGTACAAAGAAGTAGCAAATGTTTCTATCAACTCCTAACAATCTAATATCCTAATGGACGGGTGCGGCAACACGCGCCAATATGATCTAGTAATTCTTTGTTTCCACTTCCGGTCTCCTAATTTCCGTTTCTCTTCCATATTTAGGACTTATTCACGATTTTTCTCAAAACGTGCAAAAGCTCTTCGTAATTGTGAGTCTTAATTCGTCAGTGATTAGTGTACTCCCCTCGGTCAGTTTGGAAATAAGGAATTCAATTTATCTAGATTACGCATGTATCTATGCACTAAAATAAGTCTAGATACATGCGAATTTAGATAAAATCTAAGTCACTTATTTTCGACGAAGAGAGTAGGTTTTTTTTGCGACTGGGCGATTAATATAGTTGACGCTTCATCATATCCATGTTTTAGTGTTTTTTAGCAGAGTAAGAGCAAATCTAACCGATTCCCTTTAATTTAGAGGACTTTTGGCCGGAGAAAACGGTGGACTTAGTCCTCTAAACGGTGGCCACCAGATTCGTTCCCCAATAATTTAGAGGACTAAAATTTTTTAGCATTATTTTCGAAAGATCTCAAACATACGAAATTCAAACATGCAGAAATAATATCCAAAAAAATCACATCGATCAAGTTTGATCCAAAAGAACAACATGGCATGTTAATGTTGTTGAGGCCACCACCATTTTGGCCACCACCAGCTCGGCCACCGCCATCTTGGCCATCTCAAACACCATCTCGGCCACCACCGGCGCCACCACCACCAACACTCTCTCGGGCCAAGATCTTCTCACGGGTGATCTCCCAATACGCCCTCGATTTTTCATCCAAGGTGGTTAGATCCATGAACATCACCGAAGTGGCCAATTTCTCCGCCTCAAGTGCAAGTCTTTGCCTTCGTACGAATCTCCATCACCGAAGTGGAGGTCGTGGATCCCAAAATGCTGAGAACTATCCAAGTGCGACAAGAAATCGGCCACCCCAAGCTCGGTAGGAGTCGGCTGAGGCGCGGTCATTTCGTCGATCACCTCGCGAGCGGCCACCCTCGCAGAGGAAGACGGCGTGGGAGATGATGACGACGGCGACGGCTTTGCCTTGCATGTAGAAGTCGACCACATCGCCGCCGCGGCCTTCCTCATCTTCTTCTCCTCCGCCGCCTATGACAGCGCTTGCATCGCCGTTGGCTTCCGGGGACGCGGGCCACTCAGCACCGGCGCGAGGGGTGGCTTGTCCGCCGTTGACGCCTTCCCGGTGGCCTTGGTAGCCGTTCCCGCCATCCGCACCACGGAGGTGTTGCCCAACCGCTTCATCAGCATCGGATGCGTCACCGAGGTCGAATCCAGCGCGGTTTCACTAACGGAAAGCTCCGGCGGGCATGCGGGACGATAGAACTCTGGTGCCATTTTGGCCGGGGGAGGGGAGAACTATGGCGCCAGCGACGATTGGCGGCAGAATTGGGTGGGAGGTCGGCTTCTCGGCGGGAAGGAGAGTTTTAGTCACCGAGGTTGGCGTCGAGGAAATATGAGAGTCGCGGGGAGTTTTGGGGGGCTGGAACAAAAGTTTTCTCCGCTAATGGCCAAAAGAGGATCGGTTCGGTGCGTCCCTGGCCATTAGCGGTCGAAATAAAGTCATCTAACCAATTAAAGGGGATCGGTTAGAGTTGCTCTAAGACTCCAATCTTGGTTTTTTAGGTACGAAGCTATAGAGGACAATGCTCGGCCACGGCGTAGGAATACACGGATCGGGGTTTTTTCGACATACCGGTGAAGTTGATGGAAATATGAGATTTGGTGGGAGAGCAAAACCGTTCCAGAAAAAAGTTAGACCAAGGAAACGCTCATGCTTTTATTATTAGGTATACAGACTAGCATGTATGGCCGCGGGGGTGTCTTTCGACGATGATCACCACCCTAATTCAATTTCTAACTGACATCGATCCTCTCCAAACCTTTCGGCCTAACAGTAGCCTGCTTGATTTGCACCTTTAAATTTTTGTACCACATGCAATTTTAAAATGTGCAGATTAATACAATGGTCGACACACACGTAGCAAAAGCCTCATAATGTAGATGAGGTGACCTGCAAAACATGCATGTAACCTGTGTCGTGACGTCGAGGCCAACATAATAAATCAAATCAATTTTCAAAAGGGAATGCCTAGATCTCAGCCACTTGAAAACTTGTTATGTCTAAGTCGCTGACATTATCCTACTATTTATGTTAATTCTCAGTTGCAACCCATCGAGATTGGCATCGAGCAAATATGAGAACCGCGGGAGAGTTTTTGAGGGCCAGACTAAAAGTTTTCTCTGCTAACGGCCAAAAAGGGATCGATTCGGTGCGTCCCCGGCCGATAGCAGCCGGAAGAAAGTCCTCTAACCAATTAAAGGGGATCGGTTAGAGTTGCTCTAATATATAGTGCTTGTATTCCTGCATGTTATGGCAGGATACTTTACTCAACTGGATAAAAATTTGAAGTATTAAGAAACAACATATCAGTGTTTCAACATCAACTCAACATGCACATTTTTTCAAGGCAGTATTGATGCATTATTACGTAGGCGGTTCAGTGTTTGTTGTTTTTTTTCAGGAGCGAATGGCGGAGGTTATACTTCTTGCTGTGTCAAAGATTGAGGTATTCGTTTTAGATCAAGCAGTCGCAGCTGCCATAAAGAACCTGTCAAGGAAGGTGGCTTCTCTAAGGGAATTGCCAGCAAAGATAGAACGAATTGATAATGAGCTAAAGATGATGAATTGTGTAATCCGAGATATTGGCACAACACATCTCGCCAACAATGACGTCGTCAAGGGTTGGATTGAAATTGTGAGGAAGCTGGCCTACCATGTTGAGGATGTAATTGACAAGTGCTTGTACCAGGCTCGCAAGATCAATCAAGAATTCTTCCTATTGTATGCCTTCAGACGTTCACGCCACATAAAGGTTTTCAGTAAGATTGTCGATGATGTAGCAGAGATAGAGGAGGAGATCAAGCATCTCAAAGAAATGCGTGAATACACAAGTGATACATCCGGAGATAGAAGGCAATCTGGAGGCTGCTTTCCAGAGCTGAATCTGATTAGTGATGATGATCTTGTGGGAATTGATGAAAACAGGAGCAAGTTGACTGAATGGTTGGCCAACGATGAGAAAGAAACCACGGTGATAACAGTTTCTGGAATCGGTGGCTTGGGGAAAACAACCCTTGTGAACAATGTGTATCATCGGGAGAAAGCCAACTTCCCTGGTGCCCATGCTTGGATTGTGGTGTCACAGGAATATGATGTAGTTGATTTGCTAGAGAAACTTCTCACCATGATACGACACAGACCGCAGTCACCGCCGGCTGTTAGCATGGGCGCCACACCTGATGTCTTTGAGTTAACAGATGCCATACGGAAGATACTGCAAGATAGGAAATGCTTGATCGTGCTTGATGATGTGTGGGATATGGAGGCATATACTCGTATGCATTCTGCATTCCAGGGTCTCCAAGGGAGCCGTGTTATTATCACAACACGGAAGGAAGATGTTGCGGCTCTTGCTCCCCGTAGACGTCGCCTTCTACTCCAAGCATTGAGTAGTGTCGAGTCATTCGAGCTCTTCTGCTCAAGAGCTTTCCACAACAACAACAACAACAACTCTGGCCGAAAGTGCCCCCTAGAGCTTGAGACGGTGGCTACTGCTATTGTTGAGAGGTGCTTTGGTCTGCCACTGGCAATTGTATGTGCTGGAAGCCTATTGTCTTCCAAGCAACAAACAGAGTACACCTGGAACATCATGTACAGTAATCTCCAGACCGCGCTGCGGGAGAATAACCGTTTCAAAGCTATACTTAGCCTAAGCTACCATGACTTGCCGGGTGATCTCAGGAACTGCTTCCTGTACTGCACCTTGTTCCCTCAAGGCCATCCAATGCCACGGGAGAGCCTTGTGCGGCTGTGGGTTGCTGAAGGATTAGCGAAGAAGAAAGATAGGAGTACTCCAGAGGAAGTGGCGGAGTGGAATCTAATGGAACTCATCTGCCGGAATCTGCTGCAAGTTGTGGAGAGGGATGAGCATGAGTTCTTGAGGGTTAGTACCTGTATAATGCATGGCATTGTCCGAGACCTGGCTCTGGATATTGCGAAACAGGAGAGGTTTGGCTCCACCAATGACCAGGACGTAATGTTGATCATGGACAGTGAAGTTCGTCGGTTCTCGACATGTGGTTGGAGTGACAGCAGTAAGACAGCTCCAGTAGGAGTCGAATTTCCACAACTCCGCACCTTCGTGTCGATTGCATTACGCTCCTCTAGCACCATGCTTTCCTCAGTTTTCTCTGGATCCAGCTACCTTACTGTTCTCGAGCTCCAAGACTCTGCAATTAACCAAGTACCAGCATCCATCGGGAATCTGTTCAATCTCCGCTACATTGGCTTAAGGCGCACCCAGGTTCAGTCACTGCCAGACACTATTGATAAACTGTTAAACCTCGAGACACTCGACCTCAAGCATACAAGAATAGGAAAGCTACCACCAGTAATTGTGAAGCTCGAGAAGCTACGGCACCTTCTCGCTGACAGGTATGCAAATGAGAAGCAGATGGAGTTCCGATACTGTGTCGGAGTGGAAGCGCCTAAGATGATTTCCAACTTTGAAGAGCTGCAAACTCTCGAGACCGTCCATGCCAGCAAAGAATTGGCCGTACAGCTGAAGAAAATGAGTAAGCTGCAGGCTGTTTGTATTGATAGCATCAATGCATCTAACAGTGAAGAGCTCTTCGATGCCCTCTCAGATATGCCCCTACTTTCAAGCTTACTTCTGTCCGCAAGTGATGAGAAGGAGACACTTTCTTTCCAAGCACTCAAGCCAATTTCCAACAGGCTCCACAGGCTAATTGTCAGAGGCGGCTGGGCCAGTGATACATTCAAGTGCCCAATATTTCAGGGCCATGGGAGGAATCTCAAGTATCTGGCTCTAAGCTGGTGCATTTTTGGGACGGAAGAAGACCCCCTGCAGCTGCTGGCATCTCATCTGCCGAATCTCACTTATCTCAGTCTTAACCGTGTGAGCAGTGAAGGCATATTGGTTCTTCCTGCAGGGTGCTTTCCGAAGCTAACGACCCTCGTCTTAAAGCGCATGCCTAATGTCAAGCAGTTGGTGATTGAAGAGGGTGCCCTTCCGTGCATTGATGGGCTCTACATCATGACACTCTTGGGGCTGAATGCTGTCCCTCGTGGCCTTGAATCCCTTGGATCCTTGACCAAGTTGTGGATGCTCGATGTGCACACGGAGTTCAAGACCGACTGGATTCGGAGCCAGATGCACAAAAATATGAGGCATGTTACAGAGCTGCGGGTTTAGCCAAGGGCGGCAGTCTACCTCCATCGGTAATAAGAAGCCGCACTAATGTTTATTTATGGGTTCTGTTTCAATACACCCGTCTAGTTTTTTTTTTTTTGAGAGATACACCCGTCTAGTTATGTCAACTGCGGAGACTAAAAGATAGTATACCTCTTCGTATTAGAGGGCATGATGGTCTATTTAATAATTTTCTGAATGAAACCAATCCGTACTAAACTGTATTGTATAAATAGACTATTTGGATTCGTACATGTCCGTTACCAGTATGATCGTATTGTGCCCGTCAGCTTCCTAGTCCGAACCTTTCATGCACGAGGCAGCCATGAGCGAAGTTTGGCGATATTGCTCTCTGGTGTGCCACCGCCAGTGAATAGTATTGAATCTTAATCTTCGTTAGAGATAACTTAAACATGTACTGGTTGCAATTAGATCACCTAAAACATCATTAGGCAGTGGATTAGGCGATGCAACTTACAAGTAGATGAATAATTCCCTTGTGTGCCTGCTAGATAGGGGCAGAGAGAGAGGCAGTAGTGCAGGAACACCGCCGACCCTCCTGGTGGCCGGCGGTGGTAGTCGTTCTTCGCCTCCTTTAGCACCGCTCTTTTAGGATTGGTATAGTTGGATGAATTGATTTCTGAACTCGTTTTCAGATAACAACCTATATGTGGTGCTAGGGAAACGTGATCCACCTCCGATCGTAATGCATACGTGAGAGGTGTGGTGGGCCACACCCTATTTTCTCATGGTTTGTTAGCTGAGAAAAAAACCCAACAAATAGACCTCGAAATAAGACGTGACATGCTGCGTGGCAGAGGTGATTATCACCATCAGCAGTACACTGAAAAGTTGCCGCACACCATAACTCTATGGTGAAGAACAACAGACTTTGCCACGTCGGATGACGTTAAGTTTGCATCAGTATTAATTCCATCAGTGTCATTTTGGAACTTTTCCACGATAGAGATCCATCATGCGAGGGTGACGATTTAACATGACGTGGAAACTTTAATATCCACACGCCTCACAAACACAATGTCTGAATAATCTACAAAATCGAGGTTACCAAACCTTCTATTGGTGAGCATGTTAACTTTATTGTCTTGCATGTACCGCAACACCTTTTGGCGGCTTTTCTAGCGATACATTTTTTGGACTTATTGTAAATTTACCAATTATCCCGATCATGAATAGGGTGTCTTCATACTTGTACACATGTTGCTTCTAACAGCTGAAGTATAAGGAACTGCCATTATCTGATCAGTTTAAAATGGTTCCTTGGATATTGAAATGTCCACCTTTATTGTCCTTAACTTTAGTAGCACGGGTGATAAAGTACTAGTGCATAATATCCTTCTTTTGTATTCTATCAACGTATGTCATCATAATAAAACTTGTACTCCTTTTGGACATAATCTTGGCGAACCTCAATACAAGCAAAGTATGAGGCATTACCAAGAAGCTATACAAGTATACATCATAATTACAAGATGGAAACCTCTTGGCTAGCCAACGAGATTCAATCTACACAGAGTAGTGGAGCTTACTCCCCCTCATCTTATGGTATTATTGTTCCAGCGCTTGTCTTAGTTCATACTCGTGTTTCTTTAAATAACAAGCCACATCTTAACTTTTCCTTCATGACGCAACCTTTCGTCTGAGTCACGGAAAGTATTCTTAACTAAGTCAACATATGAACATGTCATGACGATAACACAAGCGCCATGAAACAAACTTTTGTCTATAATTTGTTGTTTGAACCGTTCGAGATTTCCTTACAGTGACGTTTGGTTTTGTAGAGCTATATATACAGTCTACCATTAGTTAACTCATTTAGAAAACTCTATTAAGTTTCAAACATTTCAAAATCTTCACTTATCTGGCAACTAATAAGCCAATAAGATGAACATTCGCACACATTATTTATCATAGGGAAATTGTGGAAGCTTAACATCAAGTGTTGCATATTGTATTGCATAACTTTCAACCTTCCTGATGCATATGAACATATATCTAATCGAGTTATCCTTCAGATTTATGTTCATACACTCCAGGTTTCCAGTGATCACATTATTTTGGAGAATATACCTTAAAAACACTTCATTTCATATCTAAGCTACCACACCATATGGCAGAAGGTGGAAAGAACTCAAAGAAATATGGCACATGATTATAAATGATGTTGGTCAGATATACGATCATATGCCACATGATACTGGAAAAATCGTCACTTCAATGAAGCGTGGCACATGATTATAACAACGTTGGTCAGGAATACAATCATTAGCTGCATGCCAGATCATAAATAACATTAGACCGACGAACTTGCCAATTTAGCTTTTGCGTGTGTGCTTCTTCATAATATTCTTAAGGGAGTAAGTACACATTAACTTGATAAAAGAAGTTGTAACATTTGTGCAATTTGCATTCACTCTCCAAACAAGACTTCTGGTTGGTTCCATCCTATTTGAAGAATCAATTACATTCATAATTTTAAGAAAATGAGCATGCTATCCCATATTCAATGAGACGTTACATTCATTCCCCCCTCGAAAATGTGGTAAATTTGACCACAATTTCGACGAGGTCTTATTATTCAGCTTTCTTACATCATAATTGTGCCATATCACACATAATCATTATAAATATTGAGTATATGAATATTATCACTAGATAGAGAGACTAACATCACAATTTCATTAAAAAATGTTAATTTAAAGAAATTGGAGTGGACGAGAATTAACTGTTTTACTCTAAAGCTGATATGAGTTTGGCTAGGTGCGATTTAGCCCCCTTAAATCAGAAATTTTACTCCTCTAACCAGTTTTGAGGGATCGGCTAGAGATGCTCTAAATGCTCAGGTTCTAGAGCATGACCTGTTAATTCTTCTTGATTTGGCAAGGTTTCTTATCAATTGTAATAAACCACAGTAATTTTTTGTTTGTATGCATCGTGATGGTGAGTTCGAGGATGATAAAATCTTCTAGAAAGGACAATTGTCTAGTTTTCTATCCCAAAATGGACACCATCCATGACGCATGCATAGTACTCTCTTCATCCCGTAATATGGTATGCATGATTTTACGTGCAAGTCAAACTTTGCAAAGTTTGATCAAGAATATACTAAATAATATGAATGTGTATGATACGAGATGGTTATAATAGAAAAATATATTTAAGCCAATTCTAATAATATTAATTTGGCATTTTATAGGTTCATATTTGTATCAAACTACTTGGTCAAACATTATAAAAATTTACTTTTCTAACTCTTATATGCAATATAAATTGGGACAGAGGGAATGCTTTCCTAGGGAAGAAATAGAAGACAGGCCCATGAATAACTAACAACACACTTTGTGAAAGCAACATACAGTACTCCCTCCGATCCATATTAGTTGACTTTGTTTTATCTAGATTTGGATGTATCTAGTACTAAAAACATGTCTAGATACATCCGTATCTAGAGAAATTCGAGTGAACTAATATGGATGGGAGGGAGTAGGTTTTTTGTGGTATAACGCTGCAAAGTCAAATAAAAACGAGATCAAAATGAACCATGGATTTTTGGTTGCCGAATCTAGGATAGTATCCAATGCATGTAACTATGTAAGAGTACACTGTACTATCACTTAGATTCATGCAACCGAGCCGCGAGACCCGTGAACAATCTCTCGTCTTCGGAGAGATTAGATTCCCTCTTGCCCCTAGTGCCCTTAACTGTGGACACACATGTAAAATTCATAATGAAACTGGCTGCCAAATTTTGTGAAGTGTCCAGTGCACGTGGTAGAACATTGTGCTGCAGATCATGCAACAGAATTAACCATGAGACCTCAGAGACGATCTCTCTACTTCGAGAACGATTATATTAGATCTCCTGTCAGGCTGTCATCCCCATCGATTGTAACCTGGACGTGCTATCTTGTTGTCCCTGACCGTAGTCCCTTGACACATCCACATGTAACATCAATCAAATTCTTACAGTAAGAAAATTCTCGGGCAACCCCAGGGGCAAGTGTTTGTTCATGCACCTGCAGTGGATCGATCTGAACACTCCGAGGTAGTAATATATGTATCCAAGGGAGTGATGCATGCTGCTGTTTCGCCAACAAGTCGCAGCCGCCGTGTCCGCCGGCAGCTGCATGGAGTCAGAGGCGCAGTTAACGGTACGCCAAATGGCAGATGACACGAGATCCATGGCGCTTCTGTCGGCTTGCCACGCGCGGTGGTAGCTCAAGTTCTCTGCATCTGGGCGCCGCATGTATTTTGAGTATTACCAGCCGTAGCAATCTTCAGGTTGCTCTTCTAGAGTACTTTTTTTTTTTCCGGGGATTCATGGCAGAGCCGATGGCTTGTTCAACTGCACGTTCTGGCGAGCTTCTGCGGAGCACGAGAGGAACACGCGGTCTTGCCATCGGTAAACGGGAAGGGGAAATGCTTTCAGCAGGCTACATCAATCGCAATGATCTCGGCTGCAGCTTATCATTACCTTGTCTGAAGCTTGACAGACTAGTGGAGAGTGTTGGTACCGAAGCATTGGTCCATTCCACACTCACCAGCTCACCACACGCTGCATTGTGAAAAAATCTGCAGCCGCAATCGCAACCGGCCGGTGTCACCCGCACGAAGTAAGTGTCTTCGAGACGAATCGAACACTTATCAATTCTTCCAACTCATGGTCACCTTCCTCTACCTCCTCACTGTACATGCCAAAACCTTTTGAGTATTCTCTGCATCTGGGCGCCGCATGTATTTTGAGTATTACCAGCCGCAGCAATCTTCAGGTTGCTCTTCTTCGAATCAGGCTTTCGTCCCGCTATATTAATATAGCAACCACACGATACACCGATATTGTTGTTGGGACCACAACACAAGCACACCCAAACGAAAACAAAGAGAAACAAAAAAAAAACAATGCCAACAACGGTAGATCGACTAAACGAAGATGACCCGCAACCGCTGCGCCCTCCGAATTTGTCCCACCACAGGCCTAGTGCTCCGAGTCGCCGCGTACCAAGCAACACCCTCAAGAGGGAATGCGACGTCAACGACGCTGTTGCCCGGACTAGTCCTAGGGTTTCTCCGGTACTTGGAGGGAGTGGGGAGGGGTACACCCGACGCCCTTCAGGAAGGTACGGCGGCACCTGCAGGCGGCACCACGTCGGTGCCAGACAAGCTAGCAGGGATTTCGCCCGACCCCCAAACCACAGTCCTGATCGCTCCGTAGCACTCTCTCCAACTTGCCATCCACCAACGTGCGCCACCACAGTCACGTAGTCACCCTCGCCGTCTCCCTGCGGACACCATCACAAGGTCTGGAGGCGGAATAGGATAGTGGAGCAGTAGTCGGGGACGGCAACGCCACCGTCGAGCGGGAGGTAACTACCTCCACCGTGTTATGGAAGATGTTTCCTTCCGACCGGACGTGGCAACAAGGACACACCAGGCTCCCGTCGGGCCCGGCCGAGCCCAAATCGGGCCCGTGAAGCCCCTGTTGCCCCGCTGCAACAAGCCAACGTGCAGCCCCGCCATCCCTAGTGGCTGCCCACGATCCACCTCCAAGAAACCAAGCCGCCGCCAGGAGTGCTGCTGGCCCGCCTAGACCCAGATGGGGCCCAAATGGGCGAAATGGGCAGCCAGGCACCACCGCTTGCGCTGGCTGCAGGCTCCGCCAACGGCAGCCCCACCGCGCTGGTGTCCGCCCTGGTCCGTGCCGGGAAGCCCCACCGCCGAGCTGGACCGCTGCCGCCTGGGAATACCGCCCGGAATCGCCCCGCCCCGCGCAGAGCTCCGCCGAGAGGGGAAAGTCGAGGGGCCGTCGTCGCCGACACCGTCCGAGCCTAGCCTCACCGCCGACGATGGGAGAAGAGCAGGGGAGAGGAGGGATATGGTATGTACCTTGAGTCGTCAAGGGGACTTACGCGAGTCGCGAGAGCGAAAGGAAGGTCAAATATTTCAGAAATTCCTTCAGGTTGCTCTTCTAGAGTACTTTTCTTTTCCCGGGGGTTCATGGCAGAGTCGATGGCTTGTTCAACTTCACGTTCTGGCGAGCTTCTGCGGAGCACGAGAGGAACACGCGGTCTTGCCATCGGTAAACGGGAAGGGGAAATGCTTTCACCAGGCTACATCGATCGCAATGATCTCGGCTGCAGCTTATCATTACCTTGTCTGAAGCTTGACAGACTAGTGGAGAGTGTTGGTCTATTTGGAAGAGTCGCAATGCTATCATTTTTAACAGGGTGCGAGTTCATTCTTTTTGCAGGTTATTATCTCGACATCTCAATGGATCCAGCTTTGGGCTTTATTCCTCCCGGAGCAACACCGAGGCTCGATGGATGGTTACTGGATGCACTCGTCTGATAATGGTTGCACATGATATCTACTACCTGGCTTCGTGGCGTCATTCTAGTAGATTGAGAGATGCTTAGACTTTGTATGATTTGTGTCCTCAGACTCTCTTTTTTATCTTCAGATGGTTGGTAGTGGTATCTCGTTAATTTGTAATTTGGCACGTAAGACTTTGAATAATAAAAGGGTTGTGTGCATCCTAGGATGCAGAGGCCGGGTACGACCCTATTTCTAAATAAAAAAAGGAAGTATTGATCCATTCCACACTCACCAACTCACCACACGCTGCATTGTGAAAAAATCTGCAGCCGCAATCGCAACCGGTCGGTGTCACCCGCACTAAGTAAGTGTCTTCGATTTCGGTGTAGTTGGCCGCTTGTTTCTTCAGCGAAGTTTGAGACGAATCGAACACCTATCAATTCTTCCAACTCATGGTCACCTTCCTCTACCTCCTCACTGTACATGCCAAAACAAATCGAGTTGCGTCTCGGTAATGTTTCGACTTTCGACGGGGAGAACTGACATGAAACAGAGGGGCCGAGGGCGTCGATGTTGTGGCCGGAATGCCGGATGCGTACGGTGCGAGGGAAATGTTGAGACAGAGGGAGAATACCGCGCGGGCGTTTGGTGGAGTGCGTGGCGTGGCCGGCCTGCAGAGTTCTCCTGCCCCTCCATGTGACTGCAGCTTAGGATAGGACCATGCGGTTTGTCAATCCTACTCGCGGACGCCGTGACAGCATAACTAATCACCACGGCATTCTGCACCGGTGGATTTGTTTTTTTTTTAAACAAGGCAAAAGATTTGCCATTTTCATTAATAGAGCAGAAGTACAGAGACAACCAGTTTATTAACAGGAGAGCCGGCCGAGAACCAACACAAGAACCCTCGATGACCATCATGGAGCACGACCGTCGCGAGGGGCACACTCAGTCACTCTGGCTATCCAAAGAAGCTACACAAACGCGAAACTCAAGTCAGCCGATGCCAAACAGATGGCTCCTCGAGAAGAGGCCGACAGCTCCGATTCTGAAGACTCGCGCCGAGAGGAGATGCACAAGACTCGCGCCGAGGGTTGCGAAGGTCGAAGAAATCCACGACGGCCCCCAGGGAGGACAACGACATCCACGGACGTCGCGCCGTCAAGCTTTTGCCTGGAGCAAACCACCTCCACACCCCCACACGGCCAGACGGAGACCGCAGCGACGACGGCTCGCACCCCACTGCCCCCATACACCTCCTACGCAGCAGCAGTGCCACCGTCGCACATGAGCCGCCACATCCACCACCATCAGATCGCAGAGCCTCGCAGGCACCGCCGCCACCCCCCGCACCACGCGGAGGTGAGGAGCAGAGTTGCCTCCTGCCACCGACCAAGCACACCGTCCACTGAGCACCACGAGCGTCACAAATCGCCATAGAGAGGGGGCGCCAACCACCGCCGGCATGGGGCTCTGGACCGGGACCGACCGCTGCAGGACTTGGGCCCCCAGATCCATCTGTTGTGCCGCCCTCACGGCCACAGCGTCCGCCGCCGTCGCCGAGGAAGCCCGGGGCCGCCGCCCCGGCGTCCAGACTCCGCTGGAAGTGCCGCATGTCCAGGGCCGCCACGCCACGCCGGCCGGATGTCCGTCCGTGCCATAAGGAGGCATACAAAGCTTGTAAAATGCGCAATATCTCAAAATTGTTCATTAAAAAATGAACATCTAAAAATTTGAGATGGATAAACATATACAGACAGATACGTCTTCCAGAATACTTTTGTACGCTATATATGCACAAGAGCTATCTTGTAAGTTATCTAAAATATACGTTTCAAACCGGTTTTCCCCACGCGCCGCCAGGGAGGAAAAAAGAGATCTTGCCCTAGGGTACTCGCCTTCCAACGCCGGCCTCCGGCGGCTCCCCCCTCCGGCGACCTAGGTCGTCGGTGGTGAGGGGGGTCGCCGGATCCACGCGTGTGGATAGTCTTAGTCTAAAGTAGATTCGTTTTTAGGTTGTTCATCGTCTTGGCTTTGAGGATGAAGATGACGGCGCTGAATAAATTTTCTTCAGATCCTTCCCCAATGGATTTGGAGATCAGTCTATCCAAGCAAGGATGGTGTGACGGTGACGCCATCCTCGTGGTGGATTTGTGTCCTCAGCTTGCCGTCAGGGCGGCGTTTGCTCAGCGCCCGGCGGAACTCGGGAGGTAGTAGTCGAGGCGGATGCATTGTGATCTGCATCGACGGCATCTGGAAGATGGTGGATTGTGTGCTGGGTCCGTGGTTCGTGGATGGCAGGTGTGGCTTCCTTTTTCGACGTCTTAGTCATGCGAAGGGGCTAGATCTGGAGCTCGATGGCGTGTCCGGGGTGTTGCCCCGGTCTGATTCGTTCAACAACAATGGTTTCACCTTGGGTGAGCCACCTTGGAGGTCCGCAAAGCTGCATGTCAGCGATGGAGCCGCATTGAGCTCAGGTGAGGAGGTGATCCATCATTCTTTCCTTTGGTGGCAGCTATGGTGGTGCCAGAGGCAGGTGATGGGCGTCGGTGTCATGCTCAGAGGTTTCTTTGGTTTAGATTATTTTCTTTCTTGACCGGTGGTCCTTTGCGCAAAAGCTTGCGTTTGCTGTCTTTTCAGTTTTGTCAGGTCGATTTTTACGTGGCTTGTATTATAATCTTTATGATATATAAATGAGACACGTATTACCATGCAAAAAAAAGTTATCTAAAATATACTGAAGTATAGTTGAGCGCCATCTAAATACTCCATAGTATAAGAAGAAGAATTTCTTCCGTTCAGTAATAAATTATCTCCTTTTGTTTTGCTATATTCTTAGATCTAAATGGAACTGAACTTAATATTTTTTAAAGGGAAATGTCTAACATGAAATTTGAACGAAATACTCCAATTAGAAATAATTATATAATGCTATAAATTTTCCAAGCATATTTGCAATGATACATTTTAGGATTGTATGATGGAATATTGTACCATAATATTGTGCAACACTTAGAAAGATAAACTTTGCTAAGAGTAAAGAAAAGATTACACAAAAAACAAACAAGTAAAAACATTTAGTATAAAACTTTGAGTAGTCTTGGTCTTCAAGCACCTCGAGGTTATAAATCCATTTAACTTACTTTTGTGCAATTCACCATCCCATTGCCACCACCGTTAAAATCATTGTCCACCATGCGTGACATCTTTGGCTTCGGCAATAATGACACAACTAATGGTTCAACTATGATTTACATGTTTATATGGTAACAATAGTTGGACTATTTGGTTTCACCTTTCATAATTATTTTATTTTCATCTCAATAACAATTTCGTCAAAGATACTTCACCATTTTTGCTATGATCTACTTGTGATTATTTAAACATCCAAATATAATAGAAATTGGGAATACAAAAAATTCATTTGCATTGCATCATGCCATCATGCAAAAAAAACCTATATCAAAATCTTGGTCAAAATCCTATTTCAAAACCCTATGTTCACCTATTAAGGTTTTTTAATGGAAAAGATATTTTGTATTTGGTTGGACTGGCATAAAGTTACCTAGTTATCCTAAAAGTATTGTTATAATATTCGGAATTATGCCATTCAAATTTAACTACTCATTTTTCTCCAAAGTTAGCCATATGGCATTTTTTTGTTTTTTATCAAAAATAGTTTTTATAAAGTTTAATACTTGTATTTTGTTTTTACAAAAACTTACGGAGTTGTTTGAACCAAATTGGAGCTATAAAACTAAAACTAGAAAAGAAATATAAAACAGAAAAGGAAAGAGAAAAAAACTACCCAACGGGCCATCCCATGTAAGCCTAACCCTGTCTACTACCCACACTCAGTGCTCAAGCGATACACAACAGCCCACTTTTGGCCCAAGAAGCTGCATGTAGTCACCCGAGCGGATAGAGCCCCCTTCTCCTCATTTTCCCCCTCCCAACCACTGACGTGTAGGTCCCACTCGACATCCCTAACCCCAGCGGAGACTATCTGCCTCACGAGTTCATTTCGATCCTGAATTGAATCCAGCAAACTCTCGAGATTCTGTTTGATTTTGCACAAAATGCACCTCTATAATTTTTTTTCCTCGACGGGGCGGGGACTCACGATTGGGCGAGATCTTGGCCAGGCACCACCGAATGACTTCCTGGACGGCGCGCGCTTCCATGCCTGCTTCGTGGCGTGGTGGTCGTCGTCTGTTGTGGGGCTGGTGACTCCATGACCAGACGGAGCGACCGAGTGATGCTTAAGCTCGTCGGTCGCTGGAGCTCAGTGCAAAGCTTTGGGCGATAGTCGTAGAGCGGCGCAACCTTCCTGGCCACAAAACTCACGGTCTACATGTTACCAATGTCGCGCTTACGGGAAACCCGGTGCTGCGACCGTAAGCTATTGGCTCTAGTCGGCAGCTCCGAGGCATAGAACTTGATCGGTGAGGCAGAGCTGCTCCATTGCATGGAGATGTTGAAGTCGAGCCTTGTGCGCTCTTAGCCGCCATCGGAGTCGTAGAATGAGAGGCTGCCGAAGCTGGAGGAGGAGGGACGGAAGGATGAGGAGGAGAAGTCAAGCTCGAAAAATTCCCCCTTTTTGTCCGGGTGCTAGGTAACCGGGGAGGCCATGATTGTCAATGTGGCGCGCCGTGCCACCAAAATCCGGAAGATCTGCATTTGAGGCGAGGCTGGGCGAGCACCATGCGAGAATGTCAGGCCCTATTCTATCAATACCAATAGAAACAAGGTGAAATATACTAACATATTATATAGATAAATAAATTAACAATTATAATATCAAATCAATACTGGAAGATCTTCATTTGAGCCATTATGTAGATAAATATATTAATAATTATAATATCAAATCAATATTAATAGAGACAAGGTGAAATATACTATCTTATTGTACATATACATATTTTTTGAACTGGGCTTATTATATATATTTGATATTGTAAATTTTAATATTTTATTATTATACTTGGTGAAATGTTATGAAGTTTTGACTTTTACTTTTCTAATAACGATGCGGGGTAATATGAAACGTAGTAAAAAAAAGGCTGTTTTCTTGTCACAGTGCTGTAATAAAGGGTAAAAAGGTATTCATAAAAAACCAAGTAAACCTGCCTTTTTCGTCCTTCAATTCGCTCTTTGGATGGAGCAGAAACGCAAACGAAATTGGCTGCTGAATTTTGTGAAGTATCCAGCGCACACGCTAGTACTCCTGCAGGTCACGCAAAGAAGCGTGAGAACTCAGATAAGGATCTCTCGGCTTCGGGGAAGATTAGATCTCCTGTCACCAGCATCGATCGAGATCGAGGGTTCCTGGACGTGCTAGTGCTAGGTTGTTGTTCCTGATCCTGACCGTAGTGAGCCCCTTGACACATGCAACGCGCTAGTACATTCTACTCGTGTGCTAGCTTGTTGGTGCATGCATGCTGATTGGTCGGAGCCTTGCTCTTGTTTCGCCAACAAGTTGCATGGAATCAGAGGCGCGCAACGGTAGGCCAAACGGCAGATGACTCGAGATCCATGGCGCTTTGGTCGGCTTGCCACCGCGCGTGCTGATTGCAGCTGATACTCTGCATCTGGGCACCCGCAGTACTCTTCAGGTTGCTCTTCCACTTTTTTTTTTGTTACTACTGAGGTCTGAGAGGCCCATGGCTCGGTGCGGTAACGGTAGATCGTCATCACCAGTTCACCACATACTGCATCGGTAAGGCCCTTGTTACTTTTCTCGTATTTGCTAGTGTATTTGCTGGGATTGGAGAGGACAAAATCTCCGTAGGCTGTTTACCACGCCGGGTTTGGTCGGAATAATCTCGAAATATCGCACAAATACTTCGTCTTTTGTCTAAGGTAGTATTTTTTAAAAAGAGTATTGTAGGATATTGTAGAGTATTGGATGAACACCAAATCCCCACATATCTAAAAACTCTAGTGGATAAAAATAGGAGAGAAGTAACTAGGCCTAAATGGGCAGGGAGATAAGAGGCAACGCCGCAATGATCGTTCTCAGGTGCACCTGCTCGATCAGCCTGACAGACTACAGGAGCGTGCACTGTAAAATCTGAAGCCGCAATGACACCCGGCCGTCCGAGAACCTCCTCCACTGACGGGACTCCGGCACAGGCTGAATCACGCCATGGCTTATTATGCGAGTCAATATTATTTAAGTTCGACTAAGTTTATATTCTCATAAACAAACCTTCCAACTAACCAACATTCTCTAACCGAGTACGTACGTGAAACACACATAAACAAACACCAACTGAACCGCCGCAGTCTGTTGGCAAAGTGATGGTTTGGTTGCGCTAGTTTAGAATTCTTCCTCTGTTTCTTCTTTACTCAATCAAGATCAGACTGAAGCTTCCAGGCTCCACCTCTGAAATAAAGGCTGAAGGGGATGGTAGCCAATGCATCGGCGTCGACGAGCCTATGCAGCAGCTTCACATTTCCCCGGCGGCTCACTCCTGGACCGCACGCACCAGCGGCGAGGCGCACTCGGACCGGGAATGCATGCCTCGGTCAAGCGTGCCCTTGCAGTGCGCGATGGCGCCGGCGATGCCGTCCTGCTTCTCGAGAACAGAGTCGTCGTCGTGACGCGCCGAAAACGTGCTGGGCGGCGCCGAGGACGCCGACCAGCACTTGCGCAGGCGACGGAGCCTTCTCGCACCGGTGGCGCGGGGACTCGCCACCGTGCGGAGACGCCGCGAGATCTTGGCCAGGCACCTCCTGATGACGTCCCGGGACGGTGCGCGCCTGCATCTCTGCTCTGTGGCGTGGTGCTCGTCCTGTTCCGTCTCACGGGGCAGCGAGTCCATGAAACTCGAGCCCCCGCTGTTGGAGCTGCGACGGCCGATAGAGCTCGAGGCAAAGCTGTGGCGCCCTCCGCTGTAGAGCGGCGCGGCCTTCCTGGCACCGAAACTCATGGTCCGCAGGCTTCCGATGCCGCGCTTACGGGCACCGTACTGCGGCGACTGTAAGCTGTTGGCTCTGCTCGGCGGCTCCGAGGCACAGAACTTGAGCGGCGAGTCGGAGCTGCTTCGCTGCAGGGAGATTATGAAGTCTAGCTCCGTGCACTCGTCGCCGGAGTCGGAGAGCGAGAGGCTGCCGGAGCTAGAGAAGGAGGCGCGGAAGGAGGAGAAGTCCAGGTCGAAGAAGTCCCCTTCGTTGTCCGGGCGATCGGAAACAGGCGATGAGACAGTGTTCGACGCGGCGCGGCGCGCTGCTAGGAGCCTAAGGATCAGCATTTGAGGAAAGGCCAGGCGAGCACGATGCGAGAGCGTCAGCGCTGTTCTGTGATGTGATGTGCGGCGGCGACGCGGATAGTGTTCGACGGCGACTGTCAGGGGCGGTGCCAGGCCAGGGGTGCATTGGGGTTGCTTTTAAACTGGTTTGCGGGGCGCGAAAAGATAGGACACGCAGGAAAAGAAATTGGAAAAATGTTTTGACGGGGAGCACTGACGGGAAACAGAGCGATGGTGTCGATGTGGCGGCCGGATGCGTGCGTTGCGAGGGAAATGCTGGTGAATCTAAGAGGTCGTTTGGCACCTAGGTATTCATTTCATTTAGTAAAAATGAAATGAATAGATCGATTCATTTTATTTATATTATGATTCCAAAAACACTCATATGTTTGGTTGCCACTAGAATTTGCAAATGACGAGTCTAAGATAGGAATTAGGTTTTCCCATGAGGATATTTCGATGGATTTGCCAAATAAAAAGACAGCCCAATTCCGTGTCAACCAAACAATATAGGGATGAAATTGTAAAATGAATTTCAGGATTCCAGGCCCAAATGATGGATACCAAACGACCTCTGAGAGTTATTTCCTTGTCTAGTTGGAAGAGAGAGAATATGAGAGAGAAAAAAAATGGGCTCTCATGTAAGAACCAGCTCTAGCATGGGTTTCTAGGCATTTTGAGAGAGTGAAATGTGGACCATGCAATACTAAAATAGTATATTTTTATAGCTCACTATTTTACATGCTAGCTCAAAAATTAACTATAGATAACATGACACTTCATTTATAGCCAGCAGCTGACTATACTATTATCTTTGCTCTAATGCATGTAATTATGTTTGTGAATCTAGGATAGCCACCATGAGACCGGCAAACAATCTCTCGTCTTGGGAGAGATTAGATTTCCTCTTGCCCCCTTGTGTCCTTAAGTGTGGACACATGTGTAAGATTCATAATGAAACTGGCTGCTGAATTTAGTGAAGTGTCCAGTGCACGTGGTAGTACATTGTACTGCAGATCACGCAACAGAACTAACTGTGAGACCTCCGAGAGGATCTATCGGCTTCGAGGAAGATTAGATCTCCTGTCACCACCATCGATCGTACCTGGACGTGCTTGCTTTGTTATCCTAGATTCCTAGTCCCTTGACACACTTACCATAAATCAGATTCTTAAGCTGGTTCTAGTGGGAGTATCATAGCTAGTATCATGTATGTCATGTTGGTAAAAAATCTAATGTGGCACAACAATTAATAAAGAAAGATATGATTAGAGTATCATAGGTATCATAGCACGTAAAACTATAAAATCTTTATGCAAATAAATCTTGTACATAATTTTGCATTAAGATTCTACAAATTATTAAATATAGTACTAATATAATAATACCATATGATCATGCACTATAAAGATAGTATCATATACTTGTATTATATGGATGATACTACTAGTATGATACTATCACGATAACCAGCCTAAGAAAATTCTCGGGCCCAGTCCTAGGGGCCCGGGCAAGTGTTTGTTCATGCACCTCTGGTTCTGAAACGCTAGAACTGGACGTGCGAACAACTGATGGATCTGAAAATTTCGAGGTACAATATATCTAATTATTAATCTATCAAAACTAGTATTGAGACTAGCCCAATGGGATATCATAGGTAGTATCATGTATGCCATGTTAGCAAAATTCTGACGTGACATGCTAATTAATGATGAAAGAGTTTGTTTTGGTACAGTATCATAGGTAGATACGATATTATAACACGTAGAACTAGAAAAGCTAATCCCTAATAAATCTTGTACACAATTTTGCATTGAGATGTACAAAACAATAAATATACTAAGACTTGATACTATTCCCTCTGTTTGGGATTATTAGTCCTAAGAGTTTTTTTATATTGTTTAAGATTATAAGGGTCATTCTCATTTATTAGTCTCTCTCGTCCAATGCATATTATCATTTTCCTCTCACTTCTCGCATGCATGTAAAACTATTGATGTATGCATATATTAATGAGAGAGAGTTATGTAGTGTATTGGTATTAGCAACTTGGCCCTTAGGACTAATAATCACAAACAGAGATAGTACATGATACTATGCATTGTGAAGATGGTATCATATACTAGTGTCATATACATGATACTACTATACGATACTTCCTATTGTGACTAGTCTTAGGACTAACGGAAATGCTGGACTTACTGAAAGATTGATACAGACGGAATCTACGGGCTGACATGGAGGAGGGTGGTTGGTCTGGATTTTTTTTCTTTGCTGAAATTTCGGAGCAACGTACTGATCGTGCTGCCTTTCCCGGTGCCACATAGGATGTCCATAAGATCTTTTTGTAATTTTGTCCGTAAATATAGCATTATTATAGGACTAATAATTCTAAACAAATGTAGTTTTGCCAACAAGTCGCAGCCGCCGTGTTCACCGGAAGCTGCATGGAATCAGAGGCGCAGTTAACGGTACGCCAAATGGCAGATGACTCGAAACCCGTGGCGCTTCTGTCTGCTTCATCACATCTGGACACCGCATGTATTTCGGGTATTACCAGCAGGTGGTTATTTAAATCCATCTGACCCATATTAGTTGACTCGAAATTGTCTAGATTCGAATGTATCTAGACATGTTTTAGTATTAGATACATCTGAATCTAAATAAATCCTAGTCAACTAATATGGGTCGGAGGGAGTACATTTTTCCCGATTTTTTTATAAATATGACCCTCTGCAATTCGTCATCGCCAAAAATACCCCCCTCGCGTCACAAAAGCCAAAAATGCCCTAGCGGGAGGCTGAAAAGGCGACACGTGTCACCTCCCGCCACGGGGGTGGGGGCATGTTCCTCCCGCCACAGGGGGTGGCGGGATGTTCCTTCTGCCTTTGGCGGTGGCGGAATGATGCCGTGGGGACCATCAGCGCGCGCGCGAAGTCGAACCTCCCGCCAACGCCAAGTCGAACCTCCCCGCTGGCCCGGCCGTGGGGCCCACAACATCCCGCCACCCCCTGTGGCGGGAGGAACATAAGAACATCCCACCCCCCTCCGTGGCGGGAGGTGACACGTGTCGCCTTTTCAGTCTCCCGCCAGGGTATTTTTGGCTTTTGCGGCGCGAGAGGGTATTTTTGGCGATGACGAATGTAGAGGGTCATATTTGTAAAAAAATCCATTTTTTTCCCCTGGGGTTCATGGCAGAGCCATGGCACTGTTCGGTAACGGTAGATCATCATCGTCACGTACTGCACGCTCCGACGAGCTTGTGCAGAGGAGGAATGCGGACTTGCCATCGGTAAATGGGAACGGAAATGCTTTTACCAGCCTACATCTAGTATCGCAATGATCTCGGCTGCAGCTTATCATTACCTAGTCTGAAGCTTGACTGATTAGGGGAGAGTGTTGGTACCGAAACATTGGTTCATCCAAAAACCAAGACTAGTAGTAGTACTAGTCAAATGCCAAAGGATGTACATATACATAGTAGTACAAAGCAAGCACCGCTCCTGTCAAAAAGTATATAGACATACAAAGAAAGCACACACAAAATAAAAACCCACGACACGAATGTAGTGTGAGAAATGAGGAGCAAAAGAACACCAAAAGACGCAGCTATGTCGACAATCCACGACTTCCACGTGAGGGATGGTGATTGACTGATTGGGGGTAAAAGAAAGCCTAAAAAGAGCTAGCTCCTTTCCCACGCTAGTTCCTGTTAGAATACAGATACATACATATATGAGATAGACTAGAACTCTAAGATCATCTTGTACTCTAAGTCTACCTACACCTTGTAACTCTATATATACTCCCCACGAGGGTCAAATCAATACACCAAAATATTCAAGGATTCATTATCTTCCATATGATATCAGAGCGGTTAGCCTCACGGCGCCGATCCTAAGTTCTTCCACCACTTCCGCCACGCGCCGTTCCCGGGGAGATTACTCCTCAGGGGCGCGGCACCCGGTCTAGATCAAAGATCTGATCGGTTCTTTAGAGTAGATTAGATCCAAAATTCAAAATTTCTTCAATTCATAGATTACATCGCCAAGCACACCAGATCATGCAGATGCGGTCATTGGACTACTGCACCGTGACACCAGATCCTGCGCCGACAACTCTGGAAACGCGGCCGCGCGGAGCGATCTGTGCTGCACCAACCGGAACTACACTGAGCCAGAACAACAACATCAAGCTGTACGACTACATCAAGATCTTCGTCGAGCACATCCACATCATCCACACGCCAGGCCTGTGTAGGACACGACTTCGACGGCTTCTCACGTGCAGGACGGTATCGACACCATCGTCGCTACAAGGGACGCCTCAAGCGACGCTCTACGTCATGCCTACTGCGACATCGCCGACAATATCATCGCCAAGGTCTACATCAACGTGGTCTTCATCAACATCTTCGTCAACACACACCGCCGTCGCCGCTACATCGTCCACACGATAGACATACAACTACGACGCCCTCTGACAGTACACGTACTGCAAGACACGACGACGGCATGGCCGCGTCCACGACCCCGACGACGGCATCAACCGCGTCCACGACACCGACGACTGCATCAACAAACCGGCATCACAATTAGTGATGCCCCTACGACCGCGCATGCGGTTCTGGCAAAACCGTGTGTGCTTGGTGGATTTCTCCGGTCCTGACAAAATCGGTGGTCTCACTTATGACTGTGTCCAAGAGACGCCCCGACGGTACCTCCATAAGGTGCAAAACGTCCACAACCGCAGCTCTGTCAATAACAACAACAACAACAATAGCAAAACGCGCAATTTTTTGCGCCTCCGACAATGGCGGCCACATAACATACGACGACTACGACATCGACCACACCCACCTCAACCACGGCTACATCACGATCGGCTACCCTCGACATCGACATCAAGAACAACGTTTACAGCAACTCAAGAACTCCAGTCAACAGCGTCCGCGTCGTCACTTGCGTCCACGCCACTCCCGCTGTGACTGCGGGAGGAAAGAAAGGCACCAGAAGGGGACGCAGTCACCGCCCCTAGGTGCCAGCCATGATCATGTCCACCCAGGTGATGATGACAAGGAGGTGAAGACGACGGAAGCGCAAGACATCAAATCCAGTCACAGCGTCCGCTTCACTCCCGCTACGACTGAGGGGATGTTAGAATACAGATACATATATGTATATGAGATAGACTAGGACTCTAAGATCATCTTGTACTCCAAGTCTACCTACTCCTTGTAACTCTATATATACTTTCCACGAGGATCAAATCAATACACCAAAATATTCAGGGATTCATTATTTTCCACAGTTCCAACTAACAAAATTCCTTAAACTAAAACATACAACACCCATAAACAAGGACTAATTAGAGATCTCCGGAGCTTAACCACCGCGTGTCCCTGTCACACTCATGAATTGGTTGAACTTGTTTACAATTCTTCCTCTGCTTCCTTCTTTAATGAAGTTTAGCAGAAGCTTCCACGTTGGACCTCCGATCAGAGGCCACAATGGGCGAGCTATGCAGCTTCACATTTCCCCGGACCACTCCTCGACCGTAGCAGCGGCTCTGACGTGGAAGCCCGGTGGAGCGACTCCTTGCAGTGCACGATGGCGCCGGCGATGCTCTCCTGCTTCTCTGTAACCGAGTCGTCACCGCACGCCGTCACCGAACTAGGCCTAGGCGTCGGCGACGAGGCCGACCGGCACTTGCGCAAGCTACGGAGCCCTCTGGCCTCGACGGCGCGGGGACTCGCAGCCGTGCGGAGCCGGCGCGAGATCTTGGCAAGGCACCTCCGGATGACGTCCCGGGACGGCGCCCGCCTGCATGCCTGTTCCGTGGCGTGATGCTCGTCGTTTTCCGTCGCAAGGGCCGGTGACTTCATGAACAGCCGGAGCGACCGCGCGCTGCTGAAGCTGCGTCGGCCGCTGGAGCTCCGTGCGAAACTTGGCCGGGAGCCGTAGAGCGGCGCAGCCTTCCGAGCCCTGAAGCTGAGCGTGCGCAGGCTGCCGATGCCGCGCTTATGGGCGCAGTGCTCTGGCGACTGTAAGCTGTTGGCTCCGGATGGCGGCTCCGAGGCACGAAACTTGAGGGGCGAGGCAGAGCTGCTTCGCTGCAGGGAGATGATGAAGTCGAGCTCCGTGCGCTCGTCGTCGGTGTCGGAGTCGGAGAATGAGAGGCTGCCGGAGCTAGAGGACGAGGCGCGGACAGAGCTGGAGGAGAGGTCGAGGTCGAAAAAGCCCCCCTCGTCGCACAGGCGCTCGGTAACCGGCGAAGCCATGATTGCCGACGCGGCGCGGCGCGCTGCTAGAAGCCGGAGGATCTGCATTTGAGGGGAGGCTGGGCGAGAGCGTTGTGCTGTGACGGCGACGCGGATGTGTGGGCGGTGCCAGGCCAACAGGATGCATGGTGGCTTTTAAACTGGTTTGCGGGGCGCGATGGGAATGGGAAGCACTGACGGGAAACAGAGGCGCCGTTGGTGTCGATGTAGCGGCTGCCGGGTGCGTGCGGTGCGAGGCAAATGTTTTGGCGGTGGGGGGATTGAATTGATTGAATTCTTGGTGGGCGTTTTGTGGAGTGGGTGGTGTGGCCGGTATGCACGGTTCTCACTGTCCCTGTGCAGCTTAAGGATCGTACGTACCCTTTCTGTAAGGAGCGTATATTTAGATATCAGTTACATCCGGTCTCTACAAAACGCAATACCTAATGGCACAGATACACAGCCAAATAAAAACTATAAAATAAAAGCCCCGCTACGGTATTCTAGCTCTGGCAGCAACAATACATCCACCACCAAGACAACATCTGAATTCCAGGTTCTTCGAAAGCAACGTCTCCAAGAAGGTAACAGTGCGCACACACCATCGTCGTTCGATCAAAACATGTTAGGTTTTAACCCTGAAGATAGTCCACGCTCTCAAAATAATGTCTTCAACAAGGTCATTGCCAGACACAACTAATTAAGGGTAGACCTTGGATTTTCACTCTGAAAGGTAAGACTCTAAACTTCACATGTGCTGTCGCCCCCACTATTATACTGCTACTGCGAAACCAAAACAACAGGCAAGTCCCTCAACAGCACAGAGACCCGAACCTCCATTGCCAATCCTCCAATCCGGCCTTTATGATATTCTCCACCTCTGATTTCACCATTAAACAGAATGTGCTGGTAACACATAACAGAGATTCGCGCCGCTCCCTCCAGAACCAAATGGTCGGAATAAAAGCATGGGTGCGCACGACCGAATACCACCCGATCCAGCAAACTCTAGGCATAATGTGCACTGTTACATTCGCTGGCGGAGCCTTCTAGAACTCAACACTCTGGCCAGATCAAGAAGGAATGGGCCTCAGGAAGGTCTCCATCTCCGCACAAGAGGAACCCTAGAACAACCACCTTTATTGATAAGCGCACCAGCAGTCCCGACGCCACCGGTCCGCAGTCGAGGAGGAGGCTCAACAACCAAAAGCCAAACAACGAACGTCTGGCCGTCGGACATGGAGCAGATCTAGGCAGCTGCACGACCCGGTCGCACTGCCGCCAACATGGCCGCTAGCAGCGAGGTCAGCGCCGTCCCGAGATCCCGATGCCAATTCGCCATGCCTCGTGGCCAGCCCGGAACGGATCCAGATCCATGCCCCGTGTAGGCGTCGCCGGCACTCGATGCCGCGCCTGGCCGCCAGCGCCCGCCATGGCTCCGCCGCCTCGCTCCCTCCTCAGCCTCGAGCGCACGCACTTGGTGTCGCCCCCGCGCCCCCGCGCCCCCAAACCAGCCGCCCTCCGCGCGTAGGGCAGGCCGCCGGGGAATCGCCTCACCTCCCGCCCATCTTAGACGACTGGGCGCCGTCACCACAGTCGGGATCGGCGGCGACGACGGGACAGCCCACCGTTGAGTCGGCGACGGCTAGGATTTGGGGGTCCTCCGGAGCCGCACGTACCTTGTGATGGTTAATGGTTACCTTGTGATGGTTAGTGGTTAGCATTGTACACCGGTGGATGGATTTAGTATTTCGGCAACAACGACTCACCGTGGCACAGCACAGTTAGGCTCTCGTGTGCCTAGGTCTAGCTGATCATGATGCGTTGTCGCACGTATCCGCGAGAATATTTTTTTGAGATTGACGGGGGATCCAGTCCCCACACGCTTGTGTATTCAACTCTCAGAGGAGTGAAGGAGATAGGTATTACATGTCAGATTACATTGTTACAAGCTGTGGCAATTCTAGATCGCGCATAAGAAATACAGTAGCAACTAAGCAATCCCTCCTGGGTCACCCGCGCGAGGGTGACTCCGGAGGCGCGTCCCCTAACCCTAAAAGTCTTCCTTCGACGGTCCACTCCGGCCGCTGCCGCCGCGGCGCCGGCAGTGGCAGGCCGGCACCTTTCGAGCGCCCTGACGAGCTCCCTTCGCGCGGGGAGGTCGTGACCAGGGCGACGCGAACGGTGGTTGGCCTATAGGTCGGTGGCATTCACCGGTGCGGGAGGCTCACTGACCCGCGACTGGGAGGCGTGGAGGAGATCATTTCGGGCGTGGATGTCGGCCGGTGGCAGTGGCACGATGCCCTAGTGGCGGCGTTGTTCCTCATGGTGTTGTGGCACGGCTGCAGGCCGGTGGCGGTGGCGCGGTTGCCCTAGTAGCGGCTCTGTCCCTCATGGTGTTGCGACGCGGCTGTTGGTTCGTGGCGGCGGTGTAGTTGCCCTAGGCGGCGGCGTTGCTAGTCTTGGTGTTGCGCTCTCGAGCCCAATCTGCCCGTTCCTTTCGTCGGGAGCCAACCCTTGATGTCGGGACTGTCGGATTGGCATGAATAAAAGGTGCTGGTCCTAGCGTTCCTCATGCGCGGTCTGGAGAGGCGTGTCCCGGAAGGCGCCGCCGACGAACTCCCATGGGCATCCCATGCCAGGAGTTTGCTGGATCGGATGGAATTAGGTCATGCACACCCATGTTTTTTCTGACCGTTTGGTTTCAAAGGGAGCATCGTGAAGCTCTACTATGGGTTACCATCATTGTACATGTCCTTAACGGTCTATGGTGAAGTCAGAAACAGAGAAGGTCGTGAAAGCCGAGATATGAGGACTAGCATTGGTGGTTTGAGTCTTTGTGGCGGTAAGGTACTGGCTTGGTGATTGGTGACTTATAGCAGCAACATTGAAAGTGTGTGTGTGGGGGGGGGTTGATATCACTAGGAAAGTTCATTCTTACCTTCAGGGTGAAAATCCAAGGTTGGCCATAATTGGTTGTGTCTGACAATGATCTTATTGAAAGCATTGTTTTGTGAGTGAGGACCCTCTACAGTGTGAGAACCTATGATCTATGATCGTACAATGATAGCGCTTGTGCACAACTCCTTCTTGGAAGCGTCTCTTTTAGAGAAGCTAGACTTCTGGTGATGTCTTGGTGGTATTAGGTCTGGAGCTACAAGGAATAGATCGCTAAAGCGGGACTTTTCTTTCTTTTTTGTAATTCGTCTTCTTTTTTCTGGGTTGTGTGCATCCGTAAGACCGCTAGAGCAATACATTGTTGTAGAGGTTGGGTGTAATTTGTATCTTCACGATATTAATATATGTTCCTTATAAAAAGGCAATTTTCCTATTTGAACCTACGAGACCAAAGATCGATATCTATCGTAACTCAATTTGAAGGACGACAACAGTAGGGCAATCGTTTCGGTTTCGGTAGAAGATCATATCGTTCCATGCCTTCCAAATATCCTAAACGACCACAACAAGGCACATAAGTACCATGTACGCATGTGGCGACTAGGGCAGGATCGATCCGTGACCCAACCCTCTACTTTGAGAGTCGACTTGCCTTCGTTGGCTCCTCTCCCATTTCTCTCCAGCGGCCTCGTCGGCCGATGGGGATGGGGGAGGGGAGGCCGTGCTCCCCTCTATAGTTGTAGGTCTCCTAGTGGTAGCAGTAGTGGCCTTGTGCCAGTAGTAGGCTTCGTGCCTGTAGTATGGAGCAGGGTGAAGGATCCACGCGACTGGATCTCGATCCAGCTAGGGTTTGTGTTCCTCCTCTTGTTAAGTTCTCTGGCCGGCCTTGGTGGTGAGGGGAGAACTGAGCACAAGGCGGCGGAGTGGACCACCGTCTCAGATAATAATCTCGTCGCGTTTGTCCACTCCTTCTGGTGGTATGGTGATGCTCTACAGGGTTCTTTGGCCGGCCGTGGCGGTGAGGGAAGCGACTTCTTTAGGGCATTATCTACCCCTCCTCAAGGGTATACCTGGGCATTTTTCGGTCCGGGCCAGGTCGGGCTCGGTCCGGGCCTGACCAAGCCCGACCGTGAAAATCCCAGGCACGAGCCGGCCCGGCCCGGCTGTCGGGCCTGAAAATCAAGCCCAGGCCCGGCCCATGCTGCACGTTTTTTGTCGGGCCTTTCCCTATTTTGCGCATTCCTCAAGCCCGAGCCCGGCCCGTGACACCTTCGGGTTGCAGAACTGGAGCCTAGGCCTGGCCCGCGGGCCTCAAAAGCTCGGCCCGACGGGATTTTTTCAGGACGGGCCGACCGGGTCGGGCTGCCCACGTCTAGGACTACTCGAGGGTCTCTACTGCGATTCGAGCAAATCCACTGGCATCCGTCGTCGTCGCCGTGATCCGTGGCCAGAAGGGCGGCCAGTTTCGACGCGATGGAAGCGTCTCTTCAACCTCTAGTGTGGAGCCCCCCCCTCCCCCCGAATCTTGGGCCGAAGTTCCCCACCCAGGGTCGGGCTGGCGAAATCTAGGGCCTTGTGCAAAACTCTAAAATAGGGCCCTATCTCTCTTCAAAAGGTGAACTGATGAACAAGTATAAATGTATAATATATGCTTTCTAAAAAAGTACACTATATGCTAAAGTATGTATTTGATGTACAGTAAAACTCACTTCATCTCATGTCAAACTACCGCAACCGAGGAAACGAGGACCGTGCATTTGCGATATCTATTAGTGCTGGAACCAAATCATCGTGGTGTCCATGGATGGTGGTGTAGTTTCCTCTCGCATGTGGCTTATTGCCTCTCGATGTTGCCGTTGAGGATGTCTCTATCTCTTTTCCGAGGCACACAAAATAGGGAGAAGGAGAATTGGATGAAGAATGTGAATTACTCCCTCCGTTTCATAATATAAGATGTTTTATCTTTATAAAAAGACTAGTAAAATGCCCGTGCATTGCTACGGGTCTAAAAAAAGGTTTTTCATTACACATCTCAACATATTAGTTGAGTGCCCATGTCCACGGCCAAGATCAACAAAAGATGAGATATTTGATCAAAATAGCATTGTAATTCACGTGCATTTTATCAATTTCTTTTCTCGCTGCCCATTAAGAAATAGACCAACTGGAAGTACACAGAGGTACACACGCACAACGAGGGGGCTACCTATAGTCAAACTGTTACAGTGAGCAATCTCAAGCTTGAATAGACCCACCAATCACTGCATAGGTGAATGAGCCATTCAGAAAGACCCTGCATAAATTGACATATACATAGAACTTTCTGAAGAAAACCGATAATGTACGATTTGGTGTGATGTTAATCACTATGGCAGAATAGACAACCCCGCTGCTTTAGAACTAACATTAATCTTAACCAAAACAAAAGCCGACATATTATTACAACACTCCTAATTCCTTGCAAGGCATTGAATCTCATACCAACACTTATTTCTGGCACATGGGGATAATTTTCTTGCAACCTGTAATACATCACATATTGACATCGGCCAGAAAGTGACACATTATCCCCCCCCCCCCAAAAAGTGACACATTATACCGTTTCCTGCTAAAAAGTACAACATACTTGGTAGGTGAGACAAAATTACTGAATCAAAAACATATAAAATTACATTCCCTTCTATTCATATTAATTGTTAATAATATGGATGTATCTAGAACTAAAAAATATGTCTAGATACATCCATATTAGCAATAATTAATATGAATATGATGTAATACATCGCATATTGACATCAGCAAGAAACCAAAAGAAACTGACACATTATACTGATTCCAGATAAAAGGTACTACCGTACACACTTGCTGGGTGAGGAAAAATTACTGAATCGAAAACAATTAAAATTATACTTATATTCAAACTATTACAGTGAGCAATCTCAAGCCTATAATACATCACATATTGACATCAGCCTGAAACCAAAAGAAACCGACACGTTATACTGATTCCCGTAAAAAAGTACTACAGTAGACACTTGCTCGGGGAGGCAAAATTACTGAATCAAAAACAATTAAAATTACTTGTGCCCCACACCATGTGTGACACCTAGCTCTACACAAATATCCAAACAAATTTGTGCAAATCAAACACATATATCCAGCTAAAAAATTATCTCATGCAATCGTGATACGTCAATCGTAAGAAGAGATGCATTGACCGCATATCGGAATTAGCTTCTAGACCCATCCTAGGTTGGGGCAGGTCGGAGTCTCTGGAGATTAGGACTGCCTCACCGCCACCATCACGGGACATTTGTCTATTGCAGAAACAGTTAGGAACAGAGCAACCTCGCGGAAACAGGAATGCGAGTTGAACAGTCAGGAACAGAGCAACCTCTCCATTGTTGTGATCCACAGATGTAAATAAGGCATAATATATTCCACCTCTATAACTAAATTGCAGGAATCAGTAGTCATTCACATATCAGAATAAAAACATCATTAAAGCATCATTCAACCACTTGAAAAACAAAATAATAAATTTGTGAGAAGAGGGTGGTATTGTCTTGTTCTTTAAGAAGAGAGATGTCCTGTTTTGCCTAGCTATTGAAGAAACAATATGGAAAAGTGTACATCTGCTGAAGACAAACTAAGCGATATGGAATCACCCAACCACCACAAAAACTAGCAATGATTAAACTTGCAAAGAACAACTTGGATACCTCAATCAAAATAATCAACATACAAACCTGCAGGAAACATGATAAAACTTATAGCTCAGTGCATGAACCATGTATAGGCTGAAACAAATGTGTAAATGTGTTACGACTGAAGGTCAACCACAACCTGTCATATCAAATTTAGCATCACAATGTTATTGATCAAATCAAGCATGCGAGCAAACCAGAATTCAGCATGCTTTACTCTATAACAACAGATCTTTAAAAAAAACCAGATTTTCAACATCACTACACATATATTATATCCTGCCAAAGAGATTATTATCTATTGATAAGTAACATTAGTCATTCAGGTCCAAGGTCTGCTAGCTATTTCTGGACTTCGACATCTTGGTCAAACAGACCAAAAATTAGTAATGATATTTGTGAGAAAAGTGTTAATGCTCCCTTTCTCTTTTTTTCTATCGGCATGTCGTGATGCTTGAACACAGATTCTTATTGGAGCCGGGTGTTACTTTCCCATATAAATAAATAAGCGAATTACTTCAATGATGTATTTTTATCCTACCCAGTAGTTAGCTCATAGTGAGACTGATAAGCAAGCCGGTGCTACAAAAGGTCTTTTTCTTGTTAATGTGAATAGATAAATGAAGCATAGACCTTTGAAAATTTTGCTTAGCTATGTGTAATGTAGGGAAGAGGAAGATTAACCCATTGCAAAAACTGTGAAGTGGGAAAGCGAACCGGCCCCAAGAAAAAATAGAATTTAAATCCCCTAAAGGTCATCCTTTTGAATCAGAGTGTAATTTAAAGTGATGACCCGGGAGCTACACCAGTTCAATCTTGACTGAATCCACAAAATGCACTTACAGATGTTAGCTTCAACTTTAGCAAAACAAAAATACCCATTGACACGTTTTCTTTGTGCATTTAACTGATCTAGGACAGAGAAGCAGGAATTTGGCTCAGCGTATGCACCTCGATTACCAGCTTGTTGAGGTGGCGGTGCATCCTCGCCTGCAGCAATCTCACAGGGACAAATAAGAACTTCTTATAATTAAAGGTCTGCAAACATCATGTTTAGAGAAATCTTACAAAATGATCACAAGGCTGCAAATTAACTACTCCCTCCAACCCAAATTAGTTGACTTAGATTTGTCTAGATTCGATCGTATCTAGACATGATTTAGTATTAGATACATCAGTATCTTAACAAATTTGAATCAACTAATTTGGGTAGGAGGGAGTAACATATTTGGTGGTTGACCTGCAGCAACCTTGCATATTTGGGCTTCCTGTTTTCCGTCTCCGTCCTCGTTAACTTTTATATTTGTATCGCATGTCACTTGTACCTGCAAGAACACAATAATGTATCTCAGTTCTCAAATACCAATGGTTGTTGACAAGTGTAGCTGACATAAATTCTTTCATAAGGCTGCAAATTAACAAACTGCATATATTTTATTCTACTGTCATGCAAATAAACTATAATACTGAAATAAGAACTCTTAAATGTTGAAAAACTTAGTGAAAACATCTTCACGACCAACTAAGGGTAGTCACTTCTCCTTTCGGGTGCTCAAAGCACCCACTCTATGTAGTCTTTCAGGTAGTACAAATTAGTGAATTATGGAAATGACAAGTCTTTATGGCTCCAAGAATCTATAATACTGTTCCAGGCTGCATGTCCATCATGTGGTGTGGGCAAAAATCGTACCAGCTAAGAATCTTAGCTGGTTCAAGGCTTCCAGCAGGAAGCACAACTTAATTAAGTTGCCAAAGAAGACGAGATCTGCAGGAGACCTACCTTTGCTCCGGCAAGCACGAGGACGGTGTGTCATTGTTGCTACTGTGAGAGTTGGCCTGCCACCTCCACAAAGCCACCTCTGAACCCTGAATACAGCACATCACTGTTAGTAATTGAGGCGGAACGAGCAGGGTGGAAAGAGGGAACGATAGGTCAGGATGCAGGCGGACGCGTCCGCAGTGTCCGTTGCATAAAATGCACCAGCCGCTTAATCTAAGTCACGTGTCCATATAGTTTAGTGCACCTGTCCGTGGATGGCCGCCGGTCCTATGCGGACATAATGAGTGTACACCAGTGCACGAGATCACGCCAGCTTGGTGTGCACGAGACCACGCCAGCTTCTTCACTTTGCTGTTCTTGATGCGTCAGACCTGCAGAGCCAGTGACACCTAGAAGTTTTCAGTGGTGGCTAGATTCAGTAGTTAATGGTAGGTTACAGAGAGTGAAATCTGACGTGAAAAGGCAGCTGCAGCTCAAGCTGCCGAAGATGTTCTTAATGACAAATATTCTGAAAGTGTCTTTGACACATTGGGTAGAAGGCCTCAAATATTTCATACTATATAAGGTTAAAAGACAGTAAATGTACTTGTTCAAATCACAAACTAAGCTTCTCTAGCTTAACTGGGAAGACGTACAATGAACTGCTATTTTTTTCGGGATAACATCCTTGTTCGGATCATGAATGTTGCTCCTGTTGCAGAATCCCCTGTAGTTTTCAGTTTTCACGAGCAAAATAGCTCAGGGGTACTAAATCACTTGCAGTACCTTAGATCCCATTTACCCACCTTCAAGGCTAATCCTATTAAGCTAACAGATGGTTTCAGTTTAGCATTGTACTCTTTGAATCGTCCTGAACCTCTCCTTCTTTGACAGCACCTCTAAATAATAATGCTAATAAGTCTTGTATCTTTGCAGCGACACATGTCTGATCATCCTGAACCTCTTCGACGGCACCTCTTGTAGTTTTGGTACAGTACTCTCTAAATCACTAGTGAATTTCCCGTGAGAACATTAAATTAAATAAGATATTTGATCCCAATCTTCTTACTGAAAAGAGAACTGATCCGACAAATTTAATATGGCAGAATTCTTTGCAATAAGGGGGGAGATGAGACCTGCTCCTTGCCCTCTAGGTTGATGCCTGTAGGGGTTAGGAGTCTGACCCAACCTTGTTATAATATAAGGTAAGGTAGAATCCCCTGTGATGACATTGCTAGTCCCTGGATCAATAGCTAGCATCCACAGTTTAGATGTAATATCAAGGAACAAAGGTCATAATACAACTTTATAACCAGGAATAACATAATTTTATTACATCAAACATAGCTCATTTGACTATTATATTACATTGCAGCGGAATATCTATAGTCATGGGGTCCTTCATCTTCAAAGTGCCACAGACAGATGTTGGTTGTAGACTTTGTAATCCTAATCAAACAATCTTCACTAAAATCAATCAAACCGGCAACATTACAAGTTACAGCCACAAGAGTCAATACATTTGAATTGTATTGGAAAGTTTCACTTCTATGTATAATATGTGTGGATCCTATCATTACATGCAAGTTTGGCTAAGTAGAGTTTTTAGGCTCATTTGCATAAAGCAATATTTTATCCTAACTTTTCAAAATGGTTTTGGTCCTTTGTCAAATCTCTTTTTCCAAGTTCCTTGAACTCCTTGGTAGAAACTCAAGTGTTCAAGTCCTTGTCAAAATCCTTGTGCACCTTGGTAACCCTAAGTGCATCAAGTTTTATAAATTCTCATGAGTTCCTTGGTAACCCCAAGTGTTCATGTTTTCATCAAAATCTCTTGAGCTCCTTGGTAAACACTCAAGTGCATCAAGTTTTTATTTTAGAAGTTGGAATGTCGAGATCTCCCATAGTTCAAACTTTAGTTGCTCAGTATTGTCCATAACCGGGGACACGGCTAAGTACTTAGATTTTATTATCTTCTGCAGAAGGAGTACACTTTACCCATATGTCACAATCCCATCCTTTTGCCACCAGTGGCCTACTGGATTAGCACTCACCAAGATGGAGAACTGGCAGATTGAGAATGTGACGAAGTCTTTCTAAAAGGTCCTCCCATACACCATTGCTAGCTTGTCTTCAGCCCCCATGAAGCATTCCAGATCCCCATGTCCAGTAACTAAAGACAATGTATGGGTCTTCCTAATGTAATTGACTAAGCCAGAGCCATAATAGCATGTGGTTGCACACGAAAGCCACAAATGGAGAAGCATGTTCAATCTCTAAGTTTCCTAGGTGGTTTTCTTTTGGAGCACAACACAAAGTGATTCCCATAAACATGGTTCCTTTTGTTGCCACCTTCTCCAAAACTTAAAGTATCCACCACCTAGGTGGTTCATTGAGTCCTTGTTTTATTATGTAAAACACAAGTCCCTTTTCTCAACCTTTGTAAAATCTCAACATGTATCTCTTTTCAAAATATAGCATGGCTAAGCATGTAACAACTACAATATTTTCACTAAGGAGTGTATAGGGAATCCTATTAGGATTTAGCATAGCATAAGTATAAAATTGTTTTCATGCATGTTTTCAAAATCCACTAAGTATAATGAAAATAGTAGGACTTTTGTATGATAGTGTAACTTGCCTTTTGGTAGGGAATGGTGGTTCACTTCTTGATCTTGCTAGTCTCACACTTTGCTAAATTCACTACAAGTCAAACAAGCAAACACAAAATCAACTAACATTCCAAACCAAAGTCAAGCCAACAAATTCACACTCACAAAGCAATGGAATCTAAGTCAAGCATAAGTATGCAAAGGATGGTTCTATTGCAAGGATGGTCTCCATTAGGTTTCTAAACTTTGTAAGGTCCAAATTGGTCATTTACCAAAATGGCAAAGTCATTAGTTAGAGGGTTTTTCCCAAAAACTATTTTAAAATCCATTCAACTTTTTATGTGGTGGAAAGTGGTTTTATCAAATCAAAAATCTTTAAGTTTCTCACCAAAAGTTTCTAACTCCCAAGACTTGGTGTTTTGGGTCAGTAGCTTTGAATCAAAATATTTTCCCAAAGTTTTTATTCCAAAATCTTTTTCATAATAAAACCATTATCTTTACTTAGCTAGAAATAGACTAATTCAATTAATCCATTCTAAATTTTTCCAATTTCATTTTAAAAACCATGGGTTGGTTCCTAGGGTCAGTAAGGTCACAACAAACCATTTTGCAAAGGTTTTAACCCTAAAAGCATTTTTAAACAATTTTTATACTCTAAACAAGCTCACAAAAGAATCTGCAAAAACAAGCAAACTAACAGATACTATTTGCTAAACTAAGGGCATGTCTGGCTACGTCTTGCTCTCCTGAATCCAACGACATAAAATTTGTAATTTTTGGACGTGTGGTTTGAAAGTTACAAAGGTTTGAAAATGGCATTTAAATCTGATTTCAAACTCTATTCTCAAACGTCTGTTGCCACGCGTCTTAATCTCATTCGCCCATACCGTTTTGTCTGGATTGGCTATTCTGGCGCATTGGATCAAGTCCGATCGTGCGACCCTGAACGCATACCCCTTCGTGTTAAGTGATTCTTTCGTAGCCAATGGATCTGCATCTAACGGTCGCTGCGCGTTTGACCTAAAAGGAGCGGCGCTGACGGCGGTTGTGCGGCGGTGGCGCTCTGTCGGCGAGGTTGTCAACAATGCAGGAAGCAAGGGAGAAGAAGGGGATGCTCACCAGACTCACGGGATCGTGGTGAAGCTCAAGGTACTCGCGAGAAGGCAAGGGGCGCACGGGTGTCGTCGGAATTCCTCGCCGGAGATGCTCTGGTTCTCGGGTGCGGTCAGATGTTGTCGGCGAGGCTCTGGGCTCGCGAAGCAAGCGAGAGGTGTGTTAGGCGCTGGTACTAAGGAGTATGTGAGCATCACTGAATGGCATCGGGGAGGTCCGAGCTTACCAGGAAGACTCGCCGGAGTTTGCAGTAGACGCGGTGGTGCTCAGAAGTGGGCGGAGCCAACGCCTGGGCGCCATGGTGAGTTCTTGCGCAGAACGTCCATTGGGGATGCTGATCACATCTGCGTGCTCGAGGAGGCGGAGGGTGCTGGCGGAATCGGCGAGAAGGGTCGTCGGAGACAGAGGGAGTGTCTGGCAATCGGCAGCCTAGGGGCGTGCTTGGGGGAGGAGACAGAGGGGAACGAGAGAGGAGGGAGAGGCGGTTAAGAGGGAGTGGTCACCGATGGGGGTTACTCGGCCAATAAAGCGGATTCACGCCGGCATTCGACGGCAGTAATGGCCAGAGAGGGGGGCTCGGTCAGTGGCGGGTGAGGACGAAGAGGGACGTGGCGGTGGGGTCTGGCGTCAGCGAGGTGGAGGAAGTGGGGATAGGGTCCACATGTCAGTTGCTTCGCGGGTTCTTTCTACGGTAAGAAACGTTTCGCCGAAAGAAAGGTAGGCTGGAGTTGGGCCTAGACTGGGCTGCTGGGCTGGGTCGGTTTTCATATTTTTTTTCTTCCTGTTGGCTTTTTTTTCTTTTTCCAAATCAAATTCTGTTTTGAAAATCAACTCACAAATCAAACAACAAAACAAACATTCAAACAATTCAAACACTTCCAAATTTGTAATGAGTTTTTGGTTCTGTTTATCAACATAAACCAAATCCCAAAAATAAAATAATATTTTTATTCATTTTAGGATTCATTCAATAATTAAATAAAATGGATCTTTAGTTATTTAATAAAATAGGGTTTGATTTAATTAATAAAATTTCCATTTGAAATCCAAATATTTTCAAAACCAAATTAGTAGGTTTTATTTGAAAGTATAAGATACTTGGAAAACTTGTTTAAAATAAAATAACATTTTTATTTTAAGCTCCATTAATAATTAAATAAAATGGACCTTAGTTATTAAATCAAATAAGATTTGTTTTATTAGAATATTTATTTTGAAATCTAAAATAAAACCAAAACACTTCAGTAGGTTTTATTTGAGAATATAAAATACTTAGAAAACTTATTTTAAACAAATAAACAAGTTTTGATGGTTTAGAAATAATAAAACCTTTATTCATAAAACTTGGATATTAAATCCTTATTACTTTATTTAAATAAACCTTTACTATTTTTAATCAAAACAAAAAAATTTATTTCAAATACTTGGCCAGGGTTTAATTTGGCTCTGAAAAATAATCTTTATTTATAAATCCACTTTTTCTTTTGAAAGCCAAAACCTTTTATAAATGTTTAACCTTTTAAATCCCCTTAGGATTTTATTTAATCCAAATAGGTTTGAAGTTCCATTTAAATTCAAAAAGTTTCTTCTGGCCCTGAAAATCAAACAAAGTTTTATTTTATTCATTTATTTTCACATTACAAGATTTGGAAAATCTTGGGATGTGACAGGCTACCACCCTTAAAATAAATCTCGTCCCGAGATTTGGGAAGGCTGGGGTTACAAGTAGGCTTAGAATAACTAGGGTACTACCACCCTTAAAAAAAATTTCAAACAAAATTTACATAAGGCTGGTTTGGAGTCTTGGGCAACTTCTCGGGAACCATCTGCATTGGGTCCTTTGTTTCCACTTTTGGCTCATGGGCCAAGGTTGAGTTTCTCCATAGGCTTGTTCAACTTGTTCTTCATCTTCTCTGGACAGTTGCTTGCATAATGTCCTGGGTTCTTGCAGTTGAAACAGTGGATCTCCTTGAGTTCTTTACGTGGCTCTTGTGGACAAGTTTCTACATAATGGCCTGGTTCTTTGCAGTTGTTGCACACCACTTGGTCCATCCCTTTATTCTTCATGTTCTCTGGGCATCCACTGGGGTAGTGTCCCATTTCCTTACATTTACGACATTGCACAAGGCTCATGTCCTGCTTTTGTTTCTTGGGTTTCTTTAGTCCTTTGAATTGGGTTGTCTTGTTTGGAGGTATAAGTGGTCCTTTTCCTTTGCCATCAACATTCTTGGCATACTTGGATCCTTCTTGTTTCCTTTGTTCCACCATGGAGTAGATAGGGCATTGGATAGGAGTATGATTGTTTCCTTCACATAGGTAACAAGTAGCTTGAGAAGTGGGGCATTGTCCACTAGGATGTTTCTCTTCACAGTTAGGGCATTGATCTTCATGCTCCTTGGAAGTATGGTCCTTGTTTCCACAAATAATGCAAGCTGGGTCTCCATCTAGAATAACATTCTTGTCATCCTTGTTGTCATACACCCTTTTGGGATAGTTTTCTTCCATGTTGATCATTTGATTAGTCACCTTAAGCATCAGTTGGGATTGTTCTTCCAAAAACTTTTGCAGTGCTGGATCTTTATCACTATTGCTGGCTATGAACTAAGCTGTTAGTTGGTTCAACTGGTGTTGGGTTGCTATGAGCTCCTTCATGCTGTCAGCTTGGTTGGTGTTGGTTTCATCAACTTTGATGTTGGAGTCTCTTGGAGAAGTCATCTGTTTGGGTTGGGTAGGGATTAGAATAGGCAAGATATTTCTAAGGAAATAATTCTAATCACACACATCACAATTCACTCAAGCAATGTGCAAGCAATCACAACCAAACATTCCACTCAAACAACAAGTTTCACAAATATTTTTAGGCAACCAAAAATAATTTTTGTTACACCACATAAGTTGGTGGGTTTTGACTTAGCTAAAGTATGGTGGTCCATCTATATGGCTTACTTGTGATCCTTCCATCCTTGTTGGTTGATTCTTCTTGAACAAGATCTTAGTATCCTTAGAGAATTTCTTGTATCTTGATCTCAAACTTCAAGGTGATGATGGTTCCTTCTAAGTTGTGTTTCCTTAGTCCTCAAGTCTTGAAAAACATTTCTTGTCTCAATTGTAGTCCTCAGTGATATCTAAGTTGGAAGTCCTTGGGAAAATGTTGAAGATGTTGAAGTCATTAGAGTTGAAGAAGTTGAAGTCATTAGAGTTGATGGAGTCCTTTGCACATGGTGAAGTCTTTGGTCATGGGTAGGTTTTTCCATCAAGTTGAAAATAGAAGAGATGTAGAGTTTGAAACAAAAATGGTTGAGGAAAGAGTTTACAAGATTGTTTGTAAATAAGTTTTGGAACAAAACAACTTCTATTTTTCTAAGGGTTTTGTCCAATCCTAGGTTTACAAATCCTACAGGCAACACAATGCTCTGATACCATCTGTAGGGGTTAGGAGTCTGACCCAACCTTGTTATAATATAAGGTAAGGTAGAATCCCCTGTGATGACATTGCTAGTCCCTGGATCAATAGCTAGCATCCACAGTTTAGATGTAATATCAAGGAACAAAGGTCATAATACAACTTTATAACCAGGAATAACATAATTTTATTACATCAAACATAGCTCATTTGGCTATTACATTACATTGCAGCGGAATATCTATAGTCATGGGGTCCTTCATCTTCAAAGTGCCACAGGCAGATGTTGGTTGTAGACTTTGTAATCCTAATCAAACAATCTTCACTAAAATCAATCAAACCTGCAACATTACAAGTTACAGCCACAAGGGTCAATACATTTGAATTGTATTGGCAAGTTTCACTTCTATGTATAATATCTGTGGATCCTATCATTACATGCAAGTTTGGTTAAGTAGAGTTTTTAGGCTCATTTGCATAAAGCAATATTTTATCCTAACTTTTCAAAATGGTTTTGGTCCTTTGTCAAATCTCTTTTTCCAAGTTCCTTGAACTCCTTGGTAGAAACTCAAGTGTTCAAGTCCTTGTCAAAATCCTTGTGCACCTTGGTAACCCCAAGTGCATCAAGTTTTATAAATTCTCATGAGTTCCTTGGTAACCCCAAGTGTTCATGTTTTCATCAAAATCTCTTGAGCTCCTTGGTAAACACTCAAGTGCATCAAGTTTTTATTTTAGAAGTTGGAATGTCGAGATCTCCCATAGTTCAAACTTTAGTTGCTCAGTATTGTCCATAACCGGGGACACGGCTAAGTACTTAGATTTTATTATCTTCTGCAGAAGGAGTACACTTTACCCATATGTCACAATCCCATCCTTTTGCCACCAGTGGCCTACTGGATTAGCACTCACCAAGATGGAGAACTGGCAGATTGAGAATGTGACGAAGTCTTTCCAAAAGGTCCTCCCATACACCATTGCTAGCTTGTCTTCAGCCCCCATGAAGCATTCCAGATCCCCATGTCCAGTAACTAAAGACAATGTATGGGTCTTCCTAATGTAATTGACTAAGCCAGAGCCATAATAGCATGTGGTTGCACACGAAAGCCACAAATGGAGAAGCATGTTCAATCTCTAAGTTTCCTAGGTGGTTTTCTTTTGGAGCACAACACAAAGTGATTCCCATAAACATGGTTCCTTTTGTTGCCACCTTCTCCAAAACTTAAAGTATCCACCACCTAGGTGGTTCATTGAGTCCTTGTTTTATTATGTAAAACACAAGTCCCTTTTCTCAACCTTTGTAAAATCTCAACATGTATCTCTTTTCAAAATATAGCATGGCTAAGCATGTAACAACTACAATATTTTCACTAAGGAGTGTATAGGGAATCCTATTAGGATTTAGCATAGCATAAGTATAAAATTGTTTTCATGCATGTTTTCAAAATCCACTAAGTATAATGAAAATAGTAGGACTTTTGTATGATAGTGTAACTTGCCTTTTGGTAGGGAATGGTGGTTCACTTCTTGATCTTGCTAGTCTCACACTTTGCTAAATTCACTACAAGTCAAACAAGCAAACACAAAATCAACTAACATTCCAAACCAAAGTCAAGCCAACAAATTCACACTCACAAAGCAATGGAATCTAAGTCAAGCATAAGTATGCAAAGGATGGTTCTATTGCCAGGATGGTCTCCACTAGGTTTCTAAACTTTGTAAGGTCCAAATTGGTCATTTACCAAAATGGCAAAGTCATTAGTTAGAGGGTTTTGCCCAAAAACTATTTTAAAATCCATTCAACTTTTTATGTGGTGGAAAGTGGTTTTATCAAATCAAAAATCTTTAAGTTTCTCACCAAAAGTTTCTAACTCCAAAGACTTGGTGTTTTGGGTCAGTAGCTTTGAATCAAAATATTTTCCCAAAGTTTTTATTCCAAAATCTTTTTCATAATAAAACAATTATCTTTACTTAGCTAGAAATAGACTAATTTAATTAATCCATTCTAAATTTTTCCAATTTCATTTTCAAAACCATGGGTTGGTTCCTAGGGTCAGTAAGGTCACAACAAACCATTTTGCAAAGGTTTTAACCCTAAAAGCATTTTTAAACAATTTTTATACTCTAAACAAGCTCACAAAAGAATCTGCAAAAACAAGCAAACTAACAGATACTATTTGCTAAACTAAGGGCATGTCTGGCTAGGTCTTGCTCTCCTGAATCCAACGACATAAAATTTGTAATTTTTGGACGTGTGGTTTGAAAGTTACAAAGGTTTGAAAATGGCATTTAAATCTGATTTCAAACTCTATTCTCAAACGTCTAGTGCCACGCGTCTTAATCTCATTCGCCCATACCGTTTTGTCTGGATTGGCTATTCTGGCGCGTTGGATCAAGTCCGATCGTGCGACCCTGAACGCATACCCCTTCGCGTTAAGTGATTCTTTCGTAGCCAATGGATCTGCATCTAACGGTCGCTGCGCGTTTGACCTAAAAGGAGCGGCGCTGACGGCGGCTGTGCGGCGGCGGCGCTCTGTCGGCGAGGTTGTCGACGATGCAGGAAGCGAGGGAGAAGAAGGAGATGCTCACCAGAATCGCGGGATCATGGTGAAGCTCAAGGTACTCGCGAGAAGGCAAGGGGCGCACGGGTGTCGTCGGAATTCCTCGCTGGAGATGCTCTGGTTCTAAAAGGGTCGACGTTGTCGGGCGAGGCTGTGGCTCGCCGAAGCAAGGCAGAGGTGTGTTAGACGCTTTGGTACTAAGGAGTATGCGAGCATCACTGAATGGCATCGGGAGGTCCGAGCTACCAGAAGACTCGCCGGAGTTTGCAGTAGACGCGGTGGTGCTCAGAAGTGGGCGGAGCTAACGCCTGGGCGCCCAGGGTGAGTTGCTTGCTGAAAGGTCCTGGGGGGATGCTGATCACATATGCGTGCTCGAGGAGGCAGGAGGGGCGTGCTGGGCCGGAATCGGCGAGAAGGGTCGCCGGAGACAGAGGAGTGTCTGGCGAAACACGGCACTGAGGGGGCGTGCTTGGGGAGGAGAGAGGGGAACGAGAGGAGGGAGGCGGTTAAGAGGGAGTGGTCACCGATGATGGGGTTACTCGCCAATAAAGATTCACGCGGCATTCAACGGCAGTAATGGCCAGAGGGGCTTTCGAGTGGCGGGTGAGGACGAAGAGGACGTGGCGGTGGGGTCTGGCGTCAGCGAGGTGGAGGAAGTGGGGATAGGGTCCACATGTCAGTTGCTTCGCGGGTTCTTTCTACGGTAAGAAACGTTTCGCCGAAAGAAAGGTGGGCTGGAGTTGGGCCTAGACTGGGCTGCTGGGCTGGGTCGGTTTTCATATTTTTTTTCTTCCTGTTGGCTTTTTTTTCTTTTTCCAAATCAAATTCTGTTTTGAAAATCAACTCACAAATCAAACAACAAAACAAACATTCAAACAATTCAAACACTTCCAAATTTGTAATGAGTTTTTGGTTCTGTTTATCAACATAAACCAAATCCCAAAAATAAAATAATATTTTTATTCATTTTAGGATTCATTCAATAATTAAATAAAATGGATCTTTAGTTATTTAATAAAATAGGGTTTGATTTAATTAATAAAATTTCCATTTGAAATCCAAATATTTTCAAAACCAAATTAGTAGGTTTTATTTGAAAGTATAAGATACTTGGAAAACTTGTTTAAAATAAAATAACATTTTTATTTTAAGCTCCATTAATAATTAAATAAAATGGACCTTAGTTATTAAATCAAATAAGATTTGTTTTATTAGAATATTTATTTTGAAATCTAAAATAAAACCAAAACACTTCAGTAGGTTTTATTTGAGAATATAAAATACTTAGAAAACTTATTTTAAACAAATAAACAAGTTTTGATGGTTTAGAAATAATAAAACCTTTATTCGTAAAACTTGGATATTAAATCCTTATTACTTTATTTAAATAAACCTTTACTATTTTTAATCAAAACAAAACATTTTATTTCAAATACTTGGCCAAGGTTTAATTTGGCTCTGAAAAATAATCTTTATTTATAAATCCACTTTTTCTTTTGAAAGCCAAAACCTTTTATAAATGTTTAACCTTTTAAATCCCCTTAGGATTTTATTTAATCCAAATAGGTTTGAAGTTCCATTTAAATTCAAAAAGTTTCTTCTGGTCCTGAAAATCAAACAAAGTTTTATTTTATTCATTTATTTTCACATTACAAGATTTGGAAAATCTTGGGATGTGACAATGCCGATGCCATCGCACCCGCTTGCCGAATACTTCTCCTTCTCCGCCACCAGGTTCTTCTCCTCCTCCGAAGTCGACTTCTTCCCTCCCCCCTCCACCGCTGCCTATTCTACCTCCACTGTGCTGGACATCTTGCTCGGAATCTAACTCGTCAGGCGACGATGGCATGGGCAACGACGCCGAGCCGGATCTGCCAAGCGCGGCGATCGAAGGAATACGGCTGACGCCGCATGACCGTGACGGCAGCGCATGCGGTGGGCAGCGAGATCATGCTGTGGATGGTCCACGACGCCGTTTAGACCATTTAGACGGACATCCGTGTCCATGCCATCCTGATCGATAGGAGAGGAGGTCTGGAGGAGGTCCGGAGGAGTGCCTTGGTTCAGCTAGAGGACGAAGGACATGAAGGCAATTGGGGAGCACCTCCTCCTCATCGTTCCCCACCGCTGCAGTTGCTTGGACGACAGAATAGCCACGTGACATAGAAGAAGGCCATGGACACCCCGTTGTCTCCTTGGTCATTTCCTTCAAATCTCGAATTGACTGGTACAGTGCTGTCAGATCTGGCGAGATGCAGCATAGGAGCCACGACCAGAGCGAGGTCTGTGTGCGTGATCAGGCGTCCATGCCCCCGAGAGTGCGGTGGAGGACATGGATGGCCAAGGTGGAGGTGGTGACGTCCGGATCCACGCGGTGGCGGTGGTGTTAGGAGGCCGTGGAGAAGCTGTGAGGGGCGCCAGATGCGTTGGAGGCGTCGATGTGTTGCGGGAGGAGAGGCGTCTGGATCGGGAGGAGTGAGTGGAGGGTGGGGTGCGGGAGGGAGGGGTAGACACCGGTTGGGTTCTGGGTGGTGATGGAGGAGGGGGCGTGAGCACGGCGGCAGCGATGCGATCGGGCACTCGGGAGAGGCGGCGGTAGAGGAAGGGAGGAGGCGACGTTGGAGGGAATTGTCACGGTGTTGACTGCGGCCTGCACGGGGCTTCTTTTCTCCCATGGACCGAGGGTGTGAAAATGCAAAAGGACAGCGCGGGGTAGGACGGACGAAGGAGTGACGACATAGTACAGTCAGGCAGAAAACGGAACACCTTTGTACTTTTTAGATAGTAGAGAGTATATCTCGACCTCTTTTTGTCTGCAGGTTTAGAGTGAATCTACACACTAAAAGAGGTCTAGGTAAACTCCTTTCACAAAGCTAAAACATCTTACATTATGGAACAGAGGGAGTAGATTATGGGTTCATCTTAGCAAACGGACCAGGGTAATCAACAACTCATTTTTTTTAGATGAATCAACATACAACTTTTCCTAAAAACACACACATAAGTTGCGTCCATTGTGTCTTGCATTTAAGTGGATCTGCTTTTAACCATGGAGTATCATCCCACCGGCCCCATTCCTTGGTAGCTGACTAAATGGGAAAAATGTAAGGGCTAACCAGGACAAAAAAACCATGCTTGTCAAAGCGAAAAAGGTCCGGTTGCAGCCCGCTAGGAAGCAGCCTAACGCTTAGTCATCATCTTCCTGGAATTCTACGAAAGAAACCCCCGTTCTCCCCACATATCTCGTCTGCCACCGCGTACGCTGTAGATTGTAGAGAATGTGCCCCCAAAATTTGGGGCCCTGTGCGACCGCACCATTCGCACTCCTGCCGGTCTGGCCCTGTCCTCACCTTCTCTCGCCAAGTGGTGCGTCCCCGGCGGCGTCAAGTGGCTGATGCGTCATGGAGAGTTCCTCGTCAGCCTTACGCGTGAGACTGTCTCGGCTGAAAGGCTGATACCCAAACTCACGGTGGCAGCCACCGTGGCATTCTATTGCGTATATATGATGTGACAACAGAGCAGGGAACCTGTCCGCGTGCACCCCGCCTGGGCCTGGTGCCACCTATCGAACCAGAAGGAGGTAGTAGATCCATTGCCCAACTGCGCGCGCATGATGGCGCGGTAGAGGACGATGTCGCCCCCGACAATGCTTCCGAGGAAGGAAGGAGAAGACTCCTTGTCGCCGACGTCGCCGCAATGGTACCGACGGAACCAAGTTTTCCAAGACGCAGTGCCAGGTTGGCCTTCTGCTTCCGAAGGTCCTTCATCCCGATCCCACCTTCAGACCTATCAAAACAGAGCTTATCCCAAGAGATTAGACACGCGTCGGCCAAGCATCTACCACGTTTTAGTTTTCAAATCCGTGGCAAAAGAGGGATCACAAAAACGAACAAAATGTTTACATCTACCAAGGGAAACAAACAAATCCGTGGTAGATGGTGTACCCTCTACCACAGTGGGAGGTGCATTTCGTGACAGATGACTACTACTTTTTCTAGTGATATTTCGATTAGGAAGAATATAAATCTGAGATGGACAAACATAAATTGACGCTACCTCTCCCAAAACATTTTTGTTAGGTATGTACACCCTAGAGCTATCCAGTAATAAGTTATCTAAAATATATCAAAACATAGGATCACATGTAAATACTTCATAGTGATGTTTGCTGAATAATTTATTCCATTGAGTAATGATTATTATCCTTTTGTTTTGATATTTTGAGATTTAAAGTCAGGTTTCTCAACGGGGAGCGTCTTAAATTAAATTCAAAATGAAATAGGTGGGAAGGTATCAAATATTAAATTCTTACCAAGCGTATTTGCAATGATACACCTAAGAATTGTAAGATGGATCATTGTATCATAATATTGAGCAACACATTAAAATTTTAATATGTAAAAATATTTAGTATAAAACTTTGAGAATTGATGTTTTTAACGCCCCTCGAGACTAAAAAATTATTGAGTTGTTTTTTACGCAATTTACCTTCTCACTCTCCACCACCGGGAATATCAAATTATCCACCATCAGCGACTTAATCGGCCTCTCACAGGACCGACAAGTTGGTGGTTTACTGATAAATAATCTAATATTGTTGTCACGTTGTTTATTATGCAATTACTCTCTCGTAGTCTTTTCATTCACTTACTTTTATGAAAATAACAGATTCTTTTTGTTCTCTCATTCTGCTATGTTAGAACGACACTTTCACAAGAAAAAGGGGACTTTATTTATGTAGATTTCGCTCTTCTGTATCAGCTAAGTATGGACGTGGACTATTATATAACGTTCATAAAACCAGGAGAAACTGTCGTTTGGCCTCCAAGAGATTGGAGTGGTTTGACGTCTTATCTAGGTTTGGGTTGTGTGCTCTTAGGCTTCTTATCTAGGTTTGGGTTTGACGTCTTATCTAGGTTTGGTCTCCGGTGTCCCACATAGCGAACACAGCCCATTGCCTGTACCATTACGTTTCGAGACCTCTACCTCCGAAGGGAGCCGATCCCGTAGCAGTTGCCACAGGAAAATACGTAGGCTCAAGGGAAGGGGGGCCTTCCACAGGTGCGTCGTCCAAGGTAACTCCGGACCGTGGAAGAGGGTCCGATAGGCCGAGCTAACCGAAAAAGCTCCCGAAGGAGAGTGGCTCCATGTCCCCATATCCCTCTCCTCTGAGAGGGATAAGGGCAAGGAGCCCCGCCGCCTCAGGAAGTTTGCGACCTCAGCGTCATTGAAGGTCCTACGGAACGGGATGTTCCAGCTGACTCCCTGCAACGCCTCGGCCACAACCATCATGGGTTGCGCAGACAGCGAATAGGGCTGAGAATTCCTAATAAAGGGGGGTCCCCTGTCCCCAGGGGTCAAGCCAAAACAGGACATCCCGACCATTGCCCACCGCAAAGCTAGCGCCTCGACGAATGAGATGTTTAATGTCCTGGATGGCCCGCCAGAACTGAGACCCCTCGCGCCGTTCACATGCCAGGAGGGGGCGACCCCGGAGGTAATTTGCCTTAATAAGTTGCAGCCAGAGGCCTCCATCATCTTGGAGGATCCACCACACCCACTTTAGCAGTAGCACCACATTGAAGCGGCGAGAGTCGAGGACTCCTAAACCTCCAAGGATTTTGGGGGTGTAGATATCTGTCCACTTCACCATATGATATTTCTGGTGCCCATATGGACCAGGGATGGCTGATAGCTGGAAGTTGGTAGTGCTGCATCGGGCACCGCGTGTTGGACCAGGGACGGCAAGTTATTTTGGGTATTTTACCCGGCAGCAATCTTTTACTACTCCTACTTTACTTTTTCTGCTGGGAGAGGTTCATGGCAGGCCTATGGCACTGTGCGGTAACGGTAGATCATCATGGTCAGCTAGTCTCGCCGTCGGTAAATGGGAAGGGAAATGCAGTCAAGAGCAACATAGCAATCATCCCTTCTGCAGCATATCATACCTAGGCTGAAGCCTGACTGATTACTGGAGTGTTGACTGTTGGTACTGAAGCATTGGTCCATTCAACAAGCAGTGCGCCGTAAAATCTTCAGCCGCAATCATTAACAGCCGACCAAGCAAGAACCTCCACTGTAACAGGCGATCAAGGCACGTCCACCTTTTTTTCCCGTCCACTTTGGTTAGCCCTTTGCCTAATATAATCACGTCGGGCCTTTTGGGTAGAATTAGGCTGAGGTAAGAGAAGAAGTGCGATGCGACTATGCGAGGGCAAAGCAAATCGGAAAACACCCATAGCAAACAATGGTCGGTACCAACATTATCTTTTTTTTTTTGCATGATAAAAGGTCTCGAAGAACTTGGAAACTACATTAAAAACGGAGGGTACAATTTTATGAAAAAGTCCTGAGCACAACTAGAATATCTACATGTACCTAGCTTATAGCCAGAAGTTGACTGTACTATTGCTCTTGCTCTTAGCAGCGCCCTTTGGAAGAGCAAAAGCAGCATTAAAGAAAATCCTCTTTTTCTTGTCCCAACGCCCGAAAGGTCATGTTTCTTCTCTTCGCCCCTTTTATACGGAGTATAGAAATGCAATGAATTTGGGTGCTGAATTTTGTGAAGTATCCGATGCATGTAACCATGAAGACCTCATAGACGATCTCTCGGCTTCGGGGAAGATTAGATCCCCTGTCAGTCTGCCACCAGAATCGATCGTACCTGGACGTGCTAGTCGCTTGTTGTCCCTCTGACCTTAGTCCCTTGACACACGTAACGTCAATCAAATTTCTCGGGTGCAGTCTCCATGTGCCAAGAGTTGGTTCATGCACCTCTGGTTCTGAATCCCCCGAAACTGGAAGGGTAAACAATGGATGGATCTGAACATCCCGAGGTGATCCATGCTCTTGTTTTCGCCAACAAGCTGCAGCCGCCGTGTCCTCCGGCCGCTGCATGGAATCAGAGACGCAGTTAACGGTAGGCCAAATGACAGATGACTCGAGATCCATGGCGCCTCGGTCGGCTTGCCGCGCGCGGTGATAGCTGAAACCTGATACTACCCGCCGCGTGTTGGACCAGGGACGGCCAGTTATTCTGGGTATTACCCGGCAGCGCTCTTTTACTTTTTCTGCTGGGACTGGGAGGTTCATGGCAGGGCCTATGGCACTGTGCGGTAACGGTAGATCATCATGGCCAGCTAGTCTTTGGTACCATCGGTAAATGGGAAGGGAAATGCTGTCGAGAGCAACATGGCAATCATCCCTTCTGCAGCATATCATACTACTACCTAGGCTGAAGCCTGACTGGGTACTGGAGTGTTCGGTACAGAAGCATTGGTCCATTCAACAATCACTGCGACGTAAAATCTTCAGCTGCAATCATATTTACAGCCGGCCAAGCAAGTATTAGAGTTGTAATATTACGAATGGTTAGAATCCTTTATGAGTACCCCTATCGTATATAAACTATGTAATTGCCTTGTAGAGGGTTATCTCTGTTAATGTTTGGTGGAATGATGTGTATCCTTTCGGACCATCCGTTGCGTGTTATATAGATAGGGGAAAAAAACCTACGTGGCGTGTACAAGGAATGTACGCGTACGGTCGGAGTGCTACTCCGTACACGTACACGTACCTATTACATACTCTAACATCCCCCTTAATCTAAACCACGGGAGAGGTTTAGATTACGCTTGAACTCATCTAATAATTTTACAGCAAGAGGTTTGGTAAAACCATCAGCTATTTGGTCCTTGGTGGAGATAAACTTGATATCAAGACTGTTACTAGCAATCCGCTCACGAACAAAGTGATAATCAATTTCAATATGTTTAGTCCTGGCATGAAAAACTGGATTGGCAGAGAGAAATATGGCCCCCAAATTGTCGCACCATAAACAAGGCTTCTCACGGAGCAGCACACCTAGCTCACGGAGAACAGCTTCAACCCATATTAATTCTGTAGTGGCATTAGCAAGAGCTTTGTACTCAGCCTCTGTACTGGAACGAGATACCGTGGCTTCTTTTCTGGCGCTCCATGATACCAGATTCGGACCTATAAATATGGCAAATCCGCTAGTGGAGCGGCGATCCTCAAAGCAACCTGCCCAATCAGCATATGAAAAAGCACTAAGAAGTGTAGAAGAGGACCTTCTGAAAGAAATACCAAGCTGAGGTGTGTCCTTAACATAGCGAAGAATGCGTTTAGCAGCGGTCCAATGAGCTGTTGTGGGAGCATGAAGGTATTGGCAAACCTTATTGACGGAGAACGACAGGTCTGGCCGTATAAGGGTGAGGTACTGAAGAGCACCAACAATACTGCGATACTGAGAACTATCATCAGGACCAAGAGGAGTACCTTCATGCAGAGATAATGGCTCGGACGTAGAGATAGGAGTTGGGGCCGACTTACAGTCCAGCATACCAACTCTAGTGAGGATGTCATGAGCATATTTTTGCTGAGTAAGAAGCAATCCATCTCCCAAATCTTTGATAGAAAAATGAGTAGTGAGGTCCTTGAGCAGGATAGAAATAGCAGCATCAGAGGAACTTGTTATAATGATATCATCAACATAAATTAACACAAATATAGTAACTCCAGACTTTTCTAGAGAAACAAGGAAGTGTCAGCCTTGGATGGAATAAAACCAAACTCCTGCAATTTCATACTTAACCTCGAATACCAGGCACGAGGTGCCTGTTTTAATCCATAGAGAGCCTTATCAAGCCTGCATATGTGATGAGGAGCATCAGGATGTTCAAACCCAGGTGGCTGTTTCATATAAACCTCCTCTTCTAGAACACCATGAAGAAACACGTTCTTGACATCTAACTGCCGAAGACTCCAACCACGGGAGACAGAGATAGAGAGAACAATGCGAATAGTGGCAATCTTGACAACAGGATTGAAAGTATCTTCATAGTCAATACCATACCTTTGTTTGAATCCTTTTGCAACCAGTCGTGCTTTGTAACGATCAATAGTACCATCATCACGTCTTTTGATACGATAAACCCACTTACAGTCAATAATGTTCTTGTTGGTGCTGGGAGGAACGAGAGTCCAAGTCTTGTTCAACATCAGAGCATCATACTCATCTTGCATTGCAGCGCGCCAATGAGTGTCACTGAGAGCATCAGGCAAATTTCGAGGTTCACCTGTAGAGGAGAGCAAGCCATATCGCACTGTACCATCAGTATACTGTTTTGGTTGTCTGATACCTCTTTGGAGACGAGTGCGAGGTCCTGGTGGCATCGGAGGTGGTGCAGCATCGGATGCACTAGACACAGCCGATGATGACCCGATGGATCCGACGGGAGACGACACAGCAGGAGACACTGGAGGGGAGGCCGCAGGGGATCCAGACGTGGCTCCCAGCGCCACGCGTCACCTGGGGAGTAGAGGCGGGCGGCGGGGACGCGATCGTCGACACGCAAGGCATGAGCGTGTGCGTGGGAGAGACCGGCGCGGAGCATGAGGCCCTAGGACCACACGGCATCCCAGGAGGATCAACACCGGGATCGGCGCCTATAGGGGAATGTTCCCTGGAATCTTCTTCGGTGTTTGTGTCGGTTTCATCATCTTGTGTAGTATCATTTTCACCAGAATTTCCGCCTACTGCTGCATCTTCCTGTGGATCATAAACAGAAGGAACGCAAACAAGCACAATAGTAGACATATGTTCATCATTATTTTGTGCAACCTCAGATGTTGTGGATGATGGAAGTAGAAGAATTTCCTTTTTGAGAAGAGCACCAGCATTTGGATGAAGTTCATGGAAGGGAAAGACATTCTCGTCAAAGACTACATCACGAGATATATAGACGCGGCTTGTGGAGACATCTAAGCATTTAACTCCCTTATGAAGAGGACTATAGCCAAGAAAAACACACCGTTTTGAACGAAAAGCAAGCTTCCTAGTGTTGTATGGACGAAGATTGGGCCAACAAGCACAACCAAAGGTTCGAAGAGCATCATAATTTGGTGAGATGTGTAGAAGACGTTCAGTGGGAGATTCAAGATTTATGACTTTGCTAGGAAGTAAGTTCATGAGAAACGTGGCTGTAAGGAAAGCTTCATCCTAGTATTTGAGAGGCATGGAGGCATTAGTAAGCAAAGCAAGGCCAACTTCAACAATATGACAGTGTTTTATCTTAGCAAAACCATTTTGTTGGTGGGCATGGGGACACGAAACGTGATGAACGATACCAGTCTTTTGAAAGAAAGCATGAAGTTTCTCATAATCTCCACCCAATCAGTTTGCATAGTAATAATTTTCGTATCAAACTTACGCTCAACATAATTTTGCCAATTTAGAAAGGCTTGATAAACATCAGAGCGTTTTTTAAGCAAATAGATCCAAACAAACTTGTTATAGTCATCAATGAAGCTTACATAATAGGCATGTTTTCCAACAGAAATAGGCGCAGGACCCCATACATCAGAGAAGACTTGCTCAAAGGGCATAGTGGATCTACTGGTGGAGATGGCGTATGGCAATTGGTGACTCTTGGCTAACTGACAAGAATCACAGATATAAGGAGTAGTTTCTGGAGTGTAAGCTATCTTATTTCTTCTAAGAACTTGTTGAACGATAAACGAAGAAGGATGTCCTAAACGACGATTCCATGTAGATGATGGCGACTTTATTGTGATGAATGCATGCTTGGAGGACGCGGGAGAGATGGGCATCAAGGGATAAAGTCCTCCATGGTAGGGGCCTTTAAAGAGAGTTTGCCGTGTGGCTTGGTCCTTGATAAAAAAGAAGAACAGATGAAATTCAATAAAGACATGATTATCAAGGGTAAAACGATGAACAGATAGAAGGCTTTTAGATGCACTTGGAACATGTAGAATATCATAGAGATTAAAGGAATTATGTGAGGTGCGCAAAACTGATTGACCAATGTAACTAATGTACATACCTGTGCCTTAAGCGGTGTGAAGACGATCCGGACCATTATACTTGTCATGCATGTGGAGCTTGCTCATCTCGCTTGTAACATGGTTGGTAGCTCCAGTGTCATAGTACTAGCTGGTGTCAACTCCTGTGAAGTTGGCACCTTTGTACCCGCGATCTCCATCATAACGGGAATCATCGTCGTAACGCCACCAACAGTCACGAGCGGATGCCCGTGGATGTTGCATATCTGACATGTGGTGTTGACGTAGGGAGTAGGCTGGCGGTCACGCCTGCCGCTCCCACCTCCACCACGCCGATCTTCATCATCGTGACGACGAGGACGCTCATCATCAAATCGATGCCCCTGGTAGCCGCCTCCATCGCGGCGACCCTGATCATCGCGACGGTCATTGTAATCACGACGATCATGGTACTCGTGGCGGCCGCGGTCATCACCACGGACCCGATCATCATAGCGTGGACGCTCATCATAGTGCGGATGGCGAGGGCGGTCTTCCTAGCGCGGACGATCATCATGGCGCGAACGGTCAGGCCCACGCGGGGGCGCACCACCACCGCGGCGCGCCATGTTGGCCGAAGAGATGAAACCCTCTGCGGTCTTGTGCATGCGGTCATACTCCTGAACCTGAGTGAGCAGGTCATCGAGAGTGGTGTTGGGGTTGGCGTTGACGGCAGTGCGGAGGGTGTTGTAGTGACTGCCGAGGCCATTGAGGACGTACCAGATCAGCTCATCGACATCGAGAGGTTTTCCTGCAGCAGTCAATTCAGAAGAAATAGCTTTCATCTTAGCAAAGTACTTGTCAGCAGAGAGATCGTTCTTGCGGGTATCATTGAGGGCAGAGCGCAGCTGCTGCACCCTGGTCTTGGACAAGGCGGACACGTGGGCATTGATGGCAGGCCACGGCTCGGCTGAGGTCTCGAGCCCGACAACGTGCGCGAGCACATCGGGTGAGAGGGCGTTGAGAATCCAGCGGAGCACCTGCTGGTCACGAGAGATCCAAACAGCGTACTTGGGGTTTTCGATGGTCACCTTCTTCTTGTTGATATCCTCCGTCTCCAAGATCTTCCCTAGTGCCTCCTCGTTCCCTTCAACAAGATCAATGACGCGGGCACCTCGAAGAGCCGGGACGACAAGGGCCTTCCAGATCAGCGTGTTTTCACGCGTAAGCAGCTGTGAGGGTGGAGATCCGAGCGCTGCGGCGAGAACCGTGGCGGAGGAGGTTGATGACGACATGGCGATCTAGGGTTTTAGATGCGGCGGCGGCACGAGACGAGGAATCCGGTGCGGCGGCGGCGTCGATTGTTTTCTTGTGTTTGGTTCGTGAAGATCTCGATGCAGCGGCACACGTGCGGCGGCAGAGGGTCTTGGTCGTGGTCTTGATGCAGCGGCGACAGTGGGCGGCGGCAGCGAGAAGCGGCGGCGGCGCAAGCTGAGGCGGCGGCAGATCTTTGGTTTTAGGTTTTGTTTGTCGTTGTTCTTGATGCGGCGGCGGCGTGAGGCGGCGACGACGGCACTGGCTGTGGCGGCGGAGATTTACGTTTTGCGGCAGCTAGAGCACGGAAGAGGATGACTCTGATTACATGTAGTTAATGTTTGGTGGAACATGTGTATCCTTTCGGGCCATCGGTTGCGTGTTATATAGATAGGAAAAAGCCCCCTGTGTGGCGTGTACAAGAACTATACGTATACAGTCGGAGTACTACTTCGTACACGTACACGTAGCTATTACATACTCTAATAATCTCTACTCGTAAAAACACGTAACAGGTCGACCCCAGAGGGCAACGATCGTTCCACCAGTTTTTACAGCAAGAACCTCCACTGTCGCATGGGATCGAGGCACGTCCACTTTAGTTAGCGCTTTGCTTAATCACGCCGTGCCTTTCGGGTAGAATTAGGCGGAAGTAAGAGAAGGAATGCGACGCGACAATGCGAGGGCAAAGCAAAAACACGCACAACAAACAATGGTCACTCAGTCAGTCAGTCAGACGAAACCAAACCTTTTCTGCACAACTCTTTCGCGTCGTCAAAGACAAGCTGCTTGGGTCGTCGCATGGGCATGGGCACGCACCACGCAGCCAACCTTTTCCGCTCCTCTTTTGAGGTTTTGCCTGAGACGAGACGAGAAAATAGTGAATGAATGAAACGGGAGCCACGGAGAGCATGAAGGCAAAAAGCAAAGGCTGCAGAGGCGAGCCGAAAGAAATAACCGTTTGTTGTGCGTGTTTTTCTAATTCTAAATATAACTAATAATAGATCTAACATCTTATTCAAGTGAATAGACATTAAGATATACTACTCTTTATGAACTTCAAAAATTCCTATTATAACTATTTGCTGTTAAACAAGAATTATGTTTCTTTTCTTAATGTTTATTATAATAATTTAGTTTCGGATGCTCGGGCTTTTATGTTATAAACTAAATGATCATGAATCTAACCAAGTCAAAACTATTACATCACTCTAGAAATTAATTTATGCTTCTCCTTATGTTATAGCGCATTCATATTTTTCTATACTCATAATGTCCTTAAATATCTCCGAATTTTGGTAGTTTTTTAAGGTGTACAATATTGACAAGTACCTTGGTAGAGGTTTCTAGGGTACATCAGGTACTCGTTTCTTAGTCAAAATGGCTCTTGCCATTTGGGAGGGGGTTGGCATTAGTAGTGGAATGTGGTAGTGGATGGTTTGAATTATCCAATATTCATATTGGAGAAAGTGAAAATGGATGTGGAAATATCTGCCATAGTACTAAAATAAAAGTGAATTGAAGATGGAAATCCATTGGGGGGGGGGGGGGGGGATTTTAAATAAAATATATATATATATATATATATATATATGAAACTGAAATATCCGTATCCATATAAGATTATTTTATCCACTTGCCACAAGTGTAGCCCTGCTCTATGCCAATTAACCAACATAAAAATATAAAAAGTGGCCACATCTATTTTGTTTGATTGAAACTATAAAATATTATGGTGTATGGTAATGTAATTTATCTATTTCGTGCCATGTGGCTAAATTGTAAACTATCCAACTCTAGATCCAAGTAACTTCTGATTCATATTCGATAACATCCATATTCGTTTTGAAATATAAAAGTGAATTGGAAAGTGCATTATCCCACCCACCAACTTTCGATATGCTTCCACCATTAGTTCGTCTGTTACTTGCTAGTTCAAAATAAAACCCGATTGACCAAAGAGGGCGAAATGTAAGGCAATGCAAATCGTCCGGTGGAAAAATTGATGTAGTACAGAGCCTACTCGTAGTAAACAAACAGGATGGAACAATAATGCCAAGTGTGGCTTTCTGCGTGTGGCTTCTTTCAGTTGTCCCTAGCGGCGATCACGCCAGTTCAATCTAAGGTCGACCTGAGATCATTATCCAGTTCTGGTACAACTTCGATATAGGGACAACATTGTAATCCACGGAGAGTACATTTATCTGGCACAACCGTGAACCGTATCCAATGCTACGAGAGTACATTGCTACCGCCACTAGATTCATGCAACGGAACCGCGATACATGTGAACAATCTCGTCTTCGGGGAGATTAGATTTCCTCTTGCCCCCTTGTGTCCCGAACTGTAGACACGCATGTAAAATTCTTATTCTCTGGCCCATGGGCGATCTCCACGTGATATAGTAACTGGCTGAAATCCCAACGACCCACGGTCTCCAACATATTTTAGATGGGCACAAACATATTTTAGATGAGCACAGATCAGCGGGAGCAGTAGTTGACCGCCTACAAAAGATACGACCCGTACAGGTCACAGTGTACCCAAAAGAAGAAGAAAACATGCGATAGACAGTCTCGTCGAAAAATTAAGAGCGCCCTTTGGAAAAGCAAAAGCAGTATAAAAAAAACTCCTCTTTTCCTAACCAAACAGCGCAGAGGTAAGAAAAATACAAAAAAAAAAAGGTAAACCCGGATGTTTCGTCTCGTCGTCCTTTGTATGTATTAGCAGAAATGCAATGAATTTGGGTGCTAAATTTTGTGAAGTGTCCAATGCATGTGCTAGTACATTGTACTACTGCAGAGTGCTGATCGTGCAACAGAATTAAGCGTGAGACCCCGGGGACGATCAAGATTAGATCTCCTGTCACCAGAATAGATCGCTGGCTGTCCCCGACCGTAGTCCCTTGATGACTACTCCCTCCGTTTTAAAATATAAGATGTTTTAGTTTTGCGAAAGAAGTGTATCTAGACCCTTTTAAGTGTGTAGGTTCATCTAGATTTGGAGTGAACCTACACATTAAAGAGATCTAGATATACTTTTTTCACAAAGCTAAAATATCTTATATTTTAAAACGGAGGAAATACATGCAACGTGAAAATTCTTAAGAAAATTCCCTGGCATTGTCCCAATGGGGGCAAGTGTAGGGTTCATGCACCTCTGGTTCTGAATGCCAAAACCCGGAAGAGTGAACAACTGAATGATCTGAACATGCTGAAGTAGCAGTAATGCTCTTGTTTCGCCAACAAGCTGCATGCAGCCGCCGTGTGTCCTCCGGCCACTGCAAGGAATCAGAGGCGCAGTTAACCGTAGGCCAAATGGCAGATGACTCGAGATCCGTCGAGCTTCGGTCGGCTTGCCGCGCACGGTGATGAACTGCATGTAGTACTCTGCATCTGGGCACCGCGTGTCATTTTTGGTATTACCCGCCGCATTACCGGGAGGTTCATGGCAGGGCCCATGGTTCTGCAAGGTAACGGTAGATCATCATCGGCACGTACTGCACACGCACTCGCAAGGTTTTGCAGAGGAGGAACTCTCGGTATTGCCATGGGTAAATGGGAAAGGAAATGCCTAGGCTGACGCCTGACTAACTAGTGGAGTGTTGGTACAGAAACATTGGTCCGTCCCACAATTGCTCCGCCCTAAGGACATCTCCAACAGCCTATTCAAACCGGCTAGGGATGAAAACGGAGCAGAACTAAGTGGTGGCACATTTGTTTTTATATTTTTTACGGAAGCGGAAACGAATACAGAAACTTCGGAAACAAAAACAGAAGTAGATACAGACCGAATACGGTACAGACGCGGAACGGTGCAGATTTTATCCGAAACAAAGAGAACCCTAGAATCATGCAACAAATCTTAAACATTCTAGAAAACCAACAAAATTGTTCCCTGGTTATATATAGCACGGTGCTAGGTTTACAAGGGAATAAGGAAATGATCATTTCATGAAAGCCTCCTCGAACGCATTACATAGTCTCTAGTACTGGGATGAGCAGCTTTGCAAGTTTGGCTTGACAAGGTCATGTTTTGTGTCGGTTGGATTTGGCCATGCACATCAACACTAAAACGGAAATTCCATATTAGACGGAAATGGAAATTCCATTTCCGTATCTGTTCCGCCAGAAAACACTGTTCAGTTTTTGTTTTCGTTTCCATCAAAAAAGTTCCATTTCCGTCTCCGTTTTGCAAAATTCCATTTTCATTTTCATATTTTCATTCCATTTCAGGTTTTTCCACGAAAAAGTCGAAAACTTTCTGCTCCACTTTCATCCCTAAAACCGGCGACCCAATCGGCCTGATTTTGTCCATTTGCATCGTGCCGCGAAAAAAATCGGTCGGCACGTCCGTCCCTGCCCGTGCGGTGCCACAGTGGGATGATCTATTATATCTGGACAAACCTATTTTTCTCCTTCTCTTTCTCTCCTATGAACTTTTCTAAAATTGCACAGACTGAACCTTTCCTTCTGTTTGGAGGCAACGGCGACGCCGGTGGCAAGTGTTGCGTGATGGCGAGCTCCAGCAACGGCGACGCAGGGACGAGGTGAGGCCCCTGCTATGGATCTCTCTCGGGAAGGTGGAGAAAAGTAGGGGTGTGGCGCGACGTGGTGCTGCAGGCACGGTGGCAACAGGGAGGAGCACAGAGCGGTGGCGGAGGTTGTCGCGGCCGTGTCTCTGTGCGTGTGATCTCGGCCTAGGCGGGGCGGCGACTGAGGTCCTCGCGCGCCCGTGGCCGGAGCCACTGCTTCAGGCGGGACGACAAGGGGGATGAGCGCGGGGCGGTGGCGGAGCTCGCGAATGGGCGGCGGCGAAGGAGCTCGTGAAGGGGGCGGCAACGAAGGAGTTCGTGGACGAGGTTGCGGGGCGGTGGCGGAGGACCATCGTCCAAGCCGCATGGAAGAAGAAGAGATGGAAAAAAGAGTCCGGCTCAACCCATCTTTGTCTACAATTTGGTGGACGGATTGATCGTCTGGTCTGTCCGAGATTTTATCACCTGACACCACATGTTAGGGCCGTTTTTATCACAGAACCACAACCTTAGTATATTTTTTTCTCACAAAGCACCACCTTTTGTGGTAATCTTTTGCACATAACACATAATACGTTATTAAATCGTTTGATAACTGATTAGCGCACTTGATAACTTTTATTTGGCTTTGATCGACGTATAAATTTAGTTTCTTTCTAAACTTTATGGTTTTAGATTACTCGCTGCATATTTCGTTATGAGGTTGCGCAATTTTATGAAAAAACATGGAAGGAGAAGTTGATTTATTTTAGTTTGAGGCCACTATCTCATTTTGCTTGAATTGAAACTGTACCGAACATATTAATAACCATTGTTTATATTTGTTTAGATTGGAGGATTATGGCCTCTCCATGGGAGAGAGATGATGTGCAATGTGACGGTCAAATCATTTGACATTTTAGGTACTCAACACTAGTCTGTTTAAAAATTGTCAACACTAGTCTGGTTAAAAATTGTTAGATACTTGGTTCATCTTTTGGAACATATAGTATCTGGTAAAGGAATGTCAGATATGTGGTTCATCTTGGTTAAAAATTGTTAGATATTCTTCTATGTGGTAGTTTATATAGATTAAAGATCTGGTCTGGTCAGTTGGCGCATTGTCAATCTGGACAGGCTGACACGGTGGCGTTCTGGCAGGTAGGCCTAGCGCACTAATCAGTTACCAAATGATCTAATAACGTATTTTGTGTTTTGCGCAAACAAAAGTTAATGTTTTGTGAAACAAAATATAAAAGTTGTGGTTCTGTGATAAAAAGACCTCAACATTTGGTGTGAAGTGATAAAATCTCGGTCTGTCCACATGGGTCTCAGCGCTGGAGGTTGTTTTGCATGTCCGGCATCGTCAACCGCCAATCAGTCAAGAACCTCCATTCGCAGGCGAGGTACGTCCACCTTTTGGTTGCCGCTTTGCTTAATCACGGCGCGCCTTTCGGGCAGAATTAGGCCGAGCCAAGAAAAGGAGTGTGATGCGACTCTGCGAGAGCAGAGCATAGCGGAAAGGAAAACACGCACATCAAACAATGGTCAGTCAGTCGGACGAAACAACAAGAGCTTTTCCGGAACTCTTCCGCGTCGTCAAAGCCAAGCAGGTTGGGCACTGCACGCACGCAGCCAGCCAGCCAACCTTTTCTCATCTTCTGCCTGACACGAGATTGAAAAGCCGTGATTTGAGTCTAATTATCTTGCAAATTAAAACAACACAAACGCTTCCCACCTATCTGACTGCACAAAAGAGCAGCGCTCATATATACTCCCTCCGTCCCAAAATAAATGTCTAAATTCAGATGTATCTAACACTAAAACAAGTCTAGTACAAAGCAAGCACACAAAGATAGTAGTGAGAAATGAGGAGCAAAAGAACACCAAAACGACGGAAGCAGCCACTACAATCCACGCTCCCGCACGAGGGATTGTGATTGACTGATTGCTGGGGTAAAGAAAGCCTGAAAAGGAGGCCTTTCCCCACGCTTGTTCCAGCTAACCACAAACCTAAACACACAAAACCCATAAACAAACTCTAATCAGAGATCTCCAGAGCTTAACCACCCCGTGTCCCTTGCCTATGCCACTTAGTAGATGATTTGCTTGCAGTATACTAATAAGTACTAGTTTAGAATTCTTCACTTGCTTTCTTGTTTACTGAAGTTGAGCAGAAGCTGCCACGTTGGACATCCATTTGGGCGACCAGAGGCCGCCACAATGGGGATCGTTGGTGGATCGAAAGAGCATGCTTCGGCGAGCCCACGCTACGCAGCTTCACATTTCCCCGGCCGGGTCACTCCTTGACCGTAGCAGAGGAGACTCGGGCCCTGACATGGAAGCCGACTCCTTGCAGTGCGCGATGGCGCCGGCGATACCGTCCTGCTTCTCCACAGCCGAGTCGTCAGGCCGTGTCACCGAGCTAGGCCTAGGCGCCGCGGAGGACGCCGACCGGCACTTGCGCAGGCGGCGGAGCCCTCTCGACTCGGCGTGGGGACTCGTGGGCGCCGTGCGGAGCCGGCGTGAGATCTTTGCCAGGCACCGCCGGATGACGTCCCGGGAAGACGCGCCCTTGCTCTGCTCCGAGTCGTGTTGCTTGTCGTCTTCCGTCGCGCGGGGCGGCGAGTCCAAGAACAGCCGGAGCGGGCGGGCGCTGCTGACGCTGCTCCGGGCGAAGCTATGTCGGCCGCTGGAGCTCCCGGGACGCAAGCTTGGGCGACCGTAGAGCGGCGTGGCCTTTCTGGCGCCGAAGCTGAGGGAGCGCAGGGTGCCGACGCCGCGCTTACGGGTGCCGTGCTGCTGTGACTGGAAGCTGTTGGCTCTGGCCGATGACTCGGGCTCCGAGGCGCAGAACTTGAGCGTCGCGCCGCTGAAGAGTCGCGAGGCGGAACGGGTCCGCTGGAGAGAGATGATGAAGTCGAGCTCCTCGCACGACTCGTCGGAGTCGGAGTCGGACCCCGACGAGCCGCAGGAGGAGGCGCGGACGGAGCAGGATGAGAAGTCGAGGACGAAGAAGGGCCCCTCGTCATCCTGGCTGGTGTCCCCGCGCTCGTACGCTGCCGATGTGCGGGTCGAAGCTGCTCGGCGCGGCGCCAGTAGCCGGAGGATCTGCATTTTGAGGCAAGCCGAGAGTGGCAGGCAGGGAGAGCTGCCTTGTTGTGGTGTGGTGCGGGCGGTGGCCTTTTTGGGTGCGTGTGGCGGTGGCTTTTAAACTGGTTCAGAAGGAAGCCGGGGCGCGAAAAGAGAGGACACGGATAAAACAAAACAAGGAGAAAATCTGGTGTATTTCCCGTTGTGATAATGAGCCGTCGGGGTGGCGCCGGCCGGCCGGTTGCGTTCGGTGCGAGGGAAATGTTGGGGCGGTGAGACAATACTTCTTCCTGGGCGTTACGTGGAGTGCAGAGGCTGCCTCTCTCTCCGACTATACTTCCGTGACTGACAAAGTGTAGGTATTCTAATTCTGGCTCTTCTAAGCCTATCAGCCGGTGCAGTGTTGCTCTGCTGTGGCCGGTTTCCATCGCTTTTTTTTTTTGACCGGATGGCTCTTTGCGACTCTGTTGGTCTTTCCGAAACGGAGGAAATATCTGCATTATTATTTTGCTGATTAGTCTAACTTTCGTGTAAAATTATTGTAAGGTTAGAAGCTAGCAAAAACGATGTTTGTATCAGATATATAGTTCTTAAATTTTTTGGTTGCATAACTGTTACAATTTGGTTACCAGCTATTACATATCCCCATAAACTAACAAAATTATTTGCAAGTTCATCACATGTATCACGAATTGTCAAAACAGAGTATAAACGGCACGGCGAAGCGCGCTTATCTATCTAGTACACAGCGGCGGCGGGGGGCTCCCATGGCCAGCGTCGCCCCCTATCGGCGAGGAGCAGCGCAGCCCGGCCCAAAACAAGCGACGAGCCCCTTCCCCTCTCCTTTCTTTTGCTCTGTCCCTTGCCCCCACCCCCTGAACCCCACGCAAATACACTGCGAGATCGAGAAGTGGCGGTGTGTGGTGGCGTCCCCTTGCCAGCGTGCGCGTCCACCCTCAGGTGCGTGCGTCGCCATCAAGTGGCCTAGCGGTGGCGCCCTTTTCCGGCGTGCTCACGACGACGCCCGTTGGTGAGAAGGGGTAATGGGGCTATGGCGACTGTAGATCATATGGTTAGGGTTTCCTGTTTCTGTTAATGATTCTAGATCGAATTTCTTTCCGATCTACAACCCTAGCTTGCTCTGATACCATTGTTAGCTTCCTAGGAACATACTAGGTGCAAAAATAGTCGGGTATCAACTTTTCTGTGGATTGTAATCGACTTACTGCTCGAGACAGAGAGATTGGAGAGGGGGAGAGAGAGAGACCGAACCTTCTGCTTGGCTAGAGGAGCCCGTGGTGGCAGCCATGGTGGTGACGGTAGGGAGAGCGGATCGTGGGCGAGTCGGGGTGCTTCCCGTTACTCCTGCGCTCCCTAGATTGGTAGGGTGGTGTGGGTGGGGCATAATTCTTCGCGACGACCTCGTGTTACGAGCCTCCGGTCCCCACCCTTTATATAGCGCAGTGTAACAGGGCCCCGCCAACCATGTAGAGTTGGGCGCCCCCGATCAAGGCGTGGATCTAAGGGCCTGGTGGGCCGTTTGGCCTACTCAGGAGGAGATCAATCTAACATAGACAAATCTAAGTCTTCCATTTCAGCACGAAGAAAGTAGAAAATACCGAAGGTTCAGTTTGATGATGAAAATGGAGTCTTTCCTTGTTGGCTGGGAAAGCGAGCGGGGCCCAATTCTCTATACAGAGAAGGGATTGATCGGTAGCCGGAAATGGAGTGGATACCGTGGCCACAAATTGCAAGAATTGTAGGTTCACTCCAAACCTATATGAACCTAGACACTAAAAGTGGTCTAGATATATTTCTTTCACAAAGCTAAAACATCTTATATTTTAAAATAGAGGGAGTAGACACTACAGAGGCAGAGGAAGAACTGCCCAAAACGATACACTCCATGAGTCCAAATCCTTGTCTCGCGCCTTGCTACAGCTTTAGGGGCTATTTGTTTTCCGGACACATTTTGCCAAGCCAAAGTATAATCAGGCATAAAAATGTGGCAGCCACAAGGGGTGTGGCTAAATTTTTTGAAGCCAAACTTTGTCAAAAGATGGCAAGAGGAATGACTCTATGACAAGTGGATCATGGCAAGAGGAATGACTCTATGACAAGTGGATCATGGCAACAGGAATGACTCTAAGACAAGTGGATCATAATAAGGGCAATAAAGTATGGCAATCCAAAGTAGCAAAAACCAAACACATTCTAACTAAGGTGTGGCTGCCAAATTTTGGCTTGGCAAAGTATGACCTAGAACCAAACAGGCCCTTATTTTCTACTTCGCAACTTCAGTTTCAGGCCCAACCGTCCAAAAGTGCCGCCGAGCTCGGTCTTTAACGCCGCAACCATTTGCGGCTGGACAACCAAGGATTCAAGACCAGTCGCTCTACGAAGTTTTCCATCAGCTTTTGAATTTGTGTTGTTCTGTCGACCGGTGCATTTACCTCGTGGGAAAATGAGGCCTACGCCTACGTGGTGCATGCACAGATGTCGCTGCCATCACGTATTCCGCCGAACGGCCCATGGGTGCCCTAGCTGCTACTGCCCACGGCGAACTGGTGGAAGCCGGCCTGAGGTGGAGGGGCACCGTTGAATAGGAAACGACAGAGTGCCGGAGATCCGGAGTTGCCGTAGTTCAGATCGGTGGCAGTGAAGCTGCCTAGAGGATCGAACTCATGGAGGCCCGGCAAGAAGCGAGAGAGCTAGAGTTGCGGTGTACCTTGGCATTTTGGGAAACCGACCGCTTGCGCGGGGGACGAGGTTGACGGAGAGGGCAAGGACACGCTACTTTGGCTCCCAATAGGGCTGACCCGCACACTTATTTCGCTCGATCTGGCGCCCCTGCTAGCCCGCCGCGCTCCGGGTACGGCTTGCGGGCCCGGATGAGATGGACCGGCGCCGGCGCGAAAACTGAATTAGAGGGCGCGGCTGGGCGGGAATTTTTGTGCTGGCGCCCCCATAACCGGTTTGGTGGTGGGGCTATAAGGGGGACGAGCGGAGATGCTTTAAGACTAGTCATAATGGGTAGTATTATATAGTAGTATAATACATATGATATTATTGTATGGTACTACCTCTACGGTGCATGTTATCATGTATTAGTATCATGGTCTTGTAAAATTTATTGATTTTTAAAATCTCAATGCAAATTTGTGTTTACTTTATTTGACACTAATTTTTTTAGTTCTGTGTGCTACTATAAGACGGTATAATCTAATTACCCGAGAAGAGTAAGTGTGATATGATGAAAAGAGTTCTGGTTGGCAGAAAAAGCGGGCGGGGCCAATTCTCTAGGCGAGGAAGGGACTGATCAGCAGCCAGTAGTCGAGTGGATACTGTGACAACGGATTGCAAGAACTGTTGTGATTGAGGAGTCTTGCCCAGACACTAGACGCAGAGGAAGAAGGGTGCCCAAACTGATGCACTCGATGAGTACCAACGGTGCTGCATGCGGAGCTCGGTCTTCAATGCCGCAATCATTTGGGTTGGACAATCGAGGAATCAAGACCAGTCGCACTAGTAGGAAGATTTTCATCAGCTTTTGAATTTGAGCTGTTCTGCCGAGTGCCGACCTGTGCATTTGCCTCGTGACATGTCGTTTCTGACAGGATGGAGAGACACATTACACATCTGGGCATGCCCTCGTGCTGACAGAAATGAAGAATCCACTCGAGCCAGGCATGGAATTAATGGAGGGGTAAACACCTCGAAGATTCAGAGATGGATCGGTTTGACGGTGCCGAGTCCTTTCTGTCTGCTCGTCGTGCCGTCCCTGTCGTACCTGCTCAGGGCGACATGTACCGGTACCTCACTTCCGTTGCACTGTGTAACCAACGGTACAACCCCATGTACGAGCCATGACCAAACGCACGACCAAGGCGCGCGCGTACCACTGATCGGTGTCTGATGGATCGTTTCAGGCGACCGTACGTCTGTAGGTGAGCAGTGAAGTGAAGGACACATAACTAGACTAGCATCCACGAGCATGAGACGGGCATAGCAACGGCCATCCACGTCCCCCCAAAAAAGGCCTAGAACATCTCTAACAGATACCCATCGCGAGCCAACCCGCTAAATAACCGTCACATTGCGGTACAGAGACGAAAAAATGGCAATTCCGGATGCGGCAAAGCCTACCGTATCGGTTGGCGGGAGGGACATTCCCCCTTCCCTGCTTCCCGCACAACTGCCCCCAGCCTCCGCCACCATCGTTGATCTGCTCGGCCATGCGCCTTTAGCCCTTTCCGCGTCGCACCGCCGTCACCATGAACCCTCCCGTGCCTCCGTCGGCCGTTTCCACCGCAGAAGCCCAGTCGGCACCCCTACCACCTCCCGTCGGTAGAACGCCGTCCCTCCTCCCGCGGTAAGGCGGAACCGCTTCCGCGCAAAGTCCCATGTGGCTGCCGGTTGTTCGTAGGCTTCTTTCCCTCCGACCCCACCGAGCAACCATACGATAGCCCCATGAAGCATCGTCGGAAGAAGCCTGCCACAAAGTTGAAGAAAGCCGGCGGGGGAAGCCCCTTCCGACGGGCACGCCGTTAACGGCCCCATCCCCGCGACCGTCCTCCTCTACCAAATTTTCTAAGATTCTGGGCAGGTACGATTTTCCCCGAAAATCTATCGCATATTCTGATTGTATTGTTTAGATTGCAGACTTTGCGTACCATGTAGCGAGGTTTTGCACTCGGCATTGCTCATGCCCGGTGACCTGCTTCGGCTGATACGGATCGGTGGTGGATCAAGGAGCATGAACTTCTTCAGCGGCATGGTGGAGCAGATCATGTATGCACGAGAGAAAATAATGGGAGCTACGGCACATGGCGAGCAAGACATGGGTATGTGGGAAGAAAAAGGAGGGAAAATCGTCTTGGATCACCAAAAGAGCTAGCCCGCGTGCCTTTTCGCTTCTGCCAGCGCCCCCACGTGCCCCCGACACGCTGGGTTCGGCTTGGGTTCTTCTAATTAAGTTTGAACCCATTCCGACAGAAAACGAGCATCTGGGAGGCCGGTTGAGACATTTTTGCATCGCCGGCAGAAAAAAGGGCTCTTGGGGGACGGCTGGAGATGCTCTTGAATATGTCCTCTCTCTACTAGACTAAGATTTTTGTCCCCAACAAAGTCGCCAAAAAGTGTGTTGTGTCGGACATGGTTCCGGCTTTACACGAACACATCTAATGTGTACCCTCAATACCAGGGGTGATGCCTCAACTCACGTAGAAGGAGGACTGCTAGAAGCATGACACGCAAGATAGTCTAGCAGGTGCTTTTGAGACCCGAAGCCACAGTTCCTCCGGACGAACCCCTTAGAAGGTTCCGACAGCGATGAGCTGAACTGAGCTGGGTTTGGCCTTTCTTAGCTGTCTTATCGATGCTATAGACGAAATATGTGTGAAGTCCCCAAAGAAATGGGAGCATGGACAAAGATGAGGAGGTAACAAGTAGATGTATTGGGTGTTTGTCGACTGTATGCTTCTAATTCAATCGGCTGCCACTTCTCACATATATATTATGCAGCTGGTCTTACTGTACAAGCTAGGAATTCTCTTACGCATTACAAGTCCGAATCTAACGCCGATTCTAGCTCTCTAAACTAGTTAACAACCGCCACCGACTTTGTACTGGATCCGGACAAAGTGTCCATGTCGTCTCCCATGCAGAACCGTCGATGATCCTTCGGTGTTGGAGCAGAACTTGCTTTCATCTCCAAGCTTCAATAGGGAAGATATTGGGCTTCTGGGCATAAACCGGTACAAGTTGTGCGGTCTAGTAGTAACTCTTATGAAGGATTCCTTTAACTTTCTCTGTATAAATAGGTATAGTAAACCGACGAGGCCTCCATCTTTTGATAATATCCAAGTTCGCATCTAGGTTTCCTTAAAGCAGCTTCTAGATCCTTTCGGTTCCTTTTTTTCTTTACGCGCCTGCTGAGTCCATCACACGTAGAAACGCTTCCTCGCCTAGTCATAAGCCATCGCAAAATGGGTGACAACACTGTCTCTGGCGACTACAAAATAAAATTAAAAGAAACGAGTACAACTTTGAGGTCTTCTAACCCCTTCTTCTTTCAGGACACGATCTTGTAGTTCTTTCTTAGGCAGCCGAAGAAAAATGACATCGATATAATACCACAAGCCTGTAATACCAATGAGAGTTCTCCTACATGTTAAATCTTTTGATTTGGCAAAACAATTTATCACATTTAGTAAACCATGTTATAATGTCTTGGTTGTATGCATCATGATGCGGAGTTCAAAGATGATAAAATCTTCCGTTTCAACAAAGGACAATTGTCTAGTTGTCTATCTCACAATGGACAACATCGATGGCATGGGCAAGTCGCATGTATGGGTACTTCCTACATAAAATAGAAGATAGGCTCCTGTAAAACCAATAACACACTTTGCGAAAGAAAGCAACATACAATTGCTCTTTCATGGTACAGGCCCGCAAAGGCAGACAAAAACAAGATCAAAGTGAACCATGGATTTTGATTGTTCGGCCCAGGGATAGTCGTGCATTGTATCCAATGCATGTATGAGTACATTAAACTTTTTAAGTGATACTCCCTCCTCAAATTGTTTTTTATGTGGTTTATTAATAATAAGGTGTTGCTCACAAAGGATAATCTGGTTAAAAGAAATTGGGTAGGATGTACGAAGTGTTTTTTTGTGGATCACAGGAAACCATAGAACACTTATTTATATCTTGCCCTTTTGCTCGCCTTTTGTGGCGAATTATCCATTTTCCTTATGATTTATTCCCTCCGACTGATATTGTGAACATGTTTGGTAATTCGTTACATGGTTTTGATAAGTCATCTAAGGCTAGGATTCGCATTGGTGCTTCAGCCTTATGTTGGTCTATTTGGAGATACAGGAATGATATTATCTTTAACAAATCCAAAAAAAATTAATCTTATGCAGGTTATTCACATGGTGACACATTGGGTGCAGCTTTGGGCATTCCTATCTACACCAGACCAACGGGATATTATGGCTACTGGGTGCAGCCGTCTCCTGATGGTCGCTGGGCACATCTTCAGCCAGTCTGCCTGGATGCATTCTGATAGATTGGATTATGATGTTTAGTCGCTCGTTTATTATTTTTCGCTGGTTGATTTTGATGTCGATATTAAGCGATCCGTGATTTGTAATACTTGTGGAGTTTGAATTTTTAATAAAAGGTTGTGTGCATCGACCGATGCAGAGACCGGGGTACATCCCCTTTTCGAAAAAAAGTGATACTCCCTCCGTTCGGAAATATAAGACATTCTAGCTTGTGAATCGAATGTATCTAGACATCTTTTAGTGTATAAATTCACTCCAAACCTATACACTAAAATATGTCTAGATACATTCGACTCACAAAGCTAAAACGTCTTATATTTCCGAACGGAGGGAGTACCTTATCCAAAAAATATATGAGTACAGTGTACCACCACTAGATTCGTGTACCGGGACCGCGAGACCCGTGCATAATCTCTCGTCCTCAGGGAGCTTACATATGGTGTTTACATGGTAGCAAAGAAGTTAAAACATTACTTCCAAGAGCACCCTATCCGAGTCATATGCGAGGCACCTATCTCGGACTGGGCAGCAAAGATGCAAGTGGCCGAGTGGCAAAATGGGCCATAGAGCTAGCTCCATATACCCCACAATATGATGGGCGAGACGCAATCAAATCACAAGCTCTAGCCGATTTTTTCATGGACTGGGCAGAGATGCAGTATGAGCCGCCATTGTCTGACTCGAACTATTGAAGAATGCACTTTGAAGGGATAAAAATGAAAACGGGTCTAGGTGACGGCATAGTCCTTACCTCGCCCAAGAAAGACCAGTTGAGATATGTGTTGCAGATCCATTTCGCGACATCTAACAATGTGGCCAAATACTAAGCACTTGCCCATGGGATAAAAGTGGCAAAGGAAAATTGGCATAAGGAGAATTCAGTGTTTTGGTGACTCAGATCTAGTGATTCAGCAGGTGTCTGGTCATTGGGATGCTTTAGATGCAAACATGGCATTGTATCGCTTCCATGTCTAGTAAATTTCAGGATACTTTGACGCGTGCGAGTTCCATCATATACCTCGAGCGAAAAATGAAGCAGCTGACACTTTGTCAAAGCTAGGCTCATCTCGGCAAGCAATCCTGCCAGGTATAGCTTTGGAACACCTCATAAAAACCTCGATCGAGCCATCACCTGAGTCCGAGTCAATCTTTATCCCGTCAAACCAAGAGCCCGATGTGATACCCATGGACATAGACGCGGGGCGAGTCCGAGTAACCCGGGGACTACCGAATCAAACCCGGGGATTGTCCAGGTTATCTCGGCCGAGGCAATGTCGGTTGAGCCAATGCAAATCGATGAAGAGTTTTCCCCAGTTCCTGTCATACCATATTGGGCACAACCAATATTCGATTTCTTGAAAGATGGAACCTTGCCGAGTGATGAAATCTCGGCCAGGCGAGTACAAAGAAGAGCAAAAGCCTATACTATCATCAACAATGAGCTATACAAGAGAAGTGTAACCAGTGTGTTACAGCACCGCGTTAGCTCGGAATAAGGGTAAGAGATACTCTTGGATATTCATCAAGGAGAATGTGGGCATCACGCCTCATCCAGAGCCTTAGTGGCTAAAGCATTTAGACATGGATTCTATTGGCCCAGTGCACTGCAAGAAGCAGATGATATAGTGAGAAAATGCAATGGCTGTCAAAGGTATTCGAGTAAGATACATATGCCAACATCAGAGCTTAAAACTATCCCTATCACTTGGACGTTTGCTGTGTGGTGCTTGGATATGGTGGGACCATGCAAGCCCGCACGAGGTAATATGACTCATATATTGGTCATGGTAGACAAATTTACCAAGTGGATAGAAGTGAAGCCTATCAAAAAATGTGATGGGAAAACAGCCATAACATTCTTAAAGGATATCATCCTAAGATATGGCTATCCCCACAACATAATAACAGACAATGGCACAAACTTTGCCGAAAGAGCATTTGCTCGATTCTGTATGAAAAAAGAATAAGACTCGATGTTGCATCATTCGCTCACCCGGAATCAAATGGGCAAGTGGAAAGAGCAAATGGGCTCGTACTATCCGGGATAAAACCCCGACTAATAGAACCACTCCAAAGAACACCTAGTTGCTGGATAGAGGAATTACCCTTAGTGTTATGGAGCATAAGAACAACTCCGAATCGATCAACTGGCTACACACCATTCTTCCTCGTATATGGGGCAGAAGCTGTTTTGCCTGCCGACATAGAGGACGACTCGCCAAGAGTCAAACAATACACAGAAGCCGAGGTAAAAGAAGCCCGGGAAAACGATGTCGACTTACTCAAAGAAGTACGAGAGCTGGCACTATCCAGATCCGTGATATATCAGCAAAGCCTCCGACGCTATCATAGCCGGAAAATTAACCCTCATGTGTTCAAAGAAGGGGATTTGGTGCTCAGATTAGTGCAACACACTATTGGAATGCACAAGCTATCACCCCATGGGAGGAACCTTTCATTGTGAGTAAAACTCTGCACAATGATGCATATTATCTTATAGATGCCCAAGCTCCACAGAAGAACAAGGCGGACAGGTCGGGTGAAGAAACCAAGAGGCCGTGGAATGTTGCATTGCTTCGCCCTTTCTATACCTATGGGAACAATGTATGTATCTCTAAACTCTCATATGTCGGACGTATATGTCGGCTATGTGCTATCAATAAAGAATGTCGAAGCCTGAAAATTGACTCGGGACTCCCTCGTCGTAATATCACTTGTTTGTCAATTTTAGTATTTCATTTTGTATGTCGGCTGGCTTGATTCTCTGACCCTTATCTCGAACTAGTAATGTGTAGATGCTAAAGGTCAACTCTTCGACTTTGCTGTTATCCAAAACATGACTTCATGGCAAGCAAGAGAAAAAGGTTGGAGGCAAGTACACACGAAAAACGACTAAGGAAAGGAAAGACAGACGAGCCGACATTTATTGTTCGGACTAACTCATTGCAGGATATGTTGTTGCTTGTGACAAATGACTTTATGTCAAATCTCATAGGTTCGAGTATCGTTAACTTAATTCTTATGATCTTGAGACTCTAATGTCGAACGCCAAAAAAGGTAGAAAGAGCCAAGACTATGAAATGGAGTGGACGAGAAAAGAGACTCGGGGACTTGCCCAAAAGAGATTCGGCATCATGCCCCCACTTTAAAAGTTTAACACCGTGCAAAGAACCACCAAAATAACCACATTATTATTACATCTGCACCCGGTATACCGGGGATCTAACGAATTTGAAAGTTTTTGGCCTAAGAGGCTGCAGGGCCAGAAGATGAGCCGACAGGGCCTGATCCCGGAGCATGAGTGTCGGGAGTCGGGATAGGCGCGTCGGTTGTTGCAGGGGCATCTGACTCGGTGTCTTCACTATCACCCTCCTCCTCTTCACCTTCGACTTCTTCCTCCTCAACCTCCTCCACCAGGTCCAAGAAACTCGGCCCATCGCACCAGGCGTGCACATTGGTATACTGCAGAAAGGAGTAAGCTCGCTCCTGGCGCTGCCGGATGAGTTCTGGGTCACTAGCCCATTTGGCACCCTCCCGCATGTTTTGCAAGACGTCGAGGTTGATGGTCTCGTACCAAGAAAGAACAAAGGCAAGATCTTTATGAGCGGCAGCCCGGCTAGCTAAGTCGCGCCATTGATCCAATCTTTCCTCGGCGAGCATCAATTTCTCGGCCAACTCTGGAATCTTCTTGGGGGTCTTCTCCTAAGGCGACAATGTCCTAACGATGTGAATCCCAGCTTTGAGAAGATCAACCCCATAAGATTTCATTGTTTTTGTCCAAGTAGAAAGGGCAGCCAAACTCTCGTCGATGGTATACTCGGCGATGGAATCGATAGACTCACCCGCCTGGGACCTGATCTTGTCAACGGCTTGGATGGCGAATTTGGTGGCTTCAGGGAAGTTATCTGCAGAAAACAGGCAAATATCAGAAAATGACTAAGTCATAAAGGAATGTCGGAAAGCATAGCAAAAGAGTAAGAACTCACTACCGAGATAGAGGTTGATTTGGCCAAGCTCAGCTTGCCAGGTCTTGGACTTTGTCCGGAGGGCATCATAGTCTTGCTGAGCCGAAGTCAACAAAGACTCGGCAGTCTGGAGGAGCTCTTCAGTCTTTTGGACTTTTCCCTTCAGTTGGTCCTTCTCCTCGGAAAATTCCTGGCGCAAACCCTCCATCTCGGCCTTATGCTCCTTCTGCATGTTAGCGATCTACTGCTGAAGCCGAGTCACCTCCTCTCATTCCTTCTGGAGCTCGAGTTGGTGCTGCCCTGCTTGTTCCAGAAAGTGAATCATCAGATCCGGCATAGGCACACACTCTTGAAGTTCTTCTGCAAGTGAGGATTTCTCGTCTGCACCGAGATATAAAACCATAGAAGAAAATGGCTGTACACAGTGCAATGATAGAACCACAGAAAAAAAGATACCTTCTGCTTGAGAGAGCTTCTTGTGCAGCTCCTCCACATTAGCTTGAGCGGTACCTGAGGATCAGAAAAGAGCAAAGGGGAGTTAACTCCGGCTAAGGCAAAGAATTCGAGAAACAAGCCGAGTAAAAGGACATACCCTTGCCCTTCATTTCAGCGAGGTGTGCTTCGGTGTCCCCCCCTCAAACTTAAGTTTGTATGGGCCGTTTTTTTTTTGATCCGTCAAAACCCATATCCAGGCTACGTATACCACCGTATAGGTGTACTCGGTCGAGCTGGGTATGCTCCACGTTCTCACATGCTGATCCCACCTCTCGTTATCGTGATCTTCGTATTTGCATGCCACGTTTTGAAATTTTGTTGTTGCTGCTATATACCTCCCGATTTCCGCCTCCCGCAGGCACGTGAGTATGCGTGTATGTCTAAGAGGACCATACGGGTTTCGGGTGGGTTCGTACGGTCTTCGAAACGATGATGTATTGACTTTTTGTTGTCAAATTTGAAAAAGAGGGGGGGACACCGAACCAAAAGTGCATTTCAGCCTGCAGATCCTTGTGCTCAGCAGAAAGTTTCATGTACTTCAAGAGCAAAGTCTGGAAGGTCTTTGTGCGAGTGTTACGGGATATCTGCAGAGGACAAGGAAAAGTAAGTATATGAGCATATGAGTTTCAAGCCGAGTGAAACCTCGACTTAAAACCTCGGCAAATAGCCTATGAGTTATGATTCTTTTTTGAGCTTACGACCGAGTAAATACTTTACTCGTCCGTAACCTCGGGGACTAGGAGATATATACAAACACTCAGAACATAAAAGAGTGAGCCGTGCATACCTTGTTGATTTTGTTGGCACGAACCATCGTGCTTATGGCCGAGTAAATTAATTCGGCCACAGTTTGAGGGCCAATGACTACCCCTTGTTGCCCTGGTGGAGGAGGGTTGCTTGAGGAAACTTCTTGCTCATTGGTAGCATTCCATTCTAGTGCATATTGCTCGACGGAGCCGAGACTTTGACCACTCAGCGTCCGAGTCGCAACAAGGCCCTTGCCTTTAGCAGATGATGCAGCACCACTTCTAGCAGCAGCCGGGCTAACATGAAGCACTAGCTGTCTCTCAGTATTGGCTGGCTCGGAAGCAGCCACAGCCATTGTCAGCGGATCGACAGTTGTGGATGTCTTTGTTATATATTGGTTGATGTTTTGACTGCGACTGCGACGTGGCCTGGCCAAAGCTGAGCTTTTGCTGCCTCGATGATGTTGTCTTTGATGATGTGGCCTTTGATTAACCCGGCAGAGCCGAATGAGACTGACTGTTACTGGGCTGCTGGAGCGGTGGAGTTGGCTGTTTCTCACGTTGGAGCCGAATGAGACGGCTGGGGAGGCTTCTTCTTCTTCTGCTGCTGCTGCTCTGGTGGAATATCTGAACCTTCGACATCAATTGACCCGGCGCTGGTGCTGCTAGCGCCGAGTCTCTTCTCCTTCACGGGGGCTGATGTTCTCTTTCTCGGCTCCTCCTCCCTCCGAGTCTTGGGGCTTGCTTCTGGCCGGGATACTGGAACATCCGGCGCAGAAGGAGAGGCCCGGGCTGGACTCGAAACTTGAGTCTCGGCCTGAGTAGGAGGGGGAGGAGTGGGAATCTTGGAGGCAATGCAACTTGCCGACTAAGGCGCAATCACGGCGGAGCTGAGAAACAGAAAAGATATACATATATGAGATCAAAGAAAGAAAACAGAAAATACAAGAGGATACATATTAGCCAAGGGAACTTACCCGGCAACGACTGGAGTATGGTAGGCTCTCCCCATAACTTTTCGCTTCTTGGAGGGCTTGGCCAGCTCAGCCTCAGTCGCCGCTGCTGCGCCTTGCTTCTTGGGTTTAACCCGGCCTCCCACAGCAAGGGGCGTATCCTCGTGCACGTGACCGGCTACATCAGCAGATGCAGAACCAGCGGGATAAGAAAAAGATATAGGCTAAGGATCAAGTACCTCCATAATCTGACAATCGTCATCATCATCATCCGGCCACTCCCTCAAAGGTACTTCAGTAGGAGTCTTACCCGGAGATGGCCCAATGCCGGCATGCGGGATGGGCATGAAATCCTCCGAGTCAAACTCCTCTTCATCGGAGGCGTCCCGGTCCTCATAAAAAGCAGGGGCCGGGTTGGCGTTGTCATCCTGTTGCTAGGTAAACTTCTACAAAGAGCAAACGATCCGGGTTAACAAATGGAAACCGAATAAAGAACATCGGCCGGGTAAATAACTCGGAAACTTGCCCAAGGCACGAGGTTGACTTGGTCATAGGGGACAATGCCCCATTCCCAGTCAGGCGCCATCGTCAGTTTGAAGATGGAGCTGACTCGCCGGGCGACCTGAGCCTTGGTGAGATCATAGGTCGAATGGCGCGTTGGGTCGAAACGGCCACTCATAAAACACATCTTGTGGGAGCAAAGCTGGAGGGGGCTGACTCGGCGGCTAATGAAAGTGCGCATGAGGTCTTCTCCCGTCAGTTTCTGCTCCGCATCCACATCAAGCAACGCCTCCAAAATGGTGTGGGCCTCATTAACGGCCGGGTACTTCTCCTTCGGGTCAAACTTCCAGTTGTGCTTATCAGGCACGTCAACATTAAACTCAGGCAGCCGAATCAGGTCATAGTCGGCAGAGTTCTTGACATAGAAAAATGTCCTCTACCACTTCTTGCAAGAATCTAGGCCCTAGACCCGGGGGAAGATAGATTTTCTCCTAGGGGTGATACTGGCGGCACGACACTGAGTCGGCTGCTTCTCGCCCGAGGGAACATCCGGCTCGGGGATGACTTGAATTCTAAATTGCAAATACTTGGCCCAAAGTTTGATGTAGGCCAAAGGCCGAGATAACCCTCTACGGCCGATATAAAACAAGACAAAGAACCTATTGCATTGGCAGGAAGGTGGTGTGGCTGCAGATGGAAAAATTCAAAGAAACGTTTTGCGAAATTTCTCAAGGGAAGAGCAAAGCCGCGCTCGAAGTGGGACATGAACACCACGTGCTCGCCGGGCTGAGGGTTAGGAGCTATCTCACCAAGGGGGCGGCGGCATTCGACCCCCAGAGGGATCCACCGTGTAGAATGGAGCCACTCAATCTCCTCGACGGAGACCTCCAAGCCCTCCCATGAACCACGCTCGCCGGTGGCCTCGTCTATCTCCTCCTCCTCGACGGGAGCGACGTTGTGGGGATCCATGTCCTCCTCCAGTTCTTCACGCGCCTCCTCCTCTAGAAGCAGTTTGGACTGCCGTAGCCCCATCGTAGCAGCGCAAGAGCTTGCACGGGGTAGCCGCACGTCGATGGAGAAGAGGAACGACGGTGAAGAAGAAAATCAGAGGCAGTGGTGGAGAAGAGCAAGAACCGGGCCGGAGAGCGGCGGCGCAAGGAAGACGAAAAGGGGGGAAACTGAACAGACGATGGGAGTTTCCCTCCCCCACTCCCCTACTTAAGGGCATGGTTAAAACCGCAGTAGTAGGATCGGTTGCACGCGCGGGCCACACTGTGGCCGTGTACGCGAGCAACCGCCGGGTCAGATCGAGCCACGTGGACAAAAACCGCAGGCCATGCCGCAGCGGATTGGTCAATGCGTTAAATGAGGCGCTGCGACACATGACCGCTACAGTGATGGTTGTCACTGTGCGGCAGTAACACCGTGGCGTGTCAGGATTTTGGAAGAAAATGTGGCAAAGTGTGATGATTATGCGCCGCCCATGATAAAATAATATAAAGCCAAGGGAATCCCGGCAAAGATTAAAGACCGAAATGAAACTCGGCACAAAGAGACAAAATATTACTCGGCAGAGTACTAGCAGTTGTCAATATTGGATCCAAAGAGTTGAGCCGGCTTATTATATGTCGAATAAAAAGAGATGTTCCAAATTCATTAAAAGAACCTGTCGAGGCCTATCAGTTATGACTGCTAGACCTCGCCAGCTTTGGGAACTAATGTCAGGGGGATGACCCCCGATAGGGTCAAGGGAGGTAAAGAGTTAAAGATGACTCGGACTGATCTTGTCCGAGTTAGGCCCACGTAGGCCGAGTAAATGGAAGCCGAGTAATAACAGCAATACCGAGCCGATATATAATTTTTGTCGGCACAAGCATATGTGTTCCTTGTTCACGGGCACACCAGGGCCGAGTCATCGAGGTGGAGCCGAGTCATGGAGGGAGAGACGCTCCTTGTCGTGTACGCTACTGGCTCCATGCGTCACCAAACAGGCTGGTGCATGGCCCTGACGGCGCTGCAGGGCCACTGTATCCAGTGGGCCAAAGCTGACCGCTGACGAGAGCGTTGTCGGCTGACGCCTAAAGCGCCGAGTGACACCTAAAGGACTGGCGCCAGTGTACTGTAGTACCGTTGGCAAGCACTGCTTTGCTGACTGGGTCCTAGACCAGAGGACAGGCCCTGTAACCCGACCCGTTGGGTAAAGTAGAAGCCCATACATTAAACCCTAGAACCCACATTGTAACTCTAAAGTGTAGCATCAATTCTTCTTGCACATAAAGGATGATGACATCATTTCTGCTTCCAAAACGGAAATAGCAGAGGTAATACTATATTTTTCTCTTTGGTCTTCCAATATAGTTTAATTATTAGAGATGTTCTCACTAATATGAAAAAATTGCAGTTCCATTGTTATTGTGAACTTCCATAGTTCAAATTGTTGTGTTCAATTTTTTTTTGTGACCTCAAATACTCATTATGAAAATCCCAGCTCCGCCCTTGCCTCGTGGAGTCGATTATGATGCGGTTTTTGAAGCATTTAGCTGTTTTTGATTAGTTCTTTCGTTGCTTCGGGCTTTCTGTTCAATGGGGATGTGCTGATTCAGTGTGGCGCTTATGCACAACACTCTCCAGGGATTGGCTGCGTGGCACACAGACGTGCTCGAGAATCTCGTGCCCAAGGTCAGCAACCGCGTGGAAGCGCTCAGGGAGATCCAGGTATAGCAGGCCGCTCTTGTTTCTGCAGCAGTGATGCTGCTGATTTATGGTGAGTTTAGCATGTTTTGGTACAGGGGCTTTTGGTGATCCTGCAACATTAGTTGTATCTAGTAAACTGTGGGTTCCTTGATTTTGATGTCATGTACACGGTACAGTCTGGTCTGTACAGCCGCGAGATATTTGTAAATCTACACCGTGAAATTAGTATGCACGGATGCTTACTTGCTGGGCTACTGCAGTGTTGTAAATTTTGTTCATCACAGGTTGTGTGATAATTCCAGCATCTGGTTGTGTGCACTCACTTATTATTACTCCAGTATATGGTTCATGATCCACTGAATGCTATTGTGGTGCCTAATCTTGTTTTGTGGTTGCCATAAACTGTTTGTCAGACATAAAGGATGCGTTATTGGGATTGGGCAGGACTTTATATATCTGTATGATAGAAGGCTTATCTTTTACTTGAAATTTGTTCCTTGATTTGGTTATAGTATTTCCTTCATACCTGTGTGTCCGTGTGCATGAATTTTCTCTATTTAAACTTTGTGCAAATATCCACCACCTTGGTGATGCCCAACTCTATCACGAATTTACTATTCATTTGATTGTTTGTCATATTTATCAATTCTGTACTTATGAACCACGATGTAAATGTTTGGATTCTGGAATAATCTAGTTGTATCTTGTCATGACTTACTTACCCTTGTTTGACATTTGTCAGACCAATTTGATGACCTTGAGGGTAAGTTTTTTGAGAAGAGAGCGGCACTTGAATCTAAGTATCAGAAGATGTACGAACCACTATTCTCAAAGGTGAACTTCTTATGGTGCCTTGCTATCTTTTGTACTATGATATTACTATACTTTTTTATCCAATCACTAAATTCACTGTTTAACTCCCTAAACTGGTGCCACAACTTCTACCTATATCATGGCAATAATGCTTGATTAGCATATAGACGATATTTCCTTTCTACAATTGTATGGCCCATACAATGCTAACGTTTCTTCCCTTCAATGCCTGTTGTATGATTTGATGTTGCATACCTGAACCATCTGATAGATTTGTTACTCCTCAAATTTGACAGCGTTATGATGTTGTCAATGATGTGGTTGAGGTAGAAGGTGTCACCAAAGAAGCCTCAGATGAAACTGGTAAAGATCAGATAGGTGAACATTCTTCCTGTATTTGAGATATTTGAGTCATTGTGAACGAACATAGCCCCTTACTGCCTTTTGACTATGTTCATAATATGTTCTTGTAGAGGAAAAAGGTGTGTCAGATTTCTTGCTTAATGCGATGAAGAATCATGAAAGCCTGGCTGAGGAGGTGAGATATTTTATATTTGTGAAAAGGATTTCTGTATCTGAACTGCTAACACTTTCTTTTATATGCCATGTTTAGGCCTATTTCTACATAATTCCTTACTTTAGCTGGTTATTAATGATCTTGGTTTATCTGTAGGAAAGGGACGTGGAAGCTCTTAAGTATCTCAAGGACATCAAGTGGTTCAGACTAACCGAGCCAAAGGGTTTCAAGCTTGAATTTCACTTTGATACTAACCCATTCTTCAAGAACACAGTGCTTACGAAAACCTATGAAGATGAACCAATTCTAGAGAAAGCCATTGGGTAATTAATTACAATTTTCATATCTCAAATCATCTATTTGTTTTGAATGGATATATGATTTCACTAATATGACCATTTGGGAATGTTTTGTTTTCCAGCACGGAAATCGAATGGTATTCTCGGAAATGCTTGTCACAAAAAGTGCTAAAAAAGAAGCTAGAGAAGGGGTCAAAGAATGCTAAACCTGACATAAAAAATCAAACTTACGGGAGCTTCTTTAATTTATTCAGTCCACCTCAAGTTCGTTATGATGGTGAAGAAATTGAAGAGGATGTGAGTCTCGCCCTTTTGTATTTGTTTTAAACTTCTGCATGAACATGACTCAATGCTTCTTCCCTTTTCAACAGGCTGAACGGTTGCAGAACCAAATGGAACAAGATTATGCTATTGGGTATGGGTACGCTCATATGCATTGTATTTTATGCAGTCTCATGCTTAGTTTGGTCCGCTAGCTCTAAATGCGCCTTGTTATTTGCCAGATGTGCCATCAGAGACAAGGTTACCCCACATTCTATTTCATGGTTCGTTGGAGAGGCTTCTCAGGACAAGGAATTCAAATTAGAGGATGAAGAAGACGAGGACAATAAATATGATGATGACTCCGCCTCTAGCTGCCCTATCCCAGTCATCCAAATCCGGTGCCTCCTTCCTCTGCCACTTGTCATGCAAGCTTTACTCAACCACAGGGGCATTGTCATCAGAGGAAGAAGCCACTATCCTCTGGTCTTCCGTTTGCCGCTGCCAAGCCCTAGGGCTTACCCAGGCTCTGGATCTTTGTACATGGTGTCGTCTCTGCCTGACGACGTGTTGGCGGATGTCCTCCACCGCCTCACGCCGCGTGGCCTTGCCGCGTCCCGCCGTGTCTGCAAGTCATCGCGCCGTGTTGTTGACAACCATTGCCTGCTGCGCGAGGACCTCCTCCCACTCTCTTTGGGTGGCATCTTCCTCAACTTCCATCACATATGGTCCTCACAGTACCTCTCCCGCCCCACTATGGGTGCCGCTGTCTCTGGCCAGCTCCACTGCACCTTGGCTGCTCGCCATCCGGACTATGAATTTGTGTCCTATCCCAAGGTGCTTGATCACTGCAATGGCCTCTTGTTGCTCCGCCACTGCGTGGTTAACCCTACTACACGGCAGTGGGCGGCCCTGCCCCGAGCCCCAGACCTGCCCCAACCCCCACCAGGCATGGATTTTTTCACACATCCGTACCTCGTGTTTGACCCCACCCTGTCGCCCAACTATTTTAATGTGCTCATAGTGCCCACAGTTCCTTAGAAGCAGAACATCGAATGTCAGGAACTTGAATGGCCGCCTTATACATTTACCCTTCCTGTATATTCATCAAAGACTTGTTTGTGGGAGGAGAGAACATTTTGTCGGGAAGGAGAGGCTGCAGGGATGTTACCGCTCATGGTTGGTTCGAACCAGTTATGCAATGAGTATCAGTGTGCCTACTGGAGGGAAGCACTTTATGTATGTTGCTCCGACTGTTTTGTTCTGAGGTATGCCAACTCAACTCCTTAAGCATCGTAGCTCATTCTGGTTTTAGGTTTGAGATTTATTTTATTTTACTTTTTATTGCAGGATATCACTCTTAGATAATACATATCAAGTAATAAGATTGCCACCATTAAGTTTGGCCAAAGACAACCCCCGAGATGGTTTTGTATTTTATCTTGGAAAATCAATCAAGGGGCTATATTGCACATCACTACACTATATGCCGAGTACCAAATTTCAGGTTTGGTTCCTTAATGACCTCAACGAGTGGGTGTTGAAGCATGACAGAGATATTTTCCCCATACTACCTGACGAGGATTCAACTCGTCAATGCCCATTGTTATGGACTTGGATTTTGGAGAAGGAGGGAGCGCTGGAGGCATCAATCGGCTAGCAAACAAGCACACAGGGACGCAAGTTTTACCCAGGTTTAGGCCTCGTAGAGGTCCCTACTCCTGTTTGTCTGCTCTTGGAATTATCGAGTGAGTCGAAAGTTACAAGGGGTGCGCAGATGCAATCTGGCGATGGTTGTGGAAACTAAGGTGGCGATCATCGTCCTCACTGCCCTGCTGCTCACGGTTGATGTGGGAGCTCGTTGGGAATCCCAAGAGAAAGGTATGATTAGCACAGCAGTAAGTTTTCCCTCAGTAAGAAACCAAGGTTATCGAACCAGTAGGAGCAAGGAAACAACTCAAAGGTGTTGCTAGCTGGACTTTGGCAGGGCGCACTACCGGTGCCAACAGCAACGTAAAAACCTGCACAACACAACCATAGATCTTTGTCCCAACTTACAACGAGGTTGTCAATCTCACTGGTTTTGCTGAAAACAAAGGATTAAACGTATCGAGTGGAAGAAAGTAATAGTTTGCAGAAAGTAAACAGAAAACAGTAAACGGCTTTGTAGATTGATGGTAACAGAATGGACCGGGGTCCATAGTTCACTAGTGGTGATTCTCCTTAAGATAGACAACATGCTGGGTAAACAAATTACAGCGGGGCAATTGACAAACATCAAGAAGGCATACAAGCACATACTAATCATCTTGACTCCTATGGAATTTGATTGGGCATTACAACATTATACATAGACCGCCATCCAACTGCATCTATGACTAATAATCCACCTTCAGGTTATCATCCGAACCCCCTCCAGTATTAAGTTGCAAGCAACAGATTATTGCTTTACGCACTGCATGTAAAGTAAACAGTACTAATGTTCCATGAACAAAAAACTGTTGTTTTCTCCCTAGTAGCAACAACACATCTAGTACCTTAGAGATTTCTGTCACTTCCCCAGATTACTAGAGACATGAACCCACTATCGAGCATAAATACTAACTCTTCGAGTTGCTAGCATCTACTTGGCCAAGATAGCTACTCAAAGGAAAGCATGCAAGATCACAAACAACACAGACATGATAAAATCAATAATCAATCTGAAATAGCATCTCAATATCCATCGGATCCCCACAAACACAACATGTAGGATTACAAATAGGTGATCTTGATCATGAACGGATTTCACAAGATCTAAACATGATAGCACAAAGGAGGAAAACCAGCCATGTAGCTACTACATGGACCCATAGTCCAAGGATGAACTACTCACGCATCACACCGGAGGCTTGCATGGTGATGAAGAAGGCCTCTAGGGTGATCTCTCCCCTCCGGCAGGGTGCCAGGAAGAGCTTCGGAATCCCTCTCGATCTAGGGATGGAGATGATGGCGGCTACAGACTCTTTCGTGGAATTTTGATCGGGTACTTAGGCTTTTCACGTCGGGAGGCTTTAATAGGCGAAGGGGCAAGGTCGGTGGACGACCAGGTGGCCCACACCACCAGGTGGCGCGGGCCAGGGCTGGCCGCGCCACCCCATGGTGTGGCCGCTCTGGTTCGCTTCTTTGTCTCCTCTTCGGTCTCCGTGTCGCTTCGGGTAAAATATGGACTTTGGCTTTTGTCCCGTCCAATTCCGAGAATATTACTTTTCTGACTTCCTGGAACCAAAAACAGCAGAAAACAGGCAACTGGCACTGTGACATCTTGTTAATAGGTTAGTTCCAGAAAACGTAAAGAAACACTCCAAAGTGTGGACAAAACATAAGAAAGTAGATATAAAACTAGCATGGAGCATCAAAAATTATAGATACGTTAGCAACGTATCAACATCCCCAAGCTTAACTCCTGCTCGTCCTCGAGTAGGTAAGTGATAAAAAAGAAAGAATAATTTTTGAGGTGAGATGCACCATCGAAATCTTGCTCAAGGCATATTGATAGCTGGGATCAAAGTACTCTAACATGAACATGAAAGATAGAGTTCTAACAATAAGACATAGCAACTATGTTGTAACATGAAAAGGTATAAACAAAGAATCATGAATAATATGTATTGAAAGATGTTTGTTTGTTTCACATATAGAAATCATAATAAGAGTGGCATTCAGCTTGTCCCTCATGGTACAGCAAAACATAAATGCATAGGACACCTTTGAAGTTCATAAGGATGACTAGATACAAATAGTTTAAGAACAAGCAATATCAAGCTATGCATCAATCAACAAAGTTTTGGGACAATGCACATAGAACTAAGAATGGCCACTATGCTCTCTCAATAGGTGCATAAAGATAGAAGATGCAGACTCAACATAAAAGTAAAAGAAAGGCCTTCATAGAAGGAATCAGGGATTTCAAGTTTCATAAAGAGCTTCCAAAAGATTATGGTACTTATTAGCTTTCAGCTCTCATTGCCCCTATCATAAGCATCTTGAAGTGATTAAGGTTAAAGTGACACAACTGAGAGGATATGCTTGACAAGTTATAAGTCGAAATCTCATGCCCCTTACTCACGAGTACCGGACATCATGCTACTCAACTTTAGGAAAAAGTAAGCTCTTGTCATTGTAAGTACATATGTATCATAAAGAACCGCCAACAGGGTACCCCTTGCACATGATACATGAGCTATCCCATAATCAAAATGACAAGGCAAGCAGACAGTAAGCATCTCAGCGACTTTTTATTTGCTATTTGCATAGGTTTTTATTGAGGAAGCTTCATAGAATGCTCACTATGGTTATGCTGCAAGTTTCCACCATGATTAGGCATGGCTTAGGCTAGCGGCCCAGGCGTTTCTCTAACACACATACAAACTCCATGATCTTACAAGTTCCACTTTTATTTCACACCGCCGGGATCCATAAGCAAAATAACATGTTATCAACTGAATAAATAGTGCAATGTTGAAAGTGTTCCCCATGGTACATGGTTCTGCTAACTTCAACTCATAAAGCGCAAGCATATACGCAACAAAGATGGACACAATGGTTCAAGATTATTAAGTGCAAGAAAGTAAAGTGTGCCATCAAGTTCGTGAGAGCTTTAATCACTAATTTTCACATAACACAAAGTTTAATTCGGAAGGTAGATAAAAACATGAATATACTTGGAGTAGCAAATGCTAATAGGTAGGTATGGTGGACTCTTTGGAATAACTTGGTTTTATTTGGAGTTGGATGCATGAGTGGAACTCATACTTGGTATGGAGGCTAGCAAAAGACTGGGAGCGACCAACTAAGAGAGCAATAATGGCCATAATCATGCAGAGCGACAAAACATCATCAATCAAAGCATAAAGTGATACTACAAGTCAAAAACTAAAGGATCATCAAGGCTATGGTGACTTGGGATAGTCATAACATGCTGTGAGCATGCTCCAAGTCAACCCAAATAAAGAATCAAAGGAGAATACCACAATACTATGCTTTAATATGCTAAAACAACGCAAGATTCCTTCAAGGCACATTAAGCAATCTCTATTGTCTATAACGTGTCATGCTACAACAATAATCACTAAGCATAAAGCCAAAACAATATCAAGCATGACATGACAAAGCAAAGGCCATAGTCAAAAACAAGCTCCTTTTTACCACTCAAGCATGAACTTTTCCTATTCTTTTCCAATCCAAACCAACCTATTTGAAAACTAAAGTATGAAAGAGGGGGTCCAACCAACTTATTCAAGCAAACTAAACAAACTAAGCAAACGAAAACTAAGCGCTCCAAGAACAACACAACTGTGCAAGAAATAATAAAAATGAAGTGTTTGGAAGAAACCTGAGATTTTTATTGATGAAGAAGGGGATGCCTTGGGCATCCCCAAGCTTTGACGCTTGTGCTTCTTGGATATTTCTTGGGGTGACACGGGTGGCATCCCCAAGCTTGAGCTTTAGTCCATTCTTCATCTCATTACATCATTCTTTCCATACACCTGAAAATTTTCCTTCATACAAAACTTCACACAATCTTCATTAGCAACATTAGTGCACTCAAGATAATAAGTCTTTGGGTTCAGCTTCAGCACATGAAAAACTTCCATTAAAACACAAGCTACTGTAGCACTTCCTTTAAAATGTTCAAATGATCAAAGAGAACTCAAAGAGAAAGAGATTTAGAGGCAAATGCAAATAATGGCAGAAATCTGTCAAAACAGACCAGCAGGTAAAAACCAATTTTTTCGAAAACTTTCTGTTGCTCAAATCAAAAAGTGTTGAACTAACGAAAGTTAGATAACAACCTGGGGCAGAAGCACAAAAATTCACGCCTCAAAAGGACGTACAGAGATTTTTCACGAATTTTTACAGTGAAGCACAAAAATCTGTTTCGGGACATCAACTTTACCAATCATTACTTCTCTCTCATTAGAGGTTACTCTTGGCACAAAAAGCAAATAAAAAGGATAAGGAGCGGTTATTACAGAAGTAATAACTTCCAAGACTCAACTAAAACTCTTGGGTTATCTCCCAACAAGTACTTTTCTTTAACGCCTTTAAGTTAGGCATAAGAAGCAAGAAAAGAATCAAGTGTTCTCAAATGAAGAAGCATTAAGATCAATACCAGAAATAGCTTCAATGAGGCAAGGTATCTCATACAAATAAGTCCTAGAGGATCCTCTCTCAATACTCTTGGGTTCACTATTCTCATCAAACGGGTTTTCAGGAACAATCCAATCAAAATTCTTTTCTAGGGCTTCATGTATTTCAGCAAGTTTAAAAGGTATTGGTATCTTAATTTCCTCCTCATTAGGTTTGGTTTTATCCATCTTTTCTCGTGTACCAATAACATCTACACATGATCCTATCATGTTAAAACGTTCAAAGACTTTTCTAGCTTCCTTAGCAACATCATAGAATTCTTTAAGCAAGGTTTCCAAAATAAAACCCTCTTTTCAGGGTCCTCGATTTCTTTAGGTTTAAGGAACATTACTTGCATAATGGGGTTGAGGTTAACAAACCTAGCTTCCAACATTTGAACTAAAGAAGCTGTAGCAATTTCATAATTTGGAGCAAGTTCAACTAAGGATCTATCCTCAATATCATCATGCTTGCTAACATGATTAAAAGACTCTTCAATATTATCTTTCCCAATTATAGAGCCACTACCTATTGAAAGGTCTTTCAGGGTGAACTTAGGGATCAACATGGTGAGCTAAGAGCGAAGTAGCAACTAAAGAGAGACCTAATTTTTTTTGTGTTTTTAATAAAGAATGCAAACAAGTAGAACTAATTTTTTTGTGTTTTTGATAAAGGAGCAAACAAAGCAAATAATAAGCAAAACAAAAAACAAAGAAAAGAGATTGGTTGTGAAAGACTCCCCTTGTGAAGATGTCCTTGACTCCTCAGCAATGGCGCCAGAAAAAGTGTTGCTGCTCACGGTTGATGTGCGAGCTCGTTGGGAACCCCAAGAGGAAGGTATGATGAGCACAGCAGCAAGTTTTCCCTCAGTAAGAAACTAAGGTTATCGAACCAGTAGGAGCAAGGAAACAACTCAAAGGTGTTGCTAGCTGGACTTTGGCAGGGCGCTCTACCGGTGCCAACAGCAACGTGGAAACCTGCACAACACAACCACAGATCTTTGTCCCAACTTACAATGAGGTTGTCAATCTCACTGGTTTTGCTAAAAACAAAGGATTAAACGTATCGTGTGGAAGAAAGTAACAATTTGCTGAAAGTAAACATAAAACAATAAACAGCTTTGTAGATTGATGGTAAAAGAATGGATCGGGATCCATAGTTCACTAGTGGTGATTCTCCTTAAGATAGACAACATGCTGGGTAAACAAATTACAGCGGGGCAATTGACAAACATCGAGAAGGCATACCAGCACATACTAATCATCTTGACTCCTATGGAATTTGATTGGGCATTACAACATTATACATAGACCGCCATCCAACTGCATCTATGACTAATAATCCACCTTCAGGTTATCATCCGAACCCCCTCCGATATTAAGTTGCAAGCAACAGATTATTGCTTTACGCACTGCGTGTAAAGTAAACAGTACTAATGTTCCATGAAAAGACCGTTGTTTTCTCCCTAGTAGCAACAGCACATCTAGTACCTTAGAGATTTCTATCACTTCCCCGGATTACTAGAGACATGAACCCACTATCGAGCATAAATACTAACTCTTGGAGTTGCTAGCATCTACTTGGCCAAGATAGCTACTAACAACGAAAAGCATGCAAGATCACAAACAACACAGACATGATAGAATCAATAATCAATCTGAAATAGCATCTCAATATCCATCGGATCCCCGCAAACACAACATGTAGGATTACAAATAGATGATCTTGCTCATGAACGGAGCTCAAAAGATCTAAACATGATAGCACAAAGGAGGATAACCAGCCATCTAGCTACTACATGGACCCATAGTCCAAGGATGAACTACTCACGCATCACACCGGAGGCTTGCATGGTGATGAAGAAGGCCTCCAGGGTGATCTCTCCCCTCCGGCAGGGTGCTAGGAAGAGCTTCGGAATCCCTCCCGATCTAGGGATGGAGATGATGGCGGCTACAGACTCTTTCGTGGAATTTTGATCGGGTACTTAGGGTTTTCGCGTCGAGAGGCTTTAATAGGCGAAGGGGCGAGGTCGGTGGACGACCAGGTGGCCCACACCACCAGGTGGCGCGGGCCAGGGCTGGCCGCACCACCCCATGGTGTGGCCGCCCTAGTTCGCTTCTTCGTCTGCCCTTCGGTCTCCGTGTCACTTCGGGTAAAATATGGACTTTGGCTTTTGTCCCGTCCAATTCCGAGAATATTACTTTTCTAACTTCCTGGAACCAAAAACAGCAGAAAACAGGCAACTGGCACTGTGGCATCTTGTTAATAGGTTAGTTCCAGAAAACGTAAAGAAACACTCCAAAGTGTGGACAAAACATAAGAAAGTAGATATAAAACTAGCATGGAGCATCAAAAATTATAGATACGTTAGCAACGTATCATCCCCCTCCTGGCCTTTATATAGATAGGCTAGGTCTCGGGTAGCAGGTCGAGTCGGTTATAGGTTAGGGTTTTTCCTTTGAACTTTCTATCTTAAGCTTCTTCTTGTCCCGCAATCAATCGAGAGTCCGTGGGCCACTCGAATTCTCCATTGGGCCTTGGCAACGCCGTGGGCTTCTATCGTATCTGGACCGTATATACTAAACTCAAGTACCTATAGGGTATACCCATGTCAGTAGCCCCCGAGTGTCCAGTGAAATCGCAGATTCGACTGGGGACTTTATGAAGTCTTTCGAGTGCATGATTGAGCATTTTTCGAGTGTTCTGTTCGTGTTATAGGGATTGTTGATATATGTGCCTGACTTATCCGATGTATCAGTATCAGTTAACTGCCTTAGGGCAAAACAACGCAATCTACTCAAACTTGAGTCCCTAGACTCGAATTCGGAAAAATGCTGGAGTAATTCGACTCCGGCCGCGGAGGTCTTATAGGAGTCGAATTCCAGTGTATGGGTGTGAGCACTCGACGCGTCCGTCAAGTCATATTCATCGTACCTGTAGGTACGGATATATTTCTGATAGTGCGCAGCAGATGCGTTGCCAGGCCTTATTCAGGTCTTGTCTTCACGTTGTGAGCACGACATCCAAAAAAATTGTCATCGCGGAGATGATTCGGGTGACCTAGGAGACGTAATCTCTTTGTAGGAAAAATATGAGGCGGAGCCGACATAGCATTCGAGTGTGGATGTTATCAACACAAAGTACGATGTACAAGGAAACATAATCTTAGGGTGCGCGATCAGCGCTCCCTATGGGAGTAGCCCCCGAGTGCCTATTCGAGTCGTAGACTCGAGTGGGGACTAAAAACATTTGCGACTGATGTCGCCTGTGGTTGCTTGTTTCAGTCGAATATTCTTCCGGTGCTCCCTATGGGAGTAACCCGTAATTCACAATCGAATCGATGATTCGAGTGAGGGGTTTGTCTTGAATGCTCATATACCCGCATAAAAATTATTTCGGGTGCGCGGACAGCGCTCCTGTTAGGAGTATCCCCCGAGTGCTTGGTTGAGTCGAAGACTCGAGCAAGGACTAAAGTAGTCAAGTTCTTTCTCTGCTGGAATCGATGACGTCAGTGCTGACGATGTGATGAGCTCAGTTGCCTGCGTGAGCGGCTTTGATGGGACATGACGAGCGGTGGGTCCCACCTACTGACTTTGATTTGACTGGGCGTGCGTAATCTTCTGTTTTAACTACGTCTCCTCGATTTCCGCGCGTGATGGAGGTAGTGGGAGACGGTTCGTGGTTCACCCACGCCACGTGTTGATGGCGATGTACGCCATGCGTCCAGTAGGGTTTCTGCTGACCGTTGGATGGCCTCCACGAGGAGGTTAAGTATCAGCGCAGCTGCGGTAATTTTCCCATCTCTCTTCTTGCTCGTGCCTCCTTCGCCATTGCTGCTCTCTCTGTTTCCTTGTGCTCTTCCTCTTCGTAGCACTGGACCAGCTCCATACCTTCCCCAGTTACTTTCTCCGCTCACACCGCCATCGGAAGATGGGCAAGAAGAAGGGAGGCACCGCCGCCGGATCCGCGGCCACCATTACTACCCCCAAGAAAAAGGGCGGTACCACCACCGTGGGCACCAGTGCCACTGTTGCGGGGAAGAAGAAGGGTGCGGGCACCCGCGTCACCAACGGCGCCTGGTAGGCGTCCATCATCAAGTCGTCCGAGCTGCACCTCCATCGCCAAGATGGAGCTCTTCCTCCTGCGGAAGATGACTCGCGAGTGCCCGGTGACGAGGTAATCCCTTGTCCTCCTCCGGGTTTCCGGGTGATGTTCCTTGCGTTCGTCATCCGAGGTCTCTCTCTCCCCCTGCATCCTTTCTTCAGGGGTCTTCTTTGCTTCTACGGGCTCTAGATGCACCAGTTGTCCCCAAATTCCATTCTTCACATCGCGTGCTTCATCACGCTTTGCGAGTGCTGGCTCGGAATCGAGCCACACTTTGGCCTCTTCAAGAGGCTTTTTAAGCTAAAGCGTCAGTCGGCGTCCGGCTCGCTAGTATATGACGTAGGAGGCTGTGGGATCCACGTCGACTCCACTGTCACCTATTTTAATATCAAGCTCACCGTGTCCGTCCAAGGGTGGAGGGACAAGTGGTTCTACATCCGCGACCAGAAGGCCAACGAAGAGCACTACGGACTCGCGCCCTTCGATCCCGCGGCGACTTGCAAGAGGAGGCGCTCCTGAAAAATGTCATTATGCCCGGCGAGTCCGAAGAAACGGAGGTGTTGTATGAGCGCGTATGCGACCTTGAAAGCCGCATGGGCAAAGAAGAGGGTGGCGCCACTCTCATTCTCACATGGTTGCGCCGCCGCGTTCAGCCTCTGCAGGCCAGAGTTCACCCAATGTATTGCTGGGCTGGTGCGAACGATGTCACTCGCATATCTGTCGAAGGCATTTCTACGGGTGAGGTGGATAGGAGAGTGCGATTGGCGACCAAGTACACCGCCAAGGAGGTTCTCCCAGGCGAGCCAGTCGTGCCTCCTTTCGACGCCTCTAACCCTCCTCCTGAGGTAGAACTGTACTGTGAAGTAGTTTTCTTTTTTGACTGCCTTTATGATGCTTTGATATATACTATCGTATCGTCTGAATGCAGGACTGGAAGGTGTCTCCCAATTTGCCTCCCCGTCCTGAAGGAGTTATCCCACGCGAAGTGGATGAAGAGGACGAGTCGGAGTCGACCGTCCCAATTGAAGATGAGGAGGGAGCCCCCAAGTCCAGCGATCAGGACACTCGCAAGCATTCCCGTAGCAAGGATTCTGATGCTACTACCCTGGCGACGCCGGAAGGTCCCTCTGCTACTGCAGAGGAGCCAATCCCCGCTGTTCCTGTGCGTACCATGGCTCCTCCCGCTCGGAAGAAGCTACAACTTCTGAAGGAGTCGTCAGAGAAATTCTTTGACCTTGATAATTTTAACTGGTGGGTATTACCTTTTTGCGAATGCATCTTGCTCTCTTTTTTGGAGTTGCCTTGCCTGAAGTTTTTGCTGGATGTGTTTTGTAGTCAAGCGGTGTCGTCGTCTTCTGACGACGTCCAATTTGTGAAGGAGTCTGGGGTCGCAGATTCCAAAGCCAAGGACGTGACCGAACGGTCTCCTTCTATAGTGGCGGCCCACTCCGGGCACAATTCGTCGAGTTCCCCGCTTGCTGGGGAACACCAGATGGTTGCCCGGATGACTGTGTGACAGTCATCTTCGGAGTCCTTGGAGGATCACGTAAGCATCCTTTCACTGTTTTGGCAGTCGAATTTGTACTTGGTGCTATCGCCGAACCTTTGTTTTCTTCTGGTTGCAGCTCATCGTGAAGGAAGTCGCTCGTCTGGCGGAGCAAGTCCTTGTTATGGGTCGACAGCACGCGCTGCTGGACAATCGCCACCGCGCAGTCGAAGGTTTGGACTGGTCTTGTATCGTCGCTCTATTTATGAATAGGTTTGTAAACTCATATGTTGTCGTGCTCGGTCCCTTGTAGGTGAGCACAATGACCTGCTTCGTCGCATCGATTCCCTCGAGAAGGGACTGACTGCCGCGGAGAAGAAACGCGATGAGGCAGTCGATGCTCTGAAGGAGTCGCAAAAGCGCGAGGAGGAACTGCGTGCTTCCACTGCCAAAAGGGAGAAGTTGTTCGAAGAACAGCTTTTCTCGATTGCAAAAGCTCTCTCAGGTATTATTCAGCTTCACTTGTATTTCCCCTTTTTGATTTCATGTCGCTGTTCTGACACCCTGCATTTTCAGATGTTGTCGGCGTAAGCTTCAACGCCCAGGCCTTGCGTCGCGCGGATGCCTTAGCTGGCGCCATGGCCGCAGTCGAGGACCGCAGTGTCTCCCTCAAGGATACGCTCGGGAAGGCCAAAGGCATGCTGAGTCGCCTTCGTGAGGAGATGGTTCCCAAGGCTGGCTTAATCAAGAATCTTGATGGCTTGGTGGAATCCTTCGCAGAAGGCATCCCGATGGACTTCAAAAATTCGCAGCGGTCTGTCGGCGCTACTATGGCACTCGCGATGGCATAGGCCCATGGCGTGGAGTTGGATCCTTTCGCAATCTCGAAGGCGATGGCCGTCGGCGCAGATGGCCAACAGGTAGTGTTTGCTCCCTTCGCTGCTGGTTGTGGCAAGTATGGGTCGCAGCTCATCGATACAGTCGTGAAATATTCTGTGGAGCTGCAGTGAGCAAAAAGGGTGGCGAAGGCTGCGGCGTCAGGGGCTACCACGGATTCGATGAGGCCTCCGAAGTCAAAATCCACGTCGAAGAAGCAGATTGCTCCTTAGTTGCCAATATGTAACGGTTGTAGTTGCCTTGTGTTGAAACTTTTGCTTTTGTGGGAGTGTCCCTGTCGAAACTTTTGATGTGTTTGAATGCATCCGCGCCTTTATCAATGTATTCTTGGTCCCTTATTTGATCTTGCTTGATTTGTGATAGGGTACATCGAGTGGTCCTCATGATCCTCCGCCCACCGATGAAGCCTTGGCGCAGCCGCGCTCAAAGGTGGAGGAGTTGTCGTTGCTTTCGTGACTGCGTGATCGCATAAAGCAGTTGGAGCGTGAGTTGCCCATCCTCCGCGGAAGTGCAGATGTATGGAAGTCGAAGGCGGAGAAGGCCGCCGCCCGTGGGAAGTATCTCTTGGAGGAAGTTGCGCTGTTGAACGAGCAATTTAAATGTTAGCTCTCTATCTTCTTACCCTTTCTTTAGACATTTGCAGCGATGCCTTGTCTTATACTTTTGTCTTGCTTCTTTCTTGTAGTTGTTAGTGCTCGTCATCCGCGGGATGAGAGGGATCGGGTTGCAGTTCGCCTGCATAATCTGACCTAGGAGCAGCTGCAAGCTAGTGGTTACTTCTGGGTGGAGCACGACCGTGCAGTCGCGTTGGCGACACTACAGGATCATGCTTCGTGAGTGCTTCAGTGTTTGAAGAAGGCGCAGTCATGCCTTAGGCATATCTTCCGAACGATGTTTCCTCTGGACGTGGTGCCATCAAGCTTGCTAGCTTTGCTGGTGAAGTTTCAAGATATCAGGCAGTTCGTGAGTGCGTGCGGCAGCAATTGGTTGCCAGTGCCAAGACTGCGTTGGCGCTTGTTCGGTTGCATCGGGCAGATGTGGATATCACGGCTATTGCCGCTGGGCCGCCGCCACCGCCAGTAGGGATGACCTAGAACATGGTTCCGTACTACCAAGCGGTTGATGGGCCAGCAGAGGAAATTGTCGATTTCTTCGAGGAGCAAACGAACGTTCTTCTTTTGCAGCAGTAGCGTGATCTGTATCCTCCACAAAATTGTATAAGTGTTGTAAAGCTTGCATGAATATGCTGATTGTAGTTAATACCCATTGATATGTGATGAGCTTGCTAGCTTTTTATATTTTACGAGTGTATTGGATTCTGCAGTTCCTTTTCGTTAGCCTGACTTTGTGTTTATCTCAGCACCTTGCCAACCTGTCAGGTGCAGTGCAGCTGGGTTGGTTTCTATCAAGGGTTCGATTGGTAGTATGTCAACTACTCAGGATACCGTGTTTGTTCGTGGAACAAGGTGTAAAGGGTGGCGCAGCCCCCGAGTGATAAAATTGCGAGAAAATAAGGGAAACAGAGAGTTTTGGGGCACTTAGCTTTATTTATTCGCAGAATAGTATGAGGTACAGTGTGTGGCTAAGTAGCCTGGCTGAGTAGCCTTATTTATAATGTAAAAACGACTAGGGGTAGAAACGACGCATCTACGCGACGTTCCAGGAGTTGGATTATGCGACTCCTGTCTCAAAGTCTTTAAGGCGATAGGCGCCACCTGGGATTACTTCTGTAATCATGTAAGGTCCTTCCCAAGGGAACTCGAGCTTGAGATGCCCTTGTTGCTTCAGTCACAGGACCAGGTCTCCTTCGACGAAAGACCTGGGGCGTAGCCTTCTGCTGTGGTAGTTGTGGAGGTTTTGCCGGTAGATCATTGATCTTTCCGCTGCGATTTCTCGTCCTTCGTCAAGGAGGTCGACGGAGTCTTCGAGTGCGAGTGTTGAATCTTGCTCGCTGTAAGCGACCACCCGTGGGGCTTTGTAGCGTACTTCTGCGGGTAGCACCGCTTCAGCGCCGTGCACCATGAAGAACGGGGTGTATCCCATGGCGCTATTTGGAGTGGTGCGCAGGCTCCAAAGTACAGATTGCAGTTCGTCTGGCCAGCATCCAGCGGCTTGTTCGAGTGGCCGAAGGAGTCGTTTCTTGATTCCGCCGCAGACGATACCGTTGGCCTTTTCGACTTGACCGTTGGTCTGCGGGTGAGCCACCGAGGCGTAGCTTATGTTGATCCCCAAGTTCTCGCAGAATTCCTGGAACTCCTTAGAGGTGAAGTTCATCCCATTGTCCATGATGATGTTGTGTGGCACTCCAAAGCGGTAGACAATGGACTCGAAGAATTTGACAGCGCTGGCCCCTGTTTGATTTGTCACCGGCGTGGCCTCGATCCACTTGGTGAATTTGTCGACTACGACCAAGAGGTAGACATAACCTCCTGGCGAGGATTTCGGGAGCTTGCCGACCATATCGAGTCCCCATTGCGCGAAGGGCCAAGCCAATGGTATTGGTCGGAGTTCTGCGCCAGGTGCGTGAGGTTTGTCTGCGAATCCCTGGCAAGCGTTGCAGCGCTGGACGATGTCCTTGGCGTCTCGCATGGTCGTGGGCCAGTAGAATCCAGCTCGTAGAGCTTTGGCAACGAGGGCGCGACTGCCAGCATGGTGCCCGCAGGTGCCTTCGTGGATGTCGAGGAGGACGGCCCTTCCGTCCCCGTTGGAGACGCACCGTTGGAGTACTCCTGTGATGCTGCGCTTGTACAATTCGCCGTTGATTAGGGTGAATGCCTTGGATCACCGCGTGATCTGCCGCGCGTCAATCGGATCGTCTGGCAGCCTCTTGCAGAGTAAGTACGTAATGTAGGGTTGTTTCCATGATGGCTCGATCATCATGACGCCTATTGGTCCTTCGAGTCTTGTATCAAGCTCTAGGTCGTCGAGTGCCCTTGGCTTGTTGGGTGGCGTAGCCCCCGAGTCCGTTGACGTGCTTATTTTCTTCTCTGGAGCCTTGGGCTTGATGGAGCGCTCGCAGATTCGCTCGAGAAATACACCAGGTGGTATGGGGGCGCAGGTGGAGCCAATATTGGCGAGTATGTCCGCCTCTTCATTGCTTTCGCGGCCCACATGTCGCAGCTCGCAGCCGTCGAAGTCTCCTTCGAGTGTGCCGTAGAGGTTGCGGTAGGCGATCATGTTCTTGCTCAGTGCGTCGCACTCGTGCATCATTTGGCTGACTACCAATTTGGAGTTGCCGTAGATGATGAGCCTTTTGGCGCCGCTGGCTTTCGCCATACGCATCCCGTGGATTAGGGCTTCGTACTCAGCTTCATTATGGAGGCGGTGAACTGCATTCGCAGAATGTATTTCATCTTGTCTCCTTGGGGTGATGTCAGTATGACACCTGCGCCAGCTCCGTCCTTTCGCTTGGACCCGTCGAAGTGCATTGTCCAGAGGTAGGACATGTCTGGTTTATCGGGGAGCTGATTCTCCATCCGGTGCACGAGAAAGTCCAAGAGAACTTGCGACTTTATCGCGTCGCGCTTCTCGTATGTAATGTCTCGTGGAGACCATTCGATTCCCCAGAGCGCGACTCGTCCGGTGGCATCAGGGTTATTGAGTATGTGCCCGAGCAGGGCGTCGTTTACCACCACGATTGGGTGCTCCTGGAAGTAGTGGCGCAGTCGCCTAGCTGTCATGAAGACGCCATACGCCAGCTTCTGGTAGTGCGGGTACCGCTGTTTTGTTGGCGTGAGCACCTCGCTGAGGTAATATACTGGGCGCTGGACCCCGTGGACCTTGTTTTCTTCGGCTCGTTCCACCACAAGCACCGTGCTGACCACCTGGTTGGTGGCGGAGATGTAAAGCAATAGTGGCTCTTTTTCGCGTGGAGTCACCAGTACTGGTGAGGTGGATAGTAGACGTTTGAGGTCTTCAAATGCTTCTTGCGCCTGGGGCGGCTCCATAGCCTCTGTTGACCGCGTCGCGGTTCATCCGTGCCAGACCCTCATGGAGTTTGAGGAACTAGCGGCAATCCTTGAGAAGGTGGCTTGATTTTTTCTTGCCATCGTGCTTGTCGATGTAGAAGTGCATGTTGCATGGCCCGGACAGTTTGTCCTCGATAGATGCTGCGGGTGCTTCTTCGCGAGTGCGGTGCTGCCACACCTGCGTGGTTTTTCCGCTGTCACGGTATCCACCACTGCGATATCCGCTGTTGCGGTTGTCGTCGCACTTGTCGGCGTAGCCGGCTGCGACCATCGTAGACGCGCATTTGTCGTTTGCCTCGGCGGTCGCGTCTACGACCGAGGTCGTCGTCGCCGTCAGAGTAGGTGCGGTTTTTCACCGAATCTTCTCCGTCAGCCCACCGGTTTGCGATTTCCATCAGGTGGTCGATCGTTTTGGGCTTCGAGCGGCTTAGCTCCTCCCTGAGCTCTATTTGGCGAACATCGCCGTTGAATGCGTCGATTGCACGATCTTCCGAGATGTTTTTTGTGGAGTTCTTGATGATGGACCACCTCTGGATGTACGAGCGCAGCGATTCACCAGATCTTTGCTGGCAGCTTCTCAGTTCTTCGATTGATGCGGGCCTTTTGTAAGTGCCCTTGAAGTTGCGCACAAAGCTGTAGACCAGCTCTTCCCAGCTGTGAATGGATCCACGTGGGAGGTTATTGAGCCATGCACGAGTGGCGCCCTGCAACTGTAGCTGTAGGCATTGCATGGCCGTGCTTCGACTCCCGCCATGTAGCCTAACGGAGGAGATGTGGTCCTCCAACCAGATTTTCGGGTCCTGCAGGCCATCAAATTTTGGATTTTCCGACGGGAGCTTGAACCCCTTAGGCATTTGCTTCTGTCTGATGGCCCTACTGAAGCATCTGGCGCCGCAGAGCTCAATCTCGTCTTCTTCCGAATCAGTCGAACGAGCACGTCTTGCCCGCATCTTGTCGACTTTGCGCTGCGTGAGGTCATCGCGTGCATCGTAGTCGCGGTCGTGCCGCCATGAGCGACGTCGTCGTGACAGATCATGACTGTCGTCACTGGAGGAGTACGAGTAGTACTTTTCTAGAGCCTTGCCTTTCTTCGGCTCTAGCGTTGGTTCCTTGTCGAGGGCGGCCTCGATTAGCCCTAGGCCCGCGATCGTAGATCGGTGCATGGCAGCTCGCGGATCTCCAGCCGGTGGCTGATTGTTGAGGAGGTACATGGTAGCCGCCGTTACCGCGGCCTGCGGCGTTTTTGGGAGCATGTTGCCCCGCGTATCCACCGTCATAGAGCTGAAGTCGAGGACTTTCGCGGCTTCTACACGTTCTTGCTCGGTGAGATGGGCCAGTCGAGATCGCCTTTTGTTGGCCACGTACTCGTTGCCCTTGGAGGAGGATCCTCCGTGGGAGGAGAGCCCAGCTCGTCGAAGACTCGACTCATCCGCCGCCTTTCTGCGCGCTTCGAGTTGCGCGATTACTTGTTGCTGGCGCTTGAACTCCTCTTTGAGCAGCCAATGGTAACCCATCAGCATCTGTTGCGATGAGTTCATGGGGAGGGGGTTGCCGCGCAGAGCCTCTCGGCAGCGAGCCCACTCGTTATCGTTGAGCTTAATTAGTACGCGCTCCTCGGGGTGCTCATTCGCCGTGAGGTTCGGGTCCCCTTTTGTTCCATTGTTGACGGGCGCGCCGTTACCGCCGTTGGTGAGGCCGCCGTTTGTGACTGGTATGCCGCCATTGGGTGTACCGCCATTGGGCGGTCCGATGCCAGATCCAGTGCCGGCATTTTCGCGATTGACACCGGTATCGCCCGCGTTGATGACGGCGCACATGAAGTGGTTTGGGAAGCTGTTGCTCCCGTAACTTTCAGATCTGGAGCCGTAGGCTCCATCTTCTGTGGCTAGGTCACCCAGATCGGATCCGCGACTGTTGTCGCTGTCCGTACCTCAGGCTATTGCTGAGGTGTTGAGCTCGCTGAGGGTGCCGATTGGTGGCGGGAACCACAACGCTGGAGCAATCGCGGGTGCCGCTGGCTGATCGGGCATGCGAAGCGTGCCCTGTTGACCAACCTGGAAGCGGAAGCTCCCAATCTCTAGGCTGATTCCATCGCCCACGGATTCGAAAGCCGGACGAGTGGACGGTGAAGTCGCACGCGCCAAAGAACTGGCGGATCTCCGCTGTTGCAGAGTTGTAGGTCGCGGTTGACGGAGCCGAAGAAACCGCGACATCAGCACTCCCTTTTCCCACAGACGGCGCCAATTGACGAGGATTCAACTCGTCAATACCCATTGTTATGAACTTGGGTTTTGGAGAAGGAGGGAGCGCTGGAGGCATCAATCGGCTAGCAAACAAGCACACAGGGACGCAAGTTTTACCCAAGTTCAGGCCTCGTAGAGGTTCCTACTCCTGCTTGTCTGCTCTTAGAATTATCGAGGGATTCGAAAGTTACAAGGGGTGCGCAGATGCAATCTGGCGATGGTTGTGGAAACTAAGGTGGCGATCGTCGTCCTCGCCGCCCCCTCCTGGCCTTTATATAGATAGGCTAGGTCTCGGGTAGCAGGTCGAGTCGGTTACAGGTTAAGGTTTTCCCTTTGAACTTTCTATCTTAAGCTTCTTCTTGTCCCGCAAGCAATCGAGAGTCCGTGGGCCACTCGAATTTTCCATTGGGCCTTGGCAACGCCGTGGGCTTCTGCCATATCTAGACCGTATATGCTCAACTCGAGTACCTGTAGGGTATACCCATGTCACTACCAAATCTCAACTATGACGAACCATGTGATGGACCTTGGATCTTGTAAGAATTTGACTATCAGCGAGATGCAGGTGAAAATGGTTCTGTTTTGGAGGATAACAAGGAAGCAATGGTAGAAAAAGAGAACTTTGAGTGGGACTCTGATAACGATAATGTCCTTGAACCTGGAAGTAGTAGGAGCTACTATAAGTGTATTGATTTCCTTGGATTATCCTTACAAAGAGGCTGTGTTGTTGGGTTTAGGGGACAGAGTGCTAGCCTATCATTGGTCTAGCTCAAAGCTTCAAGATTTAGGCAAGCTTTTCCCTAAATTCTATTATGACGTTGACCGTGATTTCTTCGAAAAATGGTAACAGAGTCTTTCCCATACACTCCGTGCTGGTTGGGGGAGCTCCCTGAAAAATAGAATTTGGGAGCTATGTTATAAGATCAGAATGCTTTTCTTGCAAGCTGTTGGAAGAATTGAATAGCTAGCTTACTCTTGTCGGGTTCATCTTTTGATATTTGTGTACAAAACATATCGTTCCCCTGAGAGATAAATGAAGGCTTATACTAATGTGAGGGTACTGTAAATCTCAAAATGTCAGAATACGTTGCCCATGCTTTGACTCTGACAGATTATTATTTGCTGATTTGATATACTACTTATCCCGTCTATGTCCTTTGTGCAAAATTTTAATGCATTTTGTGCTAGTTAGCGAATTGAATTTAAGATCAAGAATGAATAATCCACGCACTTTGATACATGAGCAACGCGAGCCCGAACATTGTTTGGTGTTTTCGAAAAAATCGGTTGCTTGATGAGTTTAGGTTTTGACATGACCAAAATTTCTTATTTTGAACCTTTTTTTTAATTCTAGATAGTGGACTTGTCTGGACGGGAGTCCAGGAGGTTCTACGAGCAAATTATAACAGTGAAAGAGATGGTGCACGAGAAACAAAGCTCCTAGGAGGCTTGTAAACTGAACTGCTTGTCCTCTTCAATGTTAATAAACGGAAAGTCTTTGATATACTACTTGTGCTGTCTCTGTCATTTGTGCTAGATTTTGATGCATCTTTGCGAAAGGAATCAGCTAGCTAGCGAATTAAATTTGAGATTTAAGGATGAATCCATGCATCACTTTGATATAGGAGTAAAGCTAGCCTGACCGTTGTTTGGAGTTCTCGAAAAATTTGGTTGCCTGATGAGTTTAGGTTTTGAGCTGAACAAAATTTCTTAATTGGAAATAGTGTAGAAAACAAACAAACAAAAAAAGAAAATAGTACTACTAGTAAACTGCATGCTGGATTATATTAAGTTAGGGGGTCGTGGAGCGATCAAATTATTACATGCACACGGGCAACAGCCTGCTTTCAGTTTATGATCGATCACAAGAGGACTGACTACTTGCTATCACAGGTAGTCACAGTGAGGACGGCATCACCGACGCCGTAGGTGATGAATTCTTCGCGGATATTAGCGACGACGTCTTCGATCATGGAGAAATAGACGGCGGAGGAGAGGTTGCTGCTAGCCATGGCGGCGGCGCAAGCACCAAAGGTTAGGTTTTGCGGGAGAAACGGCGAAGCCGGGTGGAGATTGGGAAAAGTGGGGAAGGGGGGAGGAGGCGGACGAGGCGTGCGGTATATATTGACGCCTGATGGAGTACGACTTCGAGTCGAACACGAGGTATGGAAAACACTCTGTCCCGGCCCGCCGACCGATCTGGGGCAGGGAATCGTGACTCACTCGCGCCCCACAACTGCGCATACGTAGCTGGGTTCTCCACTGCCCTAGCGTGGCTTCCTTTTTCTCTTTTGAAATATGCATTCTTCCTGTTATATTAATATATATAGCAACCACACCGAACAACTTGAGTCCACGGCTGGACAAACAGCACAATCGATCCCAAAAGAAAAAACAAGAGAACTAAAGAGAAAATAATGCCGAGAGCGCTAGATCAACGAAAGCAACGATGACCCGCAACGGTTGCGCCCTCCGGAGGATTCCCATCACACTCCTATGCCTTCGGATCGCCGTGTACAAAGCAAAACCTTCAAGAAGAGATACGACGATGACGACTCTGTTGTCCGGACTGGTCCTAGGATTTCTCCTGGTACATGGATGGGAGTGAGAAAGGGGTACCCAACGCCCTTCAAGAAGGAAAGACGTCATCCGCAGGCGTCATCGCGTCGGTATCGGCCAAGCCGACAGGGATTTCTCCCAACCCTCAAAAAACCATAACCCTAGCCAATCCAAAGCGCTCCACCAACCACGATCTTGCAGTCAATATCGTCGTCTCACAATGGCAAACGCTGCGAGGCCGGCTGTACCGAGAGGAAACAGCCGTAGACAACAGGCGCAGAACCACAGCCATGTGGGAGGGAACAACCCCCCCCCCCACCGTAGACGGTAGCCGACCGGACGCAGGGGCAAGAGAACACCAAGCCACTTGGTGCCAAAGGACGGCAGCAACATAGCCACCCGGAGGACTACCTCCACCGCCATCGGCGGGTGCCGACCGGACGTGGTAGCAGAGAAAAACCAGGCTAAACAGCCCAGCCAAGCTCCGGACATGCTCGTAAAGTCTCCGTTGTCATGCTGTTGCACGTAGGCTACACTCGCCGCCATCCTCTCGTTCGGCACCATAGGCCCGGCCGGGCCCAGATGGGTCCGCGAATCTCCCGTCACCACGTTGCAGTTGGCGTGACGTCGTCGACGCCACCCTCATCACGAGCCTCCCATCGGAAAAACCAGAGGCGCCGAACCTGAGCCCCACGCGGCCCTCCCTGACCTAGATCGGCCCTTTTAGGCCTGGATATGGGCCTGCAGGGCACTCCGACCAGGCTCCTGCCCAGCCGCCATGGCCACCAAGTGGAAGCTCCACCATAGCGCGTATCCATCCTCACCAGCGCCAGGTCGCCCCGCAACGGCCGCCGACGACGGCAAGGAAGAGGAGTGGCGGGGAGGCCGCGCGGGGGGCTGTTGGTCGCGTGAGGTGTTTTTTTTGCATCGGTCAGCTCTTCAGACGTGCTAGTTCTTGTGTGGCTTCCTTTTGCTACTACCTCCGATCCAAATTAATGTTCTTAGATTTAGCTAGATTCGGATGTATCTAGTATTAAAACATGACTAGATACATCTAAATCTAGACAAATCTAAGAACAATAATTTGGATTGGAGGGAGTACTTTTCTTTTTCCTTGATAGGCGGTTAGTACACGAGTTGCCTTTTTGTTCTTTTCTCTTTCCTTGACATGCTGTTGGTGATTTTTTTTAGAGGAACGATATACTTCATTTATCAAAAATCAAGTTAGAAAAAGCAACACATGCGGAAACTAAAAGACAAACCGGGATAAAATGATTATCCTAAAACTTTAGATGAAATTCTAAGAGATTGAGAAATACAAAACGATCTCTAGATTTTCCTGCAACCACCGAAGTTAGCGGCTGCCGCCCAACTCCAGCCCCCCCCCCCCCCCCGAGATGGAAACCGGAAGAAACAATGAGCCTCCACTATTGCAAGATCCAAAAAAGAACCATCGCCAACGAGGCTTTGTGAGTCAATGAACATGTCTGCTGCATGCAGCGAGACGCATGTCGATGTGGCACGTCGACTGAGGAACGTTCCCGTGATGTCATGGACCAAGATCCGCTGCCTCCTATCGATAAAATCAGAGAAGAACGACAAATACACCACCTCCGGAAAAACATCCTCGCTCCAGAGAAACCACCTTGCCCCGGTCGCCAACGTCGTTGCCGATATCAATAAAGACTGGTGACACACCAAGAAACTGATCTCGCCAGATTTGAAGAACGACGAGAAGACCAAGATACCCATTTGAGAGACCGACCAACACACATTGCCATCAACTCCAAGTTTGTAGCCGGTGTGGGAATAGAGTTGAGGGAGATTTATTTGCCCGGATGCCGCTCCCACCATCCCAATGACGCACTACAGCAGACAGACCCTAACCCTAACTACTAGACGGAGGAACGAGCTCCCCATCCCTCCTATCGTCGGGCGGCAAGTGGAGGGTGACATGGATATGCCCTATGGGTACCCAATGTTAGCCTACCCGGTCGAGCCTAGCAGAAGCCCATGAAAAGGCGTACCGTGATCGTGAAGCCCAGGGGGGATTTCGGGTGGCCCAAGCTAGGTGAAGGCTCGACTCCTTGGCGGACACGTCTTCTTTAGATAGAAACTTGAAAGGGAAACCCTAATACTGTAACCGAATCGGCCTATCCGAAGACCTGGCCTATCTATATAAAGGCCAGGAGGGCACGTCGAGGAGGACCTCACCTCATAACCCTAGCATACACCTCACCAGATCTCATCTGCGCACCCCTGTAACCTTCGGCATCGCCATCAACAAAGAACAGACAAGTAGGAGTAGGGTTTTCCCTTCGGGGGCCTGAACTTGGGTAAACCTCGTGTCCCCGTGTTGCGAATCTGTTAGCCGTTCCGTGATCTCCAGCTTCCCCTCCTTCTCCAAAACCCAAGTCCATAACAATGGGCATTGATGAGTCCAAACCTCGTCAATTGGCGCCGCCTGTGGGAACTGGGGATGCTGATGTAGCGGTCGCGACGGCCCCATCCACCGCAATCTTCGATTCCTCTGCGACGAGGAACCACCTCCTCTTAGGCACCATCGACTTCACCGTCCACTCGCCGGCGACCCGCCAGAACTTCGATTCCGTAGGAGACGGAGTCAATATGATGCTTGGGAGCTTCTGCTTCCAGGTGGGCCAGATCGGCACCCTTCGCCTCCTGAACGGGTGGCGCCTCCGGCAATCGCACCGGCCTCGTGGGTGCCGCCAATCGGTGTCCTGGACGCACCTTCACTGACGTACTACTCGGATGACAGCAGCAGCCGCAACTCCGATCTGTGCGACCCTCCTATGGAGGAAGGAACCTACGGTTCCGGATTTGAGAGCTGTGGGAGTAACGATCTCCCCCACCGCTACATGTGCATGGTCGTTGTCGACGCCCACGTTGACAGCAGTGCCAATCCACCAGCACCCTCCATCGCTGTGAATGGAATCGATCTGCAGGTGCCTAACGCCACGGATGGGACACAACCTCCCAACAACAACGCCAACGGCGCACCTCCATCAAATGCAAACGGGAACAGGCCACCTGAAGCCTCCAACGGTGGCGATCACGCTCGCCAGCATATCCATCTCAACGATGCCCAATGGGAAAGAGTTCGGGAGGTCGTGCGAGGTACAAACCCTCTGCCGATCGACGCTTCTCGTGATATGTTAATGGGCTAATCATAAAGGAGCATAATCGGCAAGTTGAGCAGAATAAGTAGCTCGAGCAGCGCTGGCGAGCAGCTGATGAGTCAAGTGCTCGACGAGCCGCGCTCTCCTCCATCCGCGAATCCTCTTCAGAAGGAAATGACGACAACGCCGCCTACAAGAGCCGCTCTCGACTGGAGCACATGGATCCCAACGCCAGACGCGAGGCCACCAGGGCACTTGACCTGTCCTTCATGTCGATGGACTCGCATGGCAACATAATACCCAAAACACCGCAGGCTGCGGTTATGACGGCCACCATGTACCTGGCAGCAAACCCGCCACCTGCCGGAGATCCCAGACACGCAATCCATATATCTGGGATTGCGGGCGTTGGGCTCGTGGGAGCCGTGCTGATCGGAGAAACGGCCCAAGAGCCGAAGAAAAAAGCTGCGGTGACATTTACAAGGAGATGCACATCCTCGTCTGACGAGAAAGATCACGAGTTGTCACGGCGACGCCGCGGCCCGCGGCGAAGGAGCCACAACTACGACACCCGCAACGAGCTCACCCAGCGCAAGATCAACATATCACGCGCAAAACGTGCATGCTCCACAGAATCGGAGGATGAAGACACAGAGCTCTGCGGTGCCAGATGCTTCAGTAGAGCCATACGGCAGACGAGGATGCCCAAGGGCTTCAAGCTCCCTTCGGACAACCCAAAGTTTGACAGCGCGCAGGAGCCGAAGATTTGGCTAGATGATCGCATCTCATCAGTCAAGCTCCACGGCAGAAGCAAGAACACAGCCATGCAATGCCTTCAGCTATAGTTGAAGGGCGCGGCTGGAGCCTGGCTCAATAACCTCCCCTTCGGATCCATCCAAAGTTGGGAAGAACTAGTCTACTGCTTCATCCGCAACTTCAAGGGCACCTGCAAGAGACCAGCCTCAATCGAAGAGCTGCGCGCCTGCTGCCAGCGGTCGAACGAGTCCCTCCGCTCCTACGTCTAGCGGTGGTCCATCATCAAGAACTCCGCCGAGGACATCTCGGAAGAAAGGGCAATTGATGACTTTAATGGCGGCGTAAAACGTTGCGAGCTCAGAGAAGATCTAGGCCGCATCAAGCCCAAAACCATAGACCATTTGATGGACATCGTCAACCACTGGGCTGATGGCGAGGACGCCGTCAATCGACCATGTTCGGATGACGAGGACGACCTCGGCCGCAGGCGAGACTGCCGAGGAAAAAGAAGAGCGCGTGTCTACGATGATCGCGAGGAGGTCGATATGGTCGCGGCTGGCTACGCCGATCGTCATGACGATGGAAACCACAGCAGCGGCTACCGCGGTGGCAGCTACCGCGATGGTGGGAAACCCGCACAAGCATGGCAACGCCGCGCCCGCGAGGATGAGCCATCCGCGTTTGTCAAACTGTCAGGTCTCTACACCATCCACTTCTACATCGACAAGCACGATGGCAAGAAGAAGGCCAGCCACCTGCTCAAGGATTGCAGGGAGTTCCAAAAGCTCTACGAGAGTTACGCTTAGCTGCGATGTGATGCAGTGAATCAGGGGTTCGGCTCTGCCCCAGGAGCCATCGCATATGGTGCCCCACCGCCGCCACCCGGAGCACCCGTGTAGCCTGCGGCTGCACCAGCCCATAACAACGGAACAGAGCAGTACCCATGACCTTTGGGTACCATGATGATACAAAAAGGTTGTCCATCCAACAGGGTCTAGAAAACGATCACTCGCCAGATAAACCTGGTCGTCACTTCTCCGCCAGCCACACCTGAGTACCTCAGCGGCTCGGAGTCTTGTGTCACATTTGATAGATCCGACCACCCTCGCCAAATTCCTCGCCCCGGGCACTCCGCCCTGGTGCTCGAGGCTCAGATCGGTGGATTTGAGATGATTCGTGTGTTCATGGACGGCGGCAGCGGTATCAACCTCATGTTCGCCAGCACACTCGTAGCTATGCGGATCCCGCTATGCAGCCTAGAGGCATCAGATACAACCTTCCACGGCATAGTCCCAGGGAAAGGAGTATACCCCCGGGAAAAATATGGCTCGACGTCATCTTAGGCACCCCCAAGAACTTCAGACGCGAGCGCTTGAGTTCAAGGTTGTCGACTGGCCCTCACAATACCACGTAATCCTCAGTCGCATGGCATTCGCAAAATTCTTGGCAGTGCTGCACTATGCGTATCTCCAGCTGAAGATGCCAGGACCCAACGGTGTCATCACCGTCCTAGGGAGCTTTACCAAGTCCGATAACTACGATAGAGACTTCAACAGAATCTCTCAGTCCTTCAGTATGCAAGAGGAGCTCACAATATTGAAGGAGTCGACAGATAACAGTCTGCCCCTAGTGACCAAGCAGAACGCACCTGACCTATCCTTTGACTCTGCAGTCAACACCAAGGCGGTGCAAGTGCACCTGACAGACCTTGCCAAGACAGCCCTCATCGCCAATAACCTGAGTTCCGCATAGGAACTCGCGCTCGTCGAATTCCTCCGTGAGCGCTGGGAAATCTTCGCCTGGTGTCCTGCAGACATGCCAGGAGTTCCTAGGGAATTCGCCGAGCATGCACTCAACGTTTATCCGAGTGAGCGACCAGTCAAGCAGACGATGCATCGACTTCCCGAGGGCAGAGCTAAAGCAATTGGCGTCAAAGTCAACAGACTCCTCGATGCTAATTTCATACAAGAAATCAAGGAAAGCACCTGGGTAGCTAACCCTGTGCTAGTTCCCAAGAAGGACACGGACATCCTGCGAATGTGCTTGGACTTTACATCCCTTAACAAGCACTGCCCAATGGATCACTTCCCCCTACCATAGATCGATCAGATCACCGACTCCACCGCGGGATGCGAGCGGCTCTCGTTCCTTGACGCCTACTCAGGCTACCATCAGATTCTACTGAAGGTCGAGGATCAAGAAAAGACGGCGTTCATCACGCTGTTCGGGGGTCTTCTGTTACAATACAATGCCCTTCGGGCTCAAGAACGCAGGCACAACTTATCAAAGGTGCATGCAAGCCTGCCTGAAGAATCAAATTGGTCGAAACATCCAAGTCTATGTCAACGACATAGTGGTAAAGACCAAGAAGAGTAGCGCATTGATAGACGATCTCCGCAAAACGTTCACAACCTCGATCGGTTCAAGATCAAGTTGAACCCAGAAAAATGCTCCTTCAGCGTCCCATCTAGACAATTGCTCGGATACCATCTCCGAGAGGGGCATCGAGGCCAACCCGAAGAAAATCATGGCTATACTAGCCCTAGAGAAGCCGAAGAACGTCAAACGAGTCCATCATCTAGCTGGGCAAATCGTAGCGCTCAACAGGTTCATTAGCCGCATGGGTAAAAAGGCTCTCCCTTTCTACCAATTACTCCGCAAGGCCGACAAATTCGAGTGGACGGCTGAAGCTGACGAGGCATTCGAAGACCTCAAACGCCTGCTCTCTACATCTCCCGTACTGGTGACGCCAATGGAGAGAGAGCCCATGCTGCTCTACATCGCTGCAAGGCACCAAGTGGTCAGCACGGCACTTGTGGTCGAACGACCCGAAGAAGGCAAAACCCACGGGGTACAACGCCCCGTATATTACCTCAGCGAGGTACTGACGCCTACAAAACAAAGGTACCCCCATTATCAAAAGCTCGCCTACGGTGTATTCATGACTGCACGTCGGCTACGCTACTACTTCCATGAGCATCAGATTGTGGTCGTCAATGACGCACCACTATCACACATCCTCAACAACCTCGAGGCCACGGGGCGAGTGGTCCTCTGGGACATCATCTATGAAAGATGCACCACGATCAAATCGTAGGTGCTCCTTGACTTCTTCGTGCACTGGATGGAGCTGCAGCTACCAGACACCCTGGACATGTCCCAGCTCTGGACAATGCACTTTGACGGATCTAAAAGCGACGTCAGAGCGGGAGCCGAAGTAATCTTGACATCCCCCCAAGGGGACAAGATGAGATATGTGCTGCGGATGAGGTTCCGCGCATCCAACAACGAGGCTGAATATGAGGCACTGATCCATGGCATGCGGATGGCTAAAGTTTGCGGCGCCACACGACTAGTCATCTACGGCGACTCCAACCTCATCGTCCAACAGACGATGAACCAGTGCGACGCTGTCAGTGACAACATGGTCGCTTACCGTGACCTCTACAACTCACTCGAAGGAGACTTCGACGGCTGCGATCTCCGGCACGTTGGCCGGGAAAGCAATGAGGAGGCAGACAAGCTTGCCAACATTGGCTCCACCTGCGCCCCGGTACCACCGGGTGTGTTCCTCGAACAAATCTGCAAGCGCTCCATCAAGCGCAAAAATCCCAAGGGCGCGACCAACGCCACGAGACACTCGGGGGCTACGCCACCTGAGAAATTGGAGGCATCCGAAGAACTAGAGAAAAACGTCGAGTTGGTGAGCCTCATGCAGGTCCTAGCAATCGAGCAAACATGGACTCAACCATACGTCAAGTACCTGTTGAGCAAGCAATTACCGGACGACCCGACGGATGCCAGGCACATCGCCCGCCATTCAAAAGCCTTCACCATCATCAACGGCGAGCTATACAAGCGAAGCATGACCGGGGTGCTCTAGCGATGCGTCACCAACAGCGATGGGAAGGACATCCTCCTCGACATTCACAAAGGCATCTATGGCTACCATGCCGGCAGCCGCGCCCTAGTCACCAAGGCTCTACGAGCTGGCTTCTACTGGCCAACCGCAATGTGTGACGCCAAGGACATCGTCGAGAAGTGCAACGCCTGTCAATGGTTCGCCGATAAACCACATGCACCAGGCTCAGAACTACGGCCCATACCGTTGGCCTGGCCCTTCTTCCAATGGGGACTCGACATGGTCGGCAAGCTACAGAAATCCTCACCTAGAGGATACGTCTACCTCCTAGTGGCAGTCGACAAGTTCACCAAGTGGATCGAGGCCATGCCCGTCACCAACCAAACTGGTGCCTCTGCCATCAAGTTCTTCTAGTACATATTCTACAGGTTCGGGGTGCCCCACGGCATCATCACCGACAATGGCACGAACTTCAACTCGAAGGAGTTCTAAGACTTCTGCGAAGGGCTCGGCATCAACGTCACATACGCCTCAGTGGCGCGCTCGCAAACCAACGGTCGGGTCAAAAATGCCAACGGCCTCGTATGCAACAGGATCAAGAAGCGACTCCTGCGCCCTCTCGAATGACTGGCGGGAGCCTAGGTAGATGAACTACCCTCCGTCCTCTAGAGCCTGCGCACAACGCCAAACAGCGCCACCGGCCACACGCCCTTCTTCATGGTGCACGGAGTCGAAGCAATGCTACCCGCTGAGGTACGCTGCAAGGCCCCACGGGTCGTCGCTTACAGTGAGGCCGAATGAACAGCCGCACTCGAAGACGTTGTCGACCTGTTGGATGAAGCACGCGACATCGCCGCTGCTCGTTCAATGGTGTATCAGCAAAGCCTCCGCAACTACCACAGCCGACGGCTGCGTCCGCGATCCTTCGTTGAAGGAGATCTCGTCCTGCGGCTCAAGCAAAAGGGGCACCTGAAGCTCGATTCCCCATGGGAAGGCCCCTACGTGGTCACAGAAGTCATCCCGCCTACCACCTCAAGGACGTCATGTCCAAAGTAGCATACTCCAACACCTAGAACGTCGCACAATTGCGACGCTTCTACCCTTAGCTTTTTTTACTTACAATAAGGCTTTTCAGCCAGGCTATTCAGCAGAACCCTGTATCCCCTACTATGCGATGAATTAAAGCTAAGTTCCTTGGCCAGTACAACTATCCTTATGCAAATTTTTACATTCATGCAATATGCTCGGGGGCTGCGCCCCACCCAACGACTTCGTCGACTCCTACATTCAATGCATTAACCTGAGTAGCTAACCACGTAAGGCTAACGAAAAGGACATGCAAACTTTATAATAACAAAGCATTACATGCAATACACATCTTACAAAGTTTACAAGGGCAGCAACAGCCCAACAGCAACTATACAATTTTTACATTATCGTGAACAAATTTTGCAGGAAAAAACACGCCAAAGAAGAACGTTGGTACGATCGTCAAAGAGCTGCACGATGTCTTCAGCATGGCGAGCCACCACCTCATAGTGAGGGCGCATGTTCCATGCCATGCCATCCGGCGAAACGGGCGGCCCTGCCGCTATCTCCGCCAAGTCCACGTCTCGGCGATGCAGCCGAACAAGGGTCAGCGCCGCCTTCGCACCCGCAACAAGCTGCTGGTGCACAAGCCCCTTCACGGCATCTATGCTCTGAAATTTCCCAGTAGCCCCAGGAAACTGGACGGGGCGGCATCCAAAGGGAACATGGCAGCCCAAATAGATGTGAATGATGTCCTCGCGCACTTCAGCACCTACAGCACCTGATGGACACGATCCTATACCGTCGCAACCATGGTTGCTCGATCGCGGTCCATCCAAAAGAACCCCCAGCTTCCAACTCCTGTTGGGTGAGGCAGTTGAGCCGAATAGCAACGCGATCTTTCTCCTCCTGTGGAAGAAGATTGACAACTGCAAAGAGCAACAACTCAGGAAACACGTAAAACGGACGCAGCCGAGAAAGTAATAAGAGGCACTCGGTGGACACTTACACTGAAGTTGTCCGCCAATCTGCCGAAACTCTTTGAGAAAATACTCCTCCCTAGAAACAGCCCGCTCCGTTTTGGACTTCCAAACGTCGGCGTGACCACGGATGACAAGAACGTCCCTCTCCAAGCTCCGGATGCGGTCATGCAGCAACGGTAATTGCGATGCTTCACTCGCAGACGAAGGGGCAGCAGCCACGGTAGCTGACGGGGTCACTGGATCAGCATTCGAAGAGCCCTAAGAGGCGCACAAGTGACAAAGTATAAGGACAGAGCAACTGGTAACAGTAGAAGGAGAGGCATATATTCACACAAAAGAACCACTGCGTGGTAGCCTCAAAAGTCATCTAGTACAAGACATTACATGTGCTGCAGCTAGCAAAAGCAAATGCGAAACTACAAAAGGTAACTACGAAGCCGAAGGACCCTAAGGAGCAGCCGCATCCGAAGCAGCTTTAGACTCCGAGGCTCGTGTCGTGGCCACCTGTTGCTGCTCTAACGCATAGGTGGCTAGAAGCTCAATTAGGTGAGGGCCATAATGTTTGCAGCGTGAGGCGAAGGGGGCGAAGGCTACCTCGGTGCCATCTGCCGCCACTAGCATCTTGGAGGTGGCCTGGCTCAGGTTCAGCTGTACGCCAGATGCCAGCGCCATCGCCAGGCAAAGAGTAGCGCCCATGCCTTTTTGGGTCTTCTTATACTCCGCAGGCGCATCCCCCGCCAGAGCTTTCGCCAGGGAGTCGACATCGTCGAGGGCTATGCCCTTTGTAAAGATATCCTGGTAGAAGCGACCGAGGACCTCCTTGGCCTTAGCCAACGTCTCGACGGTGGAGCTGCAACGGTCTTCGATCGCCGCAACCGCATCCGCGAGGGGGTCCCCGTGATCCAAGACATCACGGTCAAACGCAATGCCAGTGGCATCTGTAGATGCGTCAAAGAAGGTTTGGATCACAAGAAAGGAACGCACCAAAAAATCAGAAGAAGAAAAGTATGGGAAACTCGAATGCCTTACCAGACAGCGCCTTGGCAGCAGCCATAAGCTGCTTCGTCATCGCCTTTTCCCGCGACGCAGCGACAGCCGCAAGTTGTTCCTCACGCTCCTTGGCCTCCTGCTTGAAGCGCTCGAGGGCCTCCATGGCATCTTTCGCCTTGGTCTCCGCCTGCCTTTGACTCTTTCCGAGTGAGTCTAGCTTGCGAAGAGCCTTGTTGTTTTCATCTGGAAAAAAGCAAAAGGGAAAAGAGTCAGAAGACAAACTCCATCATTCGCACCCGAAGAACACAGACAGCAATGAACGTACCTTGGATTGCTGAAAGCTTTCCTCCAAGGAAAGATACCGCTGCCCAAGACGCTGCAGGTCATGCACGAAGGGCTACAGCAAGAAAAGCGGCAGTTCGAGGAATAAAAACGATTGGGGGTTCGCCCACAGCAATCGAGTAACACTTACATGACCACCCGGAGACTCTGAGGGTGCAGCTTGTGCCTTCCGGGTAACAACTGCATGAGTCCTCGGCTTCAAGGAACTCGATGCTCCATTACTGGAGTTGGCCGGTATCTTCGGGGAGGACACCGCAGGCTCTGCGCCCACCATCTTTGACTCCACGACTACCTCTTCAGTTTCATCCTTCATGGATTCATCTATGGGAGACCTCCTGATACAGCAGAACAGGCAAGTCATTCAAAGCATCAAAAGGGCCAAAATTTAACGCAGTCAAAACACAGAAGCCTCAGATACTTACGAAGGGATGTCGGAGAGGTTCACGAGCAGCGCTGTCTTTCTTTTCTTCTTGGCCTGCGGCTGAGGAGCCACCGCCCGGATGGGCACCGCAGGAATCGGGGAGGTAGCCCCTCACTCGGAGCATGCTGCTCCAAATAAGCAGGCCCCTGTAGGGTCAGCGGTGTCGTAGCATCTGAGCCTTCGCTTTGGATTCTCTTCAGAGAATGCCCATCGCTGGGCTCGGGGGCTTCATCATTCGCAGGAGATTGGGCCACAGGGATGGTGGACTCGGACTCCGCATCCCCACCCTCCAGTGCCTCTGAGTACGTCTCAGGAAGAGGAGGCAACATGTCCTCAACCTTAAGATCCTACACACCCAAGGGACTTCACATCAGATAGAGGCTCAAGTAAAGGCTAGCAACAGCTACAATACATCATGCGCAAATAACACATACCTGAGGGACCTTGTTCCGCGCACTGAAGGGAGCAGTCGATGACTCCGCTGGCAACGCCTCATTGGCCTTGAACTTGAGCAGCGGCCTGAGTTCCCTGTCAAGGAGAGCTCCTCACTCGCCACCCTCGTGGGGTCGTTGACACCAGAATATAGAAACATCGGGTGCGCCCTTGCCTGGAGGGGCTGCACCCAACGCTTGAGAAACGTTCGGATGATGTCAACGCCGGAGAACTCCTTTCCTCGCACCAGCTGGAGATCCTCCACTCGCCGGTACAGCTTCCCGACCACTTTGGTCTCACCTGCAAGAACGTCGTTCAACCACGAGCACTTACGGGAGATTACCTTGCTGGCGTCGAAGGGGGCCAATCCGTAGTGCTGGCCATCCAGCTTGGAGTCGTGGAGGTAGAACCACTTGTTCCTCCATCTTTTGATGGATTCGCAGAGGTGAAATGAGAAGTACTGAAGGTTGGGGTGGATGGATATTCCTCACCCCCCCAGCGCATACACTCCGCCAGTACCAAATTGCCTCTTCATGGAATAGAGCTTCCTGAAGAGGCCGAAGTGCGGCTCGATTCCGAGCCAACACTTGCACAGCGTGATGAAGCACGCGATGTGACAACTGGTGAAGTTGCAGCCCATAAAGAAAAAGGAGCCCATGAAGAAATTCGTGGGCAGGAAGAGACAAGCCCCGGATGATGAAGGCGTAAAACATTACGACAAAACCCTCGAGAGGATCAGGGATTACCTCTGAGGTCGGGAGAGTGGCGTCGCCCTTCCCTGCGAGATCAGGCGTGAATCGCGCAGGCGGCGTAGGTCTGCCTCCCTCATCGTCGACCGCCGCCAGCTGTCGTTAGTGACACGGCCGGCGTTGGTGGTCTTCTTAGCGGCGCCAGCGGCGCTCATCCCGGCTGCGGCGGAAGCTTTCTTCGACTTGCCCATCTTGCTGGCGGAGGCGCGTGCAGGATGAGCACGAAGGAAAGTGGACGGAAAGACGCGAAGAACGTCCAGTGCAAAAGGGCGCACAAGCTCTGAAAATGGAGGAGGCAAATCGACGAAGGAAGAAGATAGCAAGTGGCAAAGGGAAAAATTACCATAGCCCCTAGCAGTATAAAAGGATGAAGACAACGACGCGGAACCGTTGATTCATTAACCCTAACACGTGTCCTTCATCGCACCGTACACGTGGCATGTACCGCCCGAACCGTCGCGAGCACGCCATCCACTACGCAAGGAAATCGAGGCGACACAGTAACTTTCACGTAAACTACGTGTGACTAGTCAAATCTCCATCATAAAGTGGGACCCACGATCGTCTAGTCTTGTCACCTCTGCTGCCGCAGACGGTTGAGGCCACCAAGCATCAGCAATGACGTCAACAACTCGTAAAATAAAAAAGCCAGCAGCGGCCACACTCTTTCGTTTCATGGCTAAAGTACTCACTCGAGCCGAATACTCGGGGGCTACTCCTATCAAGAGCGCTGGTCGCGCACCTGATATTTTGGCAAATTCCTTGGGTCAATCGAAGAAAATCACAAGCTTTGAGCCCTCCTTCGAGTTTACGACTCCCTTACGGACTCGGGGGATACTCCCATAGGGAGCGATGGTCACCCGAATGATTTTCGGACCATTTGTATCACGTGACTCATAAGTCTCTGCTCGAGTCTGCGACTCGAACAGACACTCGAGGGCTACTCACATAGGGAGCGCTGGTCGCGCACCCTATGAATCAATTGATTGAGATCCTTTGGATCCTCTATGACTAATGATAAAACATAACTTATAGAATAATTGGCAACTTTGCCCAAGTTAATGCTAAGATAGATAACATCTCCTTAGTCACCCGAAACGCCTCCGCGGCGATAAACTTTCGGATGTTATGTCTGTGACGCAAAGATAAGACCTACAGATACCATCTGATGGCCTGGTAACACACCCGACTGCGCTCTGCCAGTAACATACCGTGTCAGCAGGCACGATGAAAAATCCCGACGGACGTGTTGGGTACCTAACTTAAAACGCTAGAATTCGACTCCTGTAAGACCTCCGCAGCCTGAGTCGAATTACGCCAGTAATTTTTCGGATTTGAGTCCGGAGACTCGAGTCAGAGTAGATAGTGTTGTTTTATCCAAAGACAGTTAACTGGCCCCGATCCGTCGGGAGAGTTAGGCACGCGTATCAACTATCCCTATGAACCAACATATTAACCCGAAAATGTGTTTGGATGAGAAGCACTCGAAAGACTTAAGAGTCTCTAGTCGAATCTGTGATTCGACTGAACACTTGGGGGCTACTGACATGGATATGCCCTACGGGTACCCGATGTTAGCCTACCCGGTCCAGCCCAGCAGAAGCCCATGAAGAAGGTGTACCGTAATCATGAAGCCCAGGGGGGTTACGGGTGGCCCAAGCCCGATGAAGGCTCGACTCCTTGGCGGACATGTCTTCTTTAGATAGAAACTTGAAAGGGAAACCCTAATACTATAACCGACTCAGCCTATCCCAAGACTTGGCCTATCTATATAAAGGCCAAGAGGGCACGTCGAGGAGGACCTCACCTCATAACCCTAGCATACACCTCGCCAGATCTCATCTGCGCACCCCTGTAACCTTTGGCATCGTCATCAACAAAGAACAGACAAGCAGGAGTAGGGTTTTCCCTCCGGGGGCCTGAACCTGGGTAAACCTCGTGTCCCCGTGTTGTAAATCTGTTAGACGTTCCGTGATCTCCAGCTTCCCCTCCTTCTCCAAAACCCAAGTCCATAATAATGGGCATTGATGAGTCCAAACCTCGTCAGAGGGAGAGGGGACCAGCGCCCTTGACGGTGGAGATGGGAGGGAGGTTTGGAGCGTCGCTACCTCTCATGCGAGAGGAGATGCGGAATGTTTCCGTCTATCATAGGTCTGCATCATTGGCAGGGGCGGACCCAGGACAAAAATGTCCCGGTGTCCAAGACTCCAACAACGTATACTATGAGCACGCGGATATCAAGCAATTTATGCATACAAGTAACACGCCTCACAATTTATAATATCCAGCAGCAAAATGCTTACCAAAATAAAGAATTTGCCTCGATCTATTATTCCAGTACAATAAGGCATAAAAAAACTCTAGACTGTGAAAACTATGATTGCCGAGTAAAAAATAGGATGTAGATCTCAACAGCCTACAAAAGAAAAAAAGTTAGTAACATACTAAATAAACTTGTGTCATAAAGCATATAAAGTTAGGAGTAATACATTTTAGAATCACTTTCTATGGTCGTGTAGGATCTCAAAGCAATCACTAGTAGAAAACTGGCCTTTGGTCCAGAGCATTAGTCCCAGTTCTGCTACAAACTGGGACTAATGCCCTTGTCCCAACGGCTAGAAACAGCCGCACAGCCCGGCCGACACTAGTCCCGGTTCGAAGGGGACCTTTAGTCCCAGTTCGTGTAAAAAACCGGGACTAAAGTGTCTGGCGCTGGATAGGGCCTGCCGTATGGACTTTAGTCCCGGTTCGAAAGATGGACCTTTAGTCCCGATTCGTGTATGTCCATACTATATCTTCTTCCTCCCCAGCCCGAGCCATTTCAAGTTCACATTGACGTCTCCCAAAGATTTCTTCTCTCAAGCTCGAGTTCATGCCATTTTTTCTCAAGATTTGTCAAGATTTTTTGGCTCCACATCTATCTAAGGGTCCTAAAAGGTTAGTAACTTCATCCTTTTATCTTTAATTGCTAGTTTAGCTCATTTCATGCTCTAGAAATGGAGGGATTTGTGGGTTTATTAGTTAGGTAGTAATTTTTGCAATTGTTAACATGTAATGTGAACTTGTATTAATTTGGATTCTATATATCTTGTATTAATGTAATTGAATCCACGCTAAATATCATTTTCAATGTGTGGATTCTATCTATATATCTGGTTTGGCACATATAGTCCTCGAAATTCATTTGATTCATAGAAGCACAGAGATACATGAGTTCATCCTATCTATATATCTTGGTTTGGCACATAGTCTCGAAATTCATTTGATTCACAGATGCATCATGCCACCGTCTAGCAACAAAATATCCTTCTTCTTCTACCTGTTGTAACAAAATCCGTTGCAACAAAAATAAGAACCAAAACTATGAATATCAAGCATTATAGGGCATCATACTTATGTTGGACACAAAAATCACAGGGATGGAGTCAGCGAGCCAAGTAGGATGCCCAGTATATGTCCTTGTGCATATCACAAGGCTCGCTGACACCACCCCCAGGATCACATTCGAAATGAAGGCACACATATATATAGTGGCGCCCTAGCATTTTAATCATCGGCCATTGAAACAAGTAAGAACCAAAAACATGAACACGCCGGGGAGGTAAGACATAGTGTCGCCACTAATTTCACATATGATATGACATTGTGTTGCCACTCACTGGCATAGTGTCACCACTCACTGGCATAGTGTCGCCACTCACAACATAGTGTCGTCACCCACTTTTAGTCCCGGTTGGAGTCTCCTTTAGTCCCGGTTGGAGACACCATCCAGGACTAAACGGGCTCACGTCGGCCCCAGCGTGCCACAACCCCTTTAGTCCCAGTTGGTGTGTCCAACCGGGACTAAAGATGGAGTAGAAAGTTTTTAAATCAGTGCATAGTTGTTTGATGTATACGCTCTGTGCTTTTATTTTTAGACTAGTACTAATCTTAGCATCGTGATTCTGTTTGATGTACTTATATAATGTAGATAAGACGGCAATGGATGTATGCTGACCGAATCTCTAGCGAGTTCATTAAAGGCGTGTGTTCTTTTCTCGTTGTGGCAGAGGCAAACAAGCGGAATGGTTTTATGTGTTGTCCATCTGGTGATTGTCGGAATCAGAAGGAATACTCTTCCTCAAGAGTCCTTCATGGCCATCTATTTCGGTTCGGTTTCATGTGTGGCTATAATTGTTGGACCAAGCACGGAGAAAGAGCGGTTATGATGGAAGACAATGAAGATGAAGAGAATGATGACAACTATCCTATGTCCCCTGAATACGGTGGTACTACAATGGAAGACAATGATGAAGAAGAAGCAGAAGAACGTGCATCATATGAGCCAGATGATGATCTTGGTTGGGCCATTGCTGATGCAAAGGGAGAATGTGATAGTGAAAGGGAGAGGTTGAAATTTGAGCAGATGTTAGAGGATCACAACAAATTGTTGTACCCGAATTGCGAAGATGGCCACAAAAAGCTAGGTAGCACACTGGAATTGTTGAAGTGGAAAGCAGAGACCGGTATGACTGACTCGGGATTTGAAAAGTTGCTGGTAATAATGAAGAAGCTGCTTCCAAGAAATAACCAATTGCCCTCCAAGACGCTTAAGCAAAGAAACTTGTCTGCCCTCTAGGATTAGACGTGCAGAAGATACATGCATGCCCTAATGACTGCATCCTCTACCGCGGTGAGAAGTACGAGAATATGGATAAATGCCCGGTATGCACTGCATTGCGGTATAAGATCAGAAAAGATGACCCTGGTGATGTTGAGGGCGAGCAACCCAGGAAGAGGGTTCCTGACAAGGTAATGTGGTATGCTCCTATAATACCACAGTTGAAACGTTTGTTCAGAAATGAAGAGCATGCCAAGTTGTTACAATGGTACAAAGAAGACCGTAAGAAAGACGAGATGTTGAGACACCCCGCTGATGGGTCACAGTGGAGAAAAATTGAGAGAAACTACTCGGACTTTGCAGGTGACGCGAGGAACTTATGGTTTGGTCTAAGTACAGATGGCATGAATCCTTTTGGGGAGCAGAGCTGGAGTCATAGCACCTGGCTTGTGACTCTGTGTATCTATAACCTTCCTCCTTGGTTGTGCATGAAGCGGAAGTTTATTATGATGCCAGTGCTCATCCAAGGCCCGAAGCAACCCGGCAATGACATTGATGTGTACCTAAGGCCATTAGTTGAAGAACTTTTCAGCTGTGGCATGGACAAGGTGTACGTGTGTGGGATGAGCACAACATGAGGAATTTAACCTACGAGCATTGTTGTTTGTAACCATCAATGATTTGGCCTGCTCTTAGTAACATTTCAGGACAGACAAACAAGGGATACAATGCATGCACACACTGTTTAGGTGAGACTAAAAATATTTATTTGGATAAGTGTAAGAAGAATGTGTACCTGGGGAATCGTCATTTTCTTCCACCCACGCAACCCCTAAGAAAGAAAGGCAAGCATTTCAATGGTGAAGCAGATCATCGGAGTAAGCCTATCCACTGTACTAGTGATGATGTATTTTATATGGTGAAGGATTTAAGAGTAATCTTTGGAAAGGGTCCTGGCAGACAGTCTGTTCCGAAGGACGCTGGCGGACATGCACCCATGTGGAAGATGAAATCTATATTTTGGGAGCTACCCTATTGGAAAGTCCTAGAGGTCCACTCTGCAATCGACGTGATGCACCTGATGAAGAATATTTGCGTGATACTGCTATGCTTCTTGGGCGTGTATGGAAAGAATAAAGATACACCAAAAGCACGGCAGGACCAACAACGTATGAAAGACCGAGACGGCATGCATCTAGAACTGTTTCAAGGTACTGCCAGCTACGCTCTTACCAAAGAAGAGAAGGAAATATTTTTTGAATTCCTAAGTAGTATCAAGGTCCCCTTTGGCTTCTCGTCGAATATAAAGGGAATAATAAATATGGCAGAGAAAAAATTCCATAACCTGAAGTCTCATGACTGCCATGTGCTTATGACGCAGTTGCTTCCGGTTGCATTGAGGGGGCTTCTGCCGGAAAATGTTAGACTACCCATTGTGAAGCTATGTGCATTCCTCAATGCAATTTATCAGAAGGTAATCGATCCAGAAAGTCTACCAGGGTTACAGAAAGATGTGGTCCAGTGTCTTGTCAGCTTTGAGTTGGTGTTCCCACCATCCTTCTTCAACATAATGACGCACCTCCTAGTTCACCTAGTCGAAGAGATTACCATTCTCGGTCCTGTATTTCTACACAATATGTTCCCCTTTGAGAGATTCATGGGAGTCTTAAAGAAATATGTCCATAACCGTGCTAGGCCAGAAGGAAGCATCTCTAAGGGCTATGGATTAGAGGAGGTCATTGAGTTTTGTGTTGACTTTATTCCTGGCCTTAAGCCGATCGGTGTACCTGAATCACGACATGAGGGGAGACTTAGTGGAAAAGGCACGCTAGGAAAGAAAGTAATGATATGTATGGACGGACATTCTTTCACTAAAGCACACTATATAGTTCTGCAAAGTTCCACCTTGGTGGCTCCGTATATCGAGGTACACAAGAATATTGTATGCTCGAACTACCCGGGGCAGTCGTCTGACTCTTGGGTTAGAGATGAACACATGAAGACTTTTGGCGGTTGGTTCCAGACACATCTCATGAATGACACCACTGTTGGAGATCAGTTGTACTTGTTGGCCAGGTCTCCATATTCAACTATATTGACTTTCCAAGGGTACGAGATAAATGGGAATATATTTTACACGCACGCCCATGATAAAAAGAGCACCAACCAAAACAGTGGTGTCCGATTTGATGCATCAGACGACAATGGGCATAAGGACACATATTATGGTTACATAGAGGACATATGAGAACTTGACTATGGTCCTAATTTTAAGATCCCATTGTTTCGATGCAAATGGGTCAAGATGACAGGAGGCAGGGTAACTGTAGACCAGCAGTACGGAATGGCAATAGTGGATCTAAATAATCTTGCGTACAGAGACAAACCATTTGTCCTTGCCAATGATGTGGCTCAAGTTTTCTATGTGAAGGACGTGTCTAAGAGACCGAGAAAAAGGAAAGATAAGCAAAAGAATACAATATCATACGATGAGCCAAAGCGCCACATAGTTCTTTCAGGGAAAAGAAACATGGTGGGAGTTGAGGACAGGACTGACATGTCAGAAGATTATGACAAATTTCATGAAATTCCGCCATTCAAAGTGAAAACTGACCCAAGCATACCATTAAATAAGGAAGATGCTCCATGGTTACGGACTAGAAGAGAACCAAAACACTAGATGTAGATGTTGGTGATGTAATAATGTATTAAACCTTTTGTGAATTAACCCTATTTTTTTACAATTTGTGAGATTGCTGAAGGCAGGTAGAAAAAAGAGCATTTGATCACTTCAGCGAACTCACAAGAATACAACAACATCTTCATATTTAGTCCCGGTTCAGCCACAAACCAGGACTAGCTAACACTCAAGACATTTATTAATATTAAAAAACCGGGACTACAGAATCAGGACTAAAGCCGCCCCTTTAGTCATAATCATGCCTAGTCCTATAGTACATAGCTTTAGGGTCATCTTTGTCATCATCATCGTCATCATCGTCGTGTCTAGGCGCACGCATCTGGATCCTCAGCCCAGCCATGGCATATACCGGGCGCACCTGACACTCTGGCCTCGGATTCACGACGGGCAGGGGAGGGGGCTCCTGGATGATGATGCCGCTACCGCCACCCTTCTTGTGGCTCTGCGGCGGGTGGAAGTGTGGGCACCGCAGGCGAGGATGGTCTCCCCCGACGATGTAGTGCATCACGCTGATGATAGTACGGTTCGCCCACCATAGACGACGGCCGGCTTCGTTGTGGTTTACCGGGGCGGGCCGTCACCCTCGTACCTGGCGAGCTCTCTTTCCTGCCGGTTAGCGAAGAAGGCATTCCAGGTGTCGTAGTTGTCGGGATCCCACTGGGGATCCATCCGCTGATCCGATGTGAGCTCGAGGTAGAAGTGGTTCGTGATGGCCGCCTGCCGGGCGGAACCTTGAGGCACATGAGGGACAGGAACCCCTCCAAAGACTCAAAGATCCAAATGGTGGCCAAGAGTCTCCGGGCATGGGTAGCTGGAGGCGCACAGCGCCTCGGTCTCCTCGAGGGTCAGAATTACCTAGTATTCGGTGTCCATTGTTGTGATATGGGAAGGTGTGGATGTGTGAATGGCCATGGTGGTCGGCCTAGATATAGAGGGAAAAGGTGGGAAAACATGGCGGGAAGCAGAGGGAAAAGGTGGGAAAACATGGCGGGAAGCAGAGGGAAATGGCGGGAAAACATGGCGGGAAGCAGAGGATGGCGGGAAAGCTATCTTTAGTCCCGGTTAGTTGTTTCTACCGGGACTAAAGGCCCCTAAAATAACCGGGACTAAAGGGTATTAATAGAATATTTCTTAAACAATAAATTATTTTATTTACATCCGTATAACAAAGTAGGATAATAGCTTTAAATTATAGATCTTTTTTTGAAAATTTTGATATATAGTAATTAATTTTCTTAATTGTCACTATTTTTTCCATATTGGCGCCAAAAATACCCCTTTAGTACCGGTTGGGTGCGGCTCGCGCGCGAAACGTAGCGGCCCAAATACCCTTTCACTAGTGGAAAACGGGCCTCCAGTCCCGGCCCGTAAGGGGCTTTAGTCCCGGTCCTGGTAAGCGGGACTGGAGGGGCGGGACTAAAGTCCCACCCATTAGTCCCGGCCCTCTTACCAGCCAGGACCAATGGGCATCCACGTGGCTGTCTCTGCGGGCGCTGGGTGCCCCCCATTAGTCCCGGTTCGTATTACGAACCGGGACAAATGGTTCTCTGCCGCGGCAGCATTTTAGGCACTTTCTCTGCCGCGGCAGAGAATTTAATTTGTATTCTTTTTTTTCATTTCAAAATAGTTTTCTACGCTACCACATACCGTACATGTTCGTGCATACATAAGATAACTTCTCTTAAGATCGAGCATACAAATATATACATGATAGTTACACATGGAGATCACAATTATCGGGACTAGAGCCCGTCTATTCAATTACACGGTCGGGGATCATCGGCGCCTATTCACACTAAATTCTCCGGCGTCATCTATCATCTCGTTCATCAAGAATCCTGCCAGTTCTTCAGCAATTGCTACTACGCGTTGCTGTGGTAGGAGCTGATCCCGCATTTTCTCGAACTATATAAGAAAAGGAGATCAATATGAATATCAATCATGATAACAAAAAGTGACGGTAATAAAAATAATGTTATGAATGTATTGCTTACATCGACTCTATAATCATTCAGCTCACTGGTAAACGTGCGAATGAACTCGTAAACATAGAATCCACATAGGTTCGTCCCCTGTGGCTGCCTCGCGCACTTTACGAGAATAGAATTCAATCAAAATAATAACCATCCATCATAATTGTATTGAAACTAGAAGTAAAGAGATGCGCCTACTACTTACCGAGACCGGCTTAAACGTCAGCTTCTTAGTAAAGTCACCTGTAACCGCACTCTCGAACTGGTTCCAAACCCTACCTGGTAAAGAAAATGAATGAGTTATTTATTACATGATATCTCAGGAAATCAACGAAAGAGACCGCTGTAGCGCAAAAATTACCTCTGGAGCATGTCCTGCATGTCACTAAACTGTTCCAGGGGTCTCTTTAATGGGTCCATGACTTCAACTCTTCCCTTATCAAGTTGAATGTCCATGAGAATCCAGTGGAAATTTTACACGTTTATATATACATCAGTAACTCATCAATTACACTTAACATAGAGTAAGCAAAAGAGAATGTGTGCAATAGAGTAAGACACTCACGCGAAATTGTAAGGAAACAGTATGTGGTCATAGAAATTTTGCTCCGTTAGAAACCTTAGAAGGTTTTCTTGTGTTTCCTCGGGTTTTACCTTTAGCGTCCAACAATGTATTTTATCTGGGTCAATGAACCCAACACTGAAGATTGACCTTCTTTTACATTCCATGATCTTCATTCTGCATAATAATAGAGTACAAAAGGATATAATTAGGATAATTACATGCAATGAACTGAACAACTGGAAAAAATGAACAGCTTATATATAAACAATGAATTCAACAACTTACAGACAATAGCAACTCATGAGACTTTTGTCGATGGCGTCGAAAGTGTATAACTGGAAGAGTTCTGGAAACTCAACATGGACCTCTTCTTCTCGGAAGTAGTAGTCATGTGGGACTTTCGCCACGATCATTATTCTCTCCTCCTTTACGGCATTCAAGTACCATTTATGTAAACTCCGCATTTGTGTTGGCAGTTGTTGGAACTGCTCAAAGCTGACCAGAGGCTTCCCTAGGACATATGTAGGGACTACCTGAGCCTTGGGTAACCTTTTGTCCTGGGAACCTAGCAATTCCTCAACAGTCACATTCATAGCGGCCGCAAGCTTCTTAGCTTCTTACATATCCTGCTGGGGAGTGTCATAGGATACCACCTTGAGGGGTGGGGTCGATTTTTTGGCCTGTTCCCCGAGCTGGGGGACGTCCTTTCTTTTCCCGGTTGCACTTTGACTTGAGGATTTGCTCCCGCTTGCACTTCTACTTGATTTGCTCTTCTTCACTTCCTTCTGAAGTGTGCGTCGATAGTCATCTGGCTTATGGTGCAAGTCATATTGTGATTTTGTGTTCAGAAAAGAAAGTGCATACGCTTTTTGCTTCTCGGTGTATACCGGGGCGGGCTCGGGTTTCTTCTTTTGAAGCTGCGCAACACATTCGGCCTTTACGATCATGTCGGTTTCCTCGTCAGTACGATCGAAGGTCTGATAGAAAGATTCTTATGAGGTACTCTTGGGAGGGGCGACATTTATTGTTTTGCGCTCCTGCGTCGTTTAGTACTAATCGGAGGCTGCGGCGGAGATCGAGATGGACTCGGGCTGTGGTGGTCGTAGTCATGGGGTGTGCTTCTTGGAGGTAATGGAGGTGAAGGTAACATGCGACCACTCGGAGGCGGTGTTGGCTTTGGCGTCCAGCCTAGAAGCTTGATGTTGTTCTTGTCCCATAGAATGATACCACCCAGTACTTCTCCGAGTGTCCTCTCACCTTCAGGTCCAGGGATGTCAAGCTCCATTGAGTCCCACCCCATTGCGATTTCATCCACACCAACATTAGCATAGCCAGCTGGAATCTCACGGCCATGCCAGCGTGCGCTAGGTGGACAAGGTAAAGCACATCCGACCGCCACCTTGATGGATAGGTTCTTCACCTTCTGATGGAGCTCACAAGATGCCTGCTCCTTGATTCCATCCACGGGGTAGCCGGGACCGCCATCTACCATACGTGCATCGTCAGAAGGGACCTCCGATTCAGCCATGCTGCTTTTCCGTTGAGATGGGACGGCGGTAATATTGAGTCTGAGGATCTTGCAGCGCCGCTCCTCGAAGTTCGTCAATCTGTTGCTGATGCATTCGAAGTGTTCCTATCAACTCGGTGAACTTGTCTCCCTCCTCCTCCTGTTGTCGCCTCTTTGCTCTCTCTCGGCTCCTATAAGTATCTCTGTCTTTGGGAAACCCCATCTCCCACGTATAACTAGGGACAAGGCCTCGTACACGTCCTCCGTGTTCGTCATTCCCGAGGGCCTTTGTCAGCAAGTCTTTCTCTCTATCGGGATGGAACTTTGTTGTCCCCTCTTTAATCTCCTTCACCACTTTTTGCCATGTATCCCGGGGTATCCTAATCCCACATCGCAAATAAGGTCCCTCAGATTCGCCATACTCACTCCCATGCCCAAGGAACCAATTCCTTGCCCTCAGATCCCATTCTTCGCGTATTGGTTCTGGAGTGATCCCTTTAGCAAGCAACTCGTTCTCTTTAGCATCCCACTTTGGCATGGCAGTCGCGTAGCCCCTGGCCCTAGGTGATGGTGATATTTCTTCATCGCGGCATTTTTCTTGTTTTTTTCCGACATTTCCATAGCAGGTTGTGACTCCTTGTACTTCACAAATGCATCCCAGTTAGCCTGCTGCTTCGTTAGATAGCATTCAAATTTAGGAGCCTTCTTCATCTTCTGATACTTTTGCCATAATGCTTTCTTCCAGTTCTTGAATAGTTCGCCATCTTCGTAAGAGTCCTTCGCTTGACTTTCTTCCTCAATGCAGCTGTGTCGGCATCATCCTCACATTCTGGCAGGGTGAAATGTGTCATGAGGTCATTCCAAAGATCCTCTTTGCACCTGTCGGAGACATACTCACCCTCTTTCGCCCCTTTGGTCTTATTCCACTCTCGAATGGTGATCGGGATGCGATCCCTAACCATAACTCCGCATTGTTGTTTAAATACAATTTTAGCCTTTTCGGGTTCCACCGGTTCACCCCGTGGTGATACCCGCGTAATTGTATAACGCGTAGATGCGTCCAACTTTTTGGCCGGGCCTCGTTTGGAATATTTTTTGCTCGATGTGGAGGCCTAAGAGAAGAAACATTCGTCAATTTATATATATGTACAACTCAGTTAATGCACCTACTGATCACCAGACTTCATATATATACCTCACCGTCGGCTTCTCCACCACCGGAGCCGTCGGCTTCTCCTTGATCATTTCGGTCGACCTCCTCTCCCTCACCGGAGGGGTTCAGATAAATCAATGGAGATTCGGGTGGATCAACATGGGGGGTGTCGTTGATCATATCCTCGAGAATTTCTTCTTGTGCTAGGTCTCTCCGGATTGGATCCATAGTTTTCTGCAAAATGCACAGAATAACATTTTTCATTCAATATTGCTGCATAAAATAACACTAAACAATAATATGAACACGCAATTTGCTACAATAATACTAAACAATAGCAAAATTCTAGTGATGCCCTAACCCTAACCCTAAGTCTGGGCGGCCCGCAAGCACCACCACCCTAACCCTATCTCCGAGGGCCCACGAGCACCACCACTCTAACCCTAAGTCCGGGGGCCCGCGAGCACTACCACCCTAACCCTAAGTTCGGGCGGCCCGCGAGCACCACCACCCTAACCCTAAGTCCGGTGCCCGCGAGCACTACCACCCTAACCCGAAGTCAGCTACCATGAGCACCACCACCCTAACCCTAAGTCCGGGGCCCATGAGACTACTACCTCTAACCCTAAGTGCAGGCTACCATGAGCACCACCGGACTTAGGGTAGTTATTTCTTTAGCTTATCTTTATTTAGCACTGATGCTAATATATATACACAAACATATATATATACTATATTTATATACTAGTAATAAATATTACAATATAAAAAAGATACAAGAAATACTAGTAATAATTCTATCTATCTATTACAAAAAACATACTAGTAATACAAGTAATAATTCTATCTATTACTAAAAAAATACACTAGAAATACTAGTAATACAAAAAATATAAAAAAGTAATAATTCTATCTATCTATTACTAATAATTCTATCTATCTATTACTAAAAAAATACACTAGAAATACTAGTAATACAAAAAATATAAAAAAACAAGTAATAATTCTATCTATCTATTACTAATAATTCTATCTATCTATTACTAAAAAAATACACTAGAAATACTAGTAATACAAAAAATATAAAAAAACAAGTAATAATTCTATCTATCTATTACTAATAATTCTATCTATCTATTACTAAAAAAATACACTAGAAATACTAGTAATACAAAAAATATAAAAAAACAAGTAATAATTCTATCTATCTATTACTAATAATTCTATCTATCTATTACAAAAAAAAATACACTAGAAATACTAGTAATATAAAAAATATAAAAAAAAGTAATAATTCTATCTATCTATTACTAATAATTCTATCTATCTATTACAAAAAAATACACTAGAAATACTAGTAATACAAAAAATATAAAAAAACAAGTAATAATTCTATCTATCTATTACTAATAATTCTATCTATCTATTACAAAAAAAATACACTAGAAATACTAGTAATACAAAAAATATAAAAAAAACAAAAAATGGCCGGGTGCCACTGGTGTCGCCTGCTTGCCGGGGCTCTGGGCTGGGTTGGAAATGTGGCACTTGCCGGTCTGCCTGCCGCCACATCGCCACGTCAGCCGTCACTGCCACTGGGAGGCGAAGGGGGGGAGGCGGGAGGGGCAATGGCGGAGTGGCGGTGGCGGTTGGGGGCGGTGGCGGCGGCGGTTAGGGTAGTGGCGGCCGGAGAATTGGGCAGCATGTCGGCGTCTCAGGTCGTCCTTCACACGTGGGGGTGCTCTGCGTGGGGAGAAGAAGGGGCACACGGCGCGCCAAATGTATAGTGAGGGACCTTTAGTCCCGGTCCGTATAACGAATCGGGACTAAAGGGTCTTTAGTCCCGGTGCGTTATACGGACCGGGACTAAAGGTCCGCCCTTTAGTCCCGGTGCGTGCCACCCACCGGGACTAAAGGGTTTTCGCCCAGCCCAACAGGCGCGCGCCAACGCCACACCTTTAGTCCCGGTGTGTAGCACGCACCAAACTAAAGGTCCCTTTTTCAAAAAAAATTCAACCTGGTGCGCGCCTGTTTTAAAAAAAATCAATTAGCATATTATTTAAACATTTGAATTTTACAGTTTTTGCATACTTATGAATTTGAGAAAAATTTCAACATGAAAAGTTCTTGAATTTGAATAACTAATCCAAATCTATTTTATGTTTTATAAAATAATTATTCTAACTAGTGAAACTAATAACCATTTTGCCATTTTCAATTTAAAAATGCATTAAATACTATATTTTGCATATTTTTGAATAAGTGATTCAAATCAATTTTTTGTTTTATAAAATAATTATTCTAACTAGTCAAACTATTAACTATTTTGCCATTTCCATGTAATTCTGACGCTCTAGTGGTCTTCCTCCGGCGAAACCCTAGACCGGATCGTCTACCCCGCCTTATTTTTTCCCGCCCGTTCTCTTCCGGATCGTAGCCCCTTTAGGGTTTAGGGTTTAGGGTTTTTGATTTAGGGTTTAGGGTTTAGGGTTTAGGGTTTAGGGTTTAGGTTTTAGGGTTTTGGTTTAGGGTTTAGGGTTTTCAGTTTAGGGTTTAGGGTTTTTAGTTTAGAGTTTAGGGTTTAGGGTTCCCTCCTCTGACTTAGGGTTTAGGGTTTAGGGTTTAGACTCATATCTGCCGCCTCTCTCCACTCTATCCCATGGCTTCCACCATACCTCTAACCCCAGGGAGGCGGAGATGCCATAGGGCGTGTGCACCAAGGGCATCTTCGAGTAGTTCCGCCACGGGAGATTTCCCAACCCTTTCCTCCATCCATGGGGATGAAACTCTCCATCCATGTTGGCTTGGTCGTTGCCATAGCACATCTAGACTCATATCTGCCGCATCTCTCCACTCTATCCCATGGCTTCCACCATACCTCTAACCCCACGGAGGCGGAGATGGAGTCTTTCACGGGCTAGCAGGAATATATTTTCCGAGGCAGAACTTCCGAAGATGCCATAGGGCGTGTGCACCAAGGGCATCTTCGAGAAGTTCCGCCACGGGAGATTTCCCAACCCTTTCCTCCATCCATGGGGATGAAACTCTCCATCCATGTTGGCTTGTTGAGTTGCTTGGCATGGCGTATCGATGCTCCTTTTATAGGCACGACGCTGCTTCTACTTTGTCTTCTTCCTCCAACAGGACGTCGTGCGCTACATGCTTTATCTCATCGAGCAGTGCGTCCACGCACGCGTCCTTATCCTACCGACATCTTTAGTCCCGGTTTGAGCCCCCACCCGGTACTAAAGGTTACCCACGCGTCCTTATCCCACCGACAGCTTTGTTAGATGACACAAAAACCACCTTTAGTCCTGGTTGCACCCACCAGCCGGTACTAAAGGTTAGCCACCCCCAGATAAGGCCCTCCCAGATAAACCTCCCCCAGATAAGCCTCCCCCAGATAAGGCCTCCCAGATAAGCCTCCCCCAGATAAAGGCTAGGCAGGAGCATGACTGAATCACTCCAACCATTAGGCATGTTTCTTAATTTTCAGTTGTGCTATGTATCCTTAGTGTTTGTGTGTTCCTTCTCTTGTGATGGTTCCTTCTCTTTGTGTGATCACCTACCGCGGCTCAGAACGTCTAGTTTGATTGAGCAAGATGTATTACATGAAAGGGGACCTTTATGTCTCAAATAAAAGGTTTAATACATTACATAGATTTATGTCTCAAATAAAAGGTTTAATTACATAGATTTATGTCTCAAATAAAAGGTTTTAATACATTATTACACATCACCAACATCTAGTGTTATGGTTTTCTTCTGAACCGTAGCCATGGAGAATCTTCATCATTTAACAGGATGCTTGGGTCAGTTTTCACTTTGAAGGGCAGAATTTCATGAAACTTGTTATAATCTTCTGACATGTCTGTCTTGTCATCCACTCCCACGATGTTTCTTTTCCCTAAAAGAACTATGTGGCGCTTTGGCTCATCGTATTCTGTACTCTTTTGCTTATCTTTCCTTTTTCTCGGTTTGGTAGACATGTCCTTCACATAGAAAACCTGAGCCACATCGTTGGCTAGGACGAATGGTTCATCCATGTACGCAAGATTGTTGAGATCCACTGTTGTCATGCCGTACTTTTCGTCTACATGTACCTCATTCCGTCACCTTGACCCATTTGCACCGAAACAAAGGGACCTTAAAAGTAGGTCCATAGTCAAGTTCCCATATCTCCTCTATGTACCCATAATATGTGTCAATATGCCTATTGTCATCTGTTGCATCAAAGCGGACACCACTGTTTTGGTTGGTGCTCTTTTTATCTTGGGCGATCGTGTAAAATGTATTCCCATTTATCTCGTACCCTTGGAAAGTACATATAGTCGAAGATGGTAACCTGACCAACAAGTACAACTCATCTCCAACAGTGGTGTTATTCATGAGATGTGTCTGCAACCAATTGCCAAAATTCTTCTCGTGTTCCCCTTTAATCAAGGTTTCAGGCTTCCCCGGATTTTCGGAGCGTAGAATATTCTTGTGTTTCTCGATATACAGAGCCACCACAGTGGAATTATGTAGAACTGTGTAGTGTGCTTGAGTGAAAGAATGCCCGTCCCTACATACCATTGATTTCCTTCCTAGTGTACCTTTTCTAGTCATCCTCCCCTCATACCGAGATTCAGGAACACCAATCGGCTTAAGATCAGGAAGAAAGTCAACACAAAACTCAATGACCTCCTCTGTTCCATAGCCCTTGGATATGCTTCCTTCTGGCCTAGCACGGTTATGAACATATTTCTTTAAGACTCCCATGAACCTCTCGAAGGGGAACATATTGTGTAGAAACACATGACCGAGAAGTTTAATCTCTTCGACTAGGTGAACTAGGAGGTGTGTCATAATATTGAAGAAGGATGGCAGGAACAACAACTTCAGTGACGGACATTGGACCACATCAATCTGTAACCCTGATAAACTTTCTCGATTGATTACCTTCTGAGAAATTGCATTGAGGAATGCACATACCTTCACAATGGCTAGTCGAACATTTTCTGGTAGAATTCCCCTCAATGCAACCGGAAGCAATTGCGTCATAAGCACATGGCAGTCATGAGACTTTAGGTTTTGAAATTTTTTCTCTTTCATATTTACTATTCCCTTTATATTCGACGAGAAGCCAGACGAGACCTTGCTACTGAAAAGGACTTCAAAAAAGATTTCCTTCTCTTCTTTGGTAAGAGTGTAGCTGGGAAGCCCTTGAAATTGCCCTGGATGCTTGCCGTCTCGTCCTTTATGATGTTGCTGGTCCTCCCGTGCTGCCGGGGTATCTTTTGACTTCCCATACAGAAGCCTAGAATATTCACGCAAAGATTCTTCGTCAGGTGCATCACGTCGATTGCAGAGCGGACCTCATTCACTTTCCAATAGGGTAGCTCCCAAAATATAGATTTCTTCTTCCACATGGGTGCGTGTCCGGTAATGGGGTCTTTCGGAACAGGTTGTCCTCCAGGAACCTTTCCAAAGATTACATCCAAATCCTTGACCATACCAAATACATCGGCACCACTACGGGGGACAGGCTTCGTCCGGGTTTCTGCCTTGCCATTGAAATGCTTGCCTTTCTTCTTTAATGGATGTCTGGGCGGAAGAAAACGACGATTATACGGGTACACATTCTTTCTACATTTATCCAGATATATACTTTCAGTCTCATCTAAACAGTGCGTGCATGCATTGTATCCTTTGTTAAATACGTCTGAAATGTTACTAGAGCGGGCCAATCATTGATGGTTCTGACGGCAACACTTGTAGGTCAAATTCCTGCTGTTTGTGCTCATCCCACACACGTACACCTGGTTTGGCCCACAACTATAGAAGTTCATCAACTAATGGCCTTAGGTACACATCAATGTCGTTGCCAGGTTGCTTCGGGCCTTGGATGAGCATTGGCATCATAATGAACTTCCGCTTCATGCACAACCAAGGAGGAAGGTTGTAGATACATAGAGTCACGGGCCAGTCTGTGATCGCAGTTCTGCTCCCCAAAAGGATTCATGCCATCGGTACTTAGACCAAACCATAAGTTCCTTGCGTCACCAGCAAAGTCCGGGAAGTCTCTCTCGATTTTTCTCCACTGCCGACCATCAGCAGGGTGCCTCAACATCCCGTCTTTCTTACGGTCTTCCATGTGCCATCGTAGCAACTTGGCATGCTCTTTATTTCTGAACAAACGTTTTAACCGTGGTATTATAGGAGCATACCACATCACCTTGAGAACCCTCTTCTGGGTTGCTCGCCCTCAACATCACCGGTCATCTTTTACGATCTTATACCGCAATGCGGTGCATACGGGCATTTATCCATATTCTCGTACTTCTCACAGCGGTAGAGGATGCGATCATTAGGGCATGCATGTATCTTACGCACGTCTAATCCTAGAGGCGGACAAGTTTCTTTGCTTCGCACGTCTTTGGAGGGCAATTGGTTTATTTCTTGGAAGCGACTTCTTCATTATTACCAGCAACTTTTCAAATCCAGTCGGTCATATCGGTCTCGCCTTCCACTTCAACAATTCCAGTGTGCTACCCGACTTCTTCGGCCATCTTCACAAGTTGGATACAACAATGTGTTGTGGTCTGTAACATCTGCTCGAATCGCAACCTATCCTTTTACGTGTCGATCTCGCCTTGCATCACTAATGACCGACCAAAATCATCAATGAGCTCATCTGGTTCCGTTCTTCACCCCTTCTTTTCATTATCTTCAAGCTGCGGTATCATCGTATTCAGGAACATAGATCGGTAGTTGCCATCATCGTTCTCTTCTTCATCGCCGTCTTCCATCATAACCCTCTTTCTCCGTGCTTGGTCCAAACATTATATGGACATGAAACCGGACGAAGCGGTGGCTGAATGACTCTTGAGGAAGTGTGAGCCTGCTCATTCCGACATTCAATACATGGACAACACATAAAACCATCCCGCCGCTTGTTTGCCTCGGCCACAAGGCGAAAAGAACGCACGCCTTCTCTGTAAGCATCAGAGCGTCGGTCACCGTACATCCATGGGTGGCTCATCTACATCATACAACCATGCATATATATCAAACGCAATCACAATGCTTAAATTAGTACCGCGCAGTCAAAACGAGAAAATAGTTGCTAACCTTTTAGGACACTTCAAAACAAAGAGGAGAAACCTTAACTGTCGCTCTGACACCTCATATCATATTTTATCTTGTGTAAACTCAAGTGGCATCGCTCTAATAGGCATTTCACCGAACACCTCTAGTGCATATGAAGAAAAAAAGTTAGCACAAAGTTATACCCACCTCTCACATAGGAAAAAAATAGGAGAGAGTGGAGGGCTGGGTGCATATATATAGGGCCAGTCCATTAGTCCCGATTTGAGATACAAACCGGGACTAAAGGTTCGCCGAGAACAGCCGGCCAGACCCATTTGTCGGTTTGTATCTCAAACCGGGACTAATATCACCTTGAGGCCGGGACATAGTGCCTCGGCCTCCTCGGGCCGTCTGGTTCGAACCATTAGCCCCAGCCACGGCCGGGACTAATGGCCCGAACCAAAGGCCCATTTTCTACTAGTGTTTAGTCCCGGTTTGTAATACAAACCAGGACTAAAGGGTACCCTCAAACCGGGACTAAAGGGGGGTGGGTATAAATACCACCCCCGTCCGCCCCGGTTCGAGCACCGAACCGGAGCACCAAATCTTCATCTTCCCCAACTCGACGCCGTGCCCATGCCCTTGCCGGGAGAGAGAGGAGGCCAGCGTGGAGGGAGGCAATGGAGGGAAGAGGCGGTCATGGCGTGTGGGAGGGATCGGTGTGGTGGGGTGTGGCGGCGCTGGGAGGGGTCGCGGGGTAGTCTGGGAGGTGGGTGCGGTGTGTACGGGTGGGGTTCGGTGGTTATCCTCTCCCTGGACCAGATCGTAAAATATAATTAGTACAAGGGCCAAAATACAAATATATTTCAGACAATGACCAGTTGACTACCGCACGAATCTTTTAACACACGGAGGGCACAGATGATGCCGGGGGGCGCTAGGGAAATCCGCGGTGTATCATTTAGTGGAAGTCGCGGGCAAAGCAAAGCCAGCTGGGCTCGAGTCCGTCTGTGACTCGCATTTCCGTATCTGTGCTCCACGCGGTTTCTTTCTCCAATCGTAGGGGTCTATCCCGGAACCGATGGTTATCTGGAGAAGATGTGTTGGACGAGCCCGACGCGGTTACCGATGGTATTAAAAAGATTCACGTTCGTCTACAGATTCTGTCTGCCTGTTGTTTACGCTTTTGCCCCTGCTTGTTTGAAGGTATTACATCTCCTGTCACCGCTAAGAAAAAAAAGAACGGTTCATGAAACGAACTGGCCTCCTCCTCGTCGCTCGCCCGGCCTCCACACGCGGCCACAGGCCTCTTAAGCCGGATCTCGTAGAGCAGAGAGTGGCGGCGTGGTTCAGGCCTCACGCGAGCGGCTGGCCTGGGGCATGAGGCGGCGGTCAGGCGAGTTGCAGCGAGACGACGGGGATCGAGGGGAGCAGGGACCTCCGCATCGCTACATGCAGATGATGAGTAAGACCGGGGCGCACGGGGTCAGATCTTGGCCGTGGTGTGGCCGGAGTTGAAACGGAGCGGCACGAGCTCAAGGGGAAGGGAGGCGCGCGTGGGGAGGCGAGGTGGTGTCGAAGGCGGGAACGGGAGTCGCGGGGTGCAATGGATCGAGCGGGGTACTCGGTAGCGCTGTCAGGGACGGGAGAGAAGGGCGTTCGTGGGAGCTGGGAGGGCCGGGAAGTGGAGCACAACCACGGGGCCGAGCAGGACGAGGAGCCGACCGACGACGGGAGTAGTCGTCAGGGGACGTGGATGTAGAGCAGGGCGGCGCGCAAGCGGCAGAGCGCTCGGGAGTTGGACATGGCGGGGGCTGGCTGGCGTGGAGGTGAGAGAGCGCTCCGGTTGGGATCGGGGAAGAGACGGAGAGGTGGAGGATCCAATCGCGTTTACAAGAGCGGCGGCCGGGAGTTTGTTGCAAAAAGCCATGGTATGGTTGGTGGATCCGTTTGTCGCCACGACGTCTAGCCCATCGTCCCTCCGGTGTGCCGCCGACCCCAGCCTGCCGTGGTGCTGCCGATTCCGTTCTTCGTCGTGTTTGCCGAGCCCAGCATAAACGTGCAGCGGCGAAGACTATGGCCGCAGCCGCCGGCTCCCGCAGGCAATAGGCAAGAGCGTCGAGGAGAAGAGCGCAACCGGAGTTGTGGCCGAGGTGGTGTAGGGACACTTAATTCTGAACTCTGAGACACTTAAGTACTCCCTCCATCCCAAGGCTTAAGGCCTATAATTTTTCTGAAAAGTCAAGCCACGAAAAATTTGACCAAACTTTTAGAAACAACTATCAAGAAATATTATATTATATAGATACCATGTGAAAATATGTTTCATGGTGTATGAAAGGGTATGGATTACTTATTATAAATATTAATATTTTCTCTAAAAACTTTGTCAAACTTGAGGTAGTTTGACTTTTGAAAAAAGCTATAGGCCTTAAGCCTTGGGACGGAGGTAGTAGTAAGGCTTCAAGAGGTAAAATGCCGTATCATTTAGCTACGGCATTTCATTCAGTTTGGCGTTAAGCACTGGCCAAATTCCTGCTGGGTATGCGACCCCCAAGCCTACCAACATGGCTGAAGCTTAAGAGGAAACAGACAGACAGCCAGGACCAAGAGAATGGGGCTTATGAGGAGAAGAGAGGATGCAGGGGCGGCCTCTACTTATAGTCTCGACGACGGGACATAGAGGCATGGTCCGACGATGGTGGCGACATGGCTACGGGTCGCTAGAGGCGTGGCTACGAGCGGCGATCGATGCGTGGTCTCCTAGCGATCCTCTACGGCGTAATGGTGTGGCTAGGGGCGGTGGCGTTTGGTCAGGAGCTTCCGTGCTCTGGGCGGCAGCTGGCAGTGTTCGACGCGGTTCACGGCGGCTGCTGGCCGCGCGGGGACAAACGGGCGTGTCTGGGGGCATGCTGGGGTTAAGGCGGAGCGGTGCATGCGAGCTGGGGTCGAGGCGCGGCGTGTGCTAGCCTGTCGGGGACGGCGCACTGGCGCGGCGAGCATGGTCGACAGAGGCGGAGAGCGCGGGCTGTCTGCGGTAGTCTAGGGGCTGGCTGCGCTCAGTGAAGGGACCAAGGGCGATGGTGTGATCACGCCTACCTCCCTAGAGCGGCGGAAGAGGGCGGGGCTGTCTCCTGCGACGTGGGCATGGTTGATCGGTGCTCATGGCGTCGGGGTGGCTTACTACTGGCGATGCAGTGTTGGGGAGAGGGAGTTAAGGGGCTGGTTAGAGTTGGGAGAGACCAGGGGACAGGGCTGAGGCCAAGTGGTTGATCAACCACTGCTCAACATAGTAAAAAATTTGGAGACTTTTCTTGTGCACACCAGGTGTTTGATTGGTGCCCACAAGAACAAAATTTTGGAATTTTTGAATGAAATTTTTTGAGTGATCTCACTAGTACTAGGTAGTCTCTGGTTGCTTGGGTTGCTCAAGGTGAACTCAATTGGTTGGTTTTCCAAAAAGTGGGATCTTGACATATGAACTAAGTTCCATTTCCAAATGCCAATTAAAATTACGGTTTAAATTTTTTTGTAAGATTTCAAGGTGGGCCTTGGTAGATCTTTACTTGTACTAGCAAGGGGTGCAAAGAGTTAGAAATGTTTCTGTTAGAAATCTTTTATTAGAGATGGCCAAAGTAGGCTAGTGGATTAAAATGGCAAAAATGACCATTTGCATTTTAAATTCATATTTGAATTTCTCCTTTGGGGATTTTGGTTTGAATGGATCTAGATGATGTGGTATTCATCACTAAACCCTTTCTTAACAATGGTAGCAATCAAACTTGGCCATTTTCAAACTTGCACACCTTCACACATACACATGAAATGATAAGCACCCACACTTGTCTTCATTTTTGATTTTGGGAATAAAAGTTTTGGTTAACCCTAAACTTGGGTGATTAGAACTTGATAAGCTTGATTAGAAGATTTGAGATGTTACACTCGCCCAGCTCGGCGACGACGAGGCGTTGTTCGAGCTCGCGCTGCCGCTGCCTCGCCTCCCGCGTGACGGCCTGTGGCGACGGCGCGAGGTCTTCCGCCTGTTGCCGCGTCCAGACGTCCGTGAAGTTCATCGACCGCCGAGAATGGCCGAGGCGCCAGGCGATCGTGTCGTACGCGCGTGCCGCCTCGTGCGTCGTCTCGAACGTGCCGAGCCCGATGCGCTCCTCGCCAATCTGGATCTCAGCGTAGAATGTCCCGTTTGGACGCGTGCGCACACCGCGGTAGCCAGAGCTCGAGCAGGGACGGGAGGCATCACGACGGAGGCGGAGCGGCGCGCAAGGTGAGGTGGAGCGCAGGCGGAGCGACGTGCGGGGCGAGCAAGGCGGAGCGCGCGCAGGGCGGGCCAAGGCGAGCAGGGCGGAGGAGAGAGAGGAGAACGTGGGGTTGGTGGGAAAAGAGAGGACGAGTGGACCACTTTTCTTCTTCTATTTGACCGACACATGGGCCAGAGGGCGGGATTTTCTCCATCCGGCGTTCCCAAACCATTCCCAGCTAACCGGGTTCGGGCTGGGATCCCCGAACAAAAAACGCCTAAATCCGAACGAAATCGGCTTTCTGGGAACGTGAGTGGAGGGAAATTCGTCCATCCGGATGAAAAAATTGCAAAAAGTGACCTATTGGAAATGCTAGTGGAGATGCTCTTATCAATTCATCGGGTCCCAACCCTAGGGATCCGCCACCTACTCCACCCGCATGTTGCCTACTAAGAGCATCTCCAGCAGAGGCGCCATTTTGCAGCGCTGCAAATCAGCGATGCAACAAGGCCATCTGATCATGTTGTTGGATAATGTGGCGTCCTCCCTGAGGCGCTAATTTGCAGCAGCCTTGCTCTCGGCGAGAATTCTGCCTCCACCAGGCGCTGCAAACTACAGTGCGCGCTACCGGCGCAAACCAAAAACACAATAGCAACTATCACAAACAAGATCAAAATGGACCAAATAATTCATGCAAAATGGCTCTAAAAATCCCCGAATCACCTAAATGGCATGGTTCAACCATAAATGACATAGTTCACCTCAATGACATAGTTCAAACACAAATTAGACTCAACATACACACATCATCATCATCACTTGTCAACATCCTCCATTCCACCGCCATCTTCATCGGAGTCTTGGACGATGGTGTTGCCGGTTGAAGCTCCATATGCTTCATTGGTAGACGGAGATGGATCAACCAAGGAGGCCATGAATCCTCCCGGCGGTGCTCCCATGCCACCCATGGCGCCATGGCCACCCATCTCACCCATGCTTCCAAGACCCATGCTTCCATAGCCTCCAAATCCTCTCGGTGGTGCTCCCATGCCTACAAAGCCTCCTGCTTGTGCTCCCATGCCTCCATAGCCTCCCGCTTGTGCTCCCATACCTCCATAGCCCGCTGGTAGTGCTCCAAAGCCTCCCATCCCTCCATAACCCGCCGGTGCTTGTCCCATGAATCCATAGCTTCCAAAGCCTCCCATGCCTCTGTAGCCTCCCGGTGGTGCTCCATAGCCTCCCACGCCTCCATAGCCTCCCGGTGCACTCATTCCTTCATTTTGGGCCTTCATGAGGTTTGCCAACTTTCTTTTTTTGTCCAACACTTCGTCGCGAGCAAGGTTGATGTACTCTCTTTGCCTTTCATCCATGTTGGAGGTGTCCATGAAAAAGAGTTTCCTCTCTTTGTCCAATAGGCGTTGATGCTCTTCATTGGCCATCTTCTTCTCCTCCATTGCCATCCTCCTCTCCTCCAATGCCATCCTCCTCTCCTCGGCCTCCTTCTTGTGCAAGGTAAATGGCTTGGCGAGGATTTTCTTGCCCTTCTTGGTCTTCTTTCCCTCATCTCGATACATTCCTTGACCCATGGTATTCTACATTGTGAACAAAGTAGAAGAAATGAGCAAAGAAAACATAGAACAAAATATGCACATGTCAACAAAATAGTAGAACACAATAGAACAACTTACCCTATCGACATCATTGGTGCCACTTGGGTTGATATCATCAACCGTCTTTTGCACACTTGCCCACCTTGAACAATCGGTGTTGATGACCGACCAACGGGACCGAAGAGAGCGGTTGGTGCGACGAACTCCACTTGTGTTGTTGGCATCAAAGTACTCCTTCATTCTTATCCAATATGTGTCTCTACTTTGGTCGGTGCCAACCGACGGATCCATGCCAATCTTCAACCAAGTCTTGCAAAGCAACACATCCTCATCTACGGTGTAGTTTGCCTTCCTACCGGCCGGCGCTTCCACCATGCCCTCGCCATCCTCGTCCACCTCGTACTCCTCCTCTTCATCATTTTCATCTACACACTACGGGAAAACATGGAACTGTCGTGCGCCAGGCCTTTGCTGTGTGTATGCGCACGGCAAAGATACGTTTGCCGTGTGTCCTTCTGAAAAATACACGGCATAGAGATAACGCACGGCAAAACTATACAGGACACACGGCAAGGAGAAAACACACGGCAAAAATAGACAAAAACACACGGCAAAGAACGACACACGGCAAAACAGTAGAAAAGCACACGGCAAAGGAAAAGCACACAACAAACTGACAAGGAGGGCCCACATCCTTGCCCAGCTGACGGTGTCGACCTGACGGCAGGACTTTGCCATGTATCTGTAGGGGTTCGTAGCATGGAAAACAAAAATTTTCTATCGCATACAAACAAACAAGCCAAGATCTATCTACTAGATTGCAGCAACGAGTCGATGGAATAACTCACCCTCGAAGATTCCAAAGCGGTTAACGAGAGCAGATTCTCGTGGGTGATGTAGTCGTACTCTTTCCGATCTCAAGATCGCGTAGACGATCCTTCCAGCGCCACGTTCCGGCAGCGCTCCCTGATCGGTCACACGTTCGTACTCGAAGACCTTCCTCTCCCTTGTTCCAGCAGTGACGGAGGTTGTAGCACTCTCCTCGATTCCAGAAGACAACTGGCCAGTAATCTAAGTAGAGGGAAATCCAGAGGCTTCGCCTTAAGCCGGTGCGAGTATGGTGGAGCTTATGAGAGAGGCTATTAGTGGTCTAGTAATTAGACACACCAATTAGAAGGATCTAAACCAATTAGAAGGCTCTAAACCAAAATAGCTCTAAACCGGGGTTTAGGTCTAGGGTTTAGTTTAGAGGATAGGAACTTGTGTGTCCTAGGAGGGAGCCCTGCCCCTCCTTATATAGGTGGGAGGGGCTGGCCGGCCAAGGGAGGAGGAGTCCCTCCCAACTCGGCTTGGGTGGGCGCCCGGCTTGGGGAGGACTCCTCTCCAACTCGGCTTCACCTCCTCCTCTTTCCCACTTCCCAAAATTGTTGCCGTTGACTTTCAAACTAGCCGTTTGACTTTTCAATTTAGGATTTAAATAAACCCTTTATTTTGGACAGCAAGAACACCTAGTACATGATGCAATCATTCCAACTTACAATGACACATTCATGTACCCTTCCCCCCCTGGAGTGCCGGACATTCCGGGACCTTCTAGAATGTTCCCGATGAAAACACCGGAACCATTCCCCAACTCAAACAGGACTTTCCTTATATGAATCTTATTCTCCGGACCATTCGGATCTCCTCGTGATATCCGGATCCCATCCGAGACTCCGAACAACATTCGGTCTCTTTCTCATAATACCATAACTACTCAAACAACGTCGAATCCTTAAGTGTGTCTCCCTACGGTTCGTGAATTATGCGGACATGATCGAGACACTTCTCCGAACAATAACCAATAGAGGAATCTGGAAATTCATATGGCTCCCACATATTTCTACGATTACTTTGCGATCGAATGAACCACTTACATACGATACCAATTTCCCTTTGTCTCACGATATGTTACTTATCCGAGGTTATGATCGTCGGTATCTCTGCATACCTAGTTCAACCTCGTTACTGATAAGTACTCTTTTCTCGTTCCCGTGGTATGTGATCCCTTGTGAGCCAGTCACATGCTTGCAAGCTAATTGGATGACATTCCACCAAGAGGGCCCAGAGTATATCTATCCGTCATATGGATGGACAAATCCCACTCTTGATCCATGTGTTTCAACCAACACTTTCCGAACACTCAATGCCACCTTTATAGCCACCCTGTTACGGTGTGGTGTTTGATGACATCAAAGCATCCATCCGGTAAAGGTGATATGCATGATCTCATGGTCGAAGGAATTAGGTTACTATGTATCAGAAAGCATATAGCAATTGAACTATTGAAATGACTTGATCTTTATGCTACGCTTATCTATAGGAGTATGTCCACCATATCATTCTCCTAACGATATGATCTTGTTGTTAATAACATCTCAATGTTCATGATAGGGAAACCACAATCATCTATTAACCAACAAGCTAGTGAAGTATAGAGGCTATACTAGGGACTTCAAATTAAGTTTACAAATCACACAAGTATTAATGTTTCCGGTTAATACAATTATAGCATGGTATGTAAACATTTATCATAAGTGTGAAGATATGATAATAACCACTTTATTATTGCCTCTTGGGCATATCTCCAACAGTATCACCGTCAGATGCACGGTAAATTTTCAAATTTCTATTTTTCTTACGCGCGAATTTTCCATGCCTTATAATTTTTCCTGCGCGGGTATTTGTCCCACGCGAATTTTTAAATGGCTCTGCCGTGTGTTCCTGGACAAGGCCACACGACAAAGGTCTTTGCCGTGTGTTCAGGCAAGACACACGGCAAATGATCTTTTTTCGTTTTTCTGCCTCCTTTTGCCGGCATTTTATTTCAACACACATTTCATCTCTATTATCATCTATATTGCATCTATGGACACGTGCGCACATATCCTACGTCCACATGCAAGTTTTCGTAAGATCCTAGTGCTCCGACGGTCTTTTTCCAGCGAAACACCGTATGCGGACCTCGGCGGTCTACCCCTATATCTATCTTCGCACAAGGTTTTACCAATGTATTTTTTCATTGGTTTAAGTTTGTTTAGGACATAGCTATATGGAAAATCAATTTTAGAACCATGTACCACATTGTAGCCCCTGGTATACCCGCAGAGGGACTGTTTCCACCTACACAACCAGGACTTTGCTAAATGTTATCGCATGAATGTGAAGAAGGTAACACCCGGGATCTTTGATAAAATAGCATATTATGAATCTAAAAATGATTCTGGCCATAACATTCGCGAACCTTTCAAGCCAAATGACCAATGTTATGGTCATAATCACGACATAGTTTGTGATAATATGCCCATATTGTGCACATATGTGTATCTTGGGATGGCGAACAATGTTGCAGGAGGAAGTTTTCCTTTTCATCGCATGGAAAATTTATTTTCTATTTTCTGAGTGCCAAAATCGGGGCGTTTTGTGAAGCAACACCGAATGGTCAATCCAAAATGCTACCACCCCATTTTTCAAAAATACTAGACCACCTTACATGAACAATGTCCCAACCGGGGATTCGCGAACCTTTCTGTCCACCCCTGATGGAAAAGAAAAAGTCTGCCGAATCGATAGGAAGTGGGTCTGATTTGAACTACATGTACATGATCTAATGCTCATGATTTAAAAAAAATCATTTTTAGACTCACAATATGATGTTTCTTCTGAGATCCAATTCAAGTTTAGATATTCTCATCCCATAGCTCCCGGGTGTCACTGTCTTCACGCGCATGCGATAACACTTAGAGAAGTGATGAACGTGTCGCTGGGAAACTCCCGCTACGGGTCCAACGGGGGGCAACCGGTGGAATATTGGGCCCAACCTTAGTTTTCTATGTATATATGGCCTAAACATGCCTGAACAAACAAAAAAATACATTGGTCAACCCTCGTACGGAGATAGCTAGGGGTAGATCCCCGGGGCCCCCGCAGACTAGGGTTTCGATGGAAAACGGCCGCCGGAGCGCTGGAATCCACCAAAACTTGCATGTGGCCATGCCATGTGTACAAAAGTGTGGTAGATGGTCCATATATTCAATGGCTAGCTCCCGGGTGTCACCGTCTTCACACGCATGCCATAACACTTAGCAGATTCCTAGAACTTTAGGTGGAAATGTCCCGCTGCGGGTATATCGGGGGCTAGAATGTGCCACATGGTCCCAAACTAGGTTTTAATTGTATCTATGGTCTAAACATACCTTAACAAACAAAAAAGTACATTAGTGGAACCTCGTGTGGATAAAGCTAGGGGGTAGATCCCCGGGGCCCCTATAGACGGGTCTTTTCGGTGCTTTCACCCATAGTTTGAAACGGGCATAAGAAATTCAAAAACGGTCCGAATAATGTAAATTCTTCGTGTAGTGTCATATTATGTGATATAGTTTTAAGGAAAAATATCAAACTTGGTATATTGATTGCATCTCAAAAAAACCTTCACAGAAATGACCTATCATGTTCGAGGTTTCATGACTTTCAAGCTAAACGACCAATGTTATGGCCAGAACCACGATATAGTTTGTGATAATGTGCCCATATTGTGCACACATGTGCATATTGGGATGGCGAACAATGTTGCAGGAGGAAGTTTTCCTTTTCATCGTATGGAAAAGCCATTTTCTATTTTCCAAGTGCCAAAATCGGGGCGTTTTGTGAAGCAACACCAAATGGTCAATCCAAAATGCTAATACCCCATTTTTCAAAAATACTAGACCACCTTACACGAACAATGTCCCAACCGGGGATTCGCGAACCTTTCCGACCACCCCTGGTGAAAAACACAAATGTCTACAGAATAAGTAGGAAGTGGGTCCGGTTTGAACTACAGGTACATGATCTAATGTTCATGATTTTTCAAAAAAATCATTTTTAGACTCACAATATGATGTTTCTTATGAGATCCAATTCAAGTTTAGAGATTCCCATCCCATAGCTCCCGGGTGTCACCGTCTTCACGCGCATGCGATAACACTTAGAGAAGTGCTGGACGTGTCGCTGGGAAACTCCTGCTACAGGTCCAACAAGAGGCAACCGGTGGAATATTAGGCCCAGCCTTGGTTTTCTATGTAGATATGGCCTAAACATGCCTAAACAAACAAAAAAAATACATTGGTCAACCCTCATACGGAGATAGCTAGGGGTAGATCTCCAGGGCCCCCGTAGACTAGGGTTTCAATGGGAAACGGCCGCCGGAGCGTCGGAATCCCACCAAAACTTGCAAGTAGCCATGCCATGTGTACGCAAGTGTGGTAGATGGTCCATAGATGCAATGACTAGCTCCCAGGTGTCACCGTCTTCACACGCATGCGATAACACTTAGCAGATTCCTAGAACTCTAGGTGGAAATATCCCGTTGCGGGTATACCGGGGGCTAGTCATTGCCACATGGTCCCAAACTCGGTTTTCCGTGTATCTATGTCATAAACATACCTTAACAAATAAAAAAGTACATTGATGGAACCTCGTGCAGAGAAAGCTAGGGGGTAGATCCCCGGGCCCCCGTAGACGGGTGTTTCGGGGGGAGAATGACCCCCGGAGCACCGGAAACCCACCAAAACTTGTATGTGGACCTAGGAAACATGCAAGTGGACCTAGGATATGTGTGAGAGTGTGGTAGAAGGCCCATAGATGGAATACATAGCTCCCCGGTGTGACCGTCTTCACATTCGGGCGATAACACTTAGTAGATTCCTAGAACTCTAGGTGGATATATCACGCTGCGGGTATACCGGGGGCTAGAATGTGCCACAGGGTCCCAAGCTTGATTTTCATTATATCTATGACCTAAACAAACCTAAACCAATAAAAAAGTACATTGGCGGAACCTCGTGCGGGGAAAGCTGGGGGTAGACCTTTCCGGGGCCCACAAATGGGTGTTTCGGGAGGGGGGGGGGAGGGGAGGAGAAAGACCACGGAGGACCGGAATCCCGCAAAAACCTCCATGCTTCCCTAGGATATGTGTGCAAGTGTCCATATTGATATATCAATAAGGGTGATAATAGAAATAAAATATGTGTCAGAAAGAAAATGGAAGAAAAAAAGTTGGAAAAATGAAAATATATACTCTGGAGGCAAAAAAAAAATTGTACTATTGTTGATGATTATTGATAGATCGGTAAAATTTCGAAAAAAAAAACAATGTTCTCTTAGGCGAGCTATCGTCTGGAGGCAATGTATTCGTTTCACATGCAAGCCAACCCTCGATCCGTGGGCACCAGCATCGAGCCAATTAGAAGAGAGGACTAGCCTACCCATGGATCATCGCCAAGAAGATGGTAACAGCCGTCCACGCGAGCTGGATCCAACGTCCTAGAACACCCAGTCAGAGGAACCCTAGCTAGCCCCACACACTGAACCACGCACGCAGGACAGACGCGAGATACACACGCACGCACGCACGCGAGACTCCTCCCTCGATCCCAATCCCCTCCACCCACCTTGCTCTCTCCTCTCCCCTCGGGCGCCGCCGGCGGGCCACCCCCTTGGCCGCCCCCTCCTCCAACTACCACCCACCTCCCCTCTCTCTCCGCTGCTCGCTGCGCCGGCCTGCTCCTCCAGCTGCGCTGCCGCCGGGACAAGGAGGCCCGCTGCACCGCCAAATCCCAATCCAGTGCCATCGGCCGGACCAGACTTCCGCCAGAACAGCCTGTCGCCATTAGGGACGACGTACCGGTGGCCATCCTCTATTTGCCCCTCCTCCTGGCAACCGGGGAGCACCCCACAGAAGATGGGGACGCATGGCGGGGAGGCAAGCTAGGTGGACGAGCTGGTGGTGTCTTTGCGAGTTTCTGTTGCTTTTGTCTAGGGGAGCTGCTGCCGACGACTTCCTGGAAGACCTCCCCAAGATGCCGCCGCAGGCGACGTCCGTGACCTCCTGCTGCAGGCCACCTTGGCAGCAAGCTTCTCAAGGTGAGCTCTCTCCCTCTCCTCCTACTCCATGTAGCCTTGCTAATTTTTTTCTTTATTTTCTGCTGAATCGAGCGCTGTACGTAAGCATGCGTGTATGCAGTAGATGGATTTCACCAAGTCAAAACTCTTCGTGTGCATAGTCAGGTCCATACAGCGTTATGCATAGATGCTTGTATATTTCGAATTGAAACAATTGAGAATGTTGTAGGTCTCATCATAGGCTTTCTAACGACACCGATCTGATTTTTGCACATGATCATAATGACAATGAAAGCCAATGATATCTTAGTTGTTACAACGTCTATCAAATTTCTATTTTTAGTTGACAAAAAAGTAATGGGTTTGGTGTTATTGGGATCTAGATTTATTGGTGCCTGCAGTTTTCCCATTTCATTCATCGTTTTAAGTTGGAAATCTTGATATTTTCATGATACCATGAGAAGTAGGTCCATTCTCATCAGTTCCCACATAGGTGATGGATATGTATGTTCTGAAGAATTAGAAACCACTAGCTTGGTGTAAGAATGGATGTCATTTCATATTGGTTGAGGCTGCAGTACTCAATAAAAGATTTTTTCATTGGTGTAGTTAAATGCAGAATGAGAGAAGCTGTATACATGGGAATGCTGAGTCATCACCATGCCTATATCTCCTACCATGCTAATCTTCCTCAGGGCTGGTTGTTCCTGTTCAGATGTTGCACTCAATTTATAGGAAACGCATGCACTCAATTTTCAGGACTTTGATATATGCCTATTTGCACAATAGAGCTGGTCTGTTCAGGGTTGTTCAATATTTTGATAGTTCGCTGGTTGTGATGTACATGCAGTATTGAAAATCTTGCATATCTTTCAGGTTATCGGTGGAGGAGGAGATAAAGGGCACAAAGCGGGAGTACCAGGAGCTGGCGTTGAAGGGGAACCGGAAGGAGGCGCAGTTGCGAACGACATTAGCAACATCTACAAGTGCAGCGGGGAGCTGCTTTGGTGGCTGCGGATCGACTACCTGGTCCTGCCCGTTGCTCCACTCTAAGACCCTCGCCTGCCAGGTTACCGCCGCTGCCATTCTCTATCTAGTGTAGTAATAGGTTTCTATAGTTTCTATACATAGAATCACTCCGCACATAGGTTTCTATACATAGGTTCTATACTTTGTCATATGACATGTGAATCTCAAGTCTTTCCTTTCAAACTTGTACAATTTGTCGTGTCTTGTGAATCTCATGTCTTCCCTTTTGGATTTGTAGGACATGCATGAACGATGAAGATCTTCAATTTGTAGGACATGCATGAACGATGAAGATCTTCGCCGTTTGTCGTCTACATGTGGATTCTATGTATATTGAACTTTTACGGACTCTATTTGTAGCTTGTATGGACTATGGACTATGTATGGACTCGTTAGTATGCATATGGAACTTGTATGTTATGGATCTATTATGTGGTGCTACATATGTTGTTATGGATCTAGCTGCAAGATATGGTGTTATGAATATTGTGTGTTTAAACTACAGGGATTAAACAAAAAAGGCAAAAAAAAATTATGATGGGCCTTTGCCGTGTGCAGACATACGGCAAAGGACTAAAGGAATGCGCACGGCAAATGAAGGCACACGGCAAATACAGATGAAAAGCACACAGTAAAAGAAGAGCGCATGACAAAGCACTGTGCCAAGGTTGACCCGGTGATTGGCAGTTTGCCGTGCGCCCCTTCAAGACACACGGCAAAAACATGTCGAAGACACATGGCAAATTGACATGGACGGCGTTATTGGGGCAGCTACCACCGTGTCAAGTACTTTACTTTGCTGTGTACTTAGAAAAGCGCACGGCAAAGGCCTTTGCTGCGCGTTTTCCCCAAAGCACACGGCAAAGATCATTTGCCGTGCCTTTCTTTGCCGTGCGACGTTTGCCGTGTGTGGCCACACGGCAAAGGCTTTGCCGTGTGGATTTCCTATGTTGCCGTGTGAATTTGCCACACGGCAAAGATCTGTTTTCCCGTAGTGACATGTTGCGTTTGTGCAAAAGATGAACCGGCAACCTCCATAGTCTCCAAGAAACTTTCGTCATCGACACTATAATGTATGCACATGTCACTAGGGAATCCTACTAAAATATTCACATGTATCTAAAAAAAAAGAGAATTTTTACCTTGTTACCATTTCATCGAGCACGTTGCGCGCGGCGACGCGGCAACGGTTGGCGTCGGACGTTGAGGAGGCGGTGGAGGCGGAGCGGAGGTAGCTGGCGCTTGGGGGGCGGGGACGGGTGTAGGCTGCGCCGAAGGAGCCGTCGATCGCCGGCAGTGGGGGGGACGAAGTAGGGAGGGGTTGGTGGGGTGCCGAAGGAGCCGTCCATCACCAGAATTGCGCCGGCGGCCGCGCGGAGGGGGAAGTCGGATGGGAGAGGTCGCGCGCGCGGGGGGAATTTCTGGGCGGTTGGCTGTTCCCACGCGAGCCGAGCGATAGCGGGCGCTGTAGTCCGAGCGCGATATATCCCGCTCCAAATAGCGCAAAATGCCGCGCCGTGCTAAAATTTTGCAGCGCGCGGGATTATAGCGCCTCTGCTGGAGGAGTTTGCAGCACACGCGGGGTAAAAAAGCGGTTAATTTAGCGCTGCGTCTATAATTAGCGCCTTTGCTGGAAATGCTCTAAGGTTGACATTACAGGTGACGTCGCCAAATTCTTCGTGGTAAGAAATCTCACCGGGTCATCGTGTCTTCAAATCCTTGCAGGGTGATGAGAGCATGCCCGTCCAGGCACATCCAGGATCCTTTCTTTCATGGAGACGACAGCATCAATTAGTCGCACAGTGCCAAAGCATAACAATAACATGTTTTTACACGGGTGAGACGAGCACACGGCATATAACTTGCAGTGGATACATAAGTTGATGGAGAAAGTAAAATAGGAGTACTACTAGTACGGTAGCAGAAATACAACCGAAGTCCGACACATGACTGATTGAAATCTCCTTGCTGCAAGCTTCAGACATTATATACCACATCGTCCATGTTCGTAGGAACAACGGACCAAGCAACAGTCACGTTTATCTGAGCTTCACCAATAATACATTGCTGCTGGCTCACTTGGCTATTTTGGGCCGTGAAATGGACGTGACCTTCTGCAGCGACACCACCAGATTTTGTGTAGGTTTGTATGACAACGTCCAACCCTCCTCCATCTTCTACAGAAACAACTTGCCTCCACAGATGTACATAACCAAACTCACCTTGCGGCATTTTTCTACCTTCTGACTCAATCAGCACAATCTTCTGGTTGACACCACTATCAGCAGTCGTCCATGGGGTGCAAGCAACCAGGCCACCATATCTAAAATTTGAAGGACATAACTCTTTCTTATTGACAATCTGGACACCCAGGATAGTGGCCTGGACCGCATGTTTAACTGTCCCCAAGCACACCTCTAGAGTACAAAAGGCATTCTCAAAGCACAGGGCTGTACCGCATCCTCCAGCATAACCACGCACGCAAGTCATCAACGATTTGTCTTGAGAGACTGATGCACCTTTCACATTCCGATAGATCTCAAAGTGGACCTTGTCCATGGACACGATCGCACGGGACGGACCAGTCAAGAGCAGAAAAGGGTCCTGAAGCAAGCAAGCAAGCAAGCAATCGCCGTTAACATGCAATCAATCAAGATCTAAAAGAGAAAACCAATTTTATGAAAGATATTACGTACATCCTGTGTCAGTTCTTGGGCCACAGTCCTACCGCGAGAGAAGAGAAGGTTTCTTTTGTAATCCAAGGTGTCTCGTACGGCAAAGACAATGGCAACTGAAAACAACCAGCATTGCCATCTACTCCCTCCGTTTCAAAATATAAGATGTTTTAGTTTTGTGAAGAGAGTGTATCTAGACCCCTTTTAGTGTCTAGGTTCACTCCAAATCTAAATGAACCTAGACACTAGAAGCAGTCTAGATACACTCCCTTCACAAAGATAAAACATCTTATATTTTGAAACAGAGGGAGTATGAGTTTAAGTTTCATGGAGAAGATCTGCAAGGTTTCCGCGACATTGTGTGTGATCATTTCGGGTGTGCAGTGTGTATACTGCATTGGAGACAGCACGGCTGCACGAACACAAGCAAGAAAATTAACATGCAATAGATCCGTATGTAAGCAGCAGCAGCAAGTTTTGAGGAAATAAATAAAACCACAAAATAAGGAGGGCTCACGTACTTATCTGTTGAAAGTTATCACAATCATTGCAATAATTAGATTCCCAGTAATTACGGAACAAAGCGTAAGCCTTCGCCTCCTCGTCTGCCGTCTTCTTGGCCAATGCTGATTTGCTTCTGTCGACATGATCATCTTGGATGGTCATTGAACTGGGATCTGCCGCAGGTTCGGTCGTCCTGTCTTTGAGCACCTGCTCCAAGCTCTCCTTATTATCGGAGATCACCTCTTGGTCCATGGCAGATTCTTCAGGTTTCCCAGCTACTGTGATAGGAGCTTCAGATTTTCCAGATTCTTCATCCTTCGCTGGCAACTCCTGTGGCCAATGGAACAAGGACTTCATCCTCGCCGTCGTCTCTTGTACTGCCTTTAGCATCGCCCTCATCTCTTTTTCCTCAGCTTCATCCGATATGAAAGAATCGCCACCACGACCCAATCTGTATTTGAGCATCTGCTGGAAGATCTCCTCGTTATCAGTACACTTGAGACCGATCACCTCTTGGTTCATGGACAATTTGCCGCTGCCCACAGTCTCATAGTCTTCAGCTTTCCCAGCGTCAGTCACAGTAGGTTTAGCTTTCCCAGCTTCTGCATCCTTTGCCTCCACCCTAGGCTTCGTCCTGGCTTTCTCTTTAGAACCCACCTCTTGCTGACGTGTTAAAATATTCTTGTCTCTCTTCAAACCTCTGGCCGATCCCATGGTGTCCTTCAGTCGCTTCACGGCTGACTTGCCGCTGCCCAGAGTCACGGAGTCTTCAGATTTCACAGCTTCTGTTACAGATTCTTCAGGTTTCCCAGCATCAGTCACAGGAGGTTTAGCTTTCCCAGCTTCTGCATCTTTCGCCTCCAACTTAGGCTTCATCCTGGCATTCTCTTTAGAACCCGCCACTGGCTGATGTGTTACAATTTTCTTGTCCTTCCACAAACCTCTGGCCGGTCCAATGTTGTCCTTCAGAGGCTTCATGGCCGACTTGCCACTGCCCACGGTCACAGAGTCTTCAGCTTTCCCAGCTTCTGTTACAGACAACTCCTGGGCTTCCATCTGCGTCCAACACTCGCCAACCGCTGAATCCACCCTCCTCTGGGTAAGTTCGCCGCCGCCGCTCTTGTGGGGATGGAGAAGGAAGGAAACCTAGGCAGGTCGTTTTTTTTTTTTTGCGGGGACCTAGGCAGGTCGTTTAGGGTTGGCTGTCTCCGCTGGGTATCGTATTATACTAGCCAAACCGGGGGTCCCGTTCGGCGGACAGTTGGGCCGCGGCCCAGCAGATATTTCCTCCTTTTCCTATTTTTTCTTTTCTCTCTTTTACTTTCTTTTATGTTTCTTTTTGTGTTTTTCAAAATCTGGTTTTATAAAAATTATAAAAAAAATTGATCTAAATTTTTCTAATTTAAAAAATATTTTTAAGAAGGTAAGTGTTAATCAAAATCCAATCATATTTTAATCTGATTTTTTAAAATCTAATAATTTTTAAGCTTGAACCCGCTGAATTTTTAAGCTTGAACATTTTTTCAATCCAATCATAGTTCAATAGTTTTTAAAAGAAAAGGGAAACAAGTCAGCCGAATATTAAAAAAAAAGTACCTAAAACCAATAAGAAAACCACCGGGCGAGAAAACGATATACAAAAAACATAGTGAGTCATGGGCTAGGCCGAGTATATAGTGGGGTACGCTGCGCGATGAAGTGCACCATGTTTAGCGGTGTATAGGTTTTTTCAGCCAAACCTCCTTAGTATTCAACAAAGCCCGTAGGTCGACTATGCAAAGGGAATAAGATGGGCATCGTCGGCATGGCCCACTTCCTTAGTATTCAACAAGCAAAACATGAGTAGAAAAGAGCGACAACAATTCTTACACGACTTTGATCTTAGGATTAATGTTGCTACTTGTTATCCTAAATTAATGGTCCTAGTCAATTAAAACAGACATGCCTTACTTACTATTTTCTATGAACGTGGAGCCAAAACTACCTTTTGGGAAAGAGATAATTATACTTTTAGTCTCACTTCTTGCACCCAGGGTGAACAATAGTCCCACATTTTGCAAAGTAGATAATATAGTCCCACATCTTTGCACCCCAAGTCCAATTCAAATAATTTCCATTGAATTTGACCAAGTTTGACGGTTTTCGTCCGTCCACAGCGAGTGCAGCTCGTTTTTGCGATTTAGACCATTATAGAGAGAGGCGGTGAGGTAGGTCCTCCTACTACTGTCGGGGGAATCACCCCGGGTAGGCTAACAGGATAAGATGCAGGGGCAATGCAACTGTCAGCCGGCTAATGACAACCGGATGTAAAAACACAAAAGCAGATCAAAGAGAAAGACAAGCCGAGGGCGAAGCGGCAGAACCATCAGCCGGATAAGAAGACGCAGGCGAGGCGCCTAGCCGGCTGGACCCTCCCAGTCGGATCGTACCAGCCGGACAAGGTAGCCGACGGGATCGTACCAGCCGGACAAGGTAGTCGGCGAGATCGTACCAGCCGGACAAGGTCAACCAGGAAGGCGAAGGTGCTAGGGTGACGGGTGCACAGTAGCCCGCCGCCCCTAGCAGACAACGACAAGACAGGAAGGCAGAGCCGGCGGCACGGATGCCGGAGAAGACGGACCGTACCCGTGTCAGGCGGGAATAGGAGCCGCCGCCCGTGTCGGCCGGGGCGGCCTCCACTGTTTTCGTGCCGGTCGGGGGGCGCGGCACTGTACCAGACGTCAGGGAGGCGGTATACTGTACCGGAATAGTTGGCTGGGCCTGCCTATGGGACCCTCCAGTCAGCCATACCGTTACCCATGCCGCCTCGGCCCTATATAAGGGGCGGCAGGGGCATCGTAGCAAGGGTTGGTCTCTCCTTCTAGCTAGCACACACCGATACAGCTCAAGGAGCCTTTGTAGTTCTTGGTGTTCATCCACATAGTCAGATCGGCAAGAGTAGGGGCTTTACCTCACCTCGAGGGCCCCGAATCTGGGTACTTCTTGTGTCCCCGACGCTTGCTTGTGCCCAATCCCGCCAGCGGGCGCCGTCGCTGGCCTTACTGCTCTCTCCCACACCTCTATCTAGCCTGCTCAAGCATTGTCGTTTCCATAGCAACGACAGTTGGCGCCCACCATGGGGTAGAGATGGCGTCGACCGGAGTCACGTTCCGCACGGGACCCCATACCTCTTCCGGCGAGCGCGTGGCCTCCGGCCTCGTGCTCACCTTGGGCCAGTTCGACTGCGTCATCGACAACGCCCGCTGCTTCGCCGGTTCCACCTTTCCGGCAGGCGGCTCCGTCCTGCTGTTCGGCGATCTACCCGTCTACGTCGCCACCATGCCGGAGCGCTTCCCCTGCGAGATCGTCTCCTGCGCTGAGTCATTGCCCTCAGTCGGCAGCGTGCTCGTCGCGCCCCGTGGCGTAGAAGTGATGATGGCTGGGTCTGGTCACAATCGTCGACCGGCCCTCGAGCGCACCAATGACTTAGCCGGCTCTTCCACCCCCTTGCAGGAGAAGAGCGCGGTGGAGCAGACCATCGAGGAGCTCCTTGTCCCGGTCGATCCAGGCGATGATCTGGATCAGGTGGCCGCAAAAATCGAGGTGGCTCAGGAGCGACTGCTTCACCAGGCCTAGGGCCTGGCCTCCACCAAGTTTCGGATGGAGAGCACTATGCGTGAGGACCACCGCGCCCACGGCGTCACCCCGGTCAACCTAGATCCTAGCCGGCTGGGGTCCGTGCAGCGCCACAGCTGGCGTCACCCCGGTCAACCTAGATCCTAGCCGGCGGGCGGCGCGAGCCACCATGGAAGAACTACCTCACCTAGAGGGGGAGGAAAGAGCCCGGCAGTTCCTGCGGGTGCAGCACCTCCTGCAAGTTGCGGACGAGCAGGCTGATGCTGCCCGGATCACGTATGAGGCAGGTGCCGGTACCAGGGGAAATCATCCGGCCGGAGGAAGCCGGGGAGGACCTCGCGTAACTGAGTACTCCTCCTCCCCCCTGGAGGCCAACCTCATGCTCTCTCTGGCTCCAGGCATCGCCATTCTGGCAGCAGCCAACCACGCGGCGAGCAGGGTGCGACCAGTCACCCACCCGTAGCGGCACTAGCGCCTCAGGCTGAGGCAGGCCACCCAAGACCATGGCGGAACTGATGACCGTCACCGACCAGTACGCCACCGCGGATGCAACAATGAAGAAGCCTTTCCGGGTGAACACGGAAGGGCGGCCGGTTCTCATCGAGCCGGCTCGTGAAAGACACGGCGGCGGCCAAAGCGGCCAAGGCATAAAACTAGATCGTCCAGACAAGCCGGCAATGACAATCGCTACCAGGGCAAGCGCCTGGCTGAGCAGCAAGGTCCTCGGTATCACCAGAGGCAGGTCAACGCGGTGCAAGGTGCACCAGCCTCAGACGATAAGAGGCAAAAGGCCAAGTTCACCTTCGAGCAGATGTTCGACGGGCCATGCAAGTACCACAGCGGCACCTTCAAGCCGGCTACGCACACCACCCGGCAATGCAGCTGGACCCGGCAGATCTAGGAGCAGGGCGGCTTACCACCCCCTCCTCCACCCCCTCCTAGCGGTCCCCCTCCACCAGCTAGGCCAGCCGGGAACAACAACGGCACCTACCCGCAGCAGCACGAGAACTACCACATCTTCGAGGCCGAGCCGACTGACAAACACAGCCGGAAGCAGCGCATGACAGAGGTGAATGTTGTCATTCCTCTGGTTCCCCAGTACCTAAACTGGTCCGAGACGCCCATCACCTGGAGCCGGGAGGACCAGCCGGGACTGCTCCCGCATCCCAGGGGCTATGCAATGGTGCTAGACCCCTGCTCATCTCCAACGTGCGCACCTGCCGCTTCTCACGCGTCCTGGTAGACGGTGGCAGCAGCCTCAACCTGCTCCACCGTTCCTCCATGGAGGCTGGGCATCCGGGAGCGCGACCTGTAGCCATCGAGCACCTTGTTCCATGGCGTTGCGCCTGGGCCTCCATGTGTTCCATTGGAAAAAATATGGCTGGATGTCATATTCGGCTCAGAGGAAAACTTCCGGCGCGAGCCAATCTAGTTCGAGGTGGTCAACCTAGCCAGCACCTACCATGCTCTCCTTGGGCGCCTAGCCCTCGCGAAGTTCATGGCGGTCCCGCACTACACATACCTCAAGATGAAACTGCCGGGGCCAAATGGCGTGATCACCGTATCCAGCTGCTACAAGCGGTCAATGGCGTGCGTGTCGGATTGCGCGAAGATAGACGAGTCCCTGCTCTTCGCCGAGGAGAAGCATGAGATGATGCGCAATGTTGCCATGCTACAGCAAGAGGTGCCGTCCAGACTGAAGCTGGCTGGAGACATGGCGTTCCAGCCGTCCAAGGAGACAAGGCAGATCCCGCTCGACCCGGCTGACCCCTCCAAGTGCGTCACCATTGGTGCCGACTTGGACAACAAATAGGAAAGCGCACTCGTCGACTTCCTCCGTGAGAATCGGGACATCTTCGCATGGTCTCCCAAGGACATGCCGGGTGTGCCGAGGGAGTTCGTCGAGCACTCACTTCATGTGCGGCCGGATGCCAAGCCGGTCAAGCAGCCCCTCCGCCGTTTCACGGAGGATAAGAGAAAGGTCATCGGCGACGAGATCGCCCGGCTCCTCGCAGCCGAATTCATCATGGAGGTGTACCACCCGGACTGGCTGGCCAACCTAGTCCTGGTGTTGAAGAAAAACAAGACCTGTCGCATGTGTATCGACTACACCAGCCTGAACAAGGCCTACCCGAAAGACCCCTTTGCCTTGCCTCGTATTGATCAAGTCATTGACTCTACAGCCGGCTGTGATTTGCTATCCTTCCTTGATTGTTATTCCAGTTACAGTTAGATCCGGCTAAATCCGGCTGATCAGTTAAAGACATCGTTCATCACCCCGTATGGGGCTTACTGTTATGTAACCATGCCATTCGGCCAGAAGAATGCAGGTGCCACTTACCAGTGTTGCATGCAGAAGTGCTTGCACTCGTAGATCGGCCGGAATGTGCACGCTTACGTGGACGATGCCGTCATCAAGACGAAGGAGAAGCGGACCCTCCTCGAGGATCTGAGCGAGACGTTCGCGAACCTCCGCCGGTACCAGATGAAGCTGAACCTGGAGAAGTGCGTCTTCAGAGTCCCAGCCGGATAACTCCTCGGTTTCCTCGTGTCACACCGAGGGATCGAGGCGAATCCGGAGAAGATCGTGGCCATCGAGAGGATGCAGCCGCCCAAGAGTCTACTCGGCGTCACCGGATGCCTGGCCTCCCTCAGTCGATTGGTCAGTCGGCTCGGGGAGAAAGCGCTTCCACTGTACCAGCTGATGAAGAAGATGGACAAGTTCACCTGGACCGCGCAGGAGGATGCAGCGTTCCATGACCTCAAGCGCATGTTGTCCACATCACCGGTGCTGGCCACACCAGCTAAAAAGGAGCCGATGTTGCTCTATATAGCTACCACCAACCAGGTCGTCAGCATAGTCCTGTCGGTGGAGCGCCACGAGGAAGGCAAGGCCTAGCCGGTACAGCGACCCGTCTACTACCTCAGCGAAGTGCTCTCCCTCTCCAAGCAGAACTACCCCCACTATCAGAAGATGTGTTACGGCGTGTACCTAGCGTGCAAGAAGCTCAAGCACTACTTCCAGGAGCACCCGCTCACGATGGTCTCCACCGCGCCATTGGGGGAGATATTTGGAAACAAGGACGCCACTGGCCGGGTGCCCAAATGGGGCATCCAGCTAGCCGCCTACTGCATCCGGTATGAGCCAAAGATCACCATCAAGTCTTAGGCTGCGGCGGACTTCTTCGTCGACTGGGCAGAGAGCCAGTACCTACCACCAGTACCTGACTCAGACTATTGGAAGCTGCACTTCGAGGGCTCAAAGATGCTTGGGGGCTTGGGAGCTAGCATCGTGCTCACCTCGCCCAAGGGAGACCAGTTGGAGTATGTTCTTCAGATCCACTTCACCGCCTCGAATAACGTGGCCGAATACGAAGCACTGGCACATGGGATCCAGCTCACCAAAGAAATCGGCATTCGTTGGATCCTCTGCTTTGGGGATTCGGATTTGGTGGTGCAACAAGTATCCGGAGAGTGGGACGCCCGGGACGCCAACATGGCTCTATACCGGTTCCACAATCAGCTGCTCTGCGCCTGCTTTGAGGGATGTGAGTTCCATCATGTCCCCCGTGCCAACAACGAGGCGGCCGACGCGCTCGCGCGAGTCGGATCCACCAGGTAGGGAATCCCTCCCGGAGTTTCCTTGGAACACCTCCACAAGCCCAGCATCACTCCCTCCCCCGAATCCGAGTCCATCATCTGGGTGGTGGACCCGGGGGCTGCCGGCTCGAAAGACCCAGGCCCTGCCGCTGCGTCTCCCGGCTCGAAAGACCCGGGAGCTACCACGTCGTCAAGCAAGGCATCTTCGAGCAAGACAAGGGGCCCGAGGGCTGCCGACTCGGGCATCCCACCCGGCCGACCTCCGGATGAGCTCCAGATCATACCGGGAAGCGTCCTCACCATCCAGGAAGTGCCATCCTAGGCCCAGCCCTTCATGAACTACATCCTCAACCACGAGCTTCCGGATGACGAGGTGGTGGCAAGGCAAATCCGGTGTCACGCGCACACGTACACCATCATCAACAAAGAACTGTACAAGTGCAGTGCCTCGGGCATCTTCCAGCGGTGCGTCGACGCGGAAACCGGCTACCGGCTGTTGAAGGAGATCCACCAGGGGGGAATGCGGCCACGACGCCTCCTCTCGGGCCATAGTGGCCAAGGCAATGCGCCACGGCTTCTACGGGCCTACTGCGGCGGAAGATGCAGACCAGATGGTCCACGCGTGCAACGGGTGCCAGCGATTCGGCCAGCTCAGGCACATGCCGGCGTCAGTGCTCAAGGCTATACTGATCACATAGCTCTTTGCTGTTTGGGGACTGGACATGGTCGGTCCCTTCAAGCGAGCTTGAGCCGGCATGACCCACCTGTTGGTGGCGGTGGACAAGTTCACCAAGTGGATCGAGGCGAAGCCTATTCGGAAGCTAGATGGCGCCACGGTCATCACCTTCTTCTGAGACATCATCATCTGGCTCAGTTACCCCCACAGCATCATCACCGACAACGGCACGAACTTCGCCAAGGGGGCCTTCGCCCGGTTCTGCCACAACAAGGGGATCCGACTGGACCTTGCATCCGTCGCACATCTGCAGTCCAATGGGCAGGTGGAGAGGGAAAATGGCCTGGTGATGGCCGGCATAAAGCCCCGGATGATCGAGCCCCTATAGCGCTCACCCAGCTGCTGGATCAAGGAGCTCCCAGTTGTGCTCTAGAGCCTGCGCACCACTCCGAATCGCTCAACCGGCTTCACCCCGTTCTTCCTCACCTATGGCTCGAAAGCAATCTTCGCGGCCGACATCGAGTTTGACTCACCCCGCAAGCTCCTCTCCATGGAGAAAGAGAACTAGGAGGCAAGGGAAGACAGCGTGGACCTCCTCGAGGAGGCCCGCGAGCTGGCCCTCTCAAGATCAGCCATATACCAGCAAGGGCTACGCCGGTACCAATCGAGCCTTCATCATCAGCAAGGCGCTGCACAACAACTCCTACTACCACATCAACGCGCAGCAGCTGCGTAAGAACAAGATGGACAAGTCGGTCGAAGAGACCGAGAGGCCGTGGAATGCGGACCTGCTCCATCCATTTTACACTTAAGTCGTATGACAGTGTATGTATCCCGAACCCCATGAATGAACGAAAGATGTGGAACCCCGAATGATGCTCGGGGGCTCCTTGCCAGATATTTCCCTCTTGTTTTTTCGGTTATTCCGTGCTTGCTTTTACGCTCGCCTCTCTTGCTTTCGATAATCGCCCGATCGTATGCGATGCCAAAGGCCCACTCTTCGTCTCAGCTACAGACCGCAATCTGGCTGTCCGGCTAGCAAGAGCAAAAGCTGGAGGCATCCCACACGAAAAACGGCAAGGACGCAGGAGTCTGGACAATCTAGCTCGAACCGCTAAATCATGTTTATCTGGATACTCACCTCGGGAGTACCGTGCACACTGTATTGTCAGCTCCCCCTTCGCATTTGGCTCCAGACCGCAACCCGGCTGCCTGGCAAGGACACAGCATAAACAGCAGTGTACACGAGAAAACGGCCACGTATTCGGAAAACCACGCGCTAGCCCTTTCCTTTCACAAGCAAAATTACTACCCGGATAAGAACAGATATTTATGAACTCGTTTTTCTTGATTTTTTTTGCACGAGCACATCGAGTCGGATCCCAAGGGTAGATAAGATTCGAAGCACCTACCTACGGTAGCTACTTCGAATCTCGGGGGCTACACCCAGCGCGCCCCCACTGGAAGCATGTAGCTCCCAGCTAGAAGATGTTCAAGCCGGTCGAGGCAAGACAAAGATACTCAAAAAAAAGATCGTAAGGAAAGAAAGAAAGAAAGAAAGAGAGAAAAGTGAGAGGTATAAGGAAAGTAATAGAGAAAAAAGGGCTCAAAGGTAGCCGAGCAAGGTAGCCGGGCCGGGATGCAGTCTTATAGCATCCCAATTATCTAACAGTTGCAATACTACTAGCCTAGTCTATATAATGCTACTTCCTACATACATTAGTTGCATCATAATTATATCATGCTCATGTCATCATGCCACCTTGCATTTGAGCATCATATAAAACCCTTTTCGTTTGGTTCTTATCCCATATGCATTATTAATTGTATTTGCCTCTTGATATATTGTATTTGGTTCTTGATAAATGTTTGATGCCCAAGTTGAGTTGGGGGCATATCTTTTATTAACTCCACCACCTTTCTTGTCACCACCCCATAATTCCACCATCCAACTATATGTGAGCTTAGCATTTTATTTGGGTTTACCTCTAGCTCATGTGGGTTGGGATGGATTCACTTCTACTTCCACATGTTCCCATATATGCACCATATTGTTTTCACATTATTGATATATGAGGAGCCACATGGCCACCTTTGCATGCTTTGTGCATGGAACCCCTTGTTAAGCTTCCATATGGATTATTTTTGAATGTATGCTTATGTTGGAATATTTTTGGGACTATTAAACATCTAGTGGAACATACACACTAGCAAGTCCAAATTATATTCAAATATGATCATCTCCATCTTCTCCACATGGAACCTCCTTTTAATTCCTTTAGCTTGGCCTTTACTCCATATTTTAGAGATGCATGGGAATAAATGCCATGAGACTTTATTTTGTTTTCACAAATTAAACATGGCTTTTACTACTCATGCATGGGCCATGTAAAACCACCACCATCCCTTTTCTTTGGTTTTTCTTGGATTTTTGAGTGGATCTTGGCTCTTTGGGAATCAAGCCAAGTGGGCTCCTTTCTTTTACTCCACCATTCTTAGGGCACCACCATATTTGTTTTGTTGAGCCCTAGTGCATGCATAAACAAGTGGAGTCCCTTTTCTCTTAACCTAGATCCTCACCATCTTATTTTTTTCTCCCTTCCATGTGGTCTTTAAACCCTAGCTCTTTCCTCTCTAGCTTAAACCCCTCTCTCTTTGCTTAACCAAGCCTAACCCTTCCCCTCCTACCTCTCTCCTCACCTCCATCTCACCTTGCATGATCTTAATTAGGTCACACCCCCTCACCAAAACCCTAAGCCAACCTACCCCTACCTCTCTCTAACCCTCACCTCACCACCTTTTCCCTCACCATGCCGAGCCTACCTGCTCTACCACCCCATGCGAGCTACCCCAACCCCTAACCTAAACCCTAACCCGAGTTACCCCAACCCTAACTACATCAACCCCCTCACCTCTCGGCCCCTCTCTCTTTCTCTCTCCCTCTCCCTGCCAGGCCTACCCCACACCCGTGCAACCCCTACCTCCTCTTGGCCGGCCCCAGCTGCAGCCACATCCCCTAGGCCGAGCCTACCTAGCACGTGAGGGAGTAGAGAGAAAAGGTGGCCGAACCCACCTTTTTCTCCACCGAGCCCCATGGCACCTCTTCCCTCTCCCTCGTGCTTATCTACTCCCTCCTCTCTGCCTCGCGTTTTTCCTAGATCCATCCCCAGGCCGCTGCGCAACCCCTTCCTCCCTGCTCCCCTGCCAACCTCTCCTTCCACCTCCGCCCACCACCTCGGCAATGGCTTCTTGCACCTGATCGAGGAGGCGGGCGTGGCGTTGAGGGTGTCGAGGAAGCCCAGCGAGCCCCCGGCGTCGTCCCTGTGCACGACAGCGAGGAGGAGAAGCCCCAGTACCTGCTGCATGCCGGCGACATCGAGAAACTTTAATCCGGCCGGCCGCCTGCTACGCCGCTGATCCGCCGCTTCCCCGGCCGCACCAACCCCACCGACGCACCCCCGGTGAGGCCCCGATCTCCCGAGACACCTCCCCTCTCGCCGTCGTTTCCTGGTCGCGCCGATCGATCCGTCGAGCACCCTCTGTGCGCCGGCGTCGTGTTGGTTTTCCTCGCCGTGGCGTCAGAGAAGGACTTCTAGCAGCGCGACCGCAAACCATCACACACCTCTTAGCCACCGCAGCGGCTCCGCCTCTCTGTGCGTGCGCCGCAGGTCGCGGGTTAGATCCCCCGCGCCGCGCACCGTTCCTGTTGATCACCAACCTATCCGTCAGATACAGAGAAGAAAAACAATAGTCATGGCTATCTTGCAAAAAAACCCCCTTTTAATTTCTCCCTCAACCCGTGGTACACCAGCCCCACCAGTCAGCCCCTTTAACCTTTTTACAGAAAAGGACCCCGTGTTCTAGTTCCTCAACCCGCTCTCCCAGCTGGGCCACGTGGTCGTGCCGGTTCCTCACGCTTGCTGGCTTGCAAAAGACTGGCCCTGTTCACCCCTGGTCCCACTTGACATCAATTGGCTAGCTTAGCTGTCTCTGGGTGTAAAAAGGGTCTGGCCGTTTATCTGTTTAAATAAAATTATTTCAGGAAATGTTTTGATATACATTTAAAATCTGTTTTAATAACTTTTAATCTGTAAATCCAAATAATACAAATGATATATGTTTTGGAATCAGAAAAATGTGAGGAATTCAAATATGCCATTCAAAATATCTTTTGGGCAAATTAAATTTTCGAAATGGTTTAAATGCAATAAAAATGCCTTTTCTTAAATAATTAATAACTTTAAAACTATAACTCCAAATTCGACAAATAATATGTCTAAATCGATCAGCGCGATGAGCCCATTCTAACTATGCATTCCATGTTCTAAATTGCAGCATGCATCATATAAATATAAAGTATACAACAACTTATTTGGGCGTAAAACAGGACTAAAACTCAATAAAATGCTTTATTCTTGTACCCCACACCTCACCCATGCCATGCTACACTATTGCCATGCAAATTGTGCATCATTCATCATGGCATGCTTGTTGCTTGTCGCATTTTAATTCATATGCTTGTGCACTTTATTTATGTTGGCCCTTGTTTGTTTTGTTCTTCTTCGAATAGACGCCGAACAGGGAATATATCAGGAATCCCAGGAGCACCTACCCAGATCCGTCTCTCGCTTCAACTGAGCTGCCAGGCAAGCACTACCACATGCTTGCATACATATAGTGCCTATTGCCTCTATCTTATTCTTGCATCATTGAGTCGCGATTGCATTAAATTGAATCCCAAGTACTGCATAGCCTTTACTTTTAAACCCCACTGAAGCTTGTTCCTCCATCCCATGAGCCATTACTGTAGGAGTTGTTTGAGCCATGCGAGTCATAGAATAGCATGTGTAGGGTATGTGAGTGTCTGATGGATAACGAGGTACCTAAACAACTTAATCCGAGTAGTAATGGGATAACTAATGAAAGAGGCATCGGTGGGTAATATCTGCTATTTGGTTTTTCATGCTCACTTGTGTCCCGTAGGACCCCGAGTACTTGATTCCTGTTCCTTCACTATTCGCACTATCCACATCCGGGAGGCCTTATGGACCCCCCTGAGCTAGAGCTTGATTCATTTCTATTTCTTGGGGCCACAAGTAGTTTGGGGCTTTGTTACTATCCTGTACTTATGCCACGCTTTACTGTTTGATTTAAGATTGTGCGTGGAGCACCTGTACTGTTTTGGATGCGGAATGTTTTCGCGGTATCGACAAGCCCAGTCACATTTTCGGGTTCCCAGTCGTTTACATCCATTGACACAAACCTTGGGTCCGTCTCGGAGCCGGCCAACTTCGTTGCGGGTAGCTTAATGGGGTGGCCCCCTGAAATATTTCTAAATCCTGTGATCGCTTTGTCGTGAATGCCTCGTTGGGTTTTGATTTGGTTTTTCCGAGGTTGATCGAGTGTGTGTTGCTATTTGTGCACCCCTGTAGGGTAAATCTTTCTAAAAGCCGTGTCCGCGGTTATGGACGACTTGGAGCAAAGTTTCTTGATCATAGACAAGTATAACTAAAGTACCGCTTGTAATTTGACTAAGTACCTGACTAGTAAATAGTGCAATACTCATGGAATGGTTAATAAAACTGCCAACGGATGGGTTGTTCGTCCACTTTCTCGTTGGTAAGCGAGAAGGAGGATGGATCTGTTAATACTACTAACGGACATCCGTCTATCATTGGTTAGGCGGATGGTTAGCGAGTATCTATAGGTTTGTTAGTTATTATCTTTTGCTGCAATTGCGTCACCCCAGGTATATGTCCCCTTTAGAGGCATAAAGACTTGCTGAGTACCCCTAGGGTCTCACACGATAAATTGTTTGATTCAGATGAACAGGTGTACTCGCAAGATGGATACTGGGTGGAGGAGACAGATGATGTTGGCAACGATCACTCGGTGTAGAGATTCCGGGGATGGGGATTCGCGAGATCTGTGGCGAGATGTGTTTATTTATGTGGCATCTTATGCTGATTTGCTTCTTATCCGTACTCGGATCTTGTTTTCCGCTTCCGTCTGATACTCTGATGTTTGATGTATGAGGGGCTATCCTAAACTATTATCTCTATCTAGGATATTTGGATCTTGTCGTATTGCGTTGCAATATTTCTATTTCTTTTAGATGGAATGGCTCTGAAAACTGTTGTATGGTGGCTTGCATACATACTCACTTGTGTATGTAGTTGATCCCTTCGCCTGCCGATTACGCCGCTCGTTCTTGTCCTGATGTCTGGAAGTGGTTAGGACGACCGACAGGTCTACCTGTGAGTGGCCCCTGGGCCCCACCGTACTATTTTAACCACTTTCGCTCATCCAGGCATGCAACTTAGAGCGTAATTCACCGAGGTAGTTACAATTGGTATCAGAGCCATCCCGCCCTTCAGGGTCTCAGCCAAATGGTCGTTGTCAGTCTAGCAAATATTTTTGTTAGCTATGTATACTAGGGAAAAACAAAACGTGAGAGTAGGACTGCTTCCATTTTTCTTCTTATCCACCCACCCACCCTTTTTCTGGTAAGGAAGTGTAACGTTTTCAATCCTCTTCTAAAAATTCAAACTAGGATTCACGTGTTCTGGGTTTCCGTAGTACCATAGAAAGTGTGTGTGTGTGTGTAATTCTTTATCTATCTGTTGCATCCAACTTGTTATCACAATCTGCCTTTGGTTATCAATTGTTGGTACATTCCATACTGACAGGCTTTTGTAAACCGGTGCGATCTATCCGACTCCTTGTTAACCGGTGCCATCTTGCTAAGGGTGTTCTTCCTTCCTGCATGCTTTCACATAATGTGGAGTTGCTAATTTCTATCTCATAAGTGGTTTTGCGCATTTATTGGTATGTTAATGCCGAAAAATGCGGAAAATTTTTCTTTGATACATTTGTGTTTCCACACTCCTCTTCAGTCGTGTGTGAAACATTATCTATCTTCCTTTTATCGGCATGCTCATGCTAACCCATTCTTTTGTCGCCGGCGCTTAATCCTGGAGTTTTACTTCATCTTCAAATTCTCTTGGGCTAATTACATAACAAGTGTCGATCCGATGCTGGTGATTGTAATTTGGTTCTCGGCATAGCTATATGACACTTATCATGAGTGGAATATGGAAAATGCTATCGACACAATCCTCCAAATGGTGGCGGTTATCTCTTGTGATTTTGAGTTACACCGTGATCATATCTATGCATATTCAAGTATCCTTGGCAATCCGGAGTTTTCTTAAGGCCCTACGGTGGTCTATCATCTGTCCATCATGCGGCACATCTTTTTGAACTACATATCTGCAAAATTCTCTTTGATACGAGGGAATTTCATCTTTTCATCTCTGATAGCTTTGCTTAGGGTATGAACTATCATAGTTTCTTTATCCAAGATCTCTTTATCTTTGAAACCGGCGATCCGATCGATAATGTGAACCAGGTGGCATTTCTTGTTCTTTTCCGAAGGACCAGATAATCTATTCTGCCAATGCATCTTTCTAACACGAATCCGTGCTGTTAATGTTGATCTTTCAAAGAGCATTGAGCTCAGAGAGTGTTTCGAACATTTGTTCGTTTCTTCCGTCTCTTGAACTTGATATTCTTGGAATATCTTGGTAACCCATGGTGGTATATCTTGATGATATGCTTGTCTATTCTATATTAATGGAAGAACATGGAAGATCATCTATGTCTCTTTCTCTCAAGCTTCGAGAACACTGCCTATGTGCAAAGTTCTCAAAGTGTAAATTCTGGCTTCTTGAGGTCACCTATCTCGACCACGTCTTTCTGCTAAATACATCGCTTCAATTCTGGAATCAGCAAGTCCATTGTTAATTCCATCCTCCACCTTCAATCAAACCCGGAGTTTTTCCTTGTTGGCGAGTTATCATCGTCGTTCCGCTGAAGATTTCCTCAAGACTGCTAAATCTCTCTCAATCATTTCAAGAAGAACATGGAGTTTCTTTTCACCTCGGTCTCGTTAAGTAATCTTTTGAAACCCTCTCGTTCTATCTCTATGCTCAATCCACCGGAGGCCATGAAGACTTTTCAAATCTTTTGTATTCCTTCTGTTCAAGTTGGTGCTATCTTTTTCTTTATCTGTTGAATCTTACAGTTGTCTCAGTGATCTTCCTTCATATCTTTCCGGTGGCTTGTTACTTCTGATATGACGACAACATCATCATCCTTATCTATCTTGGATCCGACGAATCGTTTGCATCTGTCCTTGTTTTCTAACGGAGTTCCATGAGTTAACCTTGTCAAGATTTTCAGTCTGTCGTTGGGAGTTGGGTTGCATGGTTTTCTTATTCATGTATGGAGTAATGCTTTGGGTGCGGGATGGAGTAGCTACCATACCACTACTCTTATCATTCGCTCTTGTACATTGAATTGGTGAATTAATGCGATTCCACTCATTCCGCGGAAGTTGGAAGTGGCCTTTATCCCTCGATACTTTTACTCCCGTCCTTGTTTTCCGGAGGGCTCCCTCAAAGAAGATAAGCAATAATCTCTTGTTGGTGATCTCGTCTTTTCTACACGGAACAAATCTTCAATTATCTGGTGGGAACAAACGCAAACTCTTTTCTGTCCTCGTCTTTCTACCGTTGCTCGACATTCCCAAACAAGATGGAAGGAAAACTATCTCTCCCTTTGTTTCATCAATTCTTTTTCGGTGGTAAAGATAATTATGGTTGATGTCATCAATCGCAAATCTATTGCATTAGCCTCAAGGTTATAGAAAGCAACAAGTATCCCTACAATAAACTCCAGATCCTCTATATTCTTTCTTCTCGGGATCCCACCATAATCTAGCATCACCTCCTTGTCTTGAAGATATACCCGCGCACCTCAATTGCGTGATCCTTTGGTTCTTACCGGTGTAACAAGAATCTAATCTGACAATGTCTAACTCAATCTTTCCGTTGATATCAAGGAACTCTATTGTTTGAAGGCAATATTGTTTCCGAACTTCATTTCTCAAATCCGAGAGAAGATACAATGCTATTGTCATAGTGGTTCAAAAACTCTCCAATCTAGCTCTTTTCTTCCGGCAAGATAAAGATTCATCCTCTCTCGTATCGGTAAATCCTTAGTCTTAATGGTGTGTCATTTCTTTCTCCGTGATACACCGTCCTTTATATTTCTTTCACAAGTGGTTCTAATCTTTTATCTTGTTTCTCGAAAAACTGGAGCTATGTTCATCCTATCCTTCTTGCCTCACGACAATCCTTAAACTCTTCTAACCTGTTGTTTTCCAAGCAAAACGCAAGACTCGCAACAAGTCTAGCAAGTTTTGCAAGGTGTAACGATCGCACAATTCCTTTGTTCATCCTTGGGAACGTGAGGGTCACCTTCGTTCCGAACACCCGCCTCTCCTTGTGTTGTTTTCTTTTTCCTAGGAATCTCGGGACAAGATTCTTGTTTAGTGGGGGAGAGTTGTAGCATCCCTATTGTCTAACAATTGCAATGCTACTAGCCTAGTCTATATAATGCTACTTCCTACATACATTAGTTGCATCATAATTATATCATGCTCATGTCATCATGCCACCTTGCATTTGAGCATCATATAAAACCCTTTTCATTTGGTTCTTATCCCATATGCATTATTAATTGTATTTGCCTCTTGATATGTTGTATTTGGTTCTTGATAAATGCTTGATGCCCAAGTTGAGTTGGGGGCATATCTTTTATTAACTCCACCACCTTTCTTGTCACCACCCCATAATTCCACCATCCAACTATATGTGAGCATAGCATTTTATTTGGGTTTACCTCTAGCTCATGTGGGTTGGGATGGATTCACTTCTACTTCCACATGTTCCCATATATGCACCATATTGTTTTCACATTATTGATATATGAGGAGCCACATGGCCACCTTTGCATGCTTTGTGCATGGAACCCCTTGTCAAGCTACCATATGGATTATTTTTGAATGTATGCTTATGTTGGAATATTTTTGGGACTATTAAACATCTAGTGGAACATACACACTAGCAAGTCCAAATTATATTCAAATATGACCATCTCCATCTTCTCCACATGGAACCTCCTTTTAATTCCTTTAGCTTGGCCTTTACTCCATATTTTAGAGATGCATGGGAATAAATGCCATGAGACTTTATTTTGTTTTCACAAATTAAACATGGCTTTTACTACTCATGCATGGGCCATGTAAAACCACCACCATCCCTTTTCTTTGGTTTTTCTTGGATTTTTGAGTGGATCTTGGCTCTTTGGGAATCAAGCCAAGTGGGCTCCTTTCTTTTACTCCACCATTCTTAGGGCACCACCATATTTGTTTTGTTGAGCCCTAGTGCATGCATAAACAAGTGGAGTCCCTTTTCTCTTAACCTAGATCCTCACCATCTTATTTTTTTTCTCCCCTCCATGTGGTCTTTAAACCCTAGCTCTTTCCTCTCTAGCTTAAACCCCTCTCTCTTTGCTTAACCAAGCCTAACCCTTCCCCTCCTACCTCTCTCCTCACCTCCATCTCACCTTGCATGATCTTAATTAGGTCACACCCCCTCACCAAAACCCTAAGCCAACCTACCCCTACCTCTCTCTAACCCTCACCTCACCACCTTTTCCCTCACCATGCCGAGCCTACCTGCTCTACCACCCCATGCGAGCTACCCCAACCCCTAACCTAAACCCTAACCCGAGTTACCCAACCCTAACTCCATCAACCCCCTCACCTCTCGGCCCCTCTCTCTTTCTCTCTCCCTCTCCCTGCCAGGCCTACCCCACACCCGTGCAACCCCTACCTCCTCTTGGCCGGCCCCAGCTGCAGCCACATCCCCCAGGCCGAGCCTACCTAGCACGTGAGGGAGTAGAGAGAAAAGGTGGCCGAAGCCACCTTTTTCTCCACCGAGCCCCACTGCACCTCTTCCCTCTCCCTCGTGCTTATCTACTCCCTCCTCTCTGCCTCGCGTTTTTCCCAGATCCATCCCCAAGCCGCTGCGCAGCCCCTTCCTCCCTGCTCCCCTGCCAACCTCTCCTTCTACCTCCGCCCACCACCTCGGCAATGGCTTCTTGCACCTGATCGAGGAGGCGGGCGTGGCGTTGAGGGTATCGAGCAAGCCCAGCGAGCCCCCGGCATCGTCCCTGTGCACGGCAGCGAGGAGGAGAAGCCCCAGTACCTGCTGCACGCCGGCGACACCGAGAAACCCTAATCCGGCCGGCCGCCTGCTATGCCGCCGATCCGCCGCTTCCCCGGCCGCACCAACCCCACCGACGCACCCCCGGTGAGGCCCCGATCTCCCCAGACACCTCCCCTCTCGTCGTCGTTTCCTGGTCGCGCCGATCGATCCATCGAGCACCCTCTGTGCGCCAGCGTCGTGTTGGTTTTCCTCGTCGTGGCGTCGCAGAAGGACTTCTAGCCGCGCGACCGCAAACCAGCACCAACCTCTTAGCCACCGCAGCGGCTCCGCCTCTCTATGCACGCGTCGCAGGTCGCGGGTTCGATCCTCAAGGCCGCAAGACCGTTCCTCGATCATCACCAACCTGTCTGCTGACATGTGAATGGCTATCTTGTAGAAACCCCCCCTTTTAATTTCTCCCTCAACCTGCGGTACACCGGCCCCACCAGTCAGCCCCTCTAACCTTTTTACAGAAAAGGACCCCGTGTTCTAGTTCCTCAACCCGCGCTCCCAGCTGGGCCACGTGGCTGTGCTGTTTCCCCCACTGCACGTGGCCTGCGACCCACTTGCGATCCACACTGGCTAGCTTAGCTCATGGTGCAAAAAAGACCACTTGTGCGTTCGCCAGTAAACCCTGGTCCCACCCGTCAGCGTCTGGGGCTAGCTGTCTCTGGGTGTAAAAAGGGTCTGGCCGTTTATCTGTTTAAATAAAATGATTTCAGGAAATGTTTTGATATAAATTTAAAATCTGTTTTTAATAACTTTTAATCTGTAAATCCAAATAATACAAATGATATATGTTTTGGAATCAGAAAAATGTGAGGAATTCAAATATGCCATTCAAAATATATTTTGGGCAAATTAAATTTTCGAAATGGTTTAAATGCAATAAAAATGCCTTTTCTTAAATATTTAATAACTTTAAAACTATAACTCCAAATTCGACAAATAATATGTCTAAATCGATCAGCGCGACGAGCCCATTCTAACTATGCATTCCATGTTCTAAATTGCAGCATGCATCATATAAATATAAAGTATACAGCAACTTATTTGGGCATAAAACAGGACTAAAACTTAATAAAATGCTTTATTCTTGTACCCCACACCTCACCCATGCCATGCTACACTATTGCCATGAAAATTGTGCATCATTCATCATGGCATGCTTGTTGCTTGTCGCATTTTTATTCATATGCTTGTGCACTTTATTTATGTTGGCCCTTGTTTGTTTGGTTCTTCTTCGAATAGACGCCGAGCAGGGAATATATCAGGAATCCCAGGAGCACTACCCAGATCCGTCTCTCGCTTCAATCGAATGCTGTGCAAGCACTACCACATGCTTGCATACATATAGTGCCTATTGCCTCTATCTTATTCTTGCATCATTGAGTCGTGATTGCATTAAATTGAATCCCAAGTACTGCATAGCCTTTACTTTTAAACCCCACCGAAGCTTGTTCCTCCATCCCATGAGCCATTACTGCAGGAGTTGTTTGAGCCATGCGAGTCGTAGAACAGCATGTGTAGGGTATGTGAGTGTCTGATGGATAACGAGGTACCTAAACAACTTAACCTGAGTAGTAATGGGATAACTAATGAAAGAGGCATCGGTGGGCAATATCTGCTATTTGGTTTTTCATGCTCATTTGTGTCCCGTAGGACCCGGAGTGCTTGATTCCTGTTCCTTGACTATTCGCACTATCCACATCCGGGAGGCCTTATGGACCCCTGTAACACCCTCAAATTGGCCCTATGCAAGTTTTAGCGCTTCCCGCCAAACCCGCATAGAAACGATTCAAGGACGCCCACCAGGCACTTTTGTGCGGGTGGAAAACGAAGTAATACCATTACACATCAGTCCTCGATGGGACCCACAGACAGATTTATATACATCAACGACTCCATGAGTCAAGAATACAGATATACAATACAAAGATCCAAATCACCTTGAAACGATAGAGCGTCGGACTACGGACAAGATGAAAATGGGGCTAAGAGCCCTGAAGAATAACCAATGGCGTCCATAACCCTGCCCAGGCCAAGCCGGAAGGGTAACCCTGCTAACGACGTCGATCTCAAACCTGCTAAAACAAAAGGGGTGCCGACAAAGGGCAAAGGAAAAAGAGGAGCGTCAGTACTGAGGCCAGTACACGGCGAGGCTAGAATTCAGCGGCTCTCGCCTACATAGGTATGGTGGGATGGAGCGGCAGCGCAGCGACACTAAACAACCTATAGAGACTCGATACAACTGGCGGTTATCAGAGAGGGATAAGAAAGACCTATTCGGATCCAACCTGAAGCTAACACCAAACCAACCCATCCTGGTATTTCTCCCTCGAGACCAAACGAGGAAGTCGGACCAAGGAACTCACACAGTTGGCAATTTTACTCATTCCGTTATAGTTGCAGCAATTACTAATCAGATATAGATAGCATGAGTCATCCTGAAGCATAAGTAGTGGGCAGTTTTAATCACCATTCCGTTGTAGTTGGAACATTTACTAGTCAGATACAATTGTCCTGAGGAATCCCAAAACCCAGCAGTTGTTGGCACTTTTATCACGTTCCATTGGAGTTGCAATACTTACTAGGCATATATAACAAAACAACCCAGATCCAGCAGTTGTTGGCATTTTTAATATCCATTCCGTTATGGTTGAATCTGATTACTAGTCATATATTAAGTCAAGTTTATAGCACTACTTTAGTTATGCTTGTCTATGATCGAGATACTGTGCTCAAGTCGTCCATAACCGCGGACACGGCTTTCAGAAAGTTTTACCCTGCAGGGGTGCACAAATAGCAACACACACTCGATCAACCTCGGAAAAACCAATTCAAAACCCAACGAGGCTTTCACGACAAAGCGATCACAGGATTCAGAAATATTTCAGGGGGCCACCCCAATAAGCTACCCACAACAAAGTTGGCCGGCTCTGAGATGGACCCTGGGTTTGCGACGATGGCTGTAAACGACTGGGAACCCGAAAGTTTGACTGGGCTTGTCGATACCGCGAAAACATGGCGCGATCCAAAACAGTACAGGTGCTCCACGCACAATCTTAAATAAAGCAGTAAAGCATGGCATAAGTACAGGATAGTAATAAAGCCCCAAACTACTTTGTGGCCCCAAGAAATAGAAATGAATCAAGCTACGCTCGGGGTCCATAAGGCCTCCCGGATGTGGATAGTGCGAAAAATTAAGGAACAGGTATCAAGTACTCGGGGTCCTACGGGACACAAGTGAGCGTGGAAGAACCAAATAACATCTATTGCCCACCGATGCCTCTGCATTAGTTATATCTAGCATTTTAATAGTTGTATTTAAAGACATGATCATCTCCACCATTAAGCATCTGCCAGCATTCCAACAACTGTGGTACTCGACAACACGAGATCGCACCTGAGCAAGCAACTACGACTCGCAAGGCCTGCTACCTACCAAACAACAGGTAATAGGAGGTGTCCAAGGCAATATATCGGCTGCATGGAATATATCGGGTACGGAACTAAAGCATCGCGACACGGATAACAATAGATCAACAGGAGGAAATAAAGACTATAAATGCAAAATAGGTAGAAGGGGGAGAATGCTCGCCTAGGAAACACTGCCGAAGGGTCATATCCGGAGAACTTGTCGATACTCGCATCCACTCATCGCCCTAATCCGCGAAGAAGCAAACACTAGAAGAAACACCGGATGCAATATTTAATACTACGGCAGAAGATCCGACATGATTTTGATATGATGCATGGCATGGGAAAAGTGCGGTGCAATTAGGCAGTATTAAGCGGAACCGGGGTCCCAACAATTAATTAAGTGGTTCATGTTGTTTAGATACCCCGCAATTTAAATGTTGAATTAACAAGGCGAATCATGGCATCGGTTCGCTATGCAATTTAAATGGAGTCCGGAATAAGACTAGAAAAGCCCTCATATAGATTCCATATTTAACTATGATATGAATCGGCATAATGCCCCCAACCCATATGATGCGATGCGAATATGAACCATTTAATATGCAATAGATATATGTTATATATTATAAAAATAGAGGTCTTGGAAAAGGGGTCACACATCAGGGGTTGAAGGTCTTGGGTGTCGGGGGTTCGGGGTCCGGTCTCAGGGGATCGTTCTTTGGACAATGGGAAGTAGATCTTGTCGCATCCGCGGTCTTTGGGTCATCGAATCTGGGTAGGAGTTCTTGTCGTTGGGAATCCTTCGATTCTATCGGTGACCTTGTGGTTCAGGCTCCGTGTCCATATTGGTCACTCATGTAGTACCGAAGATCTTGTCAGAACTCCCGTCAACCTTCTCCATCGCGAGGGTCTTGTGGACACACCACATATTCTTGTAGCAGCAATATCACCACATCTGCACATTGCATTCCAAAAGTACTTATACTATTGTCACCGCGTAAAATAACCGAACGGGTACAGCAGAGAGGAGGCCCTACACGCATGCGGGCGGAGGCGAGGCCGCGGCTGGCGAGGCGAAAGATGGCGGCACTGCAACGCTTGTAGGGGCGGTGGTGAGAAGGCGGCCAGAGGGCTCGGTCGGGCCGAGGTGACGATGCAATGAGCCGGCGAGGGCGCCTGAGGAGGGCAGTGGCGGCGCTGGGCCTGGTCGAGCGAGGCAAGGCAGAGGTCGCCGCAAGGTCGCGGGGCTCGGGGCCGCGACGGCGGGACTCGAGCGGCAAGCTAGGTGTGTGAGCAAGGATCTTGGCGGTGCTCGGCGACACAGGGCGGTGGCACAAAGAGGAGGTCGAGGAGGCGGAGAGCGAAGAGGAGGGGCGCCCGTGGCTCCAGTGAGCGTGGCGTAGCTCCAACAGGGAGGAGGGGACTGGGTCCGGGGCTGTGATGGTGGGGCTCGGCTTGAGCGGCTGGAGAAGTACCGGTGGCGATGGCGGCGTGATGCGAGAGGGAGGCGGCTCCCTGGCGGCAGGGTCGAGCAAGGTGGGCGGCGGGCAAGGCCTAGGTGGAAGATGCGGGGAGAGGAGGGACGGCTGGAGAAGCGGTGGAGGCGATCGAGGTCACGGCGGCGGACGGCGGGGCGAATCGCGGCGGCGGGAGGAGGTCGGCGTGGGGCAGGCCCAGGGAAGATGGGGCTGCCGGGGGGAGAGAGCGCGCGGTGCGCGGGGTAGGTAGGAAGATAGAGGAGGGCGCGGGGGAAGGGAGGCGCGGTAGGGGGAGGTGGGCCCGCGTGGAGACAGGAGGCGTGGGGATCGGTCTTGTGAGCGGAGATGATGTGGCGTCTTGTGGAAAAGAGGGAGTGGACGGCGGCTGTCCATCCCAGGAGGTGGGGCCCGCGCAGCTGGGTGGCGGCGCGTTTGGTGGGAGATGGGCAGGGGGGATGAGGTGGCGGTGGGTGAGTGGGTGAAAAAAGGCCAGGGTGATGTGGCGCGCTGTGATAGGTTGGGGTGAGGTGGAGGAAGGTGGGTAGGCTAGGTTTAGGTAGAAAAGGGTTTGGGAATTCTGGTTTTTGCACTAGGGGGTGGCCGACTGGGTCGGATCGGCCCGGTACGGCTGCCCCTAAAAATAAAATAAATTTTTTTAATATTTAAAACGGGGCTTTTGAAAACCGTTGATAGACAAAACAAAATATTCCGGAGGCCCGGGTTTTAATTTGAAATAAAGACGGGGCGTTTAGAAAACAAAACAGACTTTTCGAAAATAGTTTTACGCGAACAAATGCAAGATGACATGACGATGCTCAAATGCAAGGTGGCATGATGACATGAGCATGCGCTCATGATGATGCAATGCACAAAAACACAACGATTTTCTAGTAGTGGTTTTAGCGGGATGCCACAACCCCCTGAGCCAGAGCTTGATTCATTTCTATTTCTTGGGGCCACAAGTAGTTTGGGGCTTTGTTACTATCATGTACTTATGCCATGCTTTACTGTTTGATTTAAGATTGTGCGTGGAGCACCTGTACTGTTTTGGATGCGGAATGTTTTCGCGGTATCGACAAGCCCAGTCACATTTTCGGGTTCCCAGTCGTTTACAACCATTGACGCAAACCTTGGGTCCGTCTCGGAGCCGGCCAACTTCGTTGCGGGTAGCTTAATGGGGTGGCCCCCTGAAATATTTCTAAATCCTATGATCGCTTTGTCGTGAATGCCTCGTTGGGTTTTGATTTGGTTTTTCCGAGGTTGATCGAGTGTGTGTTGCTATTTGTGCACCCCTGCAGGGTAAATCTTTCTGAAAGCCGTGTCCGCGGTTATGGACGACTTGGAGCACAGTTTCTCGATCATAGACAAGTATAACTAAAGTACCGCTTGTAATTTGACTAAGTACCTGACTAGTAAATAGTGCAATACTCATGGAATGGTTAATAAAACTGCCAACAGATGGGTTGTTCGTCCACTTTCTCGTTGGTAAGCGAGAAGGAGGATGGATCTGTTAATACTACTATTATAACTGTTATTACTAATTAACGGACATCCGTCTATCATTGGTTAGGCGGATGGTTAGCGAGTATCTATAGGTTTGTTAGTTATTATCTTTTGCTGCAATTGCGTCACCCCAGGTATATGTCCCCTTTAGAGGCATAAAGACTTGCTGAGTACCCCTAGGGTCTCACACGATAAATTGTTTGATTCAGATGAACAGGTGTACTCGCAAGATGGATACTGGGTGGAGGAGACAGATGATGTTGGCAACGATCACTCGGTGTAGAGATTCCGGGGATGGGGATCCGCGAGATCTGTGGGAGGGATGTGTTTATTTATGTGGCATCTTATGCCGATTTGCTTCTTATCCATACTCGGATCTTGTTTTCCGCTTCCGTCTGATACTCTGATGTTTGATGTATGAGGAGCTATCCTAACTATTATCTCTATCTAGGATATTTGGATCTTGCCGTATGGCGTTGCAATATTTCTATTTCTTTTAGATAGAATGGCTCTGAAAACTATTGTATGGTGGCTTGCATACATACTCACTTGTGTATGTAGTTGATCCCTTCGCCTGCCGATTACGCCGCTCATTCTTGTCCCGATGTCTGGAAGTGGTTAGGATGGCTGACAGGTCTACCTGTGAGTGGCCCCTAGGCCCCACCGTACTATTTTAACCACTTTCGCTCATCGGCGACCTGTGAGCGTAATTCACCGAGGTAGTTACAAGTCTCTTCCGTCCGGCTAGATCTATTGGGAGCAAGTCAGTTTATAAAGCAAAGAAGGAATGCAAGTCTTTTTGAAGATTCAAAGCACCTGATTACTCCAGCTACTTCGAATCTCAGGGGCTACACCCAGTAGGTGCGCTAGCATGCCCCCACTAGAAGCATGTAGCTCCCGGCTAGAAGGCGTTCGAGCCGGTCGAAGCAAGACGGAAAGTCTGCCCGGCCCGGGATGCAGTTTCTCCTGGTTGGCTAAGCCAGAAACGCAAGATCACAAGAAAAGGAAGGCAACACAGAAAAAGTCTCACAGCCGGATAAGAACGTGGGTCAGCTCGAGCCGGGATGCAGTTCCTCCCGCCCAATTAAGTCAGGGCAACCACCTGCGCAAGACAAGAGAAAGGCGTAAGTTCGCTGCAAGCAACGATGAGGACCGACTGGAACGGACTAGTCGGGAAAAGATAACCGGACAGACACAAGAAAAGACACACTGATGAAGGCAAATGCAGCTGCATAGTCATTAAACAGCGGGGGACGAAGCCCCCGTAGATCCACAGAGTTTAGAAGTACGTCAGGCACAAAACAAGACAAACATTTACAGTTACACCCGGCATCCCGAGGATCTCTTTCAAGCCGCTGGCCCCTTGCCATGGTGGTGCTCTAAGCCGGCCCCGTCCGACTGGGAGGACGCCTCCGGTCCGCCTTCCGGCGTCACCGCTCGCTTCCAACTCCGTCAAGACCTCATCGATGTCGGCGTAGCCGGTGATCTTGATGGTGGCATCACAAAGACCCAGATGGGCTTGGTGCACGGTGGCGTGGTCCGCTCCGGCTCGGAAGCCTCCCACCAGCTTCTCCGCCCGGGCGTCCTTGTACCAGCTGAGCATCAGTGCCAAGGCCATCTCGGCACCAGCACGGGCAGCCAGATCATGGAGCCGGTCGACGGCACCCGGGGCATCGGAGAGCTTGATGGCAGGGGCGCCCATCATCTTCGGCACAAGGTCCTCTGGCTAGAGGAAGTCGTGGACGGAGGTGGCGGCCTTGCGGAGGTTACCGGTGTCCTTGCCCAGCTGGGCAACGAGATCTCGGACGTTGGCTCTTTCGCCCGGCTCCACCTGCTGGACCCGGTCGTACGCCAGGGCGTCTACTTCCGGATAGAAAGCTATCAGAAAACAAAGTCAAGACAAATCCGGTTGATCCATCCAGACAAGAGAAAAGAGAAGGCAAGGCTAACCTTTGGCGACGCGCCTGACATTCGTGAGCTCCTCCAGCAGGAAGGCCTCGCGCTCCTTCAGCCGGGTGACCTCCTTGTGCAAGAGGTCGAAGGCCACAGCTCGGCTGGTGAGGGTTTGTTCATGCTCCTTCGCCGCCGCGTCTAGTCGGTTGACCTTGGCGTGGAACTCCTTGTTCTGCACGTGGAGCGCGGAGTTATCCCGGCTGAGTCGTGCATTGGAGCGCGTCAGCCGTTCAATCTCGTGCTGTGCACAGACAAGGATGGCTGCAGGAACGGGACAGAGGAAAAGGGGAGTAAGGAGTCAGTCAGAAGAGGAAGCTAGCCGGAAAAGCCAAAAAAAGGCCAAGGGAGAAAAGCTTACTCCGTGCGGTCCCCCGCACCATGGCGATCTATACCGCCGCGGCCTTGTTGGCTCCCTCCAATGATGCTTGCAACAGCCGGCATCCCTTTAGGCTGGGCCCTCCAGGTCCTTGAGTGAGGCAGCAGCGTCCGGAGGCAGCGGCGCGGAGGTGTCGGCCAGGGCGGCAGGGGCGTCGCGAGACACGGTGAGCCACTGCTTCGTCGCCTCGTTCTCGGAGTCCTCCTCCGTCACCTCCACATTCTCTTTCCTGGCTGCCGAGCCCCTCGCCCCCACGGAAGAACTCCCGCCGGAGCTAGAGCCCGCGTCCGGCTGACCCGACGTGCACGCCCACACGGTGGGATCCGGCTGCGCCGTGGGCTCCGGTTCCGGCGACGGGGTGACTTCCAGTGGTGGTGGGAGGGCAGTCACGGAGGAGCCATTCTGGCGGACGGAGGGTCGTGAGACAGCGAGACGGTGGAGGTGCGAGCCGAGATCGTGCCGCCAAAAGAGACGACAACGCTACGAGAACAAGAAAAAGTTAAGTCAAGACCGAGGAAGAGAAGGAGCGAGAGGCAGACGAACCCAACTAAACTTAACACAGGACTCACCCCGCCACTACCAGAGCGCCAACCTTCTTCCAGGTGCCCCCACCTCGGCCAGGGCGGGGAATGCCCCCCCGGCTGCGCTTGGCTGCCGGATCTTTGGAGGATGTGGTGTGGCTCGAGCCGGCCTTGGTGGCCCGCTTCCTGTTCGCTTCCAGAGGCGTGGTGCCCTTTCTCTCCTCCGGCTCGGGGCCGTTCGGATCCTCCACCGCCTCATCTTTCTGGCTGGGGAAGTAGTCCCCCTCGCCGTCTGAACCCTCACCGGATCACCGCGCGCGCGGCTCAGGAAGGTCGGCGGTGAATGTCTCGAGGGGGGCGTCGCCCTCCTCCCGGAGGATGCATGGGAACGTCTGCCAGAAGGAAAGAGAGGCAAGCCGGATCAAAAATGCGAATTCGAACAAGTCAAGAAGAAGAAACAAGGCAAGAAGGCGACTTACCCGGGAGGCGCAATGGCCGCGGTGGTAGGGAGCCAGCCCACAACTCCAGTCGGCCTTGATCTTCTCCTTGGTGATCATCTATACCCACTCGTAGAGGTTGGAAAAAGGAGGATCGCGGCGGGAGAGCCGGGTCGGGTCCATCCGGCCTGAATAGAAGCACATCTTGTGCGCTCGCTACTGTAACGACATCATAAGCCGGGATACCCAGCTGAGGGTGACGTCGATGCCAGTCAAGTCGGCCGTGACGAGCGACCTCATCCGACGCAGCATCTCCTCCAACTCAGCCTTGGAGCCGTAAATCTTCAGCTCCCAGTTCGTCGGATGGACTCCTGGTCTTGGAAGGCGGGGAGGTTTATCCGGTCGACTGACGTCAGATTGCGTATGTAGAAGTACGTCTGTTGGCAGATTTGACCGTGTCGTGCAGCCGGAATTTGGGGTATCCGGTCTACACACGGGAGTAGATGGAGGCGCCGCTGCAAGGGACAAGCGAGCCTTTGGCATACTGGATCTGTTGCTGGGTGAGGAAGAGCCGACAGAAGAGCCCAAGATCCGGCTGGTTCCCGAGGTAGGCCTCGCAGAAGGCAATGAAATGGGTGAGAATGCCGATTGCGTTGGGCCGAGATGGTGAAGGCGAAGATTGAAGGTGGCAAGGAAAGTGAGGAAAAAGGCGCTGGCCGGGAGGGCCAGGCCGCGCGCCAGATGCGCGAGGAAAATGACGCACTCACCGTCTTCCGGATGCGGCGTCACCTCGCCGGCTGGTGCGAGGCGCACCCCAACCTCGGTCACCGCCAGCAACACCAGCGCGTGGCGGTACTTCTCCACCTGGTCCTCCGTCACGGAGGAGCCGCACCAGGCTCCATGGCTCTCCGCCATGGGGTCGACGACGGCAGGCGAAGGAGGAAAAGGGAAAGAAATGCGGTGGCCCGTCGCTCCGACGAGCAAGAAGTGGGCGGTGCCGGCGGGGTTCGAGCATGCAAGAAGGGCAACGGCAAGGAGCGGTGGGCGCGCGGAGGAGTGGCAAGGTCAACGGTGACAAGGGCGCGGCAGAGCGGCGGCAGAGTACGCACAGAGGAGGAGGCAGGCGAGAATGGCAAAGTGGGGGACTGCGCGAGGCCCCCACCAGTATTTATGGCGGGGAGAGGCCAACCGCCTGGCTCGCCACATGGCGGCACCCCCACGCGCGCCCCCCGGATCGTTTGCACCGGCAGGAAATGCGCAGAAGATCCCCAGAGCAGTCCGCGAGGCGCCGACGTCTATTCTCAAGGCGACGTGCGACGTGACGCTTCACTGTGCGCCGCAGTGAAACGCCATGATGATGCTATGCGTGTGGCTCGCGGCAGCAGTGACGCGACCGAGCTTCCCGAACTGCCAGATTTTAGTCAGACGAAAATTCAAACTAGCTTTTGAGCTCACGCACATTTCACCTAAGGGTGAAATCTACGCGGGCTCGGGGGTTAGTGTCGGGGGATCACCCCCGGGTAGGCTAACCGGATAAGATGCAGGGGCAATGCAACTGCCAGCCGGCTAATGACAGCCGAATGTAAAAACACAAAAGCAGATCAAAGAGAAAGACAAGCCGAGGGCGAACCAGAAGAACCATCAGCCGAATAAGAAGACTTAGGCGAGGCGCCTAGCCAGCTGGACCCTCCCAGTCGGATCGTACCAGCCGGACAAGGTAGTCGGCGGGATCGTACCAACCGGACAAGGTAGTCGGCGGGATCGTACCAGCCGGACAAGGTCAACCAGGAAGGCGAAGGTGCTAGGGTGTGGGTGCCAGAGTGCCCTAACGACGAGGCAGAGGCCGCACGAGACGCCTTGAGAGAAGACGGGCCCGTGTCCGAGTGGGAACAGGCCGCCCATGTCGGCCGGGCGGCCTCTCATGTTCCGTCTTGCTGGGGGCGACACTATACCAGACGTTAGGGAGGCGGTATACTGTACCGGAATAGTCGGCTAGGCCCGCCTGTGGGACCCTCCAGTCGGCCATACCGTTACCCATGCCGTCCCGTCCCTATATAAGGGGCGGCAGGGGCATCGTAGCAAGGGTTGGTCTCTCATTCCAGCTAGCACACACCGATACAGCTCAAGGAGCCTTTTGTAGTTCTTGGTGTTCATCCACATAGTCAGATCGACAGGAGTAGGGGCTTTACCTCACCTCGAGGGCCCCGAACCTGGGTACTTTTTATGTCCCCGACGCTTGCTTGTGCCCAATCCCGCCTGCGGGCGCCGTCGCTTGCCTTACTGCTCGCTCCCACACCTCTATCTAGCCTGCTCAGGCACTGCCGTTTCCATAGCAACGACAACTACCATGCGCTCGTTGGAAAAAAAGGAAAACCAGGCAATCGATATCCTCGTTGAAAGTCAAACAGGTCATCTACCTTGCTTTCCCCCACCTCTCGTTTTCCTCCGCCCCCGTTGAGAGTCGCCGGTGAAGGCCCGGCTCGCTCCCCGCTCCTCTCCGACGGCGCTGCCGGCCGGCGTGGAGATGGATGCGTAGCGCGGGATGTACAGAGTAGATGTAGGCCTAGGTTTACGGTTAGGTCGTTTAGGTTTAGGGTTTGCTTGGTGTGTGCCTAGGTGGCGTATGGCGTCATGCCATCCTAGAGCTCGTCCTTGGTGCCGACGAGCGGTACTGAGACGCGGAAGACCCGAATCCCCGTTGGGCGTCCATGGAGGGCGGCGGCGGAGATCGAATCTGGCCGGAGCTCCTTCCTCAATAAGCTCGCAGCCTTTGGCTGGGAAGATTCTTGCAGATCTGCTGCTTCTACTCTCTGTTTTTGCCATCGAGGAGGTGGTGAAGGAGAAAGTCGAGGCGCAGCTCTGTGTTTGTCTACACGGCAGGGAAATTCGACTGCTGCAATCTTCGGGAGCACATCCTCGGCGGCGCTTCGGCGGCATGATGTCGTCCTGCCGTCGACTCTTATGGGCGAAAGGCGGCTGCTCCGAGCTCAGGCGTTTGCAGCCGGTCTCCGAATTCTGTGCTGGTGTCAGCTCATCATCAACCTCCTGGCCGTTGTGCCTAAGGGGAGGCCCTTCAGCTCAAGTAGCGCGGCGTTCTTGATTAACCGTCCCAAGTGGTCTCCCCGGTGTGGAGTTCTTGGGCCGTGTTGGAAGCTTGACGAGCTTGGTGGTGATGGACTTGATTGCATTTCTTATCTTTGTTGTAGGGTCTTGGATGTAAAAGGCGAGGACTGTGCTGTATTTCTAGTTCTATTTTAGGACCTCTTTGTAATATGTACCACCACCGCTCATAATTAATGCAGCATCTCGGTCCTTCGGGACCCTTCCCTGTTCAAAAAAAAAGATATCCTCGTTTAGGAACATGCGTCAGTTACGGCAGCGACGAAGGATGGGTGGCGGAGCGGCTCCATGGCGGCAGCGGGGTGGCAATCCCCTGCTCCTGGTCACTGAGGGGCGCAGGGGGAGGGGTAGGCCATCTGCTCGCGTTCAGTAGCGGCGGCTAGATGGCCGAGAGGCTCCATGGCGGCAGCGGGATGGCGTTCCCCTGCTCCCGGTCTCTGAGAGGCATGGGGAGGGGCAGGCCCTCTACTCGCGTTTAGCGGGATAGCATTCTCCTTCTTCTAGCACCCCGGTAGAGGAGGGCCCGTTTGTCGAGGAGGAGGAGAATGCGACGAGGCCGTCTGCTTCAACTGGCATCCGATTCAGTTTTCGATGGAGGCCTTTTGCTCATGTTGCTATCGCATCTGATTCAGTTGTGAATTTGACATTGGTTAAGTAATATTGCTTGCTCGTATTACTTCTGAAGCTTGGAAGATACTGCCAAGAACCATGGCATCGGAGACTATCATCAGTAATATTATTTCTAATATAATTTTGTGTGGTTTCTACTAAAATATTGCCTCTAGGAATTTGACTGAAATTTTGTATTGTATTGATCTATGTTTCAGAGAAGAAGAAGGGAGAGAGTAAGGAGCAGAAGTACATCATCAAGAAGAAGCCAGAGTAAGGAACAATATACTATAGGCTTAAGCCTGGTGGTCTAGGGCTCTGTTTGTTTGGGCTACAGCTGTTGAAAAGCAGCTGTTGGAAGCAGAGATTTGATGTTTGGCAGTAGTGCTTTTTCATAGTTGCTGCTGCTGTTTTAAGGATAAAATGTCTGAAATACCCCTGAATGTTAAGGAAGTTATATAAATGATAATTCGAAGTGAATTAACTAATTCTGACTTTTTTTAACATAAGTGGCATTCCTAAAGAGCTAAATTATCTCAAATAACATGTTTTTTGCGCTAAAATAAATATAAATGTGCTTTTAGCTTTTGGCTTCCGGCTTCTGACTTTTGGCTTCTGACTTTTGGCTTAAGTCAGAAATTTTAGTGGTAATTATATTACAATACTTCCATATTATATGAAACATAGAACATGAAATATGCAAGATCGTCGACCCTCCAAAGCCAACCCTAGATCATCATCTGAAAGATCAACCAATATATAGTATCTAAAATATAATACTTTCTCCGTCCAGAAATAAGTGACTTATATTTGTCTAGATTCGAATATATCTATACAGAAAATTTAATTTTTGGCAACCAAATTGTACGGCCAACAAAAACGTGACAAACTACAGAAAATCAAGCACACTAAAATCTTTGTTGCAATAATTCAACAACTCATCTGCGTCCATGTACCAAATCATATACAGAGTACGACAGCAACCATTGAAGTTGGAGGAAAAATAGCAAATGGTAAGCGCATTGGCTGGTCAGCTGTGGAGGGAGAACTGTTCCTGGTCAAGGGCGTTGAAACTTGGAAGCTAGGTGCTAGTCGACGGCGAATCTTGGCGCGGCTCAGCTCGCACCCGGCCGCCAGCGCACGCGACACACCTCCTCCAGGCAGCGGGAACGGCGGCGGATTCGGGGACAACAGGAGTCGGAGAAGGCGGGGAACGGAGCGGGAGAGATGACCTTGCACGCCGGCGGCGGGGAACGGCCGCGGTGGAGGTGCAGAGCAGCGGCTCTTCACAGACCACCTCGTCCCTTCCTGCTTCCGCCCAGCTACGTCCTACCCTGCGAAGGCGTTCTTGGTGGCGGGGGGAGAACTGCGGAGGCGGAGGCAGTGAATGGCGGCGGCGGCCGAATCAGGGGAATCGGGGGCCTCCTCTGCTGAGCTCGGGATGGCAGTTATTTTGCAAATCTCGTGAACCATGGAGGGTAATTTGGTCATGTGTTACCCGGGAAGCGGCAAAAAGCTCGGGAAGCAGCTCGGAGGGTGCTCTCGCTGCTTCCGGCCTGGGCAGTTCATTTGGCCACCCCGGTTTTGACAAGTGCTTTTCAATTTTTTATTGTTTGTTTGGGCTTGTGCTTTTTAGACCCAAAAGCACAAGCAGAAGCCCAAACAAACAGAGCTTAGAACTGCTGTGAGGCCATCTACCACGCGCGTGCGCACGTGGGCCTGAGGGCGGTCGGTCTGATCGGTTGGCCCTTTTTTCTGTGTGGCCCACTTGTTAGTTGGACTTGGGTGGTCGGCGAATTGTTAGTCGGTGTTGGCTGTCGTGAGGTTGGGGTCGATTCGTTGAGGTCTCCGCTTCCTGCCTATGGTGGATTAGCCACCAGTCCTCCTTGCTTCCTGCCTCCCCAAGTAGCCGTCCACTCCGAGCCGTTCCGTCGTACATTCACCTCTGCCTCCTGCGCCGTGTGCACAGCCTACTCCTTCATCATGGTCCGCTGCTTCTTGCTCTGCTCTCGTCCCCGAGTCCCCCCACATCGTTCCTCCTAGCGCCCCCACCTACTCCTCCTTCCTCTGAGCCCGCAAAATGCCCGAGCTCCTCCAAGGCACCACGCCAACTCGCTGCCTCCGGCCAGCCCTCTGACCTTCCTCGGTACCATCCACGCAGCGCTCACCATCCACCCTTCGGCGCAAGCTCCGCCACCTCCTGGTCCAGGGGTTCGACGTGCCCACCCCGTCGCCGTCGTTGTCGTTTCCTACGCAGGTGGTGCGGCACAGGGCCATGGCAGTGCATGCCGGTGTCAACGTCAAGGGAACCCCCTATGGCTGGAGCATGACGGCGTCGATCCTCTCTGCCAGTGGCTTCTAGAGAAGGTGATGCAGCCCAAGAGGAGCCCTGGCAGCATCCTCCTCCCCGAGACCTGCAAGCAGGTACCCGCCACTCTCTTCTTCCCCTTCTTTTAGTGCTGTTGCTGGTGCTAGGAGGGTCATTGCTCTTGTCGTGTGTGTTGCCAGGTTGTCGATTCAGAATTTTAGATTGGCTTTCTGTAGTTTGTAGAATTTTTTAGCTTAAGCAGTTAGAGTTTGATTGGGTAGGTTGATGTCCGATCTTCTTTTAAAAAGATCTATTTTACTGATATTTGTATACTTGGCATTTGACATGCTACTTAGATTATTTTCTCAATAACAAAAAAGTGCCTCCAAAGTAACAACCTACATAACCTAATAATATGCTGTGTAAATGGTGTCGCGCCATGACATTAATCTTATAATGACCAAGTAATATTAGTTGTATATGTTGGACACGTGTTGGGGATATGCTAAATTGGTATCACCATTGCATGTCTCTAATCCGAATAACCTGGGTGGCCCAGTTAGATGGATCCAGAAGGGAGGCCCATGCTGGATAAAGGAAGGCTACGGTGGAGTCACCGATGTACCCGGAGCCTTGGAGTGCAAGACACGTAGACTAGTTATATCTAGTGTAGGACTCTATAACCTGTCCAACGAGGACTCTTCCCTGTAACCCTAGGACCTGGCACCTTTATAAGCCGTACCTATGGGAGCCTTTAGGGCAACAAATCAACTCATATCGTGCACAGCGAACCAATCCCTGTAACTCGGCGTATCGCTCTTATAGTGATTTATAGCAGGATTAGGGTTCCGCCACCATCGTGGAACACACACTTTGGTAAGCCGTGTGTTACCTCGCACCGCCAACCTCCGCCGCTTACCCCACGTCTCTAAACACACTCTGTGAGGACCCTCCATGGCGTGCATTGCCGCAATACCATGACGTTGCGCCCACCGTGGGGCAAGAGGCGCTCAAGGCTCTACAACGGGCGATGTCCAAGATCTTCGCGGAAATCGGTGAAACCGTAGCCATTGGCCGTGTTCTCTTCTCCAGCAACCTTCCGATCGTCCCTCCCGACGAGTTCTGGATCAGCGAAGACGAACCCCACCCGCTGCTCGATTGTTCCAATCGGGGACATCCACCTCTTCATCGACGAAACCGACTCGGGCACTAGTTCCCTAGAAGTCGGAGGATCGTCAAGGCCCGCACGGACCGCCTACAGGCAGGATAAGTTCGCGGAAGGATCGAAGTCGGATATCTCTTCAGAGTTTACTGGCTTAGATTGAAAAAATTCAAGGCCCACCCAAACTGCCCCTGTGCAGGATATAATGGTGGAAGATCACTGTAAATCCACCGGGTTAACCCGTGCGTCTGGAAAGCAGCGATCGCACTTCGTCGGAGTGGTAACCATCTTTGATCTGGTGCGCTGCGTTCAGAGGGAAGGCGAAAGCCCCCGGGATTACCTCGCAAGATGGCTCTGAATATGAGTCGATCTGAGGGATTAGCCGAATAGCGAGGCGCTTTACCACTTCGTCAAAGGGCTGGATAGCGGCACACTTCTCCGGCATACGCTCAGGCGGCAACAGGCCGCGGGCTTACTCACTTTCCAGCAGATGGTTGGCCTATCAACAACTTTGCCGTTGCTGAGGAGGTCGCCCACGCGCCGCCTATCGCCATACCTGGGCCACCACCACCACCAGCCAATGGTCCCGCTCCCTCGGCATCGTCCTCCGCCATCGAGGAAGCTCCCGCACCCTCTGACTCTATTTTGGATGCGCTTTATGCCGATATCAGCATTGACTCGGAGGAGATGGACACGGAAGAACTCGACTCTACGATAAAGGAGATGGGGGAGGAGATCAATCACAAGGAATGGGCCAACAAGGCCGTCACATCCCGTCAGGTGTTCATCGCCATCGGGAGCGTGATGGAAGAAGACCAAACCGGAGCAGCTCCGCCTAAGCCGGGGGACACCAGGAAGGGACCAGACGATGACGCCGACAACGGTCGGGCAAAGGCCATGCCCCCTCCGGCTATACCAGCGCAGCAGTCGTAGGAACCGCCCACCGGTCCAAGCAACGCCAACACCACAGATCCGCCACCACCAGCATCTACGTCTGCGGCTGCCCAAATCACTCCAGCTGATCGAGTGATGTACGACAATCTTCTCGTCGAGCCTATGACCATGGCCCATATACGGAACATAGTCCAGCTTGATGAGAAGCGCCAGTAGCTACTGGAGGAAGCGCAGGCCATCGCGGAGCAAGGCGCAAAGTTGGATCGAGATCGGCCAAGGCACGGAAATCGATCGAAGCGGCTAGAGCCATGGAGGCTGAGTACAAGACTCTGCTCAAGAAGCAGAAGGCTAGGAAAGCTCCAGCTCACGTCGTCAATGACCCCGGCGTACGACGCAACTTGGGGTGGGCTCCATCGAAGCCGGCACAAGCTAAGCCATACATTGATAGTGATGGAAAGCAAGTCATGCCCACACCCATCCTCAACTTGGCCATCACCAAGACTCTGCTGGAGCATGATAGATCGCCTGCAGCTATGGAGCAGGTCTATGACCTTATCGCCAAGGCTATCAAATAGCAGGAAAAGGCCACCTCTTAGAGGCTTGAGTCTGATCCAGCATATTGCCAGTCTAGCAATCCCAAACAGCAAAGGGAAAGATCCCCTCACGATGTCGGATCACAGACGGGTTCATCAGAAAGAAGATGGAGGGATGCACGCAAGAGGGAGGACGCTATCCCCATATCCTTCGACCATGGAGGCAAAGCTCACCCTCGTCGCTCGCCGCCACCGCCCCGATCTTCCTGGCATCACGAAGACCCAAAGGCTCACCACCGTACGAGCATGCCTCTGCCTAGATGCCCCAAGGCGGCATCGTCATTCGCGACAACACGAAGCAGCCTTGTCATGGCGGGGAGCACAGTGGCAATCAGGGACACAAGAGCAGGTCACACTATGACCCTCCGCGTCCGACAAGCAACTGCGATAGGCGTGAGGAGTCGCAGGAGGGCAACGGCAAGAAGGCTAACCCACCGCCACCTCTGCCTCTGTCGCCCCCTAGCAGCCACCATGGCGGAGGAGGACCGCGTCGTTCACGCAACCCTTCCCATGGTGGCGACAAGAAGAAAGCAAGCCCGGAGCCATACGATGCACGTTCACGCTTGGACAAGATTCAGGAGGCCCGAGAAGGACAATACTTGGGACCATGTTGCTCTAGACCTGTAATACGGACCGCAACTTACCCCAAGGGTTTCCTAATTGACAAGACGATCAAGCCCTATGATGGCACCACCAGGCCAGCTACGTGGTTGCAGGATTACAGCAACGCGGCCGAGATCGCCGGGGGAAACCCTAATGTTGCCGTCAAGTACCTCCCACTAATGTTGATGGGCACGGCCTGCCAATGGATCGACGACTTGCCGGAGAAGCCCATATGCAATTGGTTGGACATGCAAGAGGCGTTCACCAAGAATTTTGAGGGTACGTACAAACGTCCCTGCACTGTTGGCGATCTACATCGGTGCGTCCAGGAGAAGGACGAGACATCTTGAGCCTACCTCTCCCGCTGGCTGGATATAAAAAATTCCTGCACAGGAGTGCATGATCAGACCGCTATGGCCGCCTACATTGATGGTTTGGAAAAGGGCACCTTGCTCCAGCATAAATTGAAGCACCTGCAGGACAATCATAGGCTGGACCTCAATCAGATGATATCCTTGGCTAGTGAGTTCGTGGCTGCTGACGATGATGCTCGTGGCTCCTTGCCAGCAATTTCCACTCTAACCCAAGCTAAGAGGAACAACATCACTAAGAGGAAGAATCTGCCAGAAGAAACGCCAGCCTCCGACATGGTCACAATGACGTTTGCAGGCAGAGGTGATGGCGGACAGCGTGGCCGAGGCAGGGGACTGGTCGAGGGCAGCAGCACGGTAGTGAAACTACCTCAGCAGCGCTCCGCATCCCCTAAACATACAAGGAGTACCACGATATGCCATGCCTCGTACACCTCGATGCCAATGGCAAGGCTACCCACACCAACCGCCATTGCAAGTTCGTCAACGACCTCAAGGAAGACCCGGAGTCTGGCTACAAGCAAAGCTGGAAGAACCGACTGCGAGGCAAGGGCAAGGGGAAGAAGAAGGAAGATGAGTCCAAGGATTCAAGTGACATGGATGAGGACGTTGACCCCAAGCACGCCGACAAGGGCGATGGCAAAGGCAAGAACCCCTTCGAGAAGAAGGCCCCCGTCTACCACACTTTCCTTGGCACCCCAACTGTCCGGGCACAGAAAACCTCTCTAAGGATACAGATGGCCACCCTACCCCTAGTTCCCCAGTACCTGTGTTGGTCGGAAGTTCCAATCACATGGGACAGGAAGGATCATCCCGACCTCATTCCAACAGAGAACCAATATGCCATGGTCATAAACCCCCTGATTGACGACAATGAGTTCACCAAAGTGCATGGTGGATAGCGGAAGCAACATCAACATTATGTACCTGGATACACTGCACAAGATGAACTTGACGGAGGCGAACCTAAGGCGGACCAGCACCATGTTTCATGGCGTAGTTCCTGGCCGGGAGGCTCGGTCCCTTGGGTGTATCACACTTCCGATCGCGTTTGGTGATGTTAACAATTACCGCCAAGAACGCATGACCTTTGAAGTGGTCCCCTTCAAGAGCGTGTACCACGTCATTTTTAGACGCGACATCTTCCACTCCTTCATGGCTAAAGCATGCTTTGTCTACACCAAGCTCAAGATACCCGGACCAAACGGTGTCATTACCGTATCCGGAACTTTTCAAAGGCAAGAGACTGCGAAATTGGAGAAGCAACCTTTGCAGAAGTTGTCCTCTACAACGAATAATTCAAGGAGATCCAGAGCAAGGTCGACGCCTCGGAGATGCCGGCATCGATGAAATAGATTTCTAACTCCGATCCCGCCTTCAAGGCCGCCATCGAGACCAAGCCGGTGGAACTTGTGGAAGGCGATGCCTCCAAGACCACCGCCATTGGGACAAACCTGGACCCCAAATAGGAAAGCGCGCTCGTCGAGTTCCTCCGTGAGAATAGGGACATCTTTGCCTGGCAACCTGCCGACATGAAAGGTGTACCTAGGGAACTTGCCGAGCATAGCTTAAACATTGATCCAAATTGCAAACCGGTGAAACAACCTCTATGATGCTTTGGGGACGAGAAGAGACGCGCCATTGGCAAAGAGATAGCTAGGTTACTTAAAGCTAGGTTTATCCAAGAAGTCCTTCACACCCGATGGGTGGCCAATCCTATACTTGTGCCCAAAAAGGGAACCAAATAATTAAGAATGTGCGTTGATTACACTAGCTTGAACAAAGCATGTCCGAAAGATCCATTTGCTTTGCATCGCATTGACCAAGTCATTGACTCGACGGCTGGCTAGGAACTTTTGTGTTTTCTAGATGCATACTCAGGATACCACCAGATCAAAATGAGGAAGTCGGACCAATTGGCCACTTCGTTCACCACACCTTACGGCCCTTTGGGCTAAAAAACGCAGGTGCTACCTACCAGCGGACAATGCAACATTGCTTACATGACCAAATTGGTCGAAACATTCACGCTTACATGGACGACATTGCAGTGATGTCAAAAAAGTCAAATAACTTAATCTTCGACTTAAAGGAAACCTTTGATAACCTCTGGAAGTACAACACGGTGCTTACCCCCAAGAAGGTCGTCTTCGGGGTCCCAGCCAGCAAATTGTTGGGCTTCATCATTTCTCATCATGGAATCGAGGTCAACCCGGAGGAAAACAAGGCCATCCTTAACATAAATCGTCCGACATGCCTGAAGGACATCCAACGGCTCACAGGTTGCATCGCAGCAGTAAGCCGGTTTGTCAGCCGACTTGGAGAGAAGGCTATGCCGCTATACAACTTGCTGAAGAAGGCAGACAAATTTGTATGGACAGATGAGGCGGACGCTGCACTAAAGGAGCTAAAAAGGATACTTTCTTCTGCACCTATACTTGTAGCACCCGAGCCAATGGAGCCTATGTTGATCTACATGGCGGCCACCAACCGGGTTATCAGCATCGTCGTCGTGGTGGAGCGGAAGGAACCTACGCATGAGTACGAAGTACAACGACTAGTTTACTATGTAAGCGAGGTCTTGACGGAGTCCAAGCAGCATTACCCGCACTACCAGAAGCTAGCTTATAGAGTGTTCCTTGCTTCTCGGAAGCTAAGGCACTACTTCCAAGAACACCCTATCATAGTAGTGAACAAAGCTCCACTGTCTGACATTATCAACAACAACGACGCTACGGGACGGGTCACAAAGTGGGGCATTGAGCTTGTTGCCTTCGAGATCACCTACAAGAGACGCGACGCTATCAAATCACAAGTCTTAGCGGATTTCATTGCAGATTGGACGGAGATGCCAGATGCTACTCCCGTGCCAGAGCCGGAGTATTGGGTGATGCACTTTGACGGATCAAAGCTACTCAATGGCTCGGGGGCTGGTGTCCTACTACAGTCACCAACATGAGAAAACTGCACTATGTCCTGCAAATCCACTTTGAGGCTACGAACAGCATGGCGGAATATGAAGCACTCATTCACGGACTTCGCGTAGCCAAGGATATTGGCATCAAGCGCATAGTTTGCTGTGGAGATTCCGACTTGGTTGCCCAGCAGGTGGCTAGCACCTTGAACGCGTGGAACCCTATGATGGTGGCATATCGAGACAAAGTAGACGAGATAGCCAAGTGCTTCGAAGGCTACGAAGTCAAGTAAATCAAGAGGGAGGAAAATGAGGCGGCTAATTTGCTGTCAAAGCTTGGATCCGGGTGCAAACCAATTCTGCCAGGCGTTTTTCTGGAGCATCTACAGACCCCATCTGTGAAGGGAGCGGACCCCGAGAACCCGGATAGAGTTGACTCATTTGTTAGTATAGTAACAATAGTCCATCCGTCTTGGACAAAACCATTCATGGATTATCTCGTACACAGAACTTTGCCCATTGACGAAGTCAAAAGTCGACAAATAGTACGTCGAGCAAAGGGCTATACCATAATTAATGGGCAACTCTACAAAAGAAGCACCATAGGTGTATACCTAAAATGTGTTTCCCAGCAGGAAGGTATTGATATCCTTCGTGAGATTCATCTCGGAGATTGCGGGCATCATGCTGCTCCTCGATCGTTGGTCTCCAAAGCCTTCCGGCAAGGATTCTACTGGCTAACCGCGAAGGCAGACGCCGACAATCTGGTTGGACATGCATAGGATGCCAATATTATGCCCGACAAACCACATGTACCAGCTCAAGAATTGCGAACTATACCAATAACTTGGCCATTTGCAGTCCGGGGGCTTGACATGGTTGAACCATTAAAAAGAACACCTTGTGGATTTACGCATCTGCTAGTAGCAGTTGACAAATTCACCAAATGGATAGAAGCTAAACCCATTAGAAAGCTTGATGGAGCAACAGCCCTTAGGTTCGTCCAGGATCTAGTGGTGAGATTTGGTCTCCCACATAGAATCATCACCGACAACGGCAGCAATTTATCACTCGAAGAAGTAGAGGCTTAGTGTCATGAGAAAGGCATCCGCCTTGACTTAGCATCTGTGGCACATCCACAATCTAACGGTCAAGTTAAACGGGACAATGAACTAATTCTGCAGGGAATAAAGCCACGTTTAGAAGCACTATTACATAGAGCATCTGGAGCTTGGGCGGAGGAATTACCATCTGTTTTGTGGAGTTTGAGAACTACTCCCAACAGATCTATCGGCTACACCCCTTTCTTCATGGTATATGGAGCAGAAGTAGTCCTACCCTCCGACATCCTCCATGATTCACCGAGAGTTGCCGCCTACGAAGAAGATGACGCCGAAGAATCCAGATGCCTAGATGTGGACCTTCTCGAGGAGGAGCACGTGCTGGCATGCCAGAGATCCGCCATCTACCAGCAGAAGCTACGCAACTACCATAGTCGCCACGTTCAGCATCACTCATTTAAAGAGGGGGATCTGGTGCTCCGACTTAAGCAGAAAAAGTCACACAAATTATCCCCGCCATGGGAAGGACCGTTCATCATAAGCAAGGCACTACTCAATGGTTCCTACTACCTCATTGATAATCGTGAGTTGAAAGATAGGCCAAGTGAGGATCATAAGCGTAAGCGACGTGACCCGGATGATGACTACCCGGATCTTGATCGGCCATGGAACATAGCACAACTACATCCTTTTTACACTTAGCATATTTTACTATCTACTGTGTACCTCTTATATGATCAATGAAATAAAGCTTTTTGGTTCACTCATATGCCTAAGTCTTTTACCTCCTTTAGTGTTCATTTTTGGATCATATAAAACCCTTATGCGTAAGTTTTGCATTTGCACTTGTGAAAATTCTGCCTACGGGTGTTAGCTTAAGTTTTCTGGTCTACAAGTTCTTTGTTGTTTCTATGTGGATTCTAGAGTAATGACTTTTGGCACTCGAAGTCAGCGATTTTGTGCTTAGATTTTTTATGGTGCCATTGGGCATCATCACCTGAGCGCATGGTTCTGGCTGAGAGTCTTCCGACTCATGAAAGGTCAAGCATAAAAACCAAAGTAATGGATAAGCCAACACTTGCTTAAAAACATATACATACATACATGCTGGAACTAGTTCCTGAGTAGCTGGAAACTTATAGTAAAGTTCTCTGCCTTAAGTGAACCATATTGTTTTTCCGCATAAATACATTCCCATAAGAAACAAATGTTACAAAATGTTTTCATTCTTCTGGTGTAGGGGACTTTGAAGCTGCGTCGGCGGCGGCAGGAGAGCCATCCTGTTCATCAACAAAGTCGGTGGTCTTCAAGGACTCGGAGCCAGCCTGGTCAGCATCGATAACCTCGAGAGGCACGAAGACGTCCGCCTTGACCAATTAGGTGACCCTGGTGTCATAGCCGACGAGAGAAGACCAGATTGCATCGTGGTCGATCTTTTCTCCGTCTTCGTTCATGTCGGGGAGACCAGAGGTCACCGTGTCGATGTTGGCATCATCATAATGGGCCTTGACCATGGCTAGGGCCATCCTAGCGCCAACCCGGGTACATGAAGCTTTCCATCTTACGATATGCTTGGGGGCTCGGCGAAGGATCTCCGAGAACTTCATGACGAAATCCACCGCCTTGATGTTGATGTCCAGGGGTTTGGCAATTTCCTTGGCTTGGGCGATCGTAGTATCAATGAAGTTTCTGGCAAGAACCATGCATTCTTTTGGTGGAGGAGCATTGTTAGCTAGGCCAATAGGAGCTGCATTTCCGGCCAAGATGTTTGAGTACATGAGTTCACCACAATAATATCAAAGTACCTAATTTACAGAAGTTCAAGACGGAGAATGCTTCCCGAAGACGCTGCTCTCAGCTTGCTAGAGAACCTCCGCCATGGAGTCCTGTTCCTTCCGGAGAGTCTTGTATGCCTCAAGGTTCCGAGCATTTTGCTCATCGGCAGCTTTCTTCTGCTCCTTGAGGATCGCAATCTCCTCCTTAAGGCGGTTTATCTCCGTGTTTGCAGATTCTTGCACGGCAGCTAGTGCATCTTCATGCATCTTCAGGGTATCAGCCCTCACCTGCTTCAAGATTTTGTTTTTGATGTCCAGCTCTTGGATGTGCTTGGATTGATCGACAATATCTTTGGCCTTGGCGACAGCTTCTGCAAGTCAGAGAAATGACAGAGCACAATGAGTATTCGGAAGAAAAAGACACAAGATTAAGTTGAGAATGAAACTGAAAAGATAACAGACTCTTGCCCTTGGCGATCTGCTCCTTCAAGAAGGCGGTTTTACCCTTTTCAGCTTCAAGATCCTTGCGCATCTTGTGAAACTTATCGTTGGCGGTCACCCTCCGAGCATTCTCATTCTGCAAATACAAAAGATTACTTAGTCTACTTAGAGCATCTAGCCGGAATTATTTGGTTCCACCTAGAGGCTCGGGGCTACAGTACGAGTTTTTAACTCAAAAGCTATGCTTAGTCTTTCTTTAAGCATCTAGTCAGAACTAGTTCTGTTTCAACTAGAGGCTTGGGGGCTACAGTATTGAAAATTACAAACACTGCGTATGCTACTCTAAAAGTATCTAGTCGGAATAATTCATTCAAACTACATACTTGGGGGCTACAGTACAAAGTTTCTTACTTAGTCACTCTTAGAGCATTCAGACCAAAAGACCTATGGTTTTCCGTCTAAATCCTCGGGGGATACAATGGGATATTATATGTGAAATGCAAAGGCATAGAAAACTTACATATGCAATGATCTTGAGGTTGCTGGCGCTCTCAGCACACAGTTTGCCAAAGGCAACTGTGTTAACTCAGACGATTTCCGCCTGTTTGAGCAGCTCCTCAAGACCGCATGTTGGAGAAGTCGGCGCTGTGCTAGGAGCCATGGCAAGAGGTGCTCGGAGTGAGCGCTGGAAATATAATGTTAGGAGCCTCTTCCTGGCTCGTCGTCGCCGTGGATCCACCTCCCACCATCAATTCCTTATTGCTTTCAGTGGCATCCTTAGCCGGAGCTTCAGCCACTTTGGAGGAGGCGCTTTCCTGTGTCTCCTGTTCGTCGGCAACAAGGATCACCGCGGCAGCATCTGGGACCTCCTGAGAAGGAGTGTTGTCCACTTCCATGGCGGAAGGTTCAGATTCTACTGTAGTTAGAGATCCTATGGGTGCGGCAGATGGTTGAACGGTAGGGGTTGGAGGGGCGATGGCAGGAGAAGCTTGGACAAACATATCTCTAATGTTTTTAGAAGCCCCCGATGTCTTGGAGGTCATCTTCACACTTAGGCTAGCCTTTTTCCTGAAACATGCAAAGTATAAGTCCAGGAGTAAGAGGAGCAAAACGACAATGTCGGATGAAAAGAGGCTTACACAACATTCGGTGCCTTGGTCAAGGGGATGCTGGTTAATCTTCTTTTCTCCGCCTCCAGGGAGGCGGTGGATCTCTTGGAGGCTCCACCCGCTGTCTTCTTCTTCTTGCCTCCGTTGGCAGCGTCAGAGGTGGAGCTCTTCCGCTTTCGCGCCAACGGGACTTCGTCGTTGGACACAACAGTGACTTACTTCATTTTGGGCTCATAGACCTGGGGAGCCATGCTGGTCTTATCCAAGTCCCCCAGCTGTTAAAGTGAAACCAATGTGTTAGCTGGAAGTACGTATTCAAGTCGGAAGAACTGGAGCATATGTCAAGACAATAAGTGAAAGTTACATTTGGGCACTTGTAGTCCTCGAACATGTCATAGGTGATGGTGAAGCCACACTTGCGATATTTCACCTTGACGATGTCCCTGAGGCGAAGCTTGATGGAGTCACTGGAAAAGTTGTCCTCGGAGATCCGGAGGCTATCTTTTCTGTCCTTCGTGTATTGACACATCAGCTTCTCGCATTGCTGCAGAGGCTAGATCCGCCTGATGAACCAGCACATGGCCAGGTCCAAGCTGGTCAGACCCATCTCTACGAACCAGTCGATCCTCCTTACGGCATGGGAGGCTTCATCGTCGGAGGGGAGGAGGGCTTGTGATCTCCATGTCGGGGCTTCAGCGGCGGCCCCGTCGACAAAGTCCGGGTATGATGCTTCTCGGCCAGCCAGAGGGATATCTGGGTCGTAGAAGCACGTACGCTGCCAGTTCTTGTAGGACTCATGTCCTACGATGTCGGGGAACCGCCATCCAGGCCGGATCTTCAAGCTAATGGTCCCACCGTTCCTAAGCTCCTCTCTACTCACTCCAGCTTCCCTCTTCACGGTGAAGAAGTATATGAACAGATCTAACCTAGGCCTAATTCCTGGGTATCCCTCGCACAGAGCCGCGTAATTGCTAAGTGCAAGAATACTATTGGGGGACAGGTTCTGAGGTTGAACCCGGAAGTGCTTGAGGACTTGGATGCAGAAGTCGGACAACAGCAGGGAAACGCGTCTGCAGCCGAGCTTTGAGGTATACCTTTTCTCCGGGTTGGAAAGAAGGCACCTCACGCCGCCGGGCCATGACCCACCTGCACCTCCATCGCAGGGAGGTACCCCTCAACAAGCATCTCCTTGATGTCGCTATCAGAGATGTCCGAGCCTCGCCATTCTCCCTTGTGGGAGTCAGCCTCCTCCTCCAACGGCTCCAGCGCCGCTGGTATTTGGTCGCCGTCGGTGGATTCCACCACCGCGGAATGCGGCACCACCACGCCCTCCAGCGGGACATGAACGGTGCTGGACGGCTGGGAGGAAGCCTCGCCGTACTCCGTCATCGCTGGTGCGTTGCTGCTGCTCGCCATTGAAAGTGGAGAAGGTGGACCGAAGTTTGGGGGAAGCTAGGGTTTTTCCTCTGTGTACGATGTGCTCGAGGAGAGGCTTGGGCTGGAGGAAGACGATGGCGTAGGAGCGAATGAGGTGAAAAGATAAAGTTACCACCGCAGTTAAAATATATAGCTTTGGCGTCAAGATTCGTGCAAGATGATCTGACGGTTGCTGCGTGGACAGCACGTGCGAGAACGTGCATGGAAATTTTGCCACGTTCCCATTGCCGCCGCCAACGTTTCAGATCCCTCGCGCGGGAAAAACTGCCATGATTGTGTTCTCTGCATGTGTGATTTACGAGGCGTCGCTGACCTATGGTCTACGTCATCTCGCTGACATGTGTAGACGAACAGTCCCATCTGAAGATTCCGGCATGGATGGATCCTGTTCGGCTACGAGAAAAGTACGATGGAAGACTCCGTGATTCTCTGACTTAAACGTTGAAGACGGAGGATATTGCAGGATTCTTTGGAGGACTACAAGATATTGCTTGTCGATTTGCCGACATCACCTAGATGGGGCATTCAACTTAAAGAGGCAAGACGACGCAGGATCTCGGAGTTCTCCAGGGGCTACTATTGGGGTTATGCTAAATGGGTATCACCATTGCGTGTCTCTAATCCGGATAATCTGGGTGACCCACAGTTGGTAGTAAGGCCTATGGCCTGCTGGGCGGCCCAGTTAGATGGATCCAGAAGGGAGGCCCATGCCGGATAAAGGAAGGCTACGGTGGAGTCACCGACGTACCCGGAGCCTTGGAGTACAAGACACGTCGACTAGTTGTATCTAGTGTAGGACTCTTCCCTATAACCCTAGGACCTGGTGCCTTTATAAGCCGGACCTATGGGAGCATTTAGGGCAACAACTCAACTCATATCACGCACAGCAAACCAATCCCTGAAACTCGGCGTATCGCCCTTATAGTGATTTATAGCAGGATTAGGGTTCCGCCACCATCGTGGAACCCGAACCTGGGTAAACTGTGTTACCTCGTACCCGCCAACCTGTCGCCTTACCCCCGTCTCTAAAAACACTCTATGAGGACCCCTCCATGGCGTACTCGTCGGCAATACCACGACAACACGATTATGTTTATGGAATGATTATAATTATTATTTTTGATGTTGAGGATATACGTGTGGATATTAGTTAATTGTGGTGGAATGCCATGTCCATTCGATGTGGAGCACTGGACTTACATTCATTATTCGTGAAGAGGGAAAGATGAATGGAGATGTGCATTCTTTTACCTGGAGCATTTGTACTTATTCAGGTCACGACAATTCATATGCAATCTAGCTGCAGGTTAGATTCTTAGGGAATTATATATTTGTCTTACTGTATTTCTATATAAATAGCATCATGGATTGGCACATTGTTTGGGTTCATTTCTGCTGGCGGTCACCTTCCCAAACCTGCTCCAACCTAACAATGCGCAATTTGTGTTTGTGTGACATTTCTCCTTTCATGGTGAGAGTTTTGTTTTACTGAAGGCCTTGAAGTTGTACTGGTGTTGCCTTTTGGAGATAAACTGTATAGCTGGATCAAATTCATTACTTTATTTTTGAACACACATAATATTTTACTACCACTGTACTAGACAATAATCTTATTGCTCCTTTTGAATTTTTTATGCTTAAAGTAGCTAAATAAATATTATGATCCTTAATTATCTCCATCCTGATCCTTGATCTATTTTCTCTTAACCATAAAGGCCATTTGAAGAAGAAGGATATGATGAGAGCTTTTGGATTTTCAGTGACAAGGGCTTCATCATGAAAGAGCAGATCTGCATTTCCTCGGTAGCGGTTCTATTTTAGGTGTGCACAATGTTACTCATATTGGATTTAGGATGTTATGTAACTAGAGGTAGTTGTATGATACATAGGAATCCTATCCCATATGGTACCATGACCGGGAACTGTTCATCGCTATGTTCATCGCTATGCAACTAGATGCATAGTCACAGCGGAACTATATGCATCTGGTTGTTGATGGCTTTTATTTTGGGTTCATTTCTATAGTCCAAATGAGTGACACATAGTTTGCCTCTCTAAGTATTCTCCACAGAGGTGCATTAGTTTATCTATACACTATTATTTTGTTCATTTATTCATGTAATGTGGTTGATAAAGAACAAAACCGAGAATCTGTTCATGTGATATAATAAACTTGTTTGATGTACCAGTTTGTTTATTTGTTGATAAAAGTAAAAATAACTTTTGTTCGGTTAACGGTGCATTATGTAGGCGAATTTATGTTTTTTCATTGTTTGACTAGGGGAATGTAAGACTAGGTCCAGGTCTTCTTCATTTAGTGTTTTTCTTGAGTTCATATGTTAAGGAACTTTGTTGTGGCTTCTGCATCACATCTTCCAACCATTGTTGTAGTGGTACCTAATAACCATATTGTATGGTCTTCATAATCTAGCTATATTGATCTTATTTATGTACCTTCATCAAGTAAGTAAGATGTCAATTGTTTGTTAAATTGAACTTCTTTTGCACGCTTTGGTTGAATTGAACTTCATATGTTGCATGTTGTGCTTTTTAAAGCTTGCTTATTATTGTACCTTTTAATTTAGTGGAAGACCAATGGTATCTATGCTGCTTAGGAGCTTCTGAATAAAAAGATCGATCATGTTTTGTGCGCCGGAGAAGTAATTTTTTAATGGTCGTACACAGATGGCCACGAAGACGCTCCTTGGAAGCCGTGAGTAGTATCATGTTACTTGGCATGCATGTAAAGGAGATTTAATGGAAATAATGTTGGGGTCGCAGGATAGAAAACAAAAAAAAATCTACGACGGGAACTATTAAGCGCCAAGATCCATCCATCTAGATACAATCAATGGGTGGATATACATCCATAGAATACATACCCTTGAAGACCGACAAAGCTTTACGAGTATGGACTCGTTGGTGATGTAGTTGATCTCTTTCCGATCTCAAGATCGTCTAGAAGTCCGGCAGCAGCGCAACTTACCAGAGCATCCGTGATTGCACACACGTCCGGAACCCTGACCACCTCCGTGACTCGCTCCAGCAATGCAGCGGAAGTAGCAAATCCTCGCTCCAGAAAAATCCACCGGGAACATGTATCTCGCTAAGCCGAGACCATGGGGGAATAGTACTAGAGGGGGAGAGAGATCCTTCACGAGGAAGTGTAAGTGAGAAGGAGGGAGAGGGAGGCCTTATATAGGAGAGGGGGGGGGGGGCAGCCCCCATGCCTTGGCTGGTGACCAAGGTGGGTGCCCCCACCTCTTCCTCATTCATGTGAGTGGAGCTCCCACTCACCCAAATGGCCCTCTATTTCCTCCACTCAAAATCCCACTCAAAATCCATTAAATTTCCACCAAATTTAATGCAATCTCTCATTTAATAAAACTCCTTTTATTTATTTATTCATAATTTTGTCAATTACATTAATTAACAAACATTCACATAAAACCCCTTACTATATTTCAATTTCACATGTAGAACCAATTTCAGCAATTTCACCTGAAACAATTTCGGTGTCCATTAAAATAATTCCAGCGCTTTGATATTCTTTTCCTGGCATCTCATTTGCTCCAAATGGTGTCGGTATTCCTTAAGTGTGTCACCCTACGGTCCGCGAAAAATATAGACATGATCGAGACCCCTCTCCGATCAATAATCAGCAGCGGGACCTGGAGATCCGTACTGACTCCCACACATTCAACAATGACTTCTTGTGATCATGTGAACCTTTTACATTTGTAACTAAACCCTTTTGTCTCGCGATATTTTACATGTCCGATATTCGATCATCAGTATCCCCACACCTAGTTTGATCTTGTTACCGACATGTACTCTTTTCTCGTTCCTGTGTTATAACATTCTAGTGATCCCCATCACTTGATTGCAATCTATATCAATGTGATATCACCGAGAGGGCCCAGAGTATATCTCTCCGTCATTTGGATGGAAAAATCCCACTCTTGATCCATGAGATTCTACATAACATTATCGGAGTATCTGAACCCACCTTTATAGTCACCCTGTTATGGTGTGATGTTTGATGTTATCAAGCTACTCTTCATATGTTAGTGATTGGCATGATCTCATGGTCTAAGGACTAAAGTTACTTGTGATGATGTTATAGTAATTTAAACATAATGACTTTGATCGTATTACTATACTTTAGATGAATGTTCATCACATCATTCCACCAATGTTGTGACCTTGTTAGGTCTCATGTGCGAGGACATGTAAAGTTTGTCCAAGCCGCTTCATCCCACTATGCCACCAATATCCAAAATACACATAAGAAGCAATAACATGACCATCAGCGCCCACATAATCATATGTGTACTACCCGTGCAAAGCATCTATGCCTAGATCCGGCTCTGATACCACTGTTGGGTTGGCAGCATAGAAAACAAAAAAAATCTATGACGGGAACTATTAAGCGCCAAGATCCATCTATCTAGATACAATCAACGGGTGGATATACATCCATAGAATACATACCCTTGAAGATCGACAAAGCTTTATGAGTATGGACCCATTGGTGATGTAGTCTATCTCTTGTCGGTCTCAAGATCATGTGGAAGTCCGGCAGCACCAGAACTTAGCAGAGCATCCGTGATCGCACACACGTCTAGAACCCCGACCACCTCCGCGACCTCGCTCCAGCAATGTAGCGGAAGTAGCAAATCCTCGCTCCAGAAAAGCCACCGAGAACATGTATCTCGCTAAGCCGAGACCATGGGGGAATAGTACTAGAGGGGGAGAGCGATCCTTGACGAGGAGGTGTAAGTGAGAAGGAGGGAGAGGGGGGGAGACCCCATGACTTGGCCGGTGGCCAAGGTGGGTGCCCCCACCTCTTCCACATTCATGTGAGTGGATCTCCCACTCACCCAAATGTCCCTCCATTTCCTCCACTCAAAATCGCCCTCAAAATCCATTAAATTTCCACCAAATTTAATGCAATCTCTCATTTAATAAAACTCCTTTTATTTATTTATTCATAATTTTGTCAATTACATTAATTAACAAACATTCACATAAAACCCCTTACTATATTTCAATTTCACATACAGAACCAATTTCAGCAATTTCACCTGAAACAATTCCGGTGTCCATTGAAATAATTCCAGCACTTTGATATTCGTTTCCTGGCATCTCATTTGCTCCAAATGGTGTCGGTATTCCATAAATGTTTCACCCTACGGTTCGCGAATAATGTAGACATGATCGAGACCCCTCTTCGATCAATAATCAGCAGTGGGACCTGGAGATCCGTAATGACTCCCACACATTCAACGATGACTTCTTGTGATCGTGTGAACCTTTTACATTTGTAAATAAACCCTTTTTTCTCGCGATATTTTACATGCCCGAGATTCGATCATCGGTATCCCCATACCTAGTTTGATCTCTTTACCGACATGTACTCTTTTCTCGTTCCCGTGATATAACATTCTAGTGATACCCATCACTTGCTTGCAAGCTATATCAATGTGATATCACCGAGAGGGCCCAGAGTATATCTCTCCGTCATTTGGATGGAAAAATCCCACTCTTGATCCATGAGCTTCTACATAACATTATCGAAATATCTGAACCCACCTTTATAGTCACCCTGTTATGGTGTGACGTTTGATGTTATCAAGCTACTCTTCATATGTTTGTGATTGGCATGATCTCATGGTCTAAGGACTAAAGTTACTTGTGATGATGTTATAGTAATTTAAACATAATGACTTTGATCGTATTACTATACTTCAGATGAATGTTCATCACATCATTCCACCAATGTTGTGACCTTGTTATTAACAACATCCAATGTCCATGATCAGGAAACCTTGATCATCATGTTAATCAACGAGCTAGTTTATATGAGAGGCATAACTAGGAACTCTTTATTTGTTTATTAAATACACATGTATTAACATTTCCTTTTAATACAATTATAGCATGTAAAATAAACATCTATCATATACTTGGAATACAATAATAACAACTTTATTATTGCCTCTCGGGCATATTCCCTTCAAATAAGTCAAAGGGTGTGGCGGCGGGCCGAAGCAATGCAAGCTTCCAGTAGAGAGAAAGGTACTATATTCTCTTACTAGCTGTGATGACAAGTTAATTTACATGAAACTTTGTGTAGGGTTTGTATTAGTTAAGGTGATCTCCATATTTTTACTGCATGTTCAAGTCTACTAGTTTCAGACCAACTTCTCTCATGTAGTCTGGTGCAAGCTGTGATTAGAGACCTATCCAGGTGGCAAGAGTAGATGGAGGTCAACCAAAGAACTACCTGGACTCTGACGCCAACAATCTACAGCCGCCGTGTATGTAGTGGTGCTAAATTGTGTATATACTCAACTATAAATGTCTACTGAGATGTCAATCTGGACGCCGTGCTACAAGTAAACTATCTAGCATGTCTCCAACTATTATACCTACACTCCTAATTAAGACAGTAACATGACAATAGATCCATGTGGATATAATTAGTGGAAAATATTAGCGGCATGGATTACCAGTGGGGGCTAGGCAAAGTTCCCATGCCAATCTATTTGATTTACAAACAATTACTCCTATAAAGTCCGCTAGGCTATCTACCCTGTGAGTCACTCCTCGCATGCGCAACTTTGTGGGTCGTTCAATCCGGTCACTCTTTACTGCTTTCACTGCCGCAGGAATGTCAATCGTGTGGTAGGCGGCGCGGTGAAGCGTGCATACATGTCTAGTAAGAAGAAAGCCTAGAAGAAGTGGAGCATGAAGAAGAAGTAGAGTAGATGTTGTCTCTTAATGTGAGGGAAATGAGATGTAGTAGTTTTAGACTAGTGAATCATGCGATCGTTGTCCCTTTTGCAACATCTCTGTATATGTATACAACTAGATGTACTAATTTGAGAGAACCGAATCATGTCCTTACTAGATATTTTGCAATGTTTATGTATATGATAATTTTGAAAAACAAAAACCGTTGAGGTGTTTAATTATGTTTATTGTGTCAAAATGTGTTGGTTAAATACAAGCGTCTGGTACCGCATTTAATTAGCAGATCCTTTTAACCCATCTTTTATAGTACTCATTTCACAAGATTTTGGATTAGTTGTCCTACTGCAGTTAAATATAGGCATGTGCTTCCGAAATTAATTAGCATCAACTAAATACAAACATTGTAAGGATTATGTGCTATGATAGGTAAATACAAATAGCCGAATGGGAACCTAATGGAAGTACAATAATAGGATAGGAATTAGTATAACACATTCACACATGAATTGAGAGGATCATGAATCCAAAATGACAGCAATTCACTATGAAATTTCAAAATCCATCATTCACCAAACACAATATTTCAGTGTAAATAAGGAAGGAAAATAAGATTGCAACATTGTATGTCTTGACAAAATAGAAACATCTTGTTAGGACTGATGCCCTACAGGTTCACATTCTGCCTTGTATTTGTAAACTGGAATCCGGCTTAGAGCTAGTTGTATGTGTCACTGCAATTGTTGCAGGTGTGGAACCATATACTTGTTATCTAGCTCTAACCAATTTGTCCTTAGTTGTTTGAGGTTGGGAGGGAAACCCACTGCCGAGACTAATTTGTAAGTCGGAAGATGACAATGTTTCACGTGTCATGAGCATGGAGATATTATCCACCTTACATTGGCTAGTCGGAAGATGTACGATAGCCGGACCGATCCAAAGGTTAGTAGGACGTGCGCACACCGTCATATGCTCCGACTAACACAATGGAATCCTTAGACCTGAGGGGATTGCACGATCCGAGTTGTGGAAGATCCGGCTTTGAATCCATCTAACTCTCACTGTAACTGGGACTAATAAGGGTGGTCTTGGGCCGACTTCAAAGCAAACTGTGCGACATGGATCATCCAAGATGGAATTTTCCCCTCCATCTTGGAGAGATATTCTCTGAGTCCTCTCATGTGATATGATTCAGAAGCATGGCCATGCGCTACTCGATCAAGTGTTGATCGAGGTTGTCCGATTTAGTGAAGCCGGAGGGAATCAGTTATCACTGGAACGAGAAGAGACTAAACCGACACTGGAATGACGGAATCTCCCCTGCGGTTTATCACCAATATCATGAGGCAAAGGGACTCAGACAGATCGTCACATTGAGGGCACTTGCACAAACCAGGAGTCGGCAAGTCTTGCTAGAGGACGCTACCGACTATCAGCTCTAGTCGAAAAGTCGCTAAGCTACGGCTCTGACTGGATGATTACTGAGTTATGTCTGGTTTATCGTAAGCCTGCGGGATCACACACTTAAGAGAGTGGAACTAGGCGGATGCTGATCTGACTATAATAAGCCGGCAAGTTGGACTTGTTCGGACAGGGACACATGTCAATGGGGTGGACCCACTTTGACTAGGGTTAGGGTTTAGGACCTAGGGCACACGTGTCAATGGGTTGGACCCACTTTGACTAGTGTTAGGGTTTAGGACCGAGGGACACAAGTGTTATGTGCCCTCACCTACTTGCCTTTATAAAGGAAGGTGGGTGGCGGTGGACAGATAACAATCCAGTGCTACTTCCTAGGGTTTTGCTAGACTTGGCAATTCCACCTTCTTGTCCCGCGGCGGCAAGATCGCGACTAGCATCTCACTTGCCACTGTTCCACCTTGTACGTGTGTGTGACAGCAGAGGCACCACATCTGTGGTGCTCGTCAGTGGTGTTGGTCAGCGAAGTCGGAGGCGAAAGGAGAAGTAGTACAGAGCCGATGACGTGGTGGTACCAGGATCGAGAAGTTCGCCAAAGCCGGACGAGACAAGTAGAACGTACGACACCACCACGACGTGCTTCCTCAGCTTCTGCATCTACACGTCGAGAGGTACAAGCTATTGCCTTTGACCTTGGCCGGATCTTGGGATGGCTTGCCGAAGTTCTAGCCGAAGCAAAAAAAATTTGTTTTCGGCCTGGCTCTGCACGTTGCCCAACTGTGGTATCAGAGCATCGACTCTAGGTTTTTGGCCTAGCTCTCTGTCATCTGGATGGACAAATCCCACTCTCGATCCATGAGCCTCAACTAATACTTTCCAAGCACCTGACGACACCTTTATAATCACCCAGTTACGGTGTGACGTTTGATGGAATCAAAGTACTTTTCCAGTGGAAGTGATTGACGTGATCTCATGGTCTAAGGACATTGAGTTACTTCGAATGAGATAGCAATATAAACTTGAGGACTTGATCGTATTGCTAAATCTACTACGGGTGACTGTTCATCATATCATTTTCCAATGATATGACCCTATTATTAACAACATCCAATGTTCATGATTAAGAAACCTTGATCATCTATTAATCAACAAGCTAGTATTAAGAGATGCATTACTAGGAACCTTTTCTATTTATAAATCACACATGTATTAATGTTTCCTCTTAACACAATTATAGCATGAAAAATAAACATTTATAATAAACATGGAATAAGATAATAACCACTTTATTATTGCCTCTCGGGCATATTCCTTGAAGTCTCCCACTTGCACTAGAGTCAATAATCTAGTTTGAAAAACTTGCGCATTCAACACCTATGGCACTTTGGTGTTGTATATACATGTTTGCTAGTGGTAAACATAATCCCCAGATCTGACACTTTCAGGTCTGTGTGTATTTGCATGTCTTTGTGTCTCTACGCATCACTCATTCTCAAATGAGGTGGCTTTGTATAAATTTGGTGAGACCTTAGTTCCTTGGGGTTTAAAACATGTTGATATAATTTTCATACAATATATCTTCATAGTACTCGCATGCTGTGAACCACACCTAGTTTGATGAAAAACTACTTGACACAAATGCCCTCTTTTGCTGCTACTATAGCAGTCATATACTTAGCATTTTATTGTAGTATCCATCACAATGTCTAACTATGAAACTCATCCAAATCCATCATGGAACTTTCGTCCATTACATTGTGCTACCTTAACCTATAGCCTAAATTGATATAAACTTAGTTTGTACCTTGTGACAAAACTAGTACCAATGTAACTCTTTACAATGAACTATTTGTATAGTGCCAATGTAACACTTTACAATGAATTATCTGCATAGTGTCAATGTAACACTTTACAATGAACTATCTTTATAGTGTCAATGTAACACTTTACAATGAACTATCTGTATAGTGTCAATGTAATACTTTACAATGAACTATCTGTCACTTCTAAATACAAAACATATTCTTAGTTCTTCAATGGATCATAAGAATATCCTTACTATCATCAAATGATCATCTTATGAGTCACCCTGGTATATGCTCATAACATTTAGAGCATAGGACATATCTGGATATGTACATATCATGGAATGATTGATTAAGATATTCATGTGATTTCACTCACCAAATGTCAAAAAATCTAAATCTCTTTTATCAAGATATCCATGTGATTTTTACTCACCAAGTGTCAAAACACTTGAATCTTGATTATCAAGATATCCATGTGATTTTACTCACCAAGTGTCAAAACACTTGAATCTTGATTCAACCTTTTCCATGTGGCAAGAACATTTCTCGTCGTTTCCATATTGAACTCATTCAATATTTCATCTATGTACATTTGGCATAACCATATTAGCATCTCAATCTATCCAAATAGACATTGATGCCTAATATTTGGGTTTTGCCTAAGTCTTTCATCCAAATCTAATTTCAATGAAATTCTTAACATGTGTCAAATAAAAGATACATAATTTCCAATCAACAATATGTATTATACACAATGTATTAGAAATATGTCTCAGCGGTCCCACTTAATTTCTTGCAAATGCAAGCATCTTCATTGTTTCTGGTAAAATTAAACATTTTAACAATTTCATCATGGTGAAGATTCCAACTCCGTGATGCTTACTTCAACCATTGAAGTTTGCATGCCTTTTAGCATCCTTTGATTTAATAAAACCCCTCGAACCGTGTCACGTACATGTCCTAGGTAACCATTCTATTAGAAGAATGTTGTTTTTGTTTGTTCAACTAGCATATACAACAATTGCCATATGTAGTGGTTGTAATCCTTCCGGACTAAATATCGCTAGGAAAGATCGAATCTTGTCGTATTCAACTCCTTGAACATTGTCGTAAACTCTTTACCAACATGTCGACTATTTCATAGATGTGAAACATCCATGTCTGTTTCTTTATAGATCCAAATACAATGATAGGATTCATGCCTTCTAGAGGGTCTTCCAAGTTCAGCAACTTGGTTTCTCGTGTATGGAACTATCACGGATTTTATGGCTTCAAGCCTTTTGACAGAATTAGGGTCCATCATCGCTTCTTTGCATGTAGTCAGTTCATCATTGTCAAACAATAATGATTAATCTCAAATCTTACTATTTGATTGTTTACCCGACCTACGCGGTTTAATAGGAACTTAGATCTCCATGACCACAACGTTTGAGGCACGTGAGCCATGAGCATTATGGCTGCCTCCGGGACACTTTTTGGTACTTGATAATCCCCAAGTGCAGGGGATCACCGTAGTACAATTCGATAAGTATTTGAGTGTCGAACCCACGAGAAGCTGAAGGTAAACTATCTGTTGGCGAATCCGGCTTAGGCACTAGTTCCCAGGAAGTCGGAGGATCGTCAAGGCCTGTACGGACTGCCTCAGGGCAAGACACATTCGCAGAAGGATCGAAGTCGGATCTCTCTTTGGAGTTTTCTGGCTTAGATCAAAAAAATTCAAGGCCCACCCAAACCGCCCCTGTGTAGGATATAATGGTGGAAGATCAATGCAAATCCGCCGGGGTTACCCCGTGCGTCTGGAAAGCAGCGATCACACTTTGTCGGCGTCGTTACCATCTTCGATCTGGCCCGTTGCGTTCAGAGAGATGGTGAAAGCCCCCGAGATTACCTCGCCAGATGGCTCCGGCTGGGGTCCGACTTGGAGGGCTATCCCAACAATGACGTGATCTACCACTTCGTCGAAGGGCTTGCGCACGGCACACTTCTCCGCATACGCTCAGGAGGCAGCAGGCCACATGGAACCTCACTCTCGATCAGATGGTCAACACTGTTAATAGTTTCGCTGCTGCCGATGAAGTGGGCCAGGCCGGCCCTATTGCCTTACTCGGGCCACCGCCCAACGACCCCGCTTCCTTAGCATTGTCCTCCGCCATCGAAGAAGCTCCCGCTCCCTCCGACTCCGTCCTGGACGCGCTTTACGCCGACATCAACATGGACTCAGAGGAAATTGACGTCAACGCGGAAGAACTCAACACTGCTATGAAGGAGATGGAGGAGGAGATCAATCGCGAGGAGCGTGTTGACAAGGTTGTCACTTCCCACTAGGTGCTAGTCGTCATCGGGAGTGTGATAGAAGAAGATCAATAAACCAGAGCAGCTCTGCCAAAGACACGGGACACCGGGAAGGGACCAACCGACAACGCTGGTGACCCTCCGGCGAGGGCTATGTTGATGGGTTCGTAGCATGGAAAACAAAAAATTTCTACCGTAAGAACGAACAAAACCCAGATCTAATCTAGACAAAAGCCAAGATCTAATCTATTAGACATGAGCAACGAGATAGATCGGTACTAACCCTCATAGAACCGAAAGCGTTATGAGATTAGATCTCGTGGATGATGTAGTCGATCACTTGCCGATCTCAAGATCATGTGGATAATCCTTCCGGTGCCGCGTTCCGGCAGCGCTTCCGCAGACGGTCACACGTGCGGAGTCGAAGCAGACCTTCCTCTCCCTGTTCCAGCGAGCAGCGGAGGTAGTAGATCTTCTCCACGGAATCCCAGCATCACGACGGCGTGGTGGTGGTGGTGGAGATGAGAATTCTGCAGGGCTTCGCCTATGCCTATGCAGAAGAAAGGTGGAGGAGAGAGGCGGCTGAGATTGGTTGTTATGATAGGAGGTACAAGAGGGGGCGCCCCCTCCCTTCTATTTAAGGGAGGGAGGCGCGCCTGGGGCTAGGACTCCCCTCCTCCTTGGGCCGGCGGGTTGGGGGGAGGAGTCCTCCTCCCACACGAATCCGTGTATTGCCCCACTTGGACTCCCTTGATCCCTTTCTTGGTTTTCAAGTAAACTCCAAGAAATCCTCTAGAACCTTCCAGAACATTCCGAAACCTTCTAGAATCTCCATACAAACACTCCGGAACATTTCCCAACTTAGAAAATGATCCCCAATATATGAATCTTATTCTCCGGACCATTCCGGATCTCCTCGTGATGTCCCGGATCCATTCCGAGACTCCGAACATCATTCGGTCTCCAACGCAAATTCCATATCTACTTAAAACAACTTCGAACCTTAAGTGTGTCACCCTACGGTTCGTGAATATGCAGACATGATGAAGACATCTCTCCGATCAATAACCATTAGCGGGATCTGGAGATCCATAACGGCTCCCACATACTCAACGATGACTTCGTGATCGATTGAACCATTTTATATACGTAACCAATTCCCTTTGTCACGCGATATTCTACTTATCCGAGGTTTGATCGTCGGTATCTCCATACCTAGTTCTACCTCGTTACTGATAAGTACTCTTTACTCGTTCCATGTTATGTCATCCCTTGTGACCTAGTCACATGCTTGCAAGCTAACTAGATGACATTCCACCGAGAGGGCCCAGAGCATATCTATCCATCATATGGATGGACAAATCCCAATCTTGGTCCATGCGCTTCAACACATACTTTGAGAATACCCAATGACACCTTTATAACCACCTAGTTATGAAGAGGTGTTTGATGTCATCAAAGTACCCATCCGGTGATGGTGATTAACATAACCTCATGGTCGAAGGATTAGGTTACTATGCATTTGAAAGCTTATAGCAATACGAACTTAATGACTTGATCTTATGCTACGCTTACTATGGGTGTGTGTCCATCACATCATTCTCCTAATGATATAACCTTGTTATTAATCACATCCAATGTCCATGATCAGGAAACCATGATCATCAATCAATCAACAAGCTAGTTCAACAAGAGGCTTACTAGGGACTCTTTTATGTTTACAAAACACACAAGTATTAGTGTTTCCTAATAATACAATTATAGCATGGGATGTAAACATTCATCATAAACATAAAGATATAATAATAACCACTTTATTATTGCCTCTTGGGCATATCTCCAACAGTCTCCCACTTGCACTAGAGTCATTAATCTAGTTAAAAATTTGTGCATACATTACCTATGGCTTTCTGGTGTTGTATAGACACTATTGCTAGTGGTAAACATAATCTTCGGATCTAACACTTCCAGGTCCGTGTGTATTTGCATGTCCTTGCGTCTCTACGCATTACTCATTCTCTAATGAGATGGCATTGTATAAATTTGGTCCTTTGGTGAGACCTTTAGTTCCTTGGGATTAAATCATGTTGATACAATTCTCGTACAATGTATCTTCATAGTATTATCCCGCTATGAACCACACCTAGTTTGATAATAAACTACTTGACGCAAATGCCCTCATTTGCTGCTACAATAGCAGTCATATACTTAGCCTTTTGTTGTAGTATCTGTCACAATGTTTTAACTTTGGTACTCAACCAAATCCGTTATGGAACTTCCTTTCCATTACATTGTGCCACCCATAGTTTAAATTGAGATAAACTTAATTTGTGACAAAACTAGTATCAATGCAACAATTTACAATGAACTATTTGTCACCACTATAATATATTCTTAGTTCTTCCAAAAGATCATAGGAATATCCCTACTATTGTCCAGTGATCATCTTATGAGTCATTCTGGTATATGCTCATAACATTTAGAGCATAGGACATATCTGGATGTGTACATCTCAAAGAATGATTGATCAAAATATTCTTGTGATTTCACCAAGTGTCAAAATACTTGAATCTCGTGTCAACACACTTGAATCTTGATTCAGTCCTTTCCGTGCGTCAAGAACCTTTCTTGTTGTTTCCATATTGAACTTATTCAACATCTTATCTATGTACATTTGGCAAAACCATATTAGCGCCTCAATCTATCCATATAGACATTGATGCCTAATTCTTGGGTTATGCCTAAGTCTTTCATCGAAATGAAATTCTTAACCTGTGTTAATAAAAGATACATCATTTCTAATCAACAATATGTCTTTCACATAATGTATTAGAAATATGTCTTAGCGCTCCCACTTAATTTCTTGTAAAATGCAAACATCTTCATCGTCTCTGATGAAATTAAACCTTTTAACGGTTTCATCACGGTGAAGATTCCAACTCCGCGATGCTCACTTCAACCATTGAAGTTTTGCATACTCTTTTAGCATCCTTTGAATTAACAAAACCCTTTGGATCGTGTCATGTACACGTCCTAGGTAACCATTCTATTAGAAGAACTTGTTTTGTTTGTTCAACTACCATATACCAAAATATATGTAGTGGTTGCTACATTAATCCGTCCAGACTAAATATCGCTATGAAAGATCAAATCTTATCATAGTCAATTCCTTGAACATTGTCGTAAACTCTTTCCGACATGTCGACTATTTCATAGATGTGAAACATTCATGTCTATTGATTTATAGATCCATATACGACTGTAAGGTCTTGCACCTTTCCAGAGGGTCTTTCAAATTCAAAGCTTGATTTCTCGTGTATGGAATTATCACAGATTTTATGGCTTCAAGCCACTTAGCAATCGGGGCCCATCATTGCTTCTTTGCATGTATTCGGTTCATCATTGTCAAACAACAATGATTTAACTCTCAAATCTTGGCATTTGATTACTTACCCGACCTACTTGGTTCAATAGGAACTTAGATCCCCGTGACCACAACCTTTGAGGCACGTGAGCCATGAGCATTGTTGCTGCCTCCGGGACACTTACCGATGCTGCGCAACTCAGCACATATTAGCCAAGGTTCAACAACCTTGTCAAAGTTCTATTGTCCTCCCACTTGACTTTTTACCAAAAATTCCTTCTCAAGAAACTCAACATTCTAAGCGACAAACACTTTTGTCTTCGGTGTTATGGAGGAATGCCCAATGGTTATTCGAAATAACCTACAAAGACATGCTCATCCGACTTTGGTTGTAAACATTTTACTTATGCCTAGCATACCAAAAATTTAAGAAAGGACAACCTGGGTTTTATCCCAAACCATGACTTATATGGTGTCATTTCAACGGATCATGATGGAGCTCTTTTTCGATTAAAAAGCGGTAGTCACTAAAGCTTTAATCTTTAAAATATAATGGCAGTTTTATAAATGACACATTTGATCTTACCATGTCAAACAAGGTTTCATTACATATCTTGAACACTCCATACTCCTATGGTGTTTTGGGAAATGCAAATCCATGGAACGATTCCTCAAATCTTAGGTGTGTTGCTAAACTTGTAACTCAAACATCTTTATGATCCAATCATAAACTTTTTATTTTCTTGTTACAATAATTTTCCACTTCATCTTGAAAGTCTTTGAACATTTTCAAATGTTTCATACTTCTTCCTTATTGAGTAAGTATTTACATATACTCACTCAAATCTTCGGAGAAAGCATATGAAGTTGAAATCCGCCATACGACTACACATAATGAACTATATACATCAATATGTACAAATTCCAATCAGTTAGTCTCCGTTCCTCTTTTGGCCTACGAACGGAGTTTTAATTATCTCCAGGAAAGTATCACAAGCGTCATTTGATCAAAATCAAAGACTCCAGAAAATCCATCAACATGGAGTTTCTTCATGTATCCCTTTCGATATAATTTAAACGGCGATGTCACTTCGCAAGTGATCTTTCAATCATTTGTCTTGCGACATTTTAGCATTAGTTTTATGGTCGTTATTTCTCCAACCAGACTTGTAAATCATCCATCTATTATGGAATACAGTAATTATTTGAACAACCTTTTGTCGTCATAATACCTGATCAAAATAACAATTATTCAAACAAATCTTGAAGGCAAGCTTTGATGTTAACGAGCAACACAACAACCCTTTGTTTATTTTTCGATGAACATCATCACATATTCTCTTGCTAGTTACTTAGGCCATTGCAGTTCATGAATTGTGTTTTCTTGTATGACACTTCATACCAACCAATTCGGTATCCAATACCGCAGAACCACATTGTTTAACAACCAAGGAATACAGCCATAACATGTATCTTCTATATACCTAAGTTGGACATCTCCAATCTTTTCTTTTCTGCCAAATATTTTATAGATTCTCTTTCAACAATTCCTTTTCTTTTAAAAGAATCTATCAACATCAATAGTGGTGTCATTCACATGACACATAGTACAAAGTGTGTATAGTCAAATACTAATACCTTTGGACTTGCACTTTGAAGTGGATCACCTTCATCAAATGTTTGGCATTCTTTCAAAATTCCATTCTTTAGTAATCTTTTAGTGTAGTAAACATTTTACTTACATCTTCTATTCATCCTTATCATGACAACTTTCATGATCAAGCTGCTATAGCTTATAAAGGTGAATTGCGAGTATAATGTTTCTTTTCCTAAACATTTTGGAGGATTAGGACGACTAGCGTCTCCAGCCTTCACAAATTTTCATCAATATGAGGACATATACTCTATCATGTTGTAACCAACACATTGTTTTAGATATCGCAATACCTTTCACATATGATGGTTTCTGAAACATTGCTTTCAGCTCTTAGATAAACTTGATATTAAAAACAATCTTTTGAGTATCAAGAATCATGGAGGCAAACATGATACATTAGATACTAACACTGGAATTGTTACTCTTGATTTAATACTGTTTATTAAACTTCACAGAGTAAACGGAGTTTACTGAAAGTTTGCAACAGGACTTTTAAACTTTAGATTGACACTCAAAACAATACGGTACCAGTTCGTAAAGAAAATATCCAGAATTTCTATAGTTCCACTATCTCAACTATAACTAAGCGTAAGGTGGTGAACGGATGCCAATGACTACAACAAACTATGCAAATTCACTTTGATTGTGTTTATGATAAATTGAGTTTGACTAATCCAAATTACAAATGAACTCCCACTCAAAACAACATCCCTCGAGTTGTTTTAGTGATTACACGAACCAAATCCACTACACCAAGTTCGATCATCACGTGAGATGATGTAGCTTTAAAGGCGAACAATCAACATGTTCATCATATCATCCATATGACTCATGCTTTACCTTTTGGTATTCCGTGTTCCGAGACCATGTCTGTACATGCTAGACTCGTCAAGATTAACCTTAGTTTCTGCATGTGCAAATCTGGCTTGCACCCGTTGTATGCACACGTAGAGTCTATCACACCCGATCATCACGAGATGCTTCGAAACGACGAGTCTTAGCAACGGTGCCAACTAAGGACGAACACTTTATTACTTGATATTTAGTGAGAGGGATCATCTTATAATGCTACCGTCGCGATCTAAGCAATACAAGATGCATAAAGGATTAACATCACAGGCAATTCATAATTAGTGTGATATGATATGGCCCTTTCTTCTTATGCCTTTGATCTCCATCTCCAAAGCACGGACATGATCTCCATCGTCACCAGCATTGCGTCAAGGTCAGTGGCACCGCTTCATGGTTGTCCATCATCACTAGCAACTATTACAACTACTTGGAATAAAGCTATTACAAGATGAATAGACACGCAGGTCTTAACAGAATTAAAGACAACCATTAGGCTCCTGCCGGTTGCCATATTACAACAAGGATCATTGCATACATCAAATATAATCACAATCACATGATGGCCATATCACATCACAAAACCCCTGCAAAAACAAGTTAGACGCCTCTAAATTTCTTTGCAAGTTTTACGTGGCTTGGGGCTTTCGACTAAGAACGGATCTTACCTACGAAACTGAACCACAACGTTGATACAAGTGCTATCAAGTGCAAAGTGTAGATTTGATCTATACTATGATGGGAGAGACAGACACCCGCAAAGCCACTTGTGCAAAACGAGTTGCACGTCAAGCGTGGAGCAAGTCTCATGTACGATGACATGTAATGTTAGCCCGAGCCGCTTCATCCCACCATACCGCAAGATGCAAAGTACACACATAGCAAAAGACGGCACGAGCACCAACAACCTCATTGTGTTCTACTCGTTACAGCAGATCTACGCATAGACAAGGCTCGATACCAGCGATGGGTTCGTAGCATGGAAAACAAAAATTTCTACCGCAGACGAACAAAACCCAGATCTAATCTAGACAAAAGCCAAGATATAATCTATTAGACATGAGCAACGAGATAGATCGGTACTAACCCTCGTAGAACCAAAAGCGTTACGAGATTAGATCTCGTGGATGATGTAGTCGATCACTTGCCGATCTCAAGATCGTGTGGACGATCCTTCGTGCGCAGCGTTCGGCGGCGCTTCGAGACGGTCACACATGCGGTCGCGGACCTTCCTCTCCCGTTCAATGACGGTGAGGTAGTAGATCTTCTCCACGGAATCCCAGCAGCCGACGGCATGGTGGTGGTGGTGGAGATGAGAATTCTGCGAGCTTCGCCTATGCACTGTCAGAAGAAAGGTGGAGGAGAGGCTGAGATTGGTTGTTATGATAGGAGGTACAGAGGCGCCTCCCTTCTATTTAAGGGAGGGAGGCGCTGGGGAGGAGTCTAGTAGGACTCCCTCCTCCTGGGCGGGTTGGGGGGAGGAGTCCTCCTCCCCCACGAATCCGTGTATTGCCCCACTTGGATTCCCTTGATCCCTTTCTTGGTTTTCAAGTATACTCCAAGAAATCCTCTAGAACCTTCCAGAACATTCCGAAACCTTCTAGAATCTCCATACAAACACTCCGAAACATTTCCCAACTTAGAAAATGATCCCCAATATATGAATCTTATTCTCCAGACCATTCCGGATCTCCTCGTGATGTCCCAGATCCATTCCGAGACTCTGAACATCATTCGGTCTCCAACGCAAATTCCATATCTACTTAAAACAACTTCGAACCTTAAGTGTGTCACCCTACGGTTCGTGAATATGCAGACATGATGAAGACATCTCTCCGATCAATAACCATTAGCGGGGTCTGGAGATCCATAACGGCTCCCACATACTCAACGATGACTTCATGATCGATTGAACCATTTTACATACGAAACCAATTCCCTTTGTCACACGATATTCTACTTATCCGAGGTTTGATCGTCGGTATCTCCATACCTAGTTCTACCTCGTTACTGATAAGTACTCTTTACTCGTTCCATGTTATGTCATCCCTTATGACCTAGTCACATGCTTGCAAGCTAACTAGATGACATTCCACCGAGAGGGCCCAGAGCATATCTATCCGTCATATGGATGGACAAATCCCAATCTTGGTCCATGCGCTTCAACACATACTTTCAGAATACCCAATGACACCTTTATAACCACCCGATTCTGAGCGGTGTTTGATGTCATCAAAGTACCCATCCGGTGATGGTGATTAACATAACCTCATGGTCGAAGGATTAGGTTACTATGCATTTGAAAGCTTATAGCAATACGAACTTAATGACTTGATCTTATGCTACGCTTACTATGGGTGTGTGTCCATCACATCATTCTCCTAATGATATAACCTTGTTATTAATCACATCCAATGTCCATGATCAGGAAACCATGATCATCAATCAATCAACAAGCTAGTTCAACAAGAGGCTTACTAGGGACTCTTTTATGTTTACAAAACACACAAGTATTAGTGTTTCCTAATAATACAATTATAGCATGGGATGTAAACATTCATCATAAACATAAAGATATAATAATAACCACTTTATTATTGCCTCTTGGGCATATCTCCAACATATGCCTCCTCCGGCTATCCTCGTGAGCAGCCGCAGGAACTGGCCACCAGACCCAACAATGCTAATCCCGCAAATCTACCGCCACCAGCATCTACGTCTACGGCCGCCCAAATCACTCCACCAGATAGAGTGATGTACGACTACTTGCTCATCGAGCCCATGACTATGGCCCATATCCGGAACATCATCCAGCTCGATGAGAAGCGCCAGCAACTTCTGGAGGAGGCACATGCCATCGCGGAGCAAGGTGCAAAGCTAGATCGAGATCTGGCCAGGGCACAAAAATCAATCGAGGCGGCCAAAGCCATGGAGACTAAGTACAAGAACCTGCTCAAGCAGCAGAAGAACAAGAAAGCTCCAGCACACGTTTTCAATGATCTCGGCGTACAGCGTAACTTGGGGTGGGCTCTGACAAAGCCGACACAAGCTAAGCCTTACATTGACAAATAGGGAAAGCAAGTCATGCCAACGCCCGCCCTCAACATGGCCGTCGCCAAGACTCTACTGGAGCAGGATAGATCGCCTGAGGCCCTGGACCAGGTCTATGACCTCGTCGCCAAGGCTATCAAACAACAAGAAAAGGCCACCTCTCAGAGGCTAGAGTCTGACACGTCATATTGTCAGTCTAGAGCTCCCAGTTAGCCCAGGGTAAGATCTCCTCATGATGTCGGATCTCAAATGGGTTCATCAGAGCGAAGACAGAGGGAGGCACGCAATAGGACTGACTTTATCCCCATATCCTCCATCCACGGAGGAAATGCTCATCCCCCGCGTTCGCCCCCACCGCCCCATCATCCCCGGCATCACGAAGACCCAAAGGCTCACCATCGCACGAGCATGCCCCCACCTAGACGCCCCTAGGGAGTCATCGTCATCCGCGATAATGTGGAGCAGCCTCGGTGTGACGGATAGCATAGTGGCAACCATGGGCACAGGAGTAGGTTGCACCATGACCCTCCGCGCCCGGCAAGCAACCGCGACAGGCATGAGGGGTCACAGGAGGGAAACAACAAGAAGGCTAACCCACCGCCACCTCCACCATTGTTGCCACCCAACAACCACCATGGCGGAGGAGGACCGCGTCGTTCACGCAGCCTCTCCCATGGCGACGACAAGAACAAAGCAAAACCGGAGCCGTATGATGCGTGTTCAGGCCTGGACAAAATCTGCGAGGCCCGGGAAGGACAATACCTGGGACCACGTTGCTTTGGCCCAGTGATACGGGCCACAACTTACCCCAAAGGTTTCCGGATTGACAAGACGATCAATCCCTATGACGGAACTGCCCGACCAGCTACGTAGTTGCAAGATTACAGTGAAGCGGCCGAGATCACAGGGGGCAACCCCAATGTCTCCGTCAAGTACCTCCCACTGATGTTGACGGGTACCACCCGCCAGTGGATCGATGACTTGCCGGACAAGTCCATATGCAATTGGTTGGACATGCACGAAGCGTTCACCAAGAATTTCGAGAGTACGTGTAAACGTCCCTACACTGTCGATGACCTACAACAGGTGCATCCAGAAAAGGACGAGTCATCTTGGGCCTACCTCTCCTGTTGGCTGGACATGAAAAATTCCTGCATCGATGGCTTGGAAAAGGGAACTTTGCTCTGGCATACATTGAAGCGCCTGCAAGACAATCACAAGATGGACCTCAATTAGATGATCTCCTTGGCCAGTGAGTTTGCGGCCGCTGATGACGATGCTCGTGGCTCTCTGCCGGCAATAGCTATACCAACCCAAGCCAAGAGGAACAACAACAATAAGCATAAGAATCCACCAGAAGAAAAGCCAACCTCCGACATGGTCACCATGACGTTCGTAGGCAGAGGCAAAGGCGGACAACGTGGCCGAGGCCGGGGGGGCTGGTCGTGGGTAGCAGGACGGTAGTGACACTACCCCAACAGCTCCCCATGTTCCCCATACATACGAGGAGTACCACGATATGCCATGCTTCGTACACCTCGATGCTAATGGAAAAGCCAGTCACACCAACCGCCAACGCAAGTTTGTCAACGATCTCAAGGAGGACCCGGAGTCCGGCTACAAGCGAAGCCAGAAGAACCGACCGTGAGGCAAGGACAAAGGGAAGAAGAAGGAAGAGGAGTCCAAGGACTCAAGTGACATGGACAAGGATGTAGAACCCAAGCACGCTGATGATTGAAAGTGCACCAAATCATTTGTAGCTAGTTTTGAAATAAAGATATCGATCCCACAGGGAGCGGGAGTTCTGAAGTCTAATAACTCTTGAATTAAATACTGAAATAGTAATGCTAAATAACGTTCTAAGTAACAAGATAAAATGTGAGTTTAATGTAAAAAGGTATTTTTGGGTTTTTGGTATAAGAGAACAATAAATAAAGTAAAACAAACTGAATGTAGAAAGTAAGTATCGTGTATGTAAAAGAGATGTGAAACTGCAATGGGGAAAAGTGTTCTCAGGGAGTAGCAGATACACCTCTATCATTATAAAGGGTTTAAGGTAAAGATTATTATCATGAACATTCTCAACTATCTATGTGTGGGAGGAACTCCGTAATTGGACGAATAGGCAGCAACCGCTGCTCACATCATCCTCATAACCACAACAGACATCAATCGACATCAATCGAATTACTGCGCTATTAAGGGACTTTACCCCGTAGGATGTATCCCATGGCATCGACAATGTTCTGTGAGTTTCCTCGGTTCCCAAGTTAATACATAAGGGATGCCAACAGCTTGATAGTCACTGTAAGTGGTAGCATTCCTCCGTCTACCAACAAGTCCTCACAAGAGGCAAATATTGAGAGGTCGACTTCTCCCAATATCAAGATGAAGACAATCTAACACATGGTCACAACGATGAATATCATAATAAACTTTATCTTATTTCAATCTCATGCTAGGGTTTCCCCATCTCCCCAAGAACTAATGATCTACTCAGACATGGAGGCAATCAACATCATGGCAAAAACAATGGAATCTATCATAGATGAATAGTACTTGTATAAATCCACAACGAGTATGGAAATTACAACAAGATCTAGACAAGATGTAGATGGGATGGATGGAGATGGTGCTGATGCAGCAGTTGATGATGAAGATCAATACCTTAGCCTTCCGGATCTGCGTAGGGTGAAGATGGATCCCCGGTGGATGAGTTCCCCCTCCAGATCCCTTCCGGAGGTGAGGTTTCTGTGATTTCTGGTCGTTCTGTATGTCGTCTCTCCTTTCCGATTGCACGGGGCGAAACTATTTAAGGAGACGGTGGTGGTGGCAACTATATGGCAGGAACTATACGGCCGGAATTTTTCGTCCCGCCGTATAGTTGGTCGTTAAACCTTCTACCTCCTGCGATCACCGCGGGTTTTCTTCTGGTGTTATTGATATTTCTCAATTTAGCGATTTACGCTGTTTTTGACTCCTTTTCGCTCCAGTACAACTGTTCTAAGAATTGTGTCCATCGTATCCATCATCTGTCCTGATCCTGGTGAAAATAGACATAAAAGATGCGCGGAAACGCCATAAAATACAAAGATCCTACTACTACAGTGCAAAATAATAATCTAAAACATGATGCAAATATGCACTCATCAACTTCCCCAAGCTTAGACTCTTGCTCGTCCCGAGCAAGGTTAGCTTAATGGATGTGATTCTCATATTCATGAAGCTGAGTCGATAAAATAAATGAGGCAGTTGCAGCATGTATTTATCATATATGATACATAGGAATAAGTTCATGAATAGTACCTTACTCGAACCATCCGAATAATATTAGTAGGCTTCCACACCTTAGCATTTAACAGTTCACAAAAGATTACTCTCAATATGATGTAAAAGTGTTTAGTTCGACCGAATGAGTTAGCGAGGTAGTCCCAAGTGTTTTAGGATTAGCATAATCACTTGGGATTTAAAATCTCAAACGTTCGTTTGTCTCACCACAAGATAGTGGCTTATGCCTATTTGCTCTTTGCACATTTTCTTTTCTCTTTCTTTCTTTATGCTCACACTTTTGTTTAAGTGTTGTGCAAAGGAGCTAGCCATACATTTCACTTCATGTGGGAATTCAAAGTTTAACGATCTCAATTATCAAATTCTATTTGTATATGAAGCATCTTTATAGCTTGAATATCTACCTTGTCTTGTTCTCACTCTAATTTGATAGCATTTTTAATTTTCCTTTGTTCAAGGTTTCTTTCTTAACTTAACTGATTATATAAATTTTTTCTTTGTAAATCAAACCATCAACTTGAAGGAGTTCGTAGCATGGAAAACAAAAAAAAATCTATCGCATGAACACATACAAGCCAAGATCTAATCTACGAGATCAGTGCGACGAGTTTGTAGAGTACTAAACCTCGTAGATCCAAAGTGTTTAACGATATCGGATTCTCGTGGGTGCTGTAGTCATTCACTTGCCGATCTCAAGATCGTGTATATGATCCTTCCGGTGCCACATTCTGGCAGTGCTTCCGCAGTCGGTCACACGTATGGTACTCAATGAAGACCTTCCTCTCCCTTGTTCCAGCAAGCAGCGGAGGTTGTAGATCTCTCCTCGTGATTCCAGCAGCACGACGGTGTGGTGGTGGAAGTAGAGGGGAAATCCCACAGGGCTTCGCCTAAGCCGGAGCGGGTATGGTGGAGTAGAGAGGGACCTTGGCAACTAGGGTTTAGAGGCCAAAGGATGGATGTGGCCGGCGACTAGGAGGTGTTAGGTGGCGGTGACTTTAGAGGAGCTCTAGGTGGCGGCAGCTTGAGAGGGGCGGTGGCCAACCTAGGGTTTCAAGGTGTGGTTCAAGGGGGCGCCCCTCCCCTCCTTTTATGGGAGGGAGAGGCGGCAAGGGGGAGGGGAGTCCCCCCCCAACTCCTCTTCCAAGGCCGGTGGCAAGGGAAGGGAGGAAACCTTCCCTAAGTGGGTTTCCTCTCCTTCCTCCACTAGGCAACCATTTGGGATTTGACTTTTCAAATTGGTGTTTGACTTTTTAAACTAGAGTTTGATTTCTCTCTTCCCATTGCCCAGGAAAGTGACCTAGGACATGATGCAACCATTCCACATTTGCATGACACATCCATGTACCCTTCCCACTCTGGAGTGGTGGACCTTCTAGAACCTTCTAGAAGATTTCGGTGAAAAGACTGAAAACATCTCTGAACTCCGGAATTGGACTTTCCTTATATGAATATTATTCTCTAGACCATTCCGGATCTCCTCTTGATGTCCTGGATCCAATCCAAGACTCCGAACAACATTCGGTCTCATTACTCATATTCCATATCTACTAAACAACATCGAATCCTTAAGTGTGTCTCCCTACGGTTTGTGAATAAGGCAGACATGATCGAGACTCTTCTTAGATCAATAACCAATAGAGGAATCTACAAATTCATATGGCTCCCACATATTTCTACGATGGCTTTGTGATCGAATGAACCATTTACATACGATACCAATTTCCCTTTGTCTCGCGATACTTTACTTATCCGAGGTTTGATCGTCGGTATCTCTGCATACCTAGTTCAACCTCGTTACCGATAAGTACTCTTTACTCGTTCCTGTGATATGTGATCCCTTGTGAACCACTCACATTCTTGAAAGCTAATTGGATGACATTCCACCGAGAGGGCCCAGAGTATATCTATCTGTCATATGGATGGACAAATCCCACTCTTGATCCATGTGCCTCAACTCATACTTTCAGAATACTCAATGCCACCTTTATAGCCACCCAGTTATGAAGTGGTTTTTGATGTCATCAAAGCATCCCTCCGGTGATGGTGATTAACATGATCTCATGGTCGAAGGATTTAGGTTACTATGTATCTGAAAGCTTATAACAAGTGAACTATTTTAAATGACTTGATCTTTATGCTACGCTTAATTATAGGAGTATGTCCATCACATCATTCTCCTAATGATATGACCTTGTTGTTAATAACATCTCAATGTTCATGATCAGGAAACCATGATCATCTATTAACCGACAAGCTAGTTTAATAAGAGGCTTTACTAGGGACTCTTATATGTTCACAAACCACACAAGTATTAATGTTTCTGGTTAATACAATTATAGCATGGGATGTAAACATTTATCATAAACATGAAGATATGATAATAATCACTTTATTATTGCCTCTTGGGCATATCTCCAATAGTCTCCCACTTGCACTAGAGTCAATAATCCAGCTTCAAACCTTTTTTGCATTCAACACCTATGGCTTTCCGGTGTTATATATACACGATTGCTAGTGGTTAACTTAATCTTTGGATCTGACACTTTTAGGTCTGTGTGTAATTGCATGTCTTTGCGTCTCTACGCATCACTCATTCTCCAATGAGATGGCATTGTATAATTTTGGTCCTTTGGTGAGATCTTTAGTTCCTTGGGGTTAAAACATGTTGATAATATTGTCATACAATATATCTTCATAGTACTATCCCGCTGTGAACCACACCTAGTTTGATTACAAACTACTTGACACAAATGCCCTCTTTAGATATTACAATAATAGTCATATACTTAGCCTTTTGTTGTAGTATCCGTCACAATGTCTTAACTTTGGAACTCATCCAAATCCATCATGGAATCTCCTTTCCATTACATTGTGCCACTCATAGTTTAAATTTGAGATAAACTTAATTTTTACTTTGTGACAAAACTAGTATCAATGTAATACTTTACAATAAACTATCTATCTATTTGTCACCTCTACAAAAATAACATATTCTTAGTTCTTCCAAAAGATCATAAGAATATCTTTACTATCGTCGAATAATCATCTTATGAATCATTCTGGTATATGCTCACAACATTTAGAGCATAGGACATATCTGGATGTGTACACATCACAGTATGATTAATCAAAAAATACTCTTTGTGATTTCATTCACCAAGTATAAAAATACTTGAATCTTTGTTTCACTTATCAAGTGTCGATACACTTGAATTTTGATTTAATCCTTTCTGTGTGGCAAGAACCTTTATTGTCATTTCCATATTGAACTTTATTCAATATCTCATCTATGTATATTTGGCACAACCATATTAGCGTCTCAATCTATCCATATAGATATTGATGCCAAACATTTAGGTTTTTCCTAAGACTTTCATCGAGATGAAAATCTTTAACTTGTGTCAATAAAGATACATCATTTCCAATCAACAATATGTCTTTCACATAATGCATTAGAAATATGTCTTAGCGCTCCCACTTAATTTCTTGCAAATGCAAGCATCTTCACCGTCTCCGATGAAATTAAAACCTTTTAACAGTTTCATTACGGTGAAGATTCCAACTCCGTGATGCTTACTTCAACCATTGAAGTATACATGCTCTTTTAGCATCCTTTGAATCAACAAAACCCTTTGGATCATGTCATGTACATGTCCTACATAACAATTCTATTAGAAGAACTTTGTTTTGTTTATTCAACTACCATATAACAAAATTATATGTAGTGATTGCTACATTAATCCGTCTAGACTAAATATCGCTATGAAAGATCAAATCTTGTCATAGTCAACCTTTTGAACACCGTCATAAACTCTTTTACCGACATGTCGACTATTTCATAGATGTGAAACATCCATATCTATTTATAGATCCAAATACGACCGATAGGTTTTTACACCTTTTCAGAGGGTCTTCCAAGTTCAAAGCTTGATTTCTCGTGTATGGAACTATCACGGATTTTCTGGCTTCAAGCCATTTGACGGAGTCAGGGCCCATCATCACTTCTTTGCATGTAGTTGGTTCATCATTGTCAAATAATGATTTAACTCTAAAATCTTGGTATTTGATTGTTTATCCAACCTACTTGGTTCAATAGGAACTTAGACCTCCGTGACCACAACCTTTGAGACATGTGATCCATGAGCATTGTTGCTGCCTTTGGAACATTTTCTGGTGCTGTGTAACTCAGCACATATAGCTAAGGTTCTTTTAACTTTATCAAAGTTCTATTGTCCTCCCACTTAACTTTTCACGAAAAAATTCCTTCTTAAGAAACTTGACGTTCTAAGCGACAAACACTCTTGTCATCGGTGTTATGGAGGAATACCCAATGGTTATTCAAAATAACCTACAAAGACATGCTCATCCAACTTTGGTTGTAAACATTTACTTATGTCTAGCATACCAATGTTTAAGAAAGGACAACTTGGGTTTTACCCCAAACCATAACTTTATAATGTGTCATTTCAACGGATCATGATGGAGCTCTTTTTAGTGAAAAAGTGGTAGTCTCTAAAGCTTTAATCTTTAAAATATAATGGCAGTTTTATAAATTACACCTTTGATCTTACCATGTCAAACAAGGTTTCATTACATATCTTGAACACTTCATACTAGTATGGTGTTTTTGGGAAACATAAATCTATGGAATGATTCCTCAAATCTTAGATGTTTTTGCTAAACTTGTAACTCAAATATCTTCCTTTATGATCTTATCATAAATTCTTTATTTTCTTGTTACATTGATTTTCCACTTCATCTTGAAATTCTTTGAACTTTTCAAATGTTTCACACTTCATCCTCATTAAGTAAATATTCATATATTCACTCAAATTTTCGGATAAAGCATATGAAGTTGAAATACATCGCTGTTGACTACACATAATGCACTTCATACAACAATATGTACAAGTTCCAATAAGCTAGTCATTCGTTCCCTTTTGGCCTATGAACAGAGTTTTAATTATCTCTAGGAAAGTTTCACAAGCGTCATTTGATCAAAAATCAAAAGACTCCAAGATTCCATCAATCATGGAGTTTCTTCATGTTTTCTTTCCAATATAATTTAAATGGTGATGCCACTTCCTAAGTGATCTTTCAATCATTTGTCTTTTGACATTTTTAGCATTAGTTTTATGGATGTGATTTCTCCAACTAGACTTGTATATCATCCATGTATTATGGAATACGGAAATTATTTGAACAACCTTTTGTTCTCATAATACCTGATCAAAACAATTCTTGAAGGCAAGCTTTGATATCAACGTGAAACACAATAACACTTTATTTGTTTTTCGATGAATATCATCACTTATTATCTTGCTAGTTACTTTAGGCCATTGTAGTTCATGAATTGTGTTGTTTTGAATAACAATTCACACCAACAAATTCAGTATCAAATACTCAAGAACTACATTGTTTAACAAGCAAAGAATATAGCCATAACATGTATATCATCTATATACCTAAGCTGAACAATTCAAGTCTTTTCTTTTCTGCCAAATATTTCTTAGATTTCTCTTTCAACATTTCCTTTTCTTTTAAAAGAATCTATCAACATTAATAGTGGCGTCATACACATGACACATAGTCCAAAGCGTGTATAGTCAAATATTAATGTCTTTGGACTTGCACTTTGAAGTAGATCACCATCATCAAATGTTTGGCATTCTTTTGAATTCCATTCTTTAGTAATCTTTTAGTGTAGTAAACATTTTACCTACATCTTATATTCATCCTTATCATGGCAATTTTCATGATCAAGCTACTTTAGCTTATAACGGTGAATCGCGAGTATAATATTGCTCTCCAAAACCTTTTGGAGGATTAGGACGACCAGCGTCTCCAACCTTTTGCAAATTCCCATCAAACATGAGAACATAAATTTTTCCATATTATACTCTATCATGTTGCAGCCAATACATCGTTTCAGATATCGCAATATCTTTAACACATGATGGTTTCTGAAACAATTCTTTCCACTCCCCGATAACCTTGATATTAAAACAAACTTTTGAATATCAAAAAATCATGGAAACAATCATGATACTTATGTACTAACACTGGAATTGTTACTCTTGATTTAATACTAATTATCAAACTTCATGGAGTAAACGGAACTAGCTGAAAGTTTGCAATAGGACTTTTAAACTTTAGATTGACACTCAAAACAATATGATACCATTTCGTAAAGTTTCTATCCAGAATTCTATACTTCTATTATCTTAATTAAAACTAAGCGTAAGGTGGTGAACGGATGCCAATGACTACAACAACTATGCAAATTCACTTTGATTTAATTTATGATAAATTGTGTTCAACTTTTAATCATATTATTATATGAACTCCCACTCAAAACAACATCCCTTGAGTTGTTTTAGTGATTACATGAACCAAATCCACTACACCAAGTCTGATCATCACGAGAGATGATGTAGCTTCAAAGGCGAATAATCAACATGTTCATCATATCATCCATATGACTCATGCTCTACCTTTCGGTATTCTGTGTTCCGAGACCATGTCTATACATGCTAGGCTCGTCAGGGTTAACCTTAGTAGCCGCATGTGCAAATCTGGCTTGCACCCGTTGTATGCACACGTAGAATCTATCACACCCGATCATCACGTGATGCTTCGAAACGACGAGTCTTAGCAACGGTGCCTACTAAGGACGAACACTTTATTACTTAATATTTAGTTAGAGGGATCATCTTATAATGCTACCGTCACGATCTAAGCAATACAACATGCATAAAAGGATTAACATCACATGCAATTCATAATATGTGATATGATATGGCCCTTTCTTCTTGTGCCTTCAATCTCCATCTTCAAGCACGAACATAATCTCCATCATCACCGGCGTGTCGTCAAGGTCAATGGCGCCGCTCCATGGTTGTCGTCCACCAGCATCAACTATTACAACTACTTTGAATAATAGACACGCAGGTCATAAACGAAATTTAAAGACAACCATAAGGCTCCTGCCGGTTGCCAACTTACAATAAGGATCATTGCATACATAATGTATAATCACAATCATGGCCATATCACATCACAACACAAGCCCTGCAAAAACAAGTTAGATGCCTCTAATCTTTCTTTGCATGTTTTATGTGGCTGGGGCTTTCGCATAAGAACCGTTCTAACTTACGAACATGAACCACAACGTTGATACTAGTATTGTCAATCGCCCGTTGTAAATTGAAACTTCACTATGGTGGGAGAGACAGACACCTACAAAGCCACTTGTGCAATACAAGTCGCACGTTGAGCGAGGAGCAAGTCTCAAGAATGATGTCATGTAATGTTAGCCCAGGCCACTTCATCCCACCATCCCGCAAGATGCAAAGTACACAAAAATCAATCAACAACAAAATCATCAACGCCCACAACAACCATTGTGTTCTACTCGTGCAACAGGTCTATGCATAAACACAACTCTGATACCACTGAAGGTGTTCGTAGCATGGAAAACAAAAAAATCTATCGCATGAACACACACAAGCCAAGATCTAATCAACGAGATCGGTGCAACGAGTTTGTAGAGTACTAACCCACGTAGATCCAAAGCGTTTAACGAGATCGGATTCTCGTGGGTGATGTAGTCGTTCACTTGCCGATCTCAAGATCGTGTAGACGATCCTTACGGCGCCACGTTCCGGCAGCACTTCCGCAGTCGGTCACACGTACGATACTCGATGAAGACCTTCCTCTCCCTTGTTCTAGCAGGCAGCAGAGGTTGTAGATCTCTCCTCGTGATTCCAGCAGCACGACGGTGTGGTGGTGGAAGTAGAGGGGAAATCCCGCAGGGCTTCACCTAAGCAGGAGCGAGTATGGTGGAGTAGAGAGGGCCCTTGGCAACTAGGGTTTAGAGGCCAAAGAATGGAGGTGGTCGGTGGCTAGGAGGTTCTAGGTGGTGTCGACTTTAGAGGAGCTCTAGGTGGCGGAGGCTTGAGAGGGGAGGCGGACAACCTAGGGTTTCAAGGTGTGGTGCAAGGGGGCGCCCCTCCCCTCCTTTTATGGGAGGGAGAGGCGGCAAGGGGGAGGGGAGTCGTCCCCCAACTCCTCTTCCAAGGCCGGCGGCAAGGGGAGGAAGGAAACCTTCCCTAAGTGGGTTTCCTCTCCTCCCTCCACTAGGCAACCATGTTTGGATTTGACTTTTCAAATTGGCGTTTGACTTTTCAAACTAGAGTTTGATTTCTCTCTTCCCATTGCCCAGCCAAGTGATCTAGGACATGATGCAACCATTCCACATTGGCATGACACGTCCATGTACCCTTCCCACTTCGGAGTGGTGGACCTTCTAGAACCTTCTAGAAGATTCTGGTGAAAACACCGAAAACATTTCTGAACTCCGGAATTGGACTTTCCTTATATGAATCTTATTCTCCGGACCATTCCGGATCTCCTTGTGATGTCCCGGATCCAATCCGAGACTCCGAACAACATTCGGTCTCTTTACTCACATTCCATATCTACTAAACAACATCGAATCCTTAAGTGTGTCTCCCCACGGTTCATGAATTATGCATACATGATCGAGACTCTTCTCCGATCAATAACCAATAGAGGAATCTGGAAATTCATATGGCTCCCACATATTTCTATGATGACTTTATGATCGAATGAACCATTTACATACGATACCAATTTCCCTTTGTCTCACGATACTTTACTTATCCGAGGTTTGATCGTCGGTATCTCTGCATACCTAGTTCAACCTCGTTACCGATAAGTACTCTTTAGTCGTTCCTGTGATATGTTATCCCTTGTGAACCAGTCACATGCTTGCAAGCTAATTGGATGACATTCCACCGAGAGGGCCCAGAGTATATCTATCTGTCATATGGATGGACAAATCCCACTCTTGATCCATGTGTCTCAACTCATACTTTCAGAATACTCAATGCCACCTTTATAGCCACCCAGTTACGAAGTGGTGTTTGATGTCATCAAAGCATCCCTCCGGTGATGGTGATTAACATGATCTCATGGTCGAAGGATTTAGGTTACTATGTATCTAAAAGCTTATAGCAAGTGAACTATTTTAAATAACTTGCTCTTTATGCTACGCTTAATTATAGGAGTATGTCCATCACATCATTCTCCTAATGATATGACCTTGTTGTTAATAACATCTCAATGTTCATGATCAGGAAACCATGATCATCTATTAACCAACAAGCTAGTTTAACAAGAGGCTTTACTAGGGACTCTTATATGTTCACAAACCACACAAGTATTAATGTTTTCGGTTAATACAATTATAGAATGGGATGTAAACATTTATCATAAACATGAAGACATGATAATAACCACTTTATTATTGCCTCTTGGGCATATCTCCAACAGAACTTACAACATATTGGTCAAATTATCTTTGTATGTTCCATTAATACTAATGGTCTGGAAGACTCCTATTGCCATCATCAAGTGGAAGTAAAATTATACACAAGCCATTCATATATCTAATAAGAGAAACACAAACTCAATAATGCTCCATATATGATAATAAACTCAGAATTTCATAAAAGGGATCGACTATTCCTGAAGGGAATTCTAATGATGCAAACTTTATTTCTAAGTTCAAACTAATGCAAAGCTAAAATAGTAATGTAAAACTTATAAGATAGATTACAAGGTCTTAAAGATCTCCCCAAGCTTGGAATCAACCTAGGCAGGATCAAATAATCCCTCGCGATTATTTGATACCATGATTATTGTAGATCACTGTGGCGCCATGGCGTGTAACACCGCGGTGCACAGCTTCTTGTTGGTATCCTCTAGAGCAGTGATGCGGCTATAGCACCTGTGCAAATCATATTGCAAAGTGTCCATTTTATCTGTGAGTTTAGTCACCAATGGGATACGATCATCCTTCTTCTCTATCTCCTTGAGACGGTGACGGACTTCAACGCGATGGAGTAGCTCCTGCTTCTGATATATCTCCAGTGCTCGCACGCGGTCTTTGGTCCTGGGAACAACTTCTTCTTCCTCATCCATAATTGATGGATCGGGGAAGTAGAAGCCGTACTTTCACTCTTCTTGAGGCTTCACCCTTATACGAGCACCAATTGTAGGCTTCGAGAGTGATACCGTCGCTTCCTTGCTGGCACCTGCACTAATATTAGGGAATTCCTTACGCATGTGTGGCCTGGGGTCCGTGGTGATGAAATTGACCGTCTAAACACGCCCTTTTCCATGCGGCTTGTGACCTTCTCTCTCTTGTTGAGCTCTCTTCATTACCGCCCAGTTGATCTCCGAGGGATAATAGACATCACGACAGATGTAGATGTCACTCCAATCTTCATCGGGATCGCTGTTGTAGAAGCTTGGCTCGACGTACTCCTTGTACCTCAGGCTAAACCTCTCCACCTCCTCGTCACCGTCCTCCATGGACGGGCTGCGAGGGCGGTCCCTGGAAGGAGCAATGAGACCCAGGGGTTTCCCACGGCCTGGGACGGGATATGGCATGACTAGATTGGTTCCTGGTGATTATGATTAGAGAGAAACACAATGGAAGTATATAAGGGGGTCAGAGGTCGGTAAAACTTGCGAGAAACACCAAAGTTATGCCCAAGAAAAGAATCTTAATGAAACAGGGAAAGAAATCACGGATTTGGAAAAGTCCAGCTGTGTAACGACCAACTATACGGGCGCGACCCGTATAGTTCCGGCCGTATAGTTATTCCCGAGCAGATATTTCCAAAATATCTCGAGTCCAGGTCGGTTAGGTTACTGACTTGGAACCGACATTTTTTTATATATATCATAATAAACAAAAAAGAACGGAGCAGCCAGAAGGTTTAACGACCAACTATACGGCGGGAGGTTTTTTCTCCGGCCATATAGTTGCGGTCGTATAGTTTCCAGCTACCGAAAAATTTCACGACGAAGATACAGAGAGTTTAACGACCAACTATATGGTGGGAGGATTTTCTTCGGCCGTATTGTTGCGGTCATATAGTTTCCAGCCATCGAAAAACAATTTCGCGAAGAAGGTACAGAAGGTTTAACGACCAACTATACGGCAAGAGGATTTTCTCCGGCCGTATAGTTGCAGCCGTATAGTTGGTAAAAACCTTCAGAAACTTCAGAAAAACATGAGGAATTTAAAGGTAAAAATTTAGGAGTAAAATTTGTGAAAACAAATCACTTATTTAGAGAAATAAAACTTACCTTGTACTTACCGTTTATCTAGTTGGGGGTGACAAGCTCCTCCAACAGCAAGGACTTCTTCTCTATTGGAGGAATTGACCTTAGCTCTTCTAATAATTCTGCAAAATGAAAATCACCAGGACCAAAGTTCCTTTCAATAAGATTGGTGCCTTGCTGGGCAAATATGGATACTACATCCAATGTCTTTATTTCTTGCCTCTGCATAATCTGCAACTCAAATTCTTGAAGTAAAAGGATCCAATGAACCAGTCTTGGCTTATGATCCTTCCTCTCAAGGAGTTCTTTTCAACCATCACGATCTGTATGAACTCTTACTTTTGCATCGACTATATAAGAACAAAATTTATTGCAAGAGAAAAATACAGCAAAAAGTTCTCTTTCTTCCTTAGGATAATTCTTTTGAGCACCATTAGGAGTTTTACTAGCATGATTTATAATATTAAATCTGCGACCTATATGTTGTCCCAGACTTACTCCTATAGCATCATCATTAGCTTCACATATTAAATCAAAAGTCATATCCCATATAGGTGGTTTAATGATAGGAGCATGGGATAAAGCATATTTCAGTTTATCAAAGGCAATAAGGCATTTATCATCAAAATTAAATCTTACTCCCTTTTGTAAAAGGTTAGTCAATGGTTTAGAAATTCTAGAGAAATTTCTAATAAACCTTCTATAAAAACCCACATGACCAAGAAAACTTCTTATACCTTTTATATCCCTAGGTTGTGGCATTTTCTCTATTGCTTCAACCTTTGCTCTGTCTACTTCAATACCCTTACCTGATACCTTATGTGCAAGGACTATACCTTATTTGACCATAAAATGGCACTTCTCCCAGTTTAGAACAAGATTAGTTTCTTTGCAACGCTGCAAAACCCTTATGAGATTATCCAAGCAACTAGTAAACAAAGGTCCAATAGACAGAGAAGTCATCCATAAATACTTCCATTATCAGTTCTATAAAATCCGCAAAAATAGCAATCATGCATCTTTGAAAAGTAGCTGGAGCATTACATAAACCAAAATGCAAACATCGGTAAGCATGTAAACCATAAAGACTAATGAATGTTGTTTTAAGTTGGCCATCAGGATGAACAGCTATTTGGGAAAAACCAGAGTATCCATCCAAGTAACAAAAATGAGTGTGGTTTGCTAACCTCTCTAAAGTTTGATCTATGAACGGTAAAGGGTAGTGATCTTTCCTAGTTTCTTTATTCAATTTCCTGAAATCTATACACATCCTATGTCCAACAATAGTTCTAGTAGGTATCAATTCATTGTTTTCATTAGGAACAACAGTAAAGCTACCCTTCTTAGGAACACAATGAACAAGACTTACCCATTCACTTTCTTTTACACGATAGATTATACCTGCATCCAGTAGGTGTACTATTTCTTTTCTTACCGCCTCCTTCATTTCGGGCTTCAGTCATCTATTGAATTCTGCAATAGGTTTAGCACCTTCCTCCATGAATATTCGATGGATGGCTATCATGGGACTAATGCCCTTCAAATCATCCAATGGGTACCCAAAGGCCTTGCGATGCTCCTTAAGTACTTTCATGAGTTCTTCTTCTCCATCCCCTGAAAGTTTAGCACTAATAATAACATAGAATTTATTTGTATCATCCAAAAATCTATATTTAAGATTATCTGGTAAAGTCTTCAATTCTGGGGGCGGTAATTCCTCGTCCCCTCTCTTTTCTGGCTCTTCAAAAGCCTCATCAGTTGGAGGCCCTAAAATGGGAAGTGAATCGAATTCACTTTATAATTCTTCTAGGGACTTGTCCTCCATAATTATTTCTTCATAGTTTGAGTCTTCATCTGCTTCTTCTACTTGATTACTAAAGAAGAGAGCTGCCATTTCCTCAATAGTTTTTCCTTTCTCTTCTTCTTATATTTGTAGTGGTCTGTCTTTAAATTTGGAAAAGTGGAATTTTTTTTCCGCTTCCCCAAGCTTAAGAGACACAATCTCATTCTTGAAATCAAGTTTGGCACCTAAATCATTCAAAAAGTTTCTTCTAAATATAATTGGGCAAAGAGTGTTAGCTGGCATATCAACAACTACAAAATCAATAGGAAAATTTTCATTGCCAATTGTGACAGTTGCATCTTCAACTACTCCCATTGGAACTCTAAGAGATTTATTGGCTAACATGATTGTCATATCAGTATTTTCTATTGTAGCCAGTACTATCTCTTCTTTTATTTCTAAATAAAAATCATAAGATATAACATTAATTGCTGTGCCAAGGTCACATAAACCATAATGTGAGGTTTCTTTAAATATCCAGGGAAGAATAGGCTTACCCACATCTTTTACCTTAATTTTACCTTCAACCAGTATGGAAGTCTCTTTATCAAGTTCAACTATGTTGCAATGTGCATACATAGCCATAATTGCTTCCTTGGTTACCTCTTCATCTTTGGTTTCATCCAAAAGTTCTTCAACTCCTGGCACACTTTCCTCTTCTTTCTTCTGCTGTACTGCTTTAACCTGTTCATATTCCAAAATATGTTTTTGCGCAGTGTTAGGGAAAGGTATCTCATACATTGGTTCTAGGGAGGCCAGTGTTGCTTTAACTTCTATTTTCTTCTCAGGTTCGGGTGGTGGATCATACTTGACCCAACCCTCTTTTGGAGCTTTGATATGTTCTGTAAAAGCTTTAACAACATGCAACACAAGATCTGAATCCAAATAAAGTTCTTTAGATAATTCATTAACATTGCCCTTTTTATCATAGTCATGAGTACAATCATAATCTATTTCTATGCCTCCTTCGCTTCCTAGACCAAAATTCCAAGAAACTCTATGATCGTGAATTCTATTAAGTAAACCCTAAGCTTTAGTTATGGGAAGAATCATAAAAGCTCCTCTCGCACAAGAGTCTAGTTCCAATTTATTAGGTTCAATTAAACCGCCATAAAAGATATGCAATAAATACCATTCAGGCAAATCATGATGAGGACATTGATTAAGTAAATCTTTAAATCTTATGTAAGCTCTTACTAGTCCTTCATTAGGACGGTTCCTCCAAGTCATTATAAGACGCATGATTCCAAAAGATTTTGATAATGGATAATACTTATCTAGAAACTCACAGACTAAATTATCCCAGGTAGTAGTGGCTTCTAGGGGTAAAGATCTATACCATGAGAGAGCTGTGCTAGTCAAAGTCTGACTAAAGAGTTTTAGCCTTACCTCATTATCAGTATACCCCGGTAATTGGAAAGTGCCACATATATCCTTAAAGCATGCAATGTGCTCATATGGATCAGGATTTTCTTCATCTCCAGTAAATTGCTTCTTGTGTAAAATACCAAGTAGTAGAGGATTTATTTCAAACCCCCTTGTCTTCTCGTTGGAGTTGTCTTTTTTATTAATATCATAGAGCTTCCCAAAGCGGCTGAGTGGGTTAGCACTAGTCAAATGCTCAAACTCCATCATGTTGGTGGGAACCTGTAACTCAAAACAAAACTTAGCAAGACTAAAATAAATAAGCAAAAACTAAAAGACCTACAACGCTTAGCTCCCCGACAACGGTGCCAGAAAATAGCTTGATGACTGCAAGTGCACAGATCGTTTGTAGCTAGTTTCGAAATAAAGATATCGATCCCACAGGGAGCGGGAGTTCCGAAGTCTAATAACTCTTGAATTAAATACTGAAATAGTAATGCTAAATAACGTTCTAAGTAACAAGATAAAATGTGAGTTTAATGTAAAAAGGTATTTTTGGGTTTTGGGTATAAGAGAACAATAAGTAAAGTAAAACAAACTGAATGCAGAAAGTAAGTATCACGTACGTAAAAGAGATGTGCAACTGCAATGGGGGAAGTGTTCTCAGGGAGTAGCGGATACACCTCTAGCATTATAAAGGGTTTAAGGTAAAGATTATTATCATGAACATTCTCAACTATTTATGTGTGGGAGGAACTCCATAATTGGACGAATAGGCAGCAACCGCTGCTCACATCATCCTCATAACCACAACAGACAGCAATCGACATCAATCGAATTACTGCGCTATTAAGGGACTTTACCCCGTAGGATGTATCCCATGGCATGGACAATGTTTCGTGAGTTTCCTCGGTTCCCAAGTTAATACGTAAGGGATGCCAACAGCTTTATAGTCACCGTAAGTGCTAGCATACCTCCATCTACCAACAAGTAGTTCCCTCCATCAAGTCCCCACAAGAGGCAAATATTGAGAGGTCAACTTCTCCCAACACCAAGATGAAGACAATCTAACACATGGTCACAGCGATGGATATCATAATAAACTTTATCTTATTTCAATCTCATGCTAGGGTTTCTCCATCTCCCCAAGAACTAATGATCTACTCAGTTATGGAGGCAATCAACATCATGGCAAAAACAATGGAATCTATCATAGATGAATAGTACTTGTATAAATCCACAACAAGTATGGAAATTACAACAAGATCTAGACAAGATGTAGATGGGATGGATGGAGATGGTGGTGATGTAGTGGTTGATGATGAAGATCAATGCCTTAGCATTCCGGATCTGTGTAGGGTGAAGATGGATCCTGGTGGATGAGTTCCCCCTCCATATCCCTTCTGGAGGTGAGGTTTCTGCGATTTCTGGTCGTTCTGTATGTCGTCTCTCCTTTCCGATTGCACGGGGCGAAACTATTTGAGGAGACGGTGGCGGTGGCAACTATACGGCGGGAACTATATGGCCAGAATTTTTAGTCCCGCTGTATAGTTGGTCGTTAAACCTTCTGCCTCCTGCGATCACCGCGGGTTTTCTTCTGGTGTTACTGATATTTCCAAATTTAGCGATTTACGCTGTTTTTGACTCATTTTTGCTCCAGTACAACTGGTCCAAGAATTGTGTCCATCGTATACACCATCTGTCCTGATCCTGGTGAAAATAGACATAAAAGATGCGCGCGAACGCCGTAAAATACCAAGATCCTACTACTATAGTGCAAAATAATAATCTAAAACATGATGTAAATATGCACTCATCACACGCCTACAAGGGCAATGGCAAAGGCAAGAACCCCTTCAATAAGAAGGCCCCCGTTTACCATACTTTCCTTGGCACCCCAACTGTCCGGACACAGAAAACCTCACTGAGGATACTGATGGCCACCCTACTCCCAGTTCCCCAGTACCTACGCTAGTCGTAAGTTCCAACCACTTGGGACAGGATGGATCATCCCGACCTTGTTCCAACAGAGAACCAGTAAGCCATGGCCATAAACCCCTTGATTGACTGCAACGAGTTCACCAAGTGTCTTGTGGATAGTGGAAGCAGCATCAACATCATGTACGCTGCACAAGACGAACTTGACAGAGACCAACCTAAGGCGGACCAGCACCATGTTTCATGGCGTAGTTCCTGGCCGGGAAGCTCGGTCCCTTAGGTGCATCACCCTTCTGGTTGCCTTTGGTGATGTTAACAATTACCGCCAAGAGCGCATGACCTTTGAAGTGGTCCCCTTCAAGAGCGTGTACCACGTCATATTCGGACGCGACATCTTCCACTCCTTCATTGCCAAACCATGCTTTGTCTACAACAAGCTCAAGATACTCGGACCAAATGGTGTCATCACCGTTGCCGGAAGTTTCACGAAGGCAAGATACTGCAAGATAGGAGAAGCAACCTTTGCTGCAGCTGTCCTCTATGGCGAAGGCGGAGGGGGTGTGCCCTCCCCACTAGGTTAGACATGTGGGACTAATAGGCAAAGGAAAAATGGCAAAATAGACAAAAACAGTCGGCTGGGCCAACTGGGTGGCCGGGTGGGCCAACCGAGCCAGCCCGGCATCAGCCGCCAGCAACAGCAGCTGTAGTGCCACGGCCTGACCAGCGTTGGCCCGGGTGGGCCTTTGGCCGGCCTCGGCGCGTTGGCTCAGAGAGGCGCCCGCCCGGCTGGCTGGCTAGGCCGCGATGCCCCGGCCCGTGAGTGACGCCAATTGTTGGCTGCTCAACGCGGCGCGTAGTGCTGGCCACTCGCTTCTGTGGGCTGCCAAGCCCACAAGCTGTAGCAGCAGTTTTTCTCCCTTTTTCTTTTTCCTTTTTCCAACAGTTTTTCTCCTAGGCTATTTCCCTCCGGGGATATGGCCTAGTATGAAATTTGCTTTTATAAATCTTAATCTAAATATTATTTAGAATATATTAATTCATAATTAACATATAATAAATATATATTTAAATTCCTATTTATCCAAAAACACTTTTCCGGCCTATTCCTTTATTCTTTCTCCGAACAACTTCGGATCTCTCCACGGAACAATTTCGGCTTTCTCTTTCTCTACTGTGATTCCATCTTACGGATGATCGCTCTCATCGTACCCTTAAGTGTATCCCCTCATGGCTCGGGAATGCTCTAGACATGATCTATATCAATGATTAACATAGGGACCAGGGATGCCCATGTGACCCCTATGCACTCCAGATGACAATGTCGTTTCAACCGTAAAATGTAGAATCCAATTTCCCATTGTTTCTTGATACGGCTTGTCTGAGATCTGATCATTGGTATCACATACCCTATTCAATCTCGTTACCAACAAGTTCTATTTTACTTGTTACCGTGATATTACATCCCCGTGACCGAGTCACATATTGTAGCATTTATGGATGTAATCTCACCAAGCCAGCCGTATGTATCTTACCCGTCATGTGGGTGAAAAAATCCGGGTCTTGTGGTCACATGTCATCTACTGTTCCTTTGGAATACCCAACGTACACCTTTATGATCACCGTATTACCAGATGACGTTTGATGCAGTCAAAGCAGCCTCGGGAAACATCGAGTAATATGAACTCACGGTCCAAGGAAAGGATACTAGATTTTAGCTATTGCAACAATGAACTATATGACTTGATCGTGTCGCAATCTTTCCAGGAATGTCCATCACATCATTCACCAATGATATGACTCGTTGTCAGTTGGCATAAATGTCCATGGTCTTGAAACCCAGATCATACTCAAGACCAACGAACTAGTATGAATAGAGGCTACTAGGGACTTGGTTTGTTTCATACCACACCTGTACCAATGTTTCTACTTGATACAGTTATAGCACAATATGAAACTATTATAAACTAATTGAGATATGACAATAAATACCTATTTATTATTTGCCTCTAGGGCATATCTCCTTCAGTCTCCCACTTGCACTAGAGTACAAATAATCTAGCTCGCATTTTACTCATCATAAACCATATAACATATGCGTTTATTGATCATGCATGCTTACGGGAAACGTCCTGTCCATGTTCTGTTTTACCAGATCATTATGTCTTTTGCAAATCATTAATGTCTTCCTAATTTTGACATTCACACCATTATCTTATAATGGGTTGAAGTATTCGTTTGGCGATAAAGTGAGACTTTGTTTGTCGTGTTCATAATGATAGTCATTTTCACTTTTGTCATCTAAACTTCGAAACACACGTTGCAATCCTTTGTGTATGTACGGCAGTTATGGTAGCAGAACGAGGCCAATTTCCAGGAGCGTATAGTGACTTTAGATCAACCTCATGGGCTTTCTCATGGGCACTGTGCCCTGGGACACATCATTCTACATTAAAGAGGAACTAGTCCCGCCATAACAATATACATCACATCAGATGGAGCCTTTATACTTCTATATCTATGTAGATCCTAGTGCATGAAATGCAGCTATGCCCCTTACTTTGCTTCTTGCTATTTAAGTACAAACTTAATTCTGGTTCAAAGATTAACTTGGGAATCACTTCAAGACATGTTCTTATAGTTAAGAGCTTGTCCTACCCACCAGAACCTCAGGTCACATTATGTCGAGTATACAACATGATTGTCTGGAAGAACCTATGGCTAAGGCATAGGAGATGTAACACATTTCTTTCTTTCTTTTAACCATAGTTGCAATACTAACTCAATGCTTCATATAGTAAGAACTTCTTTCTTACCTTGTTCCATTCTGAGCTTCTTCAGAATCTTGTCTAGGACATTCTGAACATCTTTCAGAATCAAGTCCAAGAAGCATTCGACATTTGATTTTTATTAAACTCACCAATCTATCTCGATAGATCTCATTGTTTAATAACTTCAACTTCATCCTTATTTATCTACTTAAATGTTATTAACACCAATCACATGATTCACATATGTCGTCCACATATCCTAGAATATTTCACGCTCCTACTCAAATATAGCATCCATATTTGAGATTCAGGAATTTCGCTTAGCTCCCACTCAAAATATGTCAGCTACATATTATGATTTAGCCAAGTTGATTTGCTCCCACTCAAATCCAGATCCTCTCGATAATCTTGGACATTCCAAAATTCTTTGATCACCATCAAATCAAGAATTCCACTAACGAGATTTCAATGACCATTCATTTCTCGCACTTAGGTCCATTACGCTTCTTTGTATTTCGTAGGTATGTCTTGTTCAAAACATGACAATTGGATCAACAATATAATTCCACAAACTTGTAGAATACATTGTTGAATCCTACTTTCTTTAGTAAAAGTATTTACTGAAACTTTATGATCATTATCATTAGTTTATCCTCTTTTGTAGAGTTTAGTTTCACGGAACATATTCCGCTGCGCCACTCAACAATCTGGAGGTAAGGTCAAATACCTTGTTTTGATCTTTTACTTTCTTCCACTTGTATCTTCATCAAGACACATCAACTTAGGACATCAACAGGTTTGACCCATTTGTGGATCGTGTATTCATAGCTGCCTAAGGATACGCTACAAAGACTTGTTTATTCGCCACGACTTCGAACTTATCGAAATCTCCAGAAACTCGAACATGCCATAAATCTTATGGTGTTGTTTACACGAATCGTTAGATGTTCCTTTGTATTTCAAACGAGTGTTTGCTCAATTCGATCTCTAAATCTAAACAATAACTATAACCCTGATAAGAGTTAATATTATACCATATGTATCTAATACATAAATGATTATGATGTTTAGACATTTCAATACACTTTGAATTTGTCCAATTGTCATAATTTGTGAAACATCTTTCACATGTCCTTTTATGCCCAAAAATTAACTTAAATACTTTTAGTCATGTCGATTAAATCGAAGAGACCTTGTATTCTTGTTAATTTCAATATCCTCCTTTTGTTGTGAACTCATTTGAACATTTCAAATCGTTTCAAACTTATGTTTCATTAAGTAAATACACTTATTCACTTAAATCCACAATTAACTAATGATTTCCACTACTTGTTGAAAATACGATACATCACTATGTATAAGATTCAACATTTCTTCGCATATCGCCGTTTTACCAGAATGCGGAGTTTTAGTCATTCTACCCAACGAGGCATGGTTTTGCAAAGTCTCCAGATTAAGCATCTAGGACCCCGATCTTCATGAAGAACATGCAATAACCAAAATGACTTAAACTATAGTGTCATTTCATTATTAAACTTTGGATATCTTTTAGCATTCTAATCCTTTATAAATGCTTAAACCATTATCATTAACATAGTGATGAGAATCATTCATTTATAATCATAATGTGGCCGTAAGGTTTTGTTCATAGGAATAGTACAACTGGCTTGTAACTTGTTCATATGAATAATCATCTCGCCAAAAGCAAGACACGCAAACAGTGATTACAAATTACATTTGAGTCCACTAATCCAAATGATAATCTTTGAGGAAAGGGGTGATGTCGGCCATCAACCTTTTTGCTTGACGTCATCAAGCCTCATTGCCTCAATTCCAGCAATTCTCAAGCAGACCATCCCGTTTTCACAAAACGAGACAAGTATCAAATACTTTACAAACTGCAACAAGTTTTGCAAGAATTACATTTATAACTATGTATATCTTACATATACCCTTTTCATTCATGACCTCCATTGCAATCAAGCCCTTCGGAGAGTTCTTAACTCTAATGCAAGATCGCCAAGTGTTTCTCCAAATATTCTCTTTTCATCCATGATGGAGGAAAACCCATCCAACGGCTCATACTTTATGTGCCAAATCTTGCATAATACAAAATTGCAGTCCAACTCTTCATCGAATGGAGGATGGCTTATTGGATGTTCATGGAGAAAACACAAACACTGCAGAGTCATCGGATTATCTCCTAATGGTTATTGGATCAAGAAGAGAAGATCACCTTTTACGAGGATATCCCTCAGGCGTGGGTATTAATCTATGTAGTTGGACCCTTTTGCTAAGTTGCACATCAAGCAATAAATTTCCCATGGTCGCAAAGGACCTCAATGGGATAGGCCATGATCTACTAAGATATTTGCAAACAGACATCTAGACTAAGTTCATAATATGAGGTCAATTTATAATTGATCTCCCACTAAAATTGTCATCCCCTGGATGATTTTAGTGATCACATGATCCCAATCCTCTACACCTCCCCCGATCGTCACGGCCATCAGTGCAGCATCAAAGGTAGACATTCCGTAATGTCAATCACATCATCCATGTGACTCATGCTCGATCTTTCGATCTCTTGTGTTCCGAGGCCATGTCTACACATGCTAGGCTCGCCAAATCTAACTTGTGTGTATTCGCTGTGCAACATGGCTTACACCCACTGTATGTGAACGTAGATATGTCTAACCCCCGATCGTCACGGCCGGCTTCATAACGAAGAACTTTCTTGGTGGTGCACACACAAGGGGAACACGATCATTGGAATTAAATAGGGATTATCTTATTTGCTACCGTTGAGTATCTAATACTAGAACACAATAAGATGTAAAACAGGTATCAACATCATATGTATTTTGTGATATGATATGGTCCTTCTTCTTGCGCCTTGATCTCCATCGAGCGCTCCGGCATGATCTCCATCTTGCCCCTGGTTTGATGCCAAGTCCACGACGCCACCACCCGGTCGTCCATCGGAACGATGACTATTACTAGTACACCTTAGTAACAGAAAAGTAAACTACTTTACCTTCGTAACGACCAATGCCATATCAAAATCACATGCCCTCCTGCAAAATAATGTTAGATGCCTCTACTTTATCTATTGCAAGTTTTACGTGGTTGTTAGGGATTTTGCAATAGAACAGTTTCTAAACTATGAACTTTCCAACCACAACATGGATCCAACAGTTGTCTCTACTACACCCCTTTCGGGGCCCTCCGTTGTAAATGATATATCAACTATGGACTGAGAGACAGACACCTGCTAGCCACTTATACGGTACAAGCCGTATGTTGAGCACGGAACCAGTCTCGTGTACGAATACGCGTAAGGTCGGTCTGGGCCGCTTCATCAAACAATATCGTGATATAAATAAGTATACATTAGAGGGTAACAACTAAGGGATCAATGCCCGCACAATACATGTGCGTACTGGCCATATAGCACTCCTACGCATAGATCGGCTCTGATACCACTGAAGGGCTTCTGTAGTAGAAAACAAAAATTCTCCTACGATGGAACTCTAATACGCCCAAGATCTATCTATGTAGTAATGTAGTAACGGCCGGAGCGTATAGAATACATGCCCTTGTAGACCGTATGCGGTTAACGTTCCGAGAGGAACGTGGTTGAAGTAGTCGATCCCGTGGCCGACCTCAAGGTCGCGATGCTCCTCGCAGGTCACCCCTTGCTCCTTCTTCATCGTGCAGCAGCCCCGGCTCTCAACATTCAAGCGCCCCAAGTGTTGCGCCTTGTCTCTTCGTACACATCCTGTGTACGATGAGACCTCCGTCTCCCTGATCCCGCCGGGAGTGCGGAAGTTCATATCCTGCCAGGAATCCCTACAGCGCAACGGCATGCTGCAGGTGTGGCGTCTCTCACGTGGACAGTCCTAACTTGGGACCGTGCCAACGCATGGAGACAACTAGAGAGAGATGGAGATTATTCCAACCAAGGGGAATAACTCTATATTATTGTGTGTTTAATCCCACCCATGGGCACCCCTTTATATAGGCGGAGGGGGTGTGCCCTCCCGATTAGGTTAGCCATGTGGGACTAATAGGCAAAGGAAAAATGGCAAAATAGACAAAAACAGCCGGGTGGGCCAGCTAGGTGGCCGGGTGGGCCAACCCGAGCCAGCCCAGCATCAGCCGCTAGCAACAACAGCTGTAGCGCCGTGGCCTGACAAGTGTCGGCCCGGGTGAGCCTTTAGTCATGCCCACCTGTGCACCAGGCTTCCTGGCTTCAAGCAGCCTTGCCCCTCTGGGCGGCCTCGGCTTCGTCGGCCCATGAGTGACGCTTGCTGCTGCGACGCCCTTCTATGGGCTACCAAGCCCACAAGCTGCAGCAGCAGTTTTTCTCCCTTTTTCTTTTTTCCTTTTTCCAGCAGTTTTTCTCCTAGGCTATTTCCCTCCGGGGATATGGCCTAATATGAAAGTTTCTTTTATAAATCTTAATCTAAATATTATTTAGAATATATTAATTCATAATTAACATATAATAAATATATATTTAAATTCCTATTTATCCAAAAACACTTTTCCGGCCTATTCCTTTATTCTTTCTCCGAACAACTTCGGATCTCTCCGCGGAACAATTCTGGCTTTCTCTTTCTCTACTGTGATTCCATCTTACGGATGATCGCTCTCATCGTACCCTTAAGTGTATCTCCTCACGTCTCGGGAATGCTCTAGACATGATCTATATCAATGATCAACAGAGGGACCAGGGATGCCCATGTGACCCCTATGCACTCCAGATGACAATGTCGTTTCAACCGTAAAATGTAGAATCCAATTTCCCATTGTTTCTTGATACGACTTGTCTGAGATCCGATCATTGGTATCACATACCCTGTTCAATCTCGTTACCAACAAGTTCTATTTTACTTGTTACCGTGATATTACATCCCCGTGACCGAGTCACATGTTGCAACATTTATGGATGTAATCTCACCAAGCCGGCCGTATGTATCTTACCCGTCATGTGGGTGAACAAATCTCGGTCTTGTGGTCACATGTCATCTACTGTTCCTTTGGAATACCCAACGTACACCTTTATGATCACCGTATTACCAGATGACGTTTGATGCAGTCAAAGCAGCCTCGGGAAATAGTGAGTAATATGAACTCTCGGTCTAAGGAAAAGGATACTAGATTGTAGCTATTGCAACAATGAACTATATGACTTGATCGTATCACAATCTTTTGAGGAATGTCCATCACATCATTCACCAATGATATGACTCGTTGTCAGTTCGCATAAATGCCCAAGATCTTGAAACCCAGATCATCCTCATAACCAACGAACTAGTATGAATAGAGGCTACTAGGGACTTGGTTTGTTTCATACCACACTTGTACCAATGTTTCTACTTGATAAAGTTATAGCACAATATGAAACTATTATAAACTAATTGAGATATGACAATAAAAACCTATTTCTTATTTGCCTCTAGGGCATATCTCCTTCAGTGAGTAGATCCCCATGTTCTTGAGGGCATATGATGAATTGGCTATGATTTCCATATAATATGCAATGAGTATGTGGTCAAGTTTTTTATATTTTATATTGTTCTATGATGATTTTATGCAAACGTCGACTGCATATTACTTCACCTATATGGGCTTGATGGGGCTGAGTTTCTGCACCAAAATAGGGTTATTGCAGTACTTGCAGCAGCAAATATTTAAAGAGTTTGTCCCGATGGGAGCTCGGTGAACACGACCCCGCGGCCACGTTATCAATGCGACCATGTTCGCACCCAAACCGTGATTTGGAAATAGCCTATTCTATAAGTTGCTAGGATAAATGAATTTAAGATGTTTTGTAATAACTACTACTAGGACAGGAAGAAAACTAGAACAAAAGTAAAAGTGAAAAGAGGTGAATGCAATGAGATGAAATATTAATGCTATGATTCCTCAAGTAATGTTGTGTATACCGGTGTGCATGATAAGTGCTTATGGAATAGTTGTTAACTATAATTGTGGCAGTCCCTCATATACCGTTGTCTCCCACCGTTGGTAAGTGGCAACTAGACAACTCAATTGTCCACACCCTCTTTGGACATGGGTCATCTCGTAAGAGAATAGTGTATTAAGGTAACAAGACCAATCAAGGTAAACCAGAGCAAATGCATTAAGTTCTATGGACAATCGTACTCCTAAGCAAGTGTGCTATTCACAAGATATCCCATCTGTCACTTTGGGGTTAAGCAATTCGCAACACTATACCTATCTATATCATGAGTGATCTTGAGGATCTCTGGGCGGTGCATCCTAAGCTTCTATTGCCTCCACAAATCACTTATAGCAAATAGCCTATTAGTTCTACCCATGGACTTGTCAGGCCGATGGAAGAGTAGAGACTAATGATAAGTTTTGTGACACTCCGTGAATCCCTAGTAAATTCCTCAACAATGGATTGGACGTCTCCAATCACTAGAATAATATCATGAATAGAAAAATGTAAAGAGAAAGCACAAACATATTAATTAACAAGAACACACCACACTTTAATTACTCAAATCATCATAACATTAATAAAAGGGGGTTCAAGCCATGTTACAACCCATCACGGAGATCATGATGGGGAAGGATGAAGGAGTAGCGGCGATGGAGATGGTGATGAAGGCACGGTGATGGTGGCGTCAGCGTGATGATGGCGGCGTCCTCTTTCTCCTCCTCTTCTTGCTTGGATGGCTTGATGGTGTTGATAGAGATCTGGATCTTGGTGGAGCTGTAGAGGCTATGGAGGCGGCACGGCGGCAGGGCTCCGCCGTGGAGGCGGTAGATGTGATCTAGATCTTGTACATGGTGTATTGTGGCTTCCTCCTTTCTTCCCCCCTTTATATAGGCCTTGGGGGTGCCCTAGGATTCCCCCAATACCGTCATATGACTTAGGGAAGGTTCTAGAGCTTTTCTGGGGCGAAATCCCGTCGTTTACGACCTTTTTGGCAACTATACGGGTGGATCTATATGACCGGAAAAATAGCTCCCGCCGTATAGTTGTTCGTCAAACCGTCTGTACTCTTTAGTATTTTGGCCGCCATTTCTTAATACGAACTCCATTTTGGGTGTTCTTGGGCTCGTTGAGTTCGTATCGTCAAGGGCTACAACCCAATGGCCTTGGATATTTATTTTGAGAAGTTGGAAAAAATCACTTTTCCAACACCTCAAATGGCTAAGTCTGGTCCCTGCAGCTCCTCTATACTATGCTCACTTTGTTCCTTTTGCCTTTGTTTTATCCATAATCATCATCAACACCTACACACATGTCAAAGACAAGGTAGAGGGATAAAATTCTACCTAAACTACTAAATGTGCAAAGCTCATATTGAATTTAATAAAAACAAGTAATCATGCATATCAGGCATAGCAATAGTTAGATGGAGCATGATATGATAGGCAAATGACATAATTTATATTGCTAAAAAGTGTTGTATTATCACAGCTATCAACTTCCCCAAGCTAGATCTTGCTTGTCCTTGAGCAAAAGGGATCGATAACTTAATGGATGTGATAATACTTATCATTGGAAATCAATGCACCGTATCCTTGTTTTTCCTGCAAGCTCAAAGCAAGAGAGCACATAATCATACAAGGCAATATAAGCTCAGTTATATTATTCCAAACCACTAGATATTAGTCAAAAACTTCTATGCCCCATGTCAAAGTTAAATCTAGCTTGCAAGTAAACTTGTGATCCTTCTATACGCACTTTATTGTATTTTTATTTGTATAAGGCAAAGCTGAACACAGTTAGTTTTCAATCATAAATAGAAATAGAATTTTACAATGTTGCCCACTCATGCCATCTATTAAAGTCTCTCAAGTGCAAACTTCGATTGTTGAGCTCATAGAAAATATATTTCTTAGTAACGAGACGATGCCAAAAGAGTGGTATATGTTCAATCGAGACTGTATAGGCTAGGAAGGACACTCGTGACCATTACCAAGGTTTCCCTTTTTGGTATAATGATTTCTCATAACGGTCAGAGGAGTATTCCGACTTTTTCTTTTAACGCGGGCCCATGAGAATACCAATGCATACCCAAATATAGCATTTTTGCTACATATGTTGGGCAACTCATAGCCAAACTCCAAGAGTTTCCTCTTTTTGGATTGTCCAAAGGCCAGTGGAGTTGTTAGCATCCCATGTTGTGCGACAGTGGTGCAAGACACGCATAAAGCAATATCTCACTTTGATTTCTAAGACAAAATTTTGGCATATGTAATCTCTAAACTTTGAAACATCATTTCTTATTTGACAACTCACTCAGTAAGCATCTATTAAGACCATCATTTCCAACACTATTGGGTCGTTTTACTCCATAACCATTCACTTAAGACAATTCTGAACAGTGATAACTAGCAAGTTTCGAAGAACTTCTTTATTATATATTTTTTCTTTTCAAAATGTAGAGACATGGCAATGTATATTTAGAGGATCACAATATTTTTCACAATCTAGATAAAAGTTGAACAAGGTGCATCAAAGCTATGGCTTGTCTCCTATGAGGCCTAACATGAGCAAGTATATCCCTTATATAAATATGAACAAAACTCACCTAAGCAAGCATTCAAAAACAGAGGGATACACAATAGCATGAAAACTTTTTAAGATAAAGAACTTTGCACAAGACTCTACGCATGCAAAATAACCTCCCCAAGCTAAGAATACCAACTTGAGAAGATCATAAAAACAAAAGAGAAAATGCAGTTATCAAAAGAGAGTATAAGAAGTGATTACCTCCCCAAGCTTAAGTTAAAGCAAGGGTGACACACTTTACCGTTGAGGTGCTTTTAACCTCTACCTTGATGGACAAAGAACCTTCGCTTCAATGAATGCTTCACGATCCGGTGTATGCCTTCCTTAAGAACCTAGTAGGAACAAGACTAGAAAGAAGACAAAATATTTTTGTGTTTTTGAAGACACGGGTTTGGCTCACAAGTGATAAAAATACAATTCCCACTAAGTCGGTTCATCAACCTAAGCACCACGCTTAAGTCAACAAACTAGTTCTAGAAGTGGCCTCTCCTAGATTATGATGAGGTGTAAGTGAGAAAAAATATGAAACACGAGTGTGCAGCCCCTATGTGCTTATTTAAAAGAGGTTCGAGTTGGAAGGTTTTACCAGACACTGATTGTTGAAACGTTGAATTGAAGCAACCAAGTGGCACATGCGAGTGTTTGCACGGTTGGCACTACCGTACACGTCATCACACAAGATTCAAGTCCCTGCAAAAATAACACGCAAAATAAAAGACAACGGTTTGGTGTACGAATGAAGTTTGTTCACCCAACTAATGAAAGAAAACGAAAAGAAAACATGAACTACTAAAGAGAATTACAACTTAAGGAATTTCTGAGATAGAACTTTATTGTTTACATACGCTCGGCTTCTCTAAAACATGGGAGAAGGTCCCAGGTGGTGTTTCGAGGTTTTTAGAAGAAGAAGGAAGAAGAAAGAATAAAATTTTGAGCAATGGTTACCTTCCAGTTAGCGTTTGAGGGGTTTTCCCAACTATATGGGCGCAACTATACGGCCGGACCAAAAAGGTCCCGCCGTATAGTTGGTCGTCAAACCTTCTGTATCCTGGAAAAGAAATTTTACAAAGTCAACGATAACTATACGGCCAGAACTATACGGCCGAAATTTTTATTCCCGCCGTATAGTTGGTCGTTAAACCTTCTGTATCCTAAAAAAGAAATTCGTCGATGGCAAAGATATCTATATGGCCAAACTATACGGCTGGAATTTTTATTTCCGCCGTATAGTTGGTCGTTAAACCTTCTGTATACACCAAAAAAATTCTATTTCTTCGAGAGTTCTTTCTTATCCTGAAACTTAGCGAAACACCATGTTTTGACGGTAAAATAACAACTTTAATTTTCGACCAACAAATACATATACTTGAAGGATTCACCTGAAACTGATTTTCTCCTCCTTTTTACCGAGTTTATGCAACACATAATATAGTGACAATAAATTCTGCCTTTTGAAAACTACCACAAGATTACTCTAATAGCAAGACATGCGAAGAATAAAAGTGCCAATGCAACAATGAATGCAACTAGACTCAAGACACAAAACTAAGAAATACACCTAGTAACTTCCGGGTTGCCTCCAGGGAAGCGCTCTCTTTAAAGCCATAAAGCCAGGCTAGGATGCTCCATACATTTCCAACCTGGATCCCAAGGGATATCGACTCGAGGTGAGGTTGTACATACCAGCTTGGAGCATCTTGAAGTAGAGTTCGGTCGGAGTCGTACCCGCTTACGGTGCATCGGCATCATGTAGATGAACAAGTTCTCGCTTTCAAGCGAGTGTTGATGCACCAAGCTTGGTGAACATGCCTCTGTGTACAGCTGCAATGAGAGGATTTGAGATTCATATAAAATTCTTAAATCTTTACCTTGGTTACCTGTGTAGGGGAACACTGCATAGTATTCTTCCTTCATAGCAGGGAGTTCAGGACCCTGCATGTTAGTATAGCAAGGTTCTATCTCTAGTTCATTATTATTAATGCTCCCCATATGAGTGTCTAGGCACAAGGCCTCCGCAGAACAATTACCAACAGTTTTAGCATCATAAAAATCACTACTAGAGTGAGAGGCATCACAAACAAAAGTTGTAGTGTGACTCTCTTTGTCAACCTCACCTTTTTGTTCCTCCTTTTCATCGACTAGTGTTTTAATAGCAATGATAGAATCAAAATTAGGAGTCGAAGGTGTGAGCCAGTGATCAATCCATTCTTCCTCCTTGTGCTCCTTTTCCTCTTCGCTCTTTAGTGAGTCCTGCAAAAGGTTATCTTTCTTCATGGCGGTTTTAGTCCGCTTCAAATAATATGATACCAATGCATTATTACTTAAATTATTGTCGCAAAAGAGGAATATGAGGTATACTAAATTAAAAACTCCATCAACTGCTTCACTTTCAACATCAATACTTCCTAGTCTAAATACCATTTCATATGCACCTTTGAAAAGAACGTATTCTAGTACCTCCAAACTAGCATAGGATTTATCTCTATTATAATTTGCTAGAGTAGGATTGTTGGAACACTTACATTGAAAATTAAGGTGATCATCTGTTATACAAATTGTGCAATAATATCCATCATTAGCATGCAACCATAATGAATGCCATTCCAATTGGTCCAGCAATTTCTTTATCAGCTCATGTCTAGCAACCAGGCTTGATGAACTTGAATCCTTTATCTCCTCCAATGCCTGTATTATCTCTAGAAAAAATTTTATCTCGGAAGACATGATTAGTAGCAACAGTTTTTATAAATTTTTGGTTTTGTAATTTTTTTGATTGTTTTCAATATAAAAGAAAGCAGTAAGATAATAGCAACAAACTGAAATAAACTATGTGCGAGTGGATAACTGAACGCTTTGCTCCCCGGCAACGGCGCCAATTTGATGGGGCTGAGTTCCTGCACCAAAACAGGGTTATTGCAGTACTTGCAGCAGCAAATATTTAAAGAGTTTGTCTTGATGGGAGCTCGGCGAACACGACCCCGCATCCACGTTGTCAATGCGACCACATTCGCACCCAAACCGTGATTTGGAAATAGCCTATTCTATAAGTTGCTAGGATAAATGAATTTAAGATGTTTTGTAATAACTACTACTAGGACTGGAAGAAAACTAGAACAGAAGTAAAACTGAAAAGAGGTGAATGCAATGAGATGAAATATTAATGCTATGATTCCTTAAGTAATGTTGTGTATACCGGTGTGCATGATAAGTGCTTATGGAATAGCTGTTAACTATAATTGTGGCTGTCCCTCATATACTGTTGTCTCCCACCGTTGGTAAGTGGCAACTAGACAACTCAATTGTCCGCACCCTCTTCGGACATGGGTCATCTCGTAAGAGAATAGTGTATTAAGGTAACAAGACCAATCAAGGTAAACCAGAGCAAAGGCATTAAGTTCTATGGACAACCGTACTCCTAAGCAAGTGTGCTAGTCACAAGATATCCCATATGTCACTTTGGGGTCAAGCAATTCGCAACACTATACCTATCTATATCATGAGTGATCTTGAGGATCTCTGGGCGGTGCATCCTAAGCTGCTATTGCCTTCGCAAATCACTTATAGCAAATAGCCTATTAGTTCTACCCATGGACTTGTCAGGCCCATGGAAGAGTAGAGACTAACGATAAGTTTTGTGACACCCCGTGAATCCCTAGTAAATTCCTCAACAATGGATTGGACGTCTCCAATCACTAGAATAATATCATGAATAGAACAATGTAAAGAGAAAGCACAAACATATTAATTAACAAGAACACACCACACTTCAATTACTCAAATCATCATAACATTAATAAAAGGGGGTTCAAGCCATGTTACAACCCATCACGGAGATCATGATGGGGAAGCATGAAGGAGTAGTGGCGATGGAGATGGTGATGAAGGCGCGGTGATGGTGGCATCGGCGTGATGACGGCGGCGTCCTCCTTCTCCTCCTCTTCTTGCTTGGATGGCTTGACGGTGTTGATGGAGATCTGGATCTTGGTGGAGCTGTAGAGGCTATGGAGGCGGCACGGCGGCATGGCACCGCCGTAGAGGCGGTAGATGGGATCTAGATCTTGTATATGGTGTATTGTGGCTTCCTCCTTTCTTCCCCCCTTTATATAGGCCTTGGGGGTGCCCTAGGGTTCCCCCAATACCATCATATGACTTAGAGAAGGTTCTAGAGCTTTTCTAGGGAAAAATCCTGTCGTTTGTGACCTTTTTGGCTACTATACAGGCGGAGCTATATGACCGGAAAAATATCTCCCGCCGTATAGTTACTCGTCAAACCGTCTGTACCCTTTAGTATTTTGGCCACCATTTCTTCATACGAACTCTGTTTTGGGTGTTCTTGGGCTCGTTGAGTTCGTATCATCGAGGTATACAACCCTGTCTTCTTGGATCTTTATTTTGAGAAGTTGGAAAAATTCACTTTTCCAACACCTCAAATGGCTAAGTCTGGTCCCTGCAGCTCCTCCATACTATGCTCACTTTGTTCCTTTTGCCTTTGTTTTATCCATAATCATCTTCAACTCCTACACACATGTTAAAGACAAGGAAGAGGGATAAAATTCTACCTAAACTACTAAATGTGCAAAGCTCATATTGAATTTAATAAAAACAAGTAATCATGCATATCAGGCATAGCAATAGTTAGATGGAGCATGATATAATTTATATTGCTAAAAAGTGTTGTATTATCACAGCCATCAGGGCTCATATGAGAATACATTGATGCAATGATAGGGGTTGGAAGGTCCACTATTGACAGAAACCGTTTTCCAATACTTTGAGTTGCATTGGAGGGATTATATTTCGGGGAGCAATGAACTTATTGCTATGGTGGGACATTTATGTCTTAATATGCTTAGATGTTCATGTGAATGGCTCTAGGACCCATCGTAAGTGGTGTATTTTTCTCATATTTATGGCTGCACCTAATTTAGGCTCCGCCCTAAGGGAATAAAACTTGACAACATATTCACCATATTGTGTAGAAATCTTTATGCTAAGTAAATCCATGCCGCCCTCGGGAACGTTTATCACATATAAGTACACACACACTTGAGCTTGTCCTCTTGCTGCATAGAGGATTGGGTTTTCTCTCATTGAGAGCATTTACTTATTGCTATTTACTTTCAGCACTTTATATTCTTGCAAACTACAAACCCAAAAACACCAAATCTACTGCATTTACTATTATTTCCTTTGTCAAATTTGCTAACCAATACCCTCAACTCCTCGTTGGTTCGACAACCTTTCTTTATTGAAAAGTACTATGATTGATCTCCTGCACTTGGGAGCCACCAAGACACTTTTCTGGCGCCATTGTCGGGGAGCGTTGTGCTATTGGTAAGCTGTTTGGTAAGAAAACTTGAAATCTGTTTTTATCTTTTTACTGTTGTTTTATCATGGCTTTCTCAAACCATAAAGGATTGGAACTCACCTTATTTGAGTACCTTCATGATAACGATAAAGAGAAGGTTGAGAAGCCTACCGAACCAAAAATTGAATATCAATTCCTATTGGTATTGTCCAGAGAGCTAGGGAGGTAACTTTTGCAGGTGATGGAAGCCAAATTGCTATGGGGCATTTATATGAAATTGAAGAACTATGTTCCCTATTTAGACTTGCAAGTATTTATGAGAATGAAGTGAGAAGGAAGCTATTATATGTATCTCTATCTGGTAAAGCTCGTGAATGGTATAGATCTCTAGATGATAAATACCGTCTTGATTGGGCCAATTTGAGGAAGGATTTCTATCTTAAATATTATACTACTAAAGAAGCTTATGATGATCGTTGCCATATTTATAACTTTTGGCCACATAATGGAGAAAGTATTGCTCAAGCTTGGGGGAGATTAAAGGGTCTTCTTCATAAAAATCCAGGTCATGGTATTCCTGAAAGCATTATCTTAATAAGCTTTTATGTGAGATTACCTCAGCATCATAGGGACTTCCTGGATAATTCTTCTAGAGGAAGTTTCACTAATAAAAATCAAAAGGAGGCAACAGACTTATTGGAAACTATTTCTCAAAATACTGATGCTTGGGATCTTGACAAAGATAGTAAACCAGATTTGGAATATGAATATTCATGTGTAGAGAATTTCTCTACTTCTATATTATTTGAGGAACTTAAGAACATGTTTGGTGTTGACCCTCATGTTTTAGTAGAAATTGCTAAATCTTTTGCTAACCATCTTAATATCCCAAAGAAAGGATTTAATGTATTTGTTGAACCTCTTAAAAATTTTGAATATTTTTCTAAAGTTGTGAAACAGGTTCATCAAGTCTCATCTCCTAAGATAGAAGAAATTTTTGAAGGTCCTCCTTATCCAAGCAAAGTGAAGGGAAATTTACTCACTAATATTACTAATAATAGTGCTAGAAGATGTCATGAACCATATGAACAAATTCAAGTCCAACATCAAATTTTGGCCATTAAAGAATTGAATGAAGAAATACCTTGTGATGTTTATTTATGCGAAGATTCTACCAAGGTAATAAAAGGTAACACCACTAGAGTTGGGAAACCTATCATATCATGTACTATTGGGACTTCATGTTATCATGGACTTTGTGATATTGGAGCAAGTATAAGTGTGATTCCATATTCTTTATATCTTGAAATCAAGCTTGACATTGATCCCATCAACATGGAAGAGACATGTATAACTATCCAACTTGCTAATAAAGAGTATATTTGTCCTCTTGGTATTGTTAGAGATGTTGAAGTGCTAGTTGGGAAGATTAAATATCCTGCTGATTTCATTGTGTTTGGTTGCTCCCAAGATGCATTTTGTCCTATTATATTTGGTAGACCTTTCCTACATATTGTTGGTGCTGAAATTAATTTGCTAAAAGAGAAAGTATTCATTAAATTTGCTGGTGAAAGACTTGAGTTTAACTTTTCAAAGTTTACTGATAAACATTTAGAAAAGGAAAAATTCTCTAAAGATATAGTGGAGACTCTTGCTTTGGTGGTAGTCGCTTCATCGGACGCGGTGGAACAATATGTGCTAAATCAAGAGGAGCCATTTGATGATGAAGAGAAAGATGCTATAGAACAAATACTATCTCAACAATCACCACAACTACAATTACATATTCCCCCTGATAATCTAGGAGAACTACCACCACCTAAAGAATATCCTAGTTTTGAACTTAAACCATTGCCTGAAGATATGAAATATGCATTCCTTGATGATAAGAAAATATATCCTGTTATTATTAGTGCTAACCTTTCGGATGAAGAAGAATCCCAATTGCTAGAAGTATTGGGAGCTCATAGGCCATCCATTGGCTATTCACTTGATGATTTGAAAGGTATAAGCCCCCCTTTATGCATGCATAAGATTAACTTAGAAGAAGATGCAAAGCCGGTTGTTGACTATCAACGCCTTCTTCATCCAAGAATGAAAGAAGTAGTAAAAAAAGAGGTAATAAAACTCATTGAGGCAGGTATTATCTATCCAATAGCTGATAGTAAATGGGTAAGTCATGTTCATTATGTGCCTAAAAAGGGTGGAATCAATGTGCTTTCAAATGATGAAAATGAACTTATTGCTTAATGTATCATTATTGGTTATAGAATGTGCACTGATTATAGGAAACTTAATAAGGCAACTCATAAAGATCGTTATCCTTTACCATTCATTGATCAAATGCTTGAAAGATTATCCAAACACTCTCACTTTTGTTATTTAGATGGTTATTCAGGTTTCTCACAGATTTCGGTGCACAATGATGATCAAGAGAAGACTACTTTCAGATGTCCCTTTGGTACTTATGCTTGTAGGAGAATGCCCTTCGGTTTGTGCAATGCTCCTGCTACTTTTCAAATATGCATGAATGCTATATTTGCTGATTATATTGAGAAAATTATGGAAGTATTCATGGATGAAGTTTCTGTGTATGGTACCTCTTTTGAAAACTGCTTGTTCAATCTTAACAAAGTTTTGCAGCATTGTGAGGACCAACACTTAGTCCTAAATTGGGAGAAGTGCCATTTCATGGTGACAGAAGGTGTTGTTCTTGGACACCGAGTTTTAGGTAGAGGCATTGAAGTGGACTGCGCCAAGGTAGAAGCTATAGAAAAGCTACCATATCATAGGGATATAAGAGGTATAAGAAGCTTTCTTGGTCATGGTGGTTTCTATAGAAGGTTTATCAAAGACTTTTCAAAAATATCCAAGCCTCTAACAAATCTTTTGCAAAAAGATGTTCCATTCTCTTTTAATGATGACTGTGTAGAGTCTTTTAATGTTTTAAAGAATGCTTTGATAAGTGCTCCTACAATTCAACCTCCTCATTGGAATTTTCCATTTGAAATCATGTGTGATGCTAGTGATTATGCTGTAGGTGCTGTTTTAGGCCAAAGAGTTGGTAAGAAACTTAATGTGATATATTATGCTAGTAAAACTCTAGATGGCGCCCAAAGAAATTATGCTACAACTGAAAAAGAATCCTTGGCTATAATTTTTGCATGTGATAAGTTTAGACCTTATATTGTAGATTCTAAAGTAATAGTACACACTGATCATTCTGCTATTAAATACCTTATGAACAAGAAATATGCTAAGCCTAGACTTATAAGATGGGTTCTTTTACTACAAGAATTTGACCTACATATTGTTGATAGGAAAGGTTAGGACAACTCGGTAGCTGATCATTTGTCTAGAATGGAAAATATTCCGGTAGATCTTATTCCTAGTAATGATAGATTTGCAAATGAACAACTAGCAAACATTAATGTATCTGCTGTTAGAGTAGATTCACCATGGTTTGCTGATTATGCTAATTTCATTGTTGAAAAAGTTATGCCACCACACTTCACCTACCAACAAAGAAATTCTTTTATGATCTTAGGCATTATTTTTGGGATGATCCATTTCTTTATAAGAAAAGTGTAGACGATATTATTAGATGTTGTGTGCCTGAGTTTGAGCAGCAGGTTATCATAAGGGATTGTCATGACAACTGTGAACACCCGGATTTTTAAATCCAGATGCTTGTTATGCCATACATCGCAATCCCAGGATTACCATTTTTGCGAGACATAAAAGAATTGATATCATAGTACATCATCCATTACAATACCGGACAATCTTACAAATAAAGGATCTCATGATCCAAGTCTTAAAATTACAATCAAAGTAGCGGAATAATAAACGTGGTAGGCTCCATCTTCATGGTCACAGGCAATGCTAACGATGGGAGATGATCCTAGTTATTGTAGTCGTTCTGCTGTCCTTCATCTTCATAGATCCCTTCATCACCATAGTCTGGCCATAGGAATAGCCAGGGACAAAGCCATGAGTACTCTTTAAGTACTCGCAACTATCACTAAGTACAAGTAAGATAGCTCTAGTAGGAATATTAAGCTCTAGGTTTGTTTTGCAAAAAGCCAGATTTATTTCATAAATAAAACAGAAGGTAAAGATCTAACCTTAATTCTCTACAACACTTAAGTGGGAAACTAGTTTTTAGTTCACAACTCTGTTGTGGTCAAGTCAAGATCATCATTGATCATCATCATCATCTTTCAAGTCACAAATTATTTTGGAAAACATCTGACAACGAAACAGTATGGCCACTCCAACTGTCCATAACCGCGGACGCGGCTACTCGAATAGTTTTACACTCTACAGAGGTTGTACACTTTCACCACAACTATCGATACATCCGTCAGAGACAACTCTGAATCATCATACTTAGTATGTGGATAATCAATCCTAACCTTTCAATTACACACTCTAGTATAAGCACCTCACCATATGAGCGAGGCCTCCCAGCCATGGCAACCGACATCCTGGGCACTGCATATGCGGTCAACAGTCATGAGGTAGCCGCATCTTTAAACCTCCTGCCCGAGAGGGAACCCACACTAAGGCGTATAAACTTCCAGTTAAGCCCTACCCATTTCAGGTATTGTGGTTGTACGGTAAAATTGGAATGGTATCGCATCCGAATCCAACCATCAGGTTTTATTTATCAAAGCCAAGGCCCATGCCTTCTTCACCAATTCAGTTCATGGAGTTTTACAACTCATGTCAAAACATTTCAGTAGAATGACTCATCATTCCAAGGTTTTCATAATCATTTTCACCCAGTGTTCCCATCTAAAGTGATCAAGTTTTAATTAGCACTAGCCACTATCCAAGATGGTGTCACTAAGGAGGGGTGATAATCAACTATACCATATAGGTATAGTTTTATGCTTTTTATGGCATCTAAGGTTAACCATACTAATCTAGTTTTATACTCTTGATGGCATCTACTCTATACTTTCCACTACTCCAATTAATCCTAAGGAAGAACCTTGCTAAAGAAAAAAAAGAAGTAAAGCTTGCAAGTAAAACTGGGTAGGGGTATAAATTAAAGTAACATAACCCAAACATGCATAAGGCATTTTGCATGGGTTAAGATGGCTTGCAAGTGGTGAAACTTGTAAGTGATTAAGCTTGCCTTGAGAAGAGCAGTGATTGAAGTTTTCCTCCTCTTCTTCTTCGAAGTACTCCTCCTCTTCGTAGCCAGAATCAACACTACCGTCTATAAAGGAATACGAGGTACACAATCACCAAACAATACTTAACTACTTCTACTTAGCACACCAAGTTCACACTAGATGATCTAGCATCATCACTAACCTCACAAACAAAAAGACCTAGTTTTGTTTTTAGAAACGTAATTTCTACTCATTGAAAAAGACTAAGATTTAATATTCACCAATTAAAATATGGGATCATGTTGACCATGTCATCACCACATATTTTACCACATGGGAATGTGATTTAAAGTGTTGCTCATATTTTATAAAGTTTAAGATTAACATTTAATAGATTTAAAGTGACTAGAAATGCCTATATATCATTATTTTGGTACTAGTCCAAAGTCACTGCATGCAAACCTGAATATTTTTACATATTCAGATAGATCTTTGAAAATGTGATTTTTCAGAGTTGGAATCAACTCAAAAGCATTTATAGATTTTTTTCTAAAAATGTTTGAAGGCAGAAAAGCTTTTGTCTTGTTATTTTTGTTATCACTGATCTGTAGTTCCACTTCATTTAAATCCAACGGGCCTGGATAGATATTTTCAATACCTTTCTAGCAAAATTGGTTTCATGCAATTTGGATTTGTCAAACTCCCTAAATTGATTTTTGAATCTAGGCACATAAGTGGTTTTCTAACTAAATAGAAAAAATCCTAATTTGAAACTCTACTGCGCGCGGGAAAGACTAACGGGCCGGCCCAGTTTCACTCCGCGGTGCGGTGGTCAGCTGACAAGGGGGTCCCGCATGTCAGTGGCACATCAGACGCGAAGCGGTACGGGGCAACGTGGGCCGTGTGATTGGAGTCTAATCTAACGGTGGTGGTTCGTCGTCGACGACGGACAGGTCGTCGGCGAGAACTTGACCTAGCGCGGCGGTGGGGGTCGATTGGGGGCATACCAGGGCTCCAGCAGGGTCGGCGAGGCGGGCGTTCAAACTGGTGGACGACGACGAGCTCAGGCGAGGTCGCGGCAGCTCCGGGGGTGGTCGCAATCGCTTTCCCCCTTCTTCCTCCGATGCGGCTGCTTCGGCTTCCATTCCGGTGACGTGGTGCTCGAGCGGCTTCGGCTTGAGGTGGGGAGTGAGAGTGAGAGGTGGGGATGAGAGTGGTGTGAAGATATGGTGCGGGGGAGGCTTCCTTTTATACGCGAGCTTGCGCGGCAGCTCGACATGGACAGGTCACGGCGGCGACATCGGCACAGGGTGCTATCGGCATGGGTTAGGTAGGCGGACGGTGGCCTGCTTCCTGGTGGTCCTCTACGGCTTGAAGGCGCGGCAAGGCGAGGTCGAGGTTGGTCGGGAGCTTCCGCACACTGAGCGGCGGTCGCAGGTGTTCGACAGTGAACGCGGCGGCTACGGGTCGCGCGGGAAGGAATGGACGTGTTCCTGGGGTGGTGAGGTCATGGCGGCGACGCATGCAAGGCAAGCGGGCTATGCTGGTTCGAGGACGGCTCGCGCCGGATGGCATGGCATCTGGCACGACCGCAGCTGAGTTGGGGCTTGTCCTTGGCCGTTTTCTGGTCGGGGGCTGGTCGATTGGGGGCGGCGTGATGGCGCCTATCTCCCAGCAAGCGAAGGAGAGGGCGGGGCTGCATCGTCTTCAAAGCATGCGTGATGATCGACAACAAGGGCTTCAGCATGGCTTGAATCGGCGCCATCTGAAGGAGGGAGTTTAAGGGGTTGGTCGAGCTGGGAGGAACCAGGGAACATCATGCAAACAAGTGGTTGATCAAACACTGCTCCAAATAGTGATTCTGTATTTTGTTAGATTTCTACCTGCCAAGTGTTCGACAGATGGCCCGCAAGAAATCAAATTTGAAATTTTGGATTCAAAATTTTTGAGTGTTCTCCACTGGTACTAGGTAGTCTCTGGTGGCTTGGAAAAGTCAAGGTGAACACAGATGGTTGGTTTTCCAAAAAGTGCTATCTTAACATATGAACTAGATTAAGTTTTCAAATGCCAAGAAAAATTAGGGTTTGAAAGTTTTTGGGAGATCACAAAGTTTGCCTTGGTAGATCTTTACTTGTACTAGCAAGGGGTGAAAAGAGTTGGGAAAGTTTCTGTTTGAAATTGAGTCCTAGTAATAGCCAAAGTAGGCTAGAGAGTGAATTTGGTCAAAATGACCATTTGCTATTTAAATTCATTTATGAAATTCTCCTTTGGGGATTTTGGTTTGAATGGTCCTAGATGATGTATTATTCATCACTAAACCATTCCTTAGCAAAGGTAGCAAACAAACTTGGCCAAATTCAAACTTGCACACAAACACACATACACATGAATTAATAAGCACCACATATGCATTCTCATTTTTGATTTTTAAGATTAAAATTTTTGGTTAACCCTAACTTGGGTGATTTGGATCTTGATAACCTTGATTAAAGATTTGGGGTGTTACAACATCCCTTATGGAGGACATCATGTAGGAGATCGCACCACTGCAAAGGTATTACAATCTGGTTTTTACTGGCCTACTTTATTTAAGGGTTGTGCTAATTATGTTAAAGCTTGTGACAAATGCCAATGCGTTGGAAATATCGGTAAGAGAAATGAAATGCCTATGAACTATTCACTGCCTCTTGAACCATTTGATGTATGGGGATTTGACTTTATGGGACCATTCCCCCCATCAAAAACAAAACACACTCATATTTTGGTTGTAGTGGACTATGTCACAAAATGGGTTGAAGCAATTCCAACAAAAAGTGCAGACCATGCCACAACAATGAAGATGCTTAAAGACATCATCTTTCCTAGGTTTGGAGTACCTAGATTTTTAATTACTGATGGTGGTTCTCATTTTATTCATGGAGTCTTTAGAAAAACTCTCGCCAAATATGGTGTTAATCATAGAATTGCATCTCCATATCATCCTCAAACTAGTGGTCAAGTTGAACTAAGCAATAGGGAAATTAAACTCATATTGGAGAAAACAGTTAATAAAGCTAGGTCTGATTGGCCAACCAAAACTAATGATGCTTTATGGGCCTATAGAAGTGCTATTAAAAATCCTATGGGTATGTCCCCTTATAAAATGGTTTATGGAAAAGCATGTCATCTTCCAGTAGAATTAGAACATAAAGCTAGATGGTTGTTAAACAACTCAACTTTGGTTTTAAAACTACTGGAGAGAAAAGAATTCTTGACTTAAGCTTGTTAGATGACTGGAGGATTGAAGCATATGAAAGTGCTAGACTATTTAAAGAGAAAGTAAAAATTTGGCATGATAAGAAAATAAAAATAAAGGAATTCAAAGTAGGAGACCAAGTATTATTGTTCAACTCTCGTTTCAAGTTTTCTGTAGGAAAGTTAGCTTCAAAGTGGCAGGGTCCATTAGTTGTGCAGGAGGTGTATCGCTCTGGAGCAATTCATCTTCATGGAGACTTTAACGGTAAATCTCATGTTGTTAATGGACAATGTCTTAAACATTATATTGTAGGCCAAACATTTGCCAGAAGGGTTAAAGTAATGAATCTCGAAAGTCCGGAGGCTAATCGCAAAATTTTATCCCCTGCCAGATACCAAAAATCACCAAAAGTCAAGAAAAGGTGCGTAACAATCTCAGAATATCTTCATATTTTAGGAAAGTCATTATTTTGGAAAATAAATGCGTGTCGCTAAAGAATTGGAAGAAACGGAGTCCCAGGGGGGAAGATACCAAGTGGCGCGCCCCCCTGGCTGGGTGCGCCACCCGAGGTCTTTCCCTCTTCCCAAGTCCGTTTCGCCTCTGTTTCTTCCTCAACGCTTCATCTTACCCTAAAAATCATCAATATATACTTCTCTCGATCTAATCTCGCATCGAGTCTTTTTGAGTGAACCTTGTTTTTGCCCCTGTTTTTCAGATCTCTCTCTACACCAACGCCTCCGCCATGTCTTCCGGAGACTCCTTCCAGTGTTCGTCCATGGATGATGATGATGATGAACTTGAGGGCCTTAGCCCCAAGTCGATATGGAAGAGGAACCGGAAGAGGAAGGACTACTCCAATGATGAAGAGTATGTGCATGAGGATGGTAGAGATGATGAGGATAATGAAGAGGATGACCACGAGTTCATCACCAGCACCGAGTACAAAGGGAGGCTCCGCCCGGCTCCCATACCCATCGCTGTAGTGAGGCCGGTGCCGCCTATGAAGAAGACTAAGCAAACTGATCGCATGAGCACTGGTGGAAAAACTCCAAGGCATTGCCTCGCTTCGAAAAACCCCGTTACTAATCTTAATCGCAAGGAATGCATGCATGCTCCAACAAAAGATCTTCCCGAAGAATGGGATCAATATCTCCCGAAGAAGAGAGGCAGTGGATCGAGCCCCAAGTGGAAACCCTGCAAGGAGAAAGTTGGAGAAAGGCTTTGGGAGGATTTTACAAAATCATCTGAACAATTTCAACAAGCTTATGATCTCATGATGAGCGTGTCAGGGACCTTCAGCTCCACCACAGCCCTAAGGAGCAAGAGAAGGAGAAGAAGTAAAGACATACCGCAACAACTCAAGCTTGGGGGAGTTCCACCATACTTTATGTTTTTTAGTTATCATATATGCATCTAGTTCGTAATCATTAGGAGGTTTTTTCTTGCATCCAATAGGTATCAATTTTCCTAGAATTTGAAGAGCTCTTAGAGCATTATCATGTATCCTTGGTTGAGTGGTTTTGAATGAAATATAAAGTATGGTGTCATCCATGATTCTCTTGTTTGGGACTTATGGGTAACACTCATGCAGATGTGTGCACAATAGGTAGAAGTTTCACCTACATCTTGCCTTGAACTAAATTAGCTAGAACATGTTGGACAAGCACATAATTACTCAATAAGCTAAACTTGCAAATAAGGAAAGATCCATGCACTGGAAGCAACACTTATTAAAAAGGAACATTATGAATTTGTGGTGAGATAGGAAGTCTTATACAATAAATAGTTGGAAAGAGGAGGATGACAAGGGGACATGAGATACTCTTGTTCTACTTAGTAATCAACGAGTAAACTGAATGGTTGTCATGGGTATTTCAATACATATGCTCTATGGAAAAGTGTTTGAAAGGTGGGATCCCGAGGATTCGGTTAGCCATGGAAAGTGAAAGAAAAGGTTGTTTAGAGCATATGACATGATTGAAAGACCCATGAATAAGGTTTATACTGGTTACTAAGAGAGCAAGACCGTTAACTGATGCCATGAAAAAAGTGGTGAAAGTTCTTGACAAAAGTCAAAATAGTCATGTCTATCTGGTTGTTTAAACAATTCTCTTTTCCACTTTTTGTTTTATGAGAAACTTATCTTTATTTGGAAAGGCATATCCAAAGGGTAAATTAAAAGCTGGTAAAAAGCCATACAAAGCTATTACAAATAGCGAAGTGTATGATAAATCTAAGACTTGTTCAATTGTCCAACATGTAATAGTTAGTTTTTGTTCAAAAGTAAGGGGTATGTGATAATGTCTATCTATGTAGCCCACATTTGCAAGGTTGTTAGTTCATATTTCTTTTGGACAAGTGAATATGCATAAGTTGATGATGCCATGCTCGTATTTCTTTGTCAACCATAAGCTCATTGATGCATGATCATGATCTATTCGCTTATTTGCTCGAAGACGAGCAAAGGTTTAAGCTTGGGGGAGTTGATACGTGCATTTTGCATCATCATTTTTTAGGACTTATATGTTCTGTTTAGAATCATATTTATCATGATCTATCATTATTTATGCATATTTAGTTGATTTATGGGACTTTCCTACAAAGTCCCTTTCATTGGTATTTAATTTCTAGGAGGCAGAAAACCTCCTTTTTCATGTTTTTGTTGTTTCAGGACCTTCTAGATGTCAATAAATCGAACAAAAAATACTTGATGAGTTCTTCACCTAGACAAGGACTATGGGCCAAAGAATAAAGCGAGGGGATCCACGAGGCCCAAAATAGGGTAGGCGGCACGCCCCCCCTGCTGGACGCGCCACCCATGCTCTTTTGCCCCATGAGCATCGCCTCGGCCCCTCCTTTTTACAGACGCCTCCGTCTTGCCAAAAAACCTACGCCATATTTTTCCCATGATTTATAGAGGCGGCGGCAGCGGAGGCAAAAGTCCTCTCCTACTCCGGGAGAGGGCAGATCCTACTGCACCGGAGCCTCCGGTGAGGGGGGAATCAATGCCATTGTCATCACCACTCCTCCTAGGCATATGGGGAGGCCTCTCCATTGACATCTCCACCAGCACCATCATCATCACCATCACCATCTCCAAGATCCATCTCATTCCCATCATAGTTTGTGATTGATTGAACCCTGGATATTGTTTTAAGGGTTATTTACATGTTTGTGATTGGCATCTTGTCTTTATTTGGTGGAGAGATTATATTTTCATATTGTGTTGTATTCCATATGATACTGATCCATATCATGTTTGCCACTTGTGAGTAGATCCCCATGTTCCTGAGGGCATATGTTGAATTGGCTATGATTTCCATATAATATGGAATGAGTATGTGGTCAAGTTTTTTATCTTTTATATTGTTCTATGATGATTTTATGCGAATGTCGACTGCATATTACTTCACCTATATGGGCTCATAGGAGAATACTTTGATGCAATGATAGGGGTTGGAAGGGCCGAAATTGACAGAAACCGTTTTCCAATACTTTGAGTTACATTGGAGGGATTATATGTCGGGGAGCAATGAACTTATTGCTATGGTGGGACATTTATGTCTTAATATTCTTAGATGTTCATGTGAATGGCTCTAGGACCCATCATAAGTGGTGTATTTTGCTCATATTTATGGCTGCACCTAATTTAGGCTCTGCCCTAAGGGAATGAAACTTGACAACATATTCACCATATTGTGTAGAAATCTTTATGCTAAGTAAATCCATGCCGCCCTTGGGAACGTTTGTAACATATAAGTACACACACACACTTGATCTTGTCCTCTTACTACATAGTGGATTGGGCTTTCTCTCATTGGGAGCATTTACTTATTGCTATTTACTTTCAGCACTTTATATTCTTGCAAACCACAAACCCAAAAATACCAAATCTACTGCATTTACTATTATTTCCTTTGTCAAATTTGATAACCAATACCCTCAACTCCTCGTGGGTTCGATAACCTTTCTTTGTTGAAAAGTACTACAATTGATCTCCTGCACTTGGGAGCCATCATATGCACATGACAAAGAACCTTTGCGTGAACCTGCTAGGATTCTTGGGCATGTATGGGAAGTCAAAAGATACACCGGAAGAACGGTAGGACCAGCAACATATGAACGAACAAGATGGCATGCATCCAGAGAAGTATCAAGGTCCTTCTTGCTACACTCTTACCAAAAAAGAGAAGGAAATCTTTTTTGAATGCCTGAACAGTATCAAGGTCCCGTCTAGCTTCTCGTCGAATATAAAGGGAATAATAAATATGGCAGAGAAAAATTCCAGAACCTAAAGTCTCATGACTGCCACATGATTATGACACAATTGCTTCCAGTTGCATTGAGGGGGCTTCTACCAGAAAATGTTCGAGTACCCATTGTGAAGCTAGGTGCATTCCTCAATGCAATTTCTCATAAGGTAATCAATCCAGATAATCTACCAAGGTTACAAGATGATGTGGTCCAATGTCTTGTTAGTTTTGAGTTGGTGTTCCCACCATCCTTCTTCAAGATTATGACGCATCAACTGGTTCACCTAGTGGAAGAGATTGCCGTTCTTGGTCCTGTGTTTCTACACAATATGTTCCCTTTTAAGAGGTTCATGGGAGTCTTAAAGAAATATGTTCATAACCATGTTAGGCCGGAAGGAAGCATCTCGAAGGGCTATGGAACATAGGAGGTCATTGAGTTCTTTGTTGACTTTATTCCTGACCTTAAGCCGATTGGTGTTCCTCAATCGCGGCACGAGGGGAGACTAAGTGGAAAAGGCACACTAGGAAAGAAAGCAATAATATGTAGAGACGAGCATTCTTTCACTCAAGCAGACTACACAATTCTACAAAGTTCAACCTTGGTGGCTCCGTATATCAATGAACACAAGAATATTCTATGCTCCCAATACCTGGGGGAGTCTGACGACTCGATTACACGTGCACACATGGCAACTTTTAGCGGTTGGTTGCAAACACATCTCATGAATAACACCACTGTTGGAGATCATCCGTACTTGTTGGCCAGGACACCATCTTCGACTGTATTGACTTTCCAAGGGTACGAGATAAATGGGAATACATTTTACATGATCTCCCAAGATAAAAAGAGCACCAACCAAAACAGTGATGTCCGCATTGATGCAACAAACAACAATGGGCAAAAGGACACATATTATGGTTACATAAAGGAGATATGGGAACTTGACTGTGGACCTTCTTTTAAGGTCCCTTTGTTTCGGTGCAAATGGGTCAAGCTGACAGGAGGCAGGGTTCAGGTAGACAAGATGTATGGAATAACAATAGTGGATCTCAACAATCTTGAGTTTACAAATGAACCATTCGTCCTAGCCAATGACCTGGCTCAGGTTTTCTATGTGAAGGACATGTCTACCAAACAGATAAAAAGAAAACAATAAGCAACCGGATACATCATACGATGAGCCAAAGCGCCACATAGTTCTTTCAGGGAAAAGAAACATCGTGGAAGTGGAGGACAAGACAGAAATGTCAGAAGATTATAATAAGTTTAATAAAATTCCGCCCTTCACAGTGAACACTGACCCAAGCATCTTGTTAAATGATGAAGATACTCCATGGTACGGCCGACGCGATCATAAGCAAGGCATTTTAGGAAACAAGTGACTATATGTATTTTGCATTATGCCTTTGGTGGTTTTTGAGATGCAATCAATATGTATTTTGAACTATGTCACATATTATGACACCACGCGAAGGATTTACATTGTTCGGATTTTTTTTGAATTTCCTATGCCCGTTTCCAATTTCCCCCGTTTCAAACTATGGTCAAACCGGCGGGCATGAAGATAGGGGACGAGCCTCACTAAAATTTGCATTAGATATCTGAAGAAACATCATATTGTGAGTCTAAAAATGATTTTTCAAAAAATCATGAGCATTAGATCATGTACCTGTAGTTCAAACCAGACCCACTTCCTACCAATCTGGGAAACATTTGTATTTTTCACCTGGGCTGGACGGAAAGATTTGAGATACCCCGGTTGGGACCTCGTCCATGAAAGGTGGTCTTGTATTTTTGAGAAATGGGGTGGTATCATTTAGAATTATCTCTTTGGTGGCTGCTTCACAAAATGCCCTATTTTTGGCACCGTTTTTGGCTCATTTTGAGAAGGATTTTTCGAGATGCAATCAATATACCAAGTTTTGTATTTTTACTTGCAACTATGTCACATAATATGACACCACGCGAAGGATTTACATTGTTCGGACCGTTTTAGAATTTCTTATGCCCGTTTCCAAAATTTCCCGTTTCAAACTATGGTCAAACCGGCGGGCATGATGATTGGGTACGAGCCTCGCTAAAACTTCATTAGATCTCTGAAGAAACATCATATTGTGAGTCTAAAAATGATTTTTTCAAAAAATCATGAGCATTAGATCATGTACCTGTAGTTCAAACCGGACCCACTTCCTACCGATTCGGCACACATTTGTCTTTTTCACCAGGGGTGGACAGAAAGGTTTGAGATACCCCGGTTGGGACATCGTCCATGGAAGGTGGTCTAGTATTTTTGAAAAATGGGGTGGTATCATTTATAATTAGCCCTTTGGTGGTTGCTTCACACAACACTACTAGGAAACAACTTATCTGTGGCGCATGGGTTTTGTAATTCTGTGGCGCATATCTGATGCGCCACTGCTATGTCGCTACTAAATTTTATTTCTATGGCGCATATTGATATGCGCCATAGAATTCCTAGATTTCGGTGGCGCATTTAACCTGATGCACCACATAATTATTTTCAGTGGCGCATTCTCCTCCATGCGCCACAGAAAGGCAATGCGCCACAGAAAACTTCACATATGCGCCACAAATTATCTTATAGGTATTCAAAGTAAAATACAGTCCTGGTACAGAATCAGGTATTTATACAGGATTTATACACATCAGTAGAGAAACAGTACATAATTTATACATTGCACATAGTTTGTGAAAACCGATATATAATACAGACACAAGTATAATGTCATCACAATTAGAGACCGATCGAGATACATATATAGTGTCAAATGCCGAATACAAAGTTCATATCATCTCACATTACAAATATGAAGTGGGCACCATCTACACTAGGATCAAATAGAATACAGCTGTGATTATGTTGAGGAAGAGCAGGAGCCCGACCAATATCTTCATCCGGTTCTTCTTCCATAGGTGGTTCCTCCACTTGGCTATGACAACCTCGCTAGTCGCGTATCCTTTGTAGTTGTTGCCACTGAACTGATTCAATTATTTCTGATAGTCCTCCCACTCCTCGTCGACTCCTGGAACCCGACCCTTATACACCACAAACCACTTCGCCATCTCTATAGACAATAAGGCATGTTAGTAAATCATGCAACAAAAAGAATTAAAGGGTACACATGCATATATGTTCACAAAAATTAAAGCAAAGGAACAATAAACCCAAAATATAGCATCGCGATCATCATAGAAGTAATAAGTTCAACGACAACACGACCACAAGATAGCGATACACGTCCATCGATACACAAACTCATGAAGATAGTAAAGTTTATGACACACACACTACACGTGTCCATCGAGAATATACACAGACTCGATCATGCTAGGCACACATCGATCATGAAGACTTCTTCTCGCTTGGCTTCGGGAACGGTAGATAGACCTCTTTCGTAGTCCACGTCCTGGTGTCACCCTGCTTATGGAGGCGTTCTTCGATCTCCCTCTTAGTCAACCCTCTGGAATGTTGTAGGCCCCCCCCTTGTGTTGACATCTTCAACGATGATTTCCGACAACTTCAGCTGGATGCAATAGAAGTCTTCTCTAAGATCATCATCGTCGATTTGCGCCAACCTTTCGGCCCATCCTCGGAGACTAGATGGCAGTGTTAGCTTCTGGCAATCCCGGACATAGCCTTTAAGGTGATGGAGGACGTAGAAGGCCTCCTTAGCGCTACCAGTAGCCGGCTGCTTGACGCAGGGGAACTCGAGCACGTGCTTGAACACGTGTTTGCCATTCTTGATACAATCCCCCTTATTGGCGAAGGGGCATCCCTTTTTGGCATAGCCCTCAATAGACTCATTGAGAACACCCCTTATTCTGGTGTAGTCTTTCTTCTTCCTCAAACTCCACGAGTCAAAATACGTGGCTAGCGAAAACCTCGGGGCAATGACGATGAGTGTGCAGTATTTGTTTCTGCGCAACACAGTTGGAACGGGATGTTGGAAAAAGAGCAAAGGAAGAAATCTAGATACGAAAGTCATAAGTTATGGCGGCAAGCGAGTGTGTACTTACTTGGGAAAGAAAGGCAAAAGAAGTGTGTTATTCCTCTTGTTGTCCACCATGAACTTCTCGAGATACGCCATCGCCTTGGTCCGTGTCTCTGATCCTTCGACCAACTGGATGTCCCGCATGTAGTAGGGATCCACTATCGCAACTTGCGGGGTACTCTCTCTCTCTTGATCTTCATCGCCAGATTGAGCGCGTATAGACGGACCAAGTTATAGTCCAGCCGTTTCGAGAGAAACAGCTTGAAGACGTCCTCGTACGCTATGAAGAATAGATTCGTGGAGTCTTCATGGACAAAGCCCACGTCCGATGGCACCTTGGCCGTGAAAACTAGGTAATTTGGATCTTTGTCTTTAAGAAGGAGGCCCTCTAGTGTCTTGATACCCTCATGCAAAGTTAACATGGATCCAGAGGCGACGCGGAGTAGCTCAGGAGTCAATATCGGTTCACCAGCTACATGCACTCGGGGCAAGCCATCCTGGCTGGCTGGTACGATGCCGTCTTGAGCACGGATCCTCTTCGGAGGAGGCTGGCTCGTAGCCTTATTCTTAGTTCTCTTCCTGGGCTTCTTCGCAATAGTGTCCTGCACTACCATCTACTCATCGGCCGCTTTCGGAGTGTGTTAGGGATGAAAACCAATCCCGGTTTCTCCTGTGGATCAGCGGCTGGAGGCGTCTCTTGAGAAAAACCATGGAAGACCAGGCGCTGCATGCATGTACTGGGACGACCAGCTTGATTGTCGCGAGCGGTGAAGGGTTCTTCATCCACACAAAGCATATACAATCCTTTGTCGGTGCCGGTGTTGATGAAGCCATCGACGTCAACCAATTCATCATCATCTTTGTGGTTCCCATCATGTGGTGGTGGTGGCGGGGCCGATGGCGGTTGCGGCGCAACGTCTTCGCCTTGGGGCGGTACACAAGCTCCCAAGATTTGTTCGTGACAACTAGTGGTGGTGATGACGACTGGCTTCCGAGGTGGTGGCCGGACGATCGAGGTGGCGCCGGTGCGTCCTCCCCCCGCAAGACGAATCTGGGTCTTCGGCCATGTCAAGGGCCAGTTGTGGCATTCTGCAAGGGTCTTGTGTTCGTCGGCTCCCTGAGGTTGAAAGGGGGGTCCATGTCATCGCACCCTGGCAACACCCGAGCCATCCTGACCCTCGTCACGTCATCATCCATTGGATTGTTGTGCATCGTACGGCTTGCCGGTTGTATGAGAGTGCCCTTGGCAACATCCTTCAACTCGCCGCCGGCAACTTTAAGCAGGAGTATGCAAGTAGTGTCCTGATTCAAAACATGTTGGGCATCATGAGATGGCAGCAGTCATCAAAGGCATAAAGGAGATGACTTGCACTAACTAATTAGTTACCTTGGTGATGGCGTTGAGCTCGGCTAATGAAGTGTCTGCACCTTCATCTTCAGCTCTTCAACAACAGCTTTATCCTTAGCCGCCAACTGGTTCTTCCTCTCCCTTCTTTTCTTGGCATCCTCTTTGTAGTACTCCTTAAACATCATGCTTGTACCGAAGCCGGACACACGGCCAGCTGAGGACGGCGGCAACCCCTTGTCCCTCTTCTTGTAAGCGTCCGTCGTGCTGTTGAAAACCGTGTCCCACGGCTCCGTCGAATCCTGGGACTACTCTTTGGTAGGAGCATTCAGTTCATTCTCCTGCAGAGACAAGGAAAGGTGAACCCATTTAAATTTTTGGCTTCATTATTTTAATTAGAACGCAATAGACTAGATCGGCGATAAATTCCTTACCACCTCCTGCTCGAAGTCCTTCACCTCCGGATCGACGGTGACGAACTGCCCTGTAATCGGGTGCAGGTAGTAGCGTGCCCGGACAAAGTTCCTAAGCTACAAGTCTGTGATTTTAAGCCACGGGTTGTCTTTACCCAGGCATTCAAGCTCGGCGTCCTCCTTGTCCCAAATGGGATGTTTTCCTCTATAACCGCCGCTTCCAAGCCTGGTTACCTATGTTCTGTTCCCGCATTCTCCTGCCCCAGTTAGTCCATTTTATAGCGTCAGTGGTAGCTATATCTGCCTTGAATATCTTAAACTCTTCTTCGTCAAGCATCAGATTTTTCTTACTAATAACCTCCCAGCTTTCACCTTCGTCAATGCTCTTCTTTACTCGGGTTTTCCAGCTGCTCAAGCATTGCTCATCTTCGTGAGGGCTAGTTTGTTCACCGGGTTCTTTCTCTCCAGGTTTTTGAACCGCTGTGGGAATGTGTATCGCTTGTGAAGCTTCTTAAGGAGGTTATCGACCAAAGCCGCATTGGCAGCACATCTGATGTACTTCGTGTTAATCGACATGCTTTCCCGGACGATGCATCCGAGTTGCATGCCGTACCCTTTGGCAAACGCCGCAGGCGCAATGAGTTGGCCACTTTTTGTGACTTCAGTGAACTCATCGCAGACGGTGGCGAGCACTTGCGGCTTCCAATCCTTCATTTCCTTCTTCTTCTTCTACATAGTGGCCGGGTTGCTGCTACCGCCATCGGTGCGCTCGTCGCCATCAGTGCGGGCATCGGTGGTGTCATCCTCCTCGCCACCTTCACTAGTTTCATCGTAGTCGTCTTCGTCCCCCTCATAATCATCATCTCCCTCATTGCCCCCAGCAGCTCTGGCGGCGGTCGCCTCCTCCTCTGGTGGTGGTGTCATCCTCATCTCCTCTTCCTCCTTCTCCTCCTCCTCCTGTTGTTGTGACACCCGCCAGAATGACTCGTTGGCCTGTCTAGCTTGTTCTTCAATGCTCATGTTCGTCGTTGCCCGACATGTTTGCACTCTATTAAAAAGAGGCAAAACGTTAGCACAAATCTCGACCGAAAAATTCTGCATGACCTTTGCTAATTTTTTGACCTAGGAGTGCCCATTTCTCAATCGAAACGGAAGTGAATCGACACTTCGGGAGAAACGGGCAACTCAATTGAAGAAATCCCTGCAAGACAAAACACCCCACCCCATTGATAGCCCCATGCATTGACCCCATCCATCATCCATCATCCATGCAGTGTATATATAACAGATACATATGTATAAATAATTGAATGGATATATCCATCATCCATGTAGTAGTCCACATCACATCACAGTAGTATAACAGATACATGTATAAGAACTTAAAAATCTTTAAAAGGTACAACACTCCAAAAACCATGAGGAAAACACTTAAAACAGTAGCAGTTAACACTTAAATCAGCAGTATACACTTAAATCAGTAGCAGTATACACTTAAAACAGCAGAAGTATAAAGAATAATAACTAGAACTAAAATGTTGATAGCCTACTGCAATAGATTGCTCTGCTCTGCTTCTGAAAACCATGAGGAAAACCTACTGGCATTAAAATTAACTCTCAGAAAATCATGAGGAAGACCTACTGGCATTAAAATTAACTCCCAGAAAACCATGAGGACAACAGGACATGGCCATCAGCCATCGCCTACGAGAATTTCAGAAAACACATCACATAGTAGAAAGGTAGTATATACTTCACACACCTAGCAACTTATAACCACGAGGGAAACGTTGACACATGCATGATAACTACTTCGATTTTGCTACCAAAGACTAATCAATTCCACTTCAGCAAGACAAGACAGACTGCCTACACATCAAGAATGCAGATTCTGGACCGACCACAAGTATGGGGATAAGTCTACAGCAGAATAGCAAAACAGGGGAAATCAAGTTAAGCCATATTAGTCACATTGACTAGCTAAATGTGTCTAAAAGCTATACATCATAGAGAGGCATCGTCCTACGGGACAGTGAGACCACCACCGGCCTACGACCATATCGTCAGCACGGGAGAGCAGTGAGGAGCTCTAGGGGTCAATGGACAGATTCCAATATACCAGAAGTTCTATTTCTGTGATCGTGACTTGTCTCTGAAAGTATTATAGCATAACTATTTAACAAAAGCTAGAAACCACTAAACCCACTCATATAAGTAACGACTAACTGAACCTAGCTATCATAATCCATCACTAATTAACATGAAAGGTAGCACACCTGAACAAAAATAAAAGGAAGAGCTTCAAATGAACTACATTTCTAGAAAGGGATAAGGAATAAAAGAACAAACTTGGTCTGCTTCCCAATATATGTGATAACAATTTGCGCTTGCATAAGGATAAAGACCATAAAAAGCCAACAACAAGGTTTCGCCTCAGAAAACACAATAACAAGAGATTAAGGCATGTGTCTCAATCGATTTCAGCATACGAAATCAAGCGCAACAAATAATCAATGATGCCTAATACCATCACATCGCGGCAAGGTAGTAAAAAAGACGGCCGCGGCTGTCCAGCGAGCACAACACGGCAAGGTACTGGCTATGGGGAAACGGCGGTGTGTGTGTGCGTACCTGACATCGACGCCGGCTTCGATGTTGCGGGGCAGGCCTCCTCCTCCGGCACGGCGGTGCGGGTCTCCTCCTCCTCCTCCTCCTAGGTCACAGGCGGGGCAGGGCGGGCCTCCTCCTCCGGCGCGGCGGTGCGGGCCTCCTCCTCCTAGGTCATGGGGCGTGGGGGGTGAGCCTCCTCCTCCGGCCAGAGTGCACGGCGTGGGCGGCGGCGACAACTAGGGTTGCGCGGGCGGCGGCGAGAACTAGCTAGGGTTGCACGCGGGGAAGAAATGGGAGGAAGAAGGATTAGGGGAATAAATGGGCCGAACCGTCTATTATTTGGCTAAGTGTGAAACTTCTGTGGCGCATTTCTTCAATATGCGTCACAGAATTTCTAACTTCTGTGGCGCATTTCTAAGATATGCGTCACAAAATCTTTGCACTTAGTCCAAAAAGTCGCGGCGTTGTAGTTTGACAAAAAACACACACTAGCCTGGTGGTCTTGCTTGCCAACTCTAAACCTTGGGTAGCCAGGTTCGAATCCCGGTTGTCTTAGACTTTTTTCCTTTTAAAAATATATTTTTAATTATATTTTTAATTATGTTATAAATATATATATTTAAAAGCAAGAACATACACATGCATATTTATTCAAAAAACCTCCCCCAATCATATATATTTAAAAGCAAGAACATACACATGTGAATTTGTATACCGTACCCACACAAATATCACAATATATGTTTTCGTCTCTAACTAATATATATTTACGAGCACAAATGTGAATTAATACACAAAAAGGTCACACATTGTCATGTGATGTATCGGTTTCGAGCTAGCATCTCTTCACAATCTTCTTGCCCTTTTTCGTCGCGGTTGATTACTTTAGCTCGAACACTTTGAGATTTCTTCTCGTGAACAGACAACCTTTAGTAGGTAGTGTGGTCTTCCTTCTTACTGTAGTAGCAGTAGTAGGCATGTCGAAGTACTTGTCAAATTCCTCTTCGATCTTCGGATCGCCGTTTATGTCGAAGTCTTGCTCGTTGGCGGCTCCTTCCATTCCGATGATGCTCCTCTTGCCCCTCCTCACTACAACACGGTTGGGCTTCGATGGGTCGGTAATAAAAAAGCATTGATCAACTTGGCTAGCGAGTACCCAAGGCTCATTTTTTGCGGAGGCGTTCTTCGCCGATTTGGCATCTGGTATAACCATGGTAGTGAAATAACGGCCTTCTTTTTCCATGTTCTTGGCCCATCTAACACGGAACATCGGTACGATCTCTCCACAGTAGTCGAGCTCCCATATCTCCTCGATCCTTCCGTAGAATTTTTCGTTGACATTAGTCTCGTCATCGGCGAAGGATAGCATAGTTACTCCTGAGTTTGATATTCGCTATTCCTGTCCTTTTCCTCGGTGTAGAATCTGTAACCATTTATGTCGTATGACTGATAGGTCCTTAGGTTGTGCCCTGGGCCCTGCGACAAGGAGAATATGATTTTTTGATCTTCCATAGAAGGCATCTGTGGGGGATTGTCCAGTAGCCTTTTCTTGAACTAACCCGTGAAGCTGGAGTTGTGCTCTTTGGTTACGTCTCCCTTCTTCCTCGCCCGGCCCTGGTCGACGTACTCCTGCTCGATTAAGCTTTTGTTCTCTTCCACCCAAGGGCCGACCAATTCAATATGCTGTAGCACGACTCGATGTGCCCTGTCAAAGTCGGCGCGTCGACCCTCAGTGCCGACATGTAGTGAGCGGTAGCCCTCGCGGTGACCATATCCAGCGAGCCTGCCGAGGTGCTTCTTGGTGGGTATTCCAACATCCTCGTTCTCGGTGGTTAGATAATTCTGGCAGAAGGAGATGCACTCATAGATCAAAAAGCCCTAGGCTATGCTTCTATCTGGACGGGACCTGTTGCGAACGAATCCTTTGATGACACCGTTCAGCCATTCAAATGACATCATGTTGTGTAGGAATGTCGGCCCGAGCTGGATGATGTCATCCACGACATGTACAAGCAGATGCACCATGATGTCGAAGAATGCGGGCGGGAAGTAAATATCTAGCTCGCATAGTATCACCACGTTCTCTTCCTGTAGCATGTTGAGCTACTTCACACATATCGACTTCCTAGATATGACGTCGAAAAAGTTGTAGAGGCCAAACAGTGTCTCACGGATATGCTCGTCCATTTTCCCACGGATCGCAACGGGGAGTATCTGCGTCATCAGCACGTGACAGTCGTGAGACTTCATACCGCTGAACCTCTTCTTCGCCACGTCCAGATATCTGCTTATCTTCCCCGAGTAACCGTGAGGAACTTTCACTCCTAGGAGGCACCTAAAAAACTGCTCGAGCTCCTCCTGACTCAAAGTGAAGCAGGCAGCGCCAAGCACCACCTCATTCTTCTTAACTCTTTTGCGGCGACCTTGAGTCCCTTCCGTCTGATCCTCATCATCATCACTATCAGGTACTGAAGATCTTTCTTGATGCCAAGCAATTTAAGGTCCTTTCTTGCTTTCGGCCCATCCTTGGTCCTCTCCGGCATGTTGAGTAGAGTGCCAAGCAGACTCTCGGTAAATTTCTTCATGATGTGCATTACATCGAGGCTATGGGGCATGTGGAGGACCTTCAGGTATGGTAGGTCCCAGAAAACAGACCTTTCCTTCCATACACCCAGTAGCGGCTTTGTCCTCGATCGGTTTTTTCTCGGTGCAAGGCAATCTACCCAATTATTCAAAAGCTCCTCAATTTCTTCGCCGCTCCTCGGACGCGGGGCTCTTTCGAGCTAGTCTTTACCATTGAACAGGACACCGCATTTTCTCCACGAGTGATCCATGCGGAGCCACTTTCGAGTACCTTGGAACACGGTTTTCGAAGACCCAGGATCCCTTGGTAGCTGGAGATGCGGGGTCTCCTCCATGCACTTGACACATGCATTGTGTATGTGATTCACCTGGGCCGATACATATGCGTAACCAGGATAGTCCTGCACCGTCATGAGCAACGCGGCTCTCAGAGGGGAATATTCTTTAGTGTAGGCATACCACGTACGGCTGGCGTCTCCCACAACGTGGCTAACTCCTCTCTCAACAGCCCGAGATACAGATGCATATCGATACCTGGTTGTTTTGACCCCTGAATAAGAATGCTCATGTGTACGTATCTTTGCTTCGTGCACAACCACGGGGGGAGGTTGTGTAACACCCCAGTTTTAGCTAATCTTAATTAGGGTTTATTTGTGCATTCATGAGCATCATCTTTTAAAAGTGCATCCAAAAGAAAGAAAGAAAAACCTTAAACCCTAACCTCCCCCTCTCTTTGGAAACCCTTCTCAATGGTTTTGTATTTTGAAAACTACAAAAAAAATGTTGGAGCCCAAATGGACTAATAGGGCCCCTACAATATTTTTATACTTTTATAAAACCTCTTGTATATTTTTGAAATACTCAAAAACAGTTTTGAAATGAATATACAAAGAGAGAAACAGAAAACAGCTTTGAAAAAGGTTTTGCAATAAAAAAGAGTGCAAGAGCCTGCAATTTCACCGCCCATCTCCTCTTTCCTCTCTCTACCACCCACTGCAGACAAAGCCCAAAGACAAAGAAGAAGCTTTGCCGCAGCCCAAGAGCAGCCCACCTCGGCCCCGGCCCACATACCTGTCCGTTGTTGTCTTCCTCACGACTGTCAAGTAGCTCGGTGGCTGCTGCGATGCCGTCCGCCGGCGAACGCGCCAAGATCCTCGCCCGCTGCCCTGGAGGAGAGGATAAGACCACTAAGCCGTGCCTCTCCCTCTCTCACTCTGGTCTTCTCCCTTCCTGGATCTCTCCCTCTCCCGTTATGTGAGCTCCTGAAACCCTAGCCGTCAGGCCTCGCTGTTCGCTGTCGTCTCCGGCCATCCCAGACCTAGCTGAAGGTGCCACTGGAACCACCTCGAGCCCTTGCTTCGATTCGCCAACAGAATTAACGTGGAGTGCCCCGAATCGCCGCAGCCAACCTCGTCTTCCCTGACCCCAACATGCCTCGCCGCCGTCGATTAGCCGCCATCCGACCTCCCCTCGCACCAACGGCTGCACCACCACACTCATAGTGAGAATTTGGTGCTCAGACGCCCCTCCGCTCGCTCCTTCTCACTCTCTGTCGTTGTCGCGTCGTTGGCCTGCAACCGCCGCCGTTCGGCCTCACCGCCGGCCCTGCTCCCGTGACCAATAGGTCGCAGCATCGCTCTTTTCTGGCTCGCCGTGTCCTACTGCGTCGAACGCGCCCAGCCCCGCAGCCCCACGTGCCCCGCTCTGCCGTCCCCGTCGTTCACTGAGAGGTGACCGCCGGCGTGACGTCGTGCAGACATCACCGTGACGCCAGCACGCGCGGGTCAGCCTCGGTCAAACCCAGACTAGGTCCCACCTGCCCGTGTGGCAGCTGATGTGGCACCAGGCCCTCCTGTCAGTCACTCTGGCTAGGTGTGCCTCGGTGTAAAAAGTATACCCTTTTGTTTTAATAATTTCAGAAATTGCTTAAATCTTATAAAATTGATATCTAATTATTTATAAGTCAGAAAAATATGTATAATATATCAAAATGTTCAGAAAATGAGATCTACACTTTAGCATCAAAACCATACATTGTTCAACAACTTTAATTACAAGTTTAACTAGAGAACGAATTCAACCCCCGCAGGTGATCCCGAGGTCTCTCCTGTATTAGGGTTTGTGATAGCTGTGAGATTCGACACATTTTTTATAGCTTTTATTGATGGTTTTCTCCTAGATTTGATTGTTTTCCAGCTTTACCTAATGCTAATACTTTGGTAGCGAAGAAAACTTGGTTTTTAATGTGTGTTTCAGGTTCTAAATGTCAACAGAGGGATTTAACTAGAGAAACACAATATTTTGGAGAAAACAAGCGAGTCCCACCTTGGAAGCACGCGAGGGGAGCTCACAGAAGCTTTAACGAGCAACTATACGGCGGTAATATTTTTCTGGCCATATAGTTCCCGCCGTATAGTTGCCGCGGCCTCTGTCTTGTCAAAAGGAACAACTTCCGTGAAGGGACGGAGGACGAAAACACAACACAGCAGCCGCCATACCATCCAGAAGGGAGAAAGAAGAGATCCGGAGAAGAAGGGGAAGACGTTCTTCATCTCGCTCCACGATCTTCAACCTCCTAGCCAATACACCTTCATAGCCATTACTTGTACTTGAGAGAGAGATCTTCACTTTGCAAGATTAGGGTTTGAGATTGTTCTTCCTATCTTGAATTGTGTCGGATTACTTTTCTATTCCTATTGTGGATCTCCACGCTAATATCGAGAAGAACTCTCTTTATTTAATTATATCGATGATGCTTTCTTCTCTCATGTGTGACTAATTCCCTTGGGCGTGGGAGATGTAGGGGATTGGTGAGATGTGATGTGCCTTCATATTTTCCATTAGTTTGTGATTGATTCTAATTACTATATTATGTGTGCTTGACTATCTATGGGATGCCTAATGCTTGTTGTCCAATTAAGGGCCCAGACAACATGATGTTTTGTTCTACATAGATAAGATCTTGTTCGCTAGTGGACCGGCGACCCCCGGGTGACACGGGGATATCAATGGAAAGCTAGTTGACTCGAGGATAATGAGTAACCACTGTGCTTATTGCATTAGTCTGATCCAAGGAGCTTAATCGCTAAGCGACCTAAAGGGTCTTAATCGTCTAGTGTCTGACCATGGCTTTGGTAACAGGCTAGTAGGATTATTGAAGTTGGGATGAAATCTACCAAGAGGAGTTCCGGCTAATTATGGGTTGCTCGCCTACACATATACTTATAGGATTATAATTGTTACACTTATCACTCGTCCACCTGGCACAGTCACTATCACCATGAACTGAATCTCCCCGCGCCTTCTTTCGCCATCTGCACGAAACAAAAACAACAAATTCATTCTTTACTTTTATGCTTTATATTTTTGAAGTTTACATTTTAGTTCTATTTAAATACATCTCATTTAATCAAAATCCAACTCCTTATTTCAACACTTGCAGTTAATTCACTTGAAGACCTATGACAACTTCGGGTGTGACAGAGACTTCACCTATAAACACTTACCTTTGGGCTCCCTGTGGGATCGATATCTGAACTGCGAAACTAGCTACAAACGATCTGTGCTCTTGCAAACATCCGTTTGCACCCCTCAGATTCCGCTTAAATTGCCAAGCATGCTTTAGGGTTTCATTTCAATACTATTTAACTTGTCATATCATCATCTTTGTTTGAGCATTGCATTGATGCCATGTGTTGATTATTGTTTCCCCTTTCTTTTTGGTGTTTGGTTCTTCCTGGTAGAATACTTTATCGAGATCGAGATTGAAGACCGAGGTCAACACCATCGAAGATCGATGAACAATACTTGACCAACTGTAATCAAGTCAAGTACAAGGCTTCCGAAGATCTATATATGGGTATCAACAAGCAAGGCAAGCATAGCCCCACCATTATACATTCCTATGGTTTCGAAAGCATTTCAATTCTTGCCATGATGCATATGATTCTACTGTGGTCTTTTATCGATAGATAGAGTATCCTATCGGTTGCATTACTCCCTTGAGCTTATATTACCTGATTCACTGCTCCTAGCATAACTAGGTTTGGCTTGTGTGCACTGCTAGAGCTATTATCTGTGTCTTGCTTAGCCATGCTTAGCTATCAGTGCTGGTCCATCCAGATGATGTACCAATTGCAGAGAATCTAGTATGACAGGAGATCGAGATATACTGATGAGGTAAGATCAGTGGTAAAGGTTAAACATGCTAAGGCTTGTATGGGACGCCACGGTGGGATGTGGTTTTTATAGTCCCATGCTCGCCACCCCTAGGACCCGAGTTCTAGCCTCTTGAACCAAGACGAGCGTACAGCCACACGGGGCCTGGAAAACCTCACGAGCAAATAACTTGCCTAGTAGATTCCATGAGTCACATAGTTCGGGCGTTCCATTCGACATATGCATAGAAAACGTTTTGAAAGATTTGGCGGGTGAAGGTGCATCATAACAAGTAGGTAAGCATGGCCGGGGTTGCTTGGGGTCGATGGAGCCCCTGGTAAACCAACCTCGCCTCACATCTCTAGGGACCGGCTTCAGGATTTGACCCATTACGGCGGAACCCTCCTTAGGGCGTGACTCATGGTCTCGGTTAAAGCAAGGTAAAGGTAGAGAACATTAACCTAATTGTAAAACTTGGCAACTAAGGTTTGGTTAAGGATGCTTCCTCATGGGTACGAGGGGGTGATCCTAGCTGTGAGTTGAGATGAGGATTACTTGGTGGATATCAAGATATGATGATCAATTCTTTGGAGATGTCGCTCTCTTATCCCCTCTTAAAATATTCTAATTAGACGAGCTTCTCCTTCCTCTTGTTTTATAAACAAAGATTTATGCAAAATAACCCCACCAGCCATAAGTCTTGCGGAGTACACCCTGTACTCACCCTTGCTTTGTTGATACTTTTGTAGCAGAGTAAGTGTTCCCCTGAAGACGATTTTGGTACGACATCGACACTGACGAGTAGCTTGGGGTTCCCGGCCGGCAGCCAGGAATCTATGGGTTCGACGTCTTCGTTATGCTTCAGGCCTCTTAGGCCATTTGTTAAGTTTGCTATACTTATTAGAATAATTTGCCTTCTATTGTTTGATGTTTGCGGTCAGTAACCTCTGCTTGTAATATTTGGTTCTTCGCTCAGTTATGAGCTCGCTGTAATAATTTTTGTGTCGCAGGGTTACTATTGTGTTACCGATTTCTCAGTGAATATCCTCGAGCTCTAGGTTAAGCTTATGTCAGGCTAAGGTCTGGGATTTGTTTAACCCTGATCCCAGGGGTGTTATAGGTTGTACGGCCATACAAACACGGGCCAGGTGCTATGCGTGCTACTCTGGTTGCCAAAAGGATTGAGTCCATCGTGCTCATACCCAGGCTGACGTTCCTTACATCGCCCCCGAACTCTTCGAAATCGATGTCCAATGCATTCCACTGGCTAGCATCTGAAGGGTGTGTCAGGATCTTGCCCTTCTCTGGATCATCTTCGGGTTTCTCCCTTTCCGCGCGCCATTGCATGAGCTTTGCTTCCTTAGGATCTATGAAATATCGCTGCAGACGGGGGGTGAGAGGAAAGTACCATACCACTTTTCGAGGAACTTTGTTGTTCCCTCGCTTGTACCGTCCTTGGCCGCACACCGGACATGTGGTTCTCCACGTACTTGCTCCGATAAATTACGCAATCATTGATGCAGGCGTGGTATTTAATGTGTGGTAGGTCGAGAGGGCACACGATTTTCTTGGCCTCCTCGATACTTGTTGGCAATGTGTTCCCCTTAGGAAGTCGGTCGTGCCAGTATTCCATGTTCGCGTTGAAGCTCACATCGGTCCATTTGTGTTTGGCCTTCATCTCCAGAGCCTTGAGCATTACACTCAATCGTGTATCCTCGGGGCGACACCCAGGATACAATGGAGTCATCCCTTCTATCTCCATTTGCGCCAGCTTGGCTTTCTCTCTGGCTGCAGCTTTGGCGGTGCTCGTCTCCTTGAGGAGCAGTTCTTGAACATGAGGGTCCTATAAGGCCGAAGTTTGTAGTGTCTGGGTGTTCGCATCTTCTCCTTCTTCATGATGATCATGCCCGTCGACATCTCCTTCTTCATGATGATCATGTCCGCCGGCATCTCCTTCTTCATGATGATCATGCCTGCCGGCATCTCCTTCTTCATGATGATCATGCCCGCCGGCATCTCCTTCGTCATGATGATCATGCCTGGGAGACTCTTCGTCTTTTCACCTGCCCATGTCTTTGTGACCACCATATCATGTCGGTGCCTCATTGAGGTCGCACATGAAACCGCGCCTGAGCAGGTGACCCTCCAATTGTCCAGAATCAGGGTCGATCCAGTGCTAGAGTTTGCATGTTCGACATGGACATCTTATCATGGTCTTGTTGTTCTGAATCATGTCACCCTTCGCGTCTTTCTTGTACCTAGAAACTCGACCTTCGCTCATCATGATGACCATGGTTGCCTGAGCGGTCACAACAGAGAGTAGGTTAGAACCACACCATATGCACACACACATGCATTGTAGCCGGAAAAATTTGGCATGACCTTTCCTAAAAGTTGGACATATGGGTAGTGCAAAAATTTACCGAAATGGAAATGAATTAACATTTCGGCAAACATCCATGCACCACACCGGGACAACAACAAGCAAACAACAAAAAACTTCCTCCCAATGCAAACATTCATGCACCACACAAGCTTCATGTATAAACATCGTCTCGCCATGCATCGCGCACACCGCCCGCGTGACAAGCTTCACCTACAAAACATGCATATTCATGGCCAAGTACTCACCTAGTAGATTCAATAATAGAGAGATGAGACCGCGATGAGAGAGTGTGGATAAATAGATCTACAAGTTGGTGGAGTGGAAATTAGTGAACAAATAGAGATGTGGGAGAGAAAAGTAAGTGTGTTTTAGACCTACAAGTTGGACAGAGGCTTCCCCTTACCAATGTATGAACTAAAGTAGATTTAGTTACAAAAAAATGGAGAAACTATGGGCAAAATGGGGTGGGAGGGAGGAGGAAGACGAGTTGGGTGTGGAGGGGAAGAAGAGATGTGAAATGGGTGGTGGATAGAGGGATGAGCTCCCACCTTTTTTACATAGATCTAAACGCACTATTCTGTGGCACATATTGCAGATATGCGCCACAGAAGTTCAAATTTCTGTGGCGCATATTTCTATATGCGCCACAGAATAAGGCGGTGCACTTTCCGCGGTGGGACCCGTATCAACTTTCTGTGGCGCATATGTCCATATGCGCTAGAGAAAGTGGGTCAAAAAGATTCTGTGATGGGGCCCGCCTCCACTTTCTGTGGCGCATATAGACATATGCACCATAGAAATTATTTTTTCTGTGGCGCATATGGACATATGCGCCATAGAAAGTTGGTCTCCAAACCCTGGTGGCGGGTCCCACATAATTTCCGTGGCGCATGTTTTCTGAAATGCGCCATAGACTTGTGCAAGTTTCTGTGGCACATTTTCTGGCATGCACCACTGAACCTTTTCTGTGGCACATGGTCCTATATGTGTGCCACAGACTAGCACGTCTATCTATAGCTGTTTTCCTAGTAGTGAAATACCCCGTTTTTGGCACTCGTAAAATGGAAAATGGATTTTCAGTGCGACGAAACGGAAAACTTCCTCCTGCAACATTGTTCGCTGTCCCAAGATACACATATGTGCATAATATGGGCACACTGTCACAAACTATGCCTCAATTCTGGCCATAACATTGTACATTTGGATCGAAAGTCATGAAACCTCGAACATGATAGCTTATTTTGAGAAGGATTTTTCGAGATGCAAGCAATATACCAAGTTTGGTATTTTTCCTTGCAACTATGTCACATAATATGACACCACGCGAAGGATTTACATTGTTCGGACCGTTTTTGAATTCCTTATGCCCGTTTACAAAATTTCTCGTTTCAAACTATGGTGAAACCGGCGGGCGTGAAGATAGGGGACGAGCCTCGCTAAAAATTGTATTACATCTCTGAATAAACATCATATTGTGAGTCTAAAAATGATTTTTTCAAAAAATCATGAGCATTAGATCATGTACCTGTAGTTCAAACCGGACCCATTTCCTACCGATTCGGCAAACATTTGTCTTTTTCACCCGGGGTGGATAGAAAGGTTTGAGATACCCCGGTTGGGACATCGTCCATGTAAGGTGGTCTAGTATTTTTGAAAAATAGGGTGGTATCATTTATAATTAGCCCTTTGGTGGTTGCTTCACAAAATGCCCTGTTTTTGGCACTCGTAAAATAGAAAATGGATTTTCAGTGCGACGGAAAGGAAAACTTCCTCCTGCAACATTGTTAGCCATCCCAAGATACACATATGTGCACAATATGGGCACACTATCACAAACTATGCCTCGATTCTAGCCATAACATTGTACATTTGGACCGAAAGCCATGAAACATCGAACATGATAGCTCATTTTGAGAAGGATTTTTGAGATGCAACCAATATACCAAGTTTGGTATTTTTCCTTGCAACTATGTCACATAATATGACACCACGCGAAGGATTTACATTGTTCAGACCGTTTTTGAATTTCTTATGCCTGTTTCCAAATTTTCCCGTTTCAAACTATGGTCAAACCGACGGGCATGAAGATAGAGGATGAGCCTCGCTAAAACTTGCATTAGATCAATGAAGAAACATAATATTGTGTTTCTAAAAATTATTTTTTCAAAAAATCATGAGCATTAGATCATGTACCTGTAGTTCAAACCGGACCCACTTCCTGCCAAGTTTTCCTTTTTTTCAAAAAAGCATGAGCATTAGATCATGTGTATCTCAACATGGCTATCAATGTCTTGGAGGCCAGAAATTATTATTCTTTATTTAAAAAAATTACCATTTAAAAACCCTTTTATGATTTACCATTTAAAATCCTTTTAAAAATGATTTACCATATTAAATAATCAAATTTTTATAAAAAATAAATTATATTTTTATTAGCTAGATATTTCTGTTATGAACATTTTGATATGCTATATATATTTTTATTACATAGATATTCTTTACATCTTTTATTAACATTTTAATATACAATAAGGCGGGAACCAGAATTTATAACACGCAATTCAAATATAATTTTCGAAAAGCCCTTTAGTCTCGGGTCATGCCACGACCCGGAACTAAAGGTGGACGGTTGGCCGCTGCTTCTGGGCTGCTGCCAAATATCTTTAGTCCCGGGTCGTGGCATGGCCCGGGGCTAAAGGCCCCTGACATATAACCGCCCTTATCCCCCAAATCCCCATCTCATTCAAGATCAAGCAGAGCAGGCGCTGAAGCAGGCGATCACCACGACGTCGGCAGGCTACCCGACTACGCCACAGACCCCCTCCCCGTCGTCGTCCGCCGTCCGCCGTCCGGCCGCCGCGCTCCTCCTCCTCTCCTTTCGTGCTGACCGCCGCCGCCGCCACCACCACCACCACCACCACCAACCGCCTTCGTCATCGCCGTCCAGGTGCGGCCCCTGATACGTCATAAACGTATCTATAATTTTTGATGCTCCATGCTTGTTTTATATCTACTTTCTTATGTTTCGTTCACACTTTGAGGTATTTTTATACATTTTCTGGAACTAACCTATTAACAAGATGCCACAGTGCCAGTTGCGTGTTTTCTGCTATTTTTGGTTCCAGAAAAGCTATTTAGGAAATATTCTCGGAATTGGACGGGACAAAAGCCAAAGTCAATATTTTACCCGAAGCGACACGGAGACCGCAGGGGAGACGAAGTGGTGCACCAGGGCGGCCACACCTGGTGGTGGTGCGGCCAGCCCTAGGTCGTGCCACCAGGTGGTGTGGGCCCCTCGGCCCTCCACCGACCTTGCCCCTTCGCCTATAAAAGCACCCCGATGCAGAAACCCTAAGTACCCGATCAAAATTCCACGAAAGAGTCTATAGCCGCCGCCATCTCCGTCCCTAGATCGGGAGGGATTCCGAAGCTCCTCCCGGCACTTTGCCGGAGGGGAGAGATTATCCTGGAGGCCTTCTTCATCACCATGCAAGCCTCCGGTGTGATGCGTGAGTAGTTCACCCTTGGACTATGGGTCCATACAGTAGCTAGATGGTTGGTTCTCCTCCTTTGTGCTATCATGTTTAGATCTTGTGATCTCCGTTCACGATCAAGATCATCTATTTGTAATCCTATATGTTGTGTTTGTGGGGATCCGATTGATATTGATATGCTATGTCAGATTGATTATTGATTCTATCATGTCTATGTTATTTGTGATCTTGCATGCTCTCCGTTGCTTGTAGCTATCTTGGCTAAGTAGATGCTTGTGACTCCAAGAGGGAGTATTTATGCTCGATAGTGGGTTCATGCCTCTGGTAATCTAGGGAAGTGACAGGAATCTCTAAGGTTGTAGATGTGATGTTGCCACTAGGGAGAAAACAACGATCCTTTGCTCATGGAGCAATTGTATTGTTTACTTTACACATTTTGCTTAATGCAATTATCTGTTGCTTGCAACTTAATACTAGAGGGGGTTCGGATGATAACCTGAAGGTGGATTATTAGTCATAGATGCAGTTGGATTACGGTCTATGTATTATGTTGTAATGCCCAATCAAATCTCGTAGGAGTTAAGATGGCGAGTATATGTATTGTATGCTTTCTCAAGTCTGTCAATTGCCCCCACTGTAATTTGTTCACCCAACATGCTATTATCTTAAGGAGAATCACCTCTAGTGAACTGTGGACCCCGGTCCATGCCTTTACCATTAATCTACCATCTACTGTTTACTATTTTACTGTTTACTTTCTGCAAGCAATTACTTTCTTCCACTCTATACGTTTAATCCTTTGTTTCAGCAAAACCAGTGAGATTGACAACCTCATTGTAAGTTGGGGCAAAGTTCTGTGGTTGTGTTGTGCAGGGTTCCAAGTTGGTAGCAACACCTTGGGAGTTGTTTCCCTAACTCCTACGGGTTCGATAACCTTGGTTTCAAAACTGAGGGAAACTTGCCGCTGTGCTCATCATACCTTCTGAGAACACCCGGATTTTTAAGTCCATATGCCTGTTATGCCATACATCGCAATCCCAGGATTACCATTTTTGCGAGACATAACAGAATTGATATCATAATACATCATCCATTACATAACCGGACAATCTTACAAATAAAGGATCTCATGATCCAGTCTTAATACAATCAAAGTAGCGGAAATAATAAACGTAGTAGGCTCCATCTTCATGATCACATGCAATGCTGGCGATGGGAGATGATCCTAGTTATTGTAGAACTCCTTCTGTCCATCTTCGGGGTAGTCCTCTTCATAGTCTGGCCATAGTAATAGCCAGGGACACAGCCATGAGTACTCTTTAAGTACTCGCAAACTATCACTAACATAAGTAAGATAGCTCTAGAAGGAATCTTAAGCTCTAGGTTTGTTTGCAAAAAGCCAGGTTTATTTCATAAACATTTAGTAAAAAAGATCTATCTTAAATTCTCTAGCTTACTCTAGTGGGAAACTAGTTTCAAGTTCACAACTCTGTTATGGTCAAGTCAAGATCATAATCATTTTTCAAGTCACAAATAATTTTGAAAACATCTGACAACGGAACAGTATGGCCACTCCAACTGTCCATAACCACGGACGCGGCTATTCGAATAGTTTGACACTCTGCAAAGATTGTACACTTTCCCCACAACTATCGATAAATCCATCAGAGATAACCCTGAATCATCATACTTAGTATGTGGATAATCAATCATAACCTTTCAATTACACACCCTAGTATAGGCACCTCCCCATATGAGCGAGGCCTCCCAGTTCCAGACACCTTCCATCCTAGGCACTGCATAGGTGGACACCCATTCATGAGGTAGCCGCAGCTCAGACCTCTTGGGACCGCGAGGGAACCCACACTAAGACATGTAAACTTCTAGTTAAGCCCTACCCATTTCAGGTATTGTGGTTGTACGGTAAAATTGGAATGGTATCGCATCCGAACCCAACCATCAGTTTTTATTTATCAAAGTCAAGGCTCATGCCTCCTTCATCATCAAGGAAGTCATTTTGTTCATAAACCAGTGTCAAAACATTTCAATAGAATGACTCATCATTCCAAGGTTTTCATAATCATTTGTTCCCATCTAAAGTGATCTAGTTTAAAATAGCACTAGCAACTATCAGTGAGGGGTCACTAGTGAGGGATGCTAAATCAGTTGTATCTAACTAAATCTAGTTTTTATGCTTTTTATGGCACCTTAGTATAAAACCAAGAATCTAGTTTTATACTCTTGATGTCATATATTCTACTCTCGTTTAATCACAAGGTAAAAGTAAGAATTTTGTAAAAGTAAAAGAATAAAGCTTGCAAGTAAAACTGGGTAATGGCATAATTAAAATGGCATAACCCAAGCATGCATAAGGCATCTTGCATAGGTTATCATGTATAATTCTAGCTTGCCTTGGTTGGTGCAGTGATCGAAGTTTTCTTCTTCTTCTTCGTAGTACTCCTTCTCTTCGTAGCTTGGGTTGATACTAGCGTCTATAAATAAATACGAGGTACACAATCACCAAACAATACTTAACTACTTCTACTTAGCACACAAAGGCTCACACTAGATGATCTAGTATCATCACTATCATCACATGAAATAAAGGCACACTTTTGTTTTGGAAAAGTAATTTCTACTCATTGAAAAACTACTTAAGATTTAATATTCCTTAATTAAATATGGTATCATGTTGACCATGTCATCGCCACATATTTAAATACTTGGGAATGTAATTTAAAGTGTTGGGGCATTTTACAAGATTTAATATCACTATTTAAAATAATTCTAAGACTAGAAAATGCCTATATAGCATCCTTTTACTACTAGTCCAAGTTTTCTGTCCGTAAACCCAAATATTTTTATATATTCAGGTAGAGCATGTCAAATGTGATTTTTGAGAGTTGGAATCAACTCAAAACCGTTTATAGTTTATTTTCTAAAAATGTTTGAAGTTGGAAAAGTCTTTGTCTTGTTATTTTTGGTGTAAGTGATATATAGTTCCACTTGATGTAAATCCAACAGGCTTGGATAGATATTTTCAATACCTTTCCAGCAAAATTGGTTTCATACAATTTGGATTTGTAAAACTTCACAAATTGATTTTTGAATCTAGGCACAGAATAGGATTTCTAACTAAAATAGAAAAAACCTAATTTGAATTCGCGGGCTACGCGCAGGAAAACTAACGGGCCGGCCCATTCGGCACAGCGCAGCGCAGAGGGCGACTGATAGGCGGGGTCCACATGTCAGCGGCACAACTTAAAGAGAAGCGGTACAGGGCGATGTGGGCCGTGAGATTAAAATCTAATCTAACGGCTGGGGTCTATCGTCTCCACCGGAACAGTTCCCGGCGAGACCGAACCCTAGCACGGCGGTGGGGGTGCGGTGAGGCTCACCTGGGCTCCAGCAAAGGTCGGCGACGGGGTCATTCGGCGTTGTCGACGACGGCGAGGCGCGGTTACGGCAGCGGCTAGGGTAGTCGGAATCGATGGCGAGCTTGATCAACTGCAGCGGCGGCTCCGGCTCCAATTCCATCGAGGTCTTGCTCGCCTTGCTCCGGGGTGAGTGTGGGACGGTCAGTGAGAGGAGGGGAGTGAGATGGTGTGAAGAAATTGTGCTGGGGTGGCCTCTATTTATACCCGAGCTTGAGGGGCAGGTCGGCATGGTCAGGTCACGACGATGACAAGGCTACGGGCGACTATCGGCATGCCTCTTGGTGCTGGTCGACGCGGTGCTTCAGGGCGGACGACACGGGCTTGATGGCGCAGCAAGGCGCGGTCTAGGTTGGTTGGGCACTTCCGTTCTCTAGGCGGCGGCAGCAGGTGTTTGTCACCTTCTACCGCGGCCACGGGTCGAGCGGCGGCAAGCGAGCTTGTCTGCGAGGTTCCTGAGGTCGCAGCGAGGGTGAGCGTGCACGGAGAGGGCAAGGCGCGAGCTGGTTACGTGTGGCGAGGTCGGTGCTCTGGCGAGGCGGGCATGGTCGACAGACAATGGGTGCGCGCTGCTCTTGGCTTGTCCGTGGCCTGTCCTTGGTCGTGGGCTGGTCGCGGCGTGGCGGTAAGGTGCGGGCTCCCTCCTGGCAAGCACGGCTGGGCGCGGGATGGTCTCCTGTGAGCGGGCCTTGATGACCGACATGGCTGGGCTTGGGCGGCTCGACACTAGCAAAGCAGTGCAGGGGGAGAGGAGTTATGGCCATGGTTAGAGCTGGGGGTGACCAGGGGACAAGGCTGAGCCCAAGTGGTGATCATCCACTGCTCCAAACAGGGATTTCAAAATGTGGACTTTTCTTTGTATACAAGGTGTTCGACAGGTGCCCGCAAGAACTAAATTTTGAAATTTTTGAATGAATTTTTTTGAGTGATCTACCCTTATACTTGGTAGTCTCTGGTTGCTTTGGTTGGCTAAGGTGAATTGGTTTGAGGGGTTTTCCAAAAAGTGGGATCCTAACATATGAACTAAGTTCAATGTTTGAATGCCTCTCAAAAAGATTTGAAAATAGTTTTGGAGGATTGGTAAGTGGGCTTGGATACAACTTCACTTGGTCTAGCAAGGGGTGAAAAGAATTGGGAAAGTTTCTGTTAGAAATCTTCTTCTAGGAATGGCCAAAGTGGCCTAGTGGATTAAAATGGCCAAAGTGACCATTTGCATTAATAATTGATATTTGATTTCTTTTTCTTTGGATTTTGTTTTGAATGGATCTAGATGATGTAGTATTCATCACTAAACCATTTCTTAACATTTGTAGCAATCAAACAAGGCAATTTCCACACTTGCACACATTCACACATACACATGAAATCATGGAACACACACACATGCATCCACTTTGGATTTTTGGGAATAAAAGTTTTTGTTAATCCTAAACTTGATTGATTGGAATAGATAACCTTGATTGAGATTTTTGGGATGTTACACCTTCCTCTTGGGGTTCCCAACAAGCTCAACATAGATTGAGTCAACAAGCAGCTCTTTGCGCTGTTGCCGGGGATCAAAGGAAGAAGAGACTCCCACGTCAACCACGCACAAGAAGCTATTTTCCGGCGCCGTTGCTGGGGAGTTAAGGACAACTTTGCAAGGGGAGTCTTTCACAACCAATCTCTTTACTTTGTTTTTGTTTTGCTTAGTTTATTTTGCTTTGTTTTGTTTGCTTCTTTTTATCAAAAATACAAAAAAAAAGTTCCTACTATAGTTGTTATTTTTGTTGGTCTGTTATTATCTTGCTTTATCATGCTTTCTATCAATGGTTGGTTTCTTTGAAACTAGATCTTATTGGCAAGGTGGGTTCACGGAAGAACAAAAATATTATTATAAGGAATACCGCTTGTCGCAAAAAGGGAAACACTTATGGGAACAAATTAGTAAATTGTATACCATTGCTAGAAACATGTGCTCTACCTATAATGTTACTTATTGTTTTGATAAATCTTGTTGCTCTAGGAGGTATAAACACCTCCCTTTTCAATGTGAGTATAATGATAATGTTACCATATCTTCTTATGTTAAGGGAAATTATGACTTTTATGATGTGGAACAAATTGAAGAATTTATTGCTTGCAGGGGTGCTTTCGAACTTGCTTATTTGCTTGAAAATATTGATGATGCACCTTATAAATATGAGGTTTATGATATACTTAAATTTTTCTTTGATAATTACAAGGAAGAAAATGGCTATATCCTTGAATATCTTAATAGATGTTCTCCACCAACGGAAGAGACTAATGCCTTGCAGGAGCCTATGGAAGAAGAAATTGCTAAAACTGGAAGCTCATTGGATGAAAAAGAGGAGGAGAGTGATGATCAAGAGGAGGAAGAATGGAGCAACTAGCCATGTCTACCTCCCAATAAGTGTAACTCTCTAACTAATACCTTATTTGATCGCCCTCCATGCTTACCAAAGGAGGATGAGTGTGATAGTTATATCGTTAAATTTATTCATGATGCTGAAAGTTATTATGAGAGAGGGGGAAATGTTTTTATGCATCTCAATAATATTAAGTTTCCTCGATTTATGCTGAAAGTCCTTATGTTGCACTTGTTTTGCCTCTCTATGTTAGTAGCCTCTTGTTTCAACAATTTATTTTCTTACAAAATTCCCTTGCATAGGAAGTGGGTTAGACTTAAATATGTTGATATTTGCTTCTTGATGCTCTCTTTTACTTCAATTCATATTCTTATGTGAGCATCATTGAAACTATCATGCCTAGCTTAAAGGCGTTAAAGAAAAGCACTATTGGGAGATAGCCCACATTATTTTTGCTTTCAGTAAGTTTTTCTTTTGTTGAGTCTTGGAAGTGATTACCTCTGTAATAACCTCTCCTTATCCTTTTTGTGTGGTTTTTGTGCCAAGAATAACCTCTAATGAGAGAGAAGTAAGACTTGGGAAAGTTGCTGTCCCGAAATAGATTTTTGTGCTTCACTGTAAAAAATCTTGAAAAATGCCTGTACATCGGAATGAGCTGTAAATTTTTGTGCTTATGCCCCAAGTTATTATCTAACTTTCTTTAGGTCGGCACTTTTTGATTTGAGCAACAGAAGGTCTTCTAAAAAATTGGTTTTTACCTGCTGGTCTGTTTTGACGGATTTCTGCCATTATTTGCATTTGCCTCTTAATCTTTTTCTCTTTGAGTTATCTTTGATCACTTGAGCTTTTAGAAGGAATTGCTACAGTATCTTGTGTTTTAATGGAAGTTTTACATGTGTTGAAACTAAATCAAAGGACCTATTATCTCGAATACACTAATGTTGATAATGAGGATTGTGTGAAGTTTTGTATGAAGGAAACTTTCAAGTGTAGGGGAAGAATAATGTGATAAGATGAAGAATGGACAAAAGCTCAAGCTTGGGGATGCCACCCAAGAAATATTCAAGAAGTACAAGCGTCAAAGCTTGGGGATGCCCAAGGCATCCCCTTCTTCATCAATAAAAATCTCAGGTTTCTTCCAAACACTTCATTTTTATTGTTTCATGCACGGTTGTGTTGTTCTTGGAGCGTATTCGTTTTTCCTTTTAGTTTTCTTTTGTTTAGTTTGCTTAAATAAATTGGTTGGACCCCCGCATTCATACTTTGATATTTCAAATAAGTTGATTGGTAATTGGAAAAGAGTAGGAAAGTTCATGCTTATAAGTGGTATAAAAGGAGTTTTGTTTTGACTGTGGCCTAGACTTTATCATGTCATGTTTGATATTGCTTTGACTTTATGCTTAGTAATTATTGCTGTAGCATGACTTGTTCCAAACAATTGAGATTGCATAATGTGCCTTGAAAGAATCATGCGTTGTTTTAGCATACAAAAGCATAATATTGTGGTATTCTCCTTTGATGCTTTATTTGGCTTGACTTGGCACATGCTTACACCATGTTAAGACTATGAACCAGTCACCTTAGCCTCTATGATCATTTTTTTTTAACTTGTAATATCACTTTATGCTTTAATTAATAATGTTTTGTCGCTCTGCATGATTATGGTCATTAGTGCTCTCTTAGTTGGTCGCTCCCAGTCTTTTGCTAGCCTCCACATGTACCAAGTATGAGCTCCACTCATGCATCCAATCCCCAAGAAAACCAAGTTATTCCAAAGAGTCCACTATAAATTCCTATGCATGGTGTTTTACACTATTCCAAGTATATTCATGTCTTTATCTACCTTCCAAATTAAAACTTGTTATGTAAAAATTAGTGATTAAAGCTCTCACGAACTTGATGGCACACTTTACTTTCTTGCACTTAATAAACTTGAACCATTGTGTCCATCTATGTTGCGTATATGCTTGCACTTTATAAATTGAGAATTAGCAGAACCATGTTGTCATGGGGAATGCTTTCAACATTGCACTTATTATTCAGTTGATATCATGTTCTTTTGTTTATGGATCCCGGCGGTGTGAAATAAAAGGGGAGCTTGTAAGCTCATGGAGTTTGTATGTGTGTTAGAGAAACGCCTGGGCGGCTAGCCTAAGCCATGCCTAATCATGGTGGAAACTTGCAGTGTAACCATAGTGAGCATTCTATGAAGCTTCCTCAATAAAAACCTATGCAAATAGCAAACAAAAAGTCGCTGAGATGCTCATTGTCTGTTGCCTTGTCATTTTGATATGGGATAGCTCCTGTATCATGGGCCAAGGGGTACCCCGTTGGCAGTTCTCTATGATACACATGTACTTACAATGACAAGAACTTACTCGTGACTAAAGTTGAGTAGCATGAGGTTCGGGACTCGTAGGCAAGGGGCATGAGATTTTTGGCTTATAACTTGGCAAGCATATCCTCATATTTGTTCACTTTAACCTTAATCACCTAAAGATGCCTATGATAGGGGCAATGAGAGCTGAAAGCTAATGAGTACCATAATTTTTGGAAGCACTTTATGAAACTTGAAATCCCTGCTTCCCTCTTATGAAGGGCCTTTCTTTTTACTTTTATGTTGAGTCTCCATCTTCTATCTTTATGCACCAATTGAGAGAGCATAGTGATCATTCTTAGTTTAATGTGCATTGTCCCAAAACTTGTTGATTGATTCATAACTTTGATATTGCTTGTTCTTAAACTATTTGTATCTAGTCACCCTTATGAACTTTGAAGGTGTCCTATGCATTTATGTTTTGCTATACCATGAGGGACAAGCTGAATGCCACTCTTATTATGTTTTCTATATGTGAAAAAACAAACGTCTTTCAATGCATTGTTATTCATGATCCTTTGTTTGTACCTTTTCATGTTACAACATAGTTGCTATGTCTTATTGTTAGAACTCTATCTTGCATGTTCATGTTTAGAGTACTTTGATGCCAGCTATCAATGCTTTACAAACACCTTGATTAAGATTGTGATGGTGCATGTCACCTAAAAAATTATTCTTTTTATCACTTACCTACTCGAGGACGAGTAGGAGTTAAGCTTGGGGATGCTTGATACGTCATAAACGTGTCTATAATTTTTGATGCTCCATGCTTATTTTATATCTACATTCTTATGTTTTGTTCACACTTTGAGGTATTTTTATACATTTTCTGGAACTAACCTATTAACAAGATGCCACAGTGCTAGTTGCCTGTTTTCTACTGTTTTCGGTTCCAGAAAAGCTATTTAGGAAATATTCTCAGAATTGGACGGGACAAAAGCCAAAGTCAATATTTTACCCAAAGCGACACGGAGACCGAAGGGGAGACGAAGTGGCGCACCAGGGCGGCCACACCTGGTGGTGGCGCGGCTAGCCCTAGGTCGCGCCACCAGGTGGCGTGGGCCCCTCAGCCCTCCACCAACCTTGCCCCTTCGCCTATAAAAGCACCCAGATGCAGAAACCCTAAGTACCCAATCAAAATTCCACGAAATAGTATGTAGCCGCCGCCATCTCCATCCCTAGATCGAGAGGGATTCCGAAGCTCCTCCCGTCACTTTGCCGGAGGGGAGAGATCATCCTGGAGGCCTTCTTCATCACCATGCAAGCCTCCGGTGTGATGCGTGAGTAGTTAACCCTTGGACTATGGGTCCATACAGTAGCTAGATGGTTGGTTCTCCTCCTTTGTGCTATCATGTTTAGATCTTGTGAGCTCCGTTCATGATCAAAATCATCTATTTGTAATCCTATATGTTGTGTTTGTGGGGATCTGATGGATATTGAGATGCTATGTCAGATTGATTATTGATTCTATCATGTCTATGTTATTTGTGATCTTGCATGCTCTCCGTTGCTTGTAGCTATCTTGGCCAAGTAGATGCTTGTGACTCCAAGAGGGAGTATTTATTCTCGATAGTGCGTTCATGCCTCTAGTAATCTGGGGAAGTGACAGGAATCTCTAAGGTTGTAGATGTGTTGTTGCCACTAGGGAGAAAACAACGATCCTTTGCTCATGGAGCAATTGTATTGTTTACTTTACACATTTTGCTTAATGCAATTATCTGTTGCTTGCAACTTAATACTGGAGGGGGTTTGGATGATAACCTGAAGGTGGATTATTAGTCATAGATGCAGTTGGATTATGGTCTATGTATTATGTTGTAATGCCCAATCAAATCTCGTAGGAGTTAAGATGGCGAGTATATGTATTGTATGCTTTCTCAAGTCTGTCAATTGCCCCCACTGTAATTTGTTCACCCAACATGCTATTATCTTAAGGAGAATCACCTCTAGTGAACTGTGGACCCCGGTCCATGCCTTTACCATTAATCTACCATCTACTGTTTACTGTTTTACTGTTTACTTTCTGCAAGCAATTACTTTCTTCCACTCTATACGTTTAATCCTTTGTTTTAGCAAAACCAATGAGATTGACAACCTCATTGTAAGTTGAGGCAAAGTTCTGTGGTTGTGTTGTGCAGGGTTCCAAGTTGGTAGCAACACCTTGGGAGTTGTTTCCCTAACTCCTACGGGTTCGATAACCTTGGTTTCACAACTGAGGGAAACTTGCTGCTGTGCTCATCATACCTTCCTCTTGGGGTTCCCAACAAGCTCAACATAGATTGAGTCAACAAGCAGCTCTTTGCGCTGTTGCCGGGGATCAAAGGAAGAAGAGAATCCCACGTCAACCACGCAAGGGCACCCCCTCTCCTCTAATCATAGCGACGAAGTTAGTTAGGGTTAGCTAGGGTTAGGGTTATTGCTGGCTCTTGCGACGCGGCGAGACAAAGGCGGCTGACCTGACGGCAAGGCGGCGACCAGCAGCGATGAGGGAGGGAAAGAAGCGGCTAGGGCTGACACGACACGGCTTCCTTTTTTTGTCTTTTTAATAGTCTTTTTATTATGTCTTTTTAGTAGTCTTTTATTATGTAGTATTTTTGTTATGTAGTCTTTTTAGTAGTCTTTTTTTCTTTTTAGTAGTCTTTTTATTATGTGTTTTTAGTAGTATTACTAGTATTTGTAGCTAGTATTTGTATAGTATTAGTAGTATTTGTATAGTATTAGTAGTATAGCATTGGTACTATTTGTATAGTATTTGTACTAGTATTTGTATAGTATTTGTAGTATTACTATTGCATTTGTAGTAGTACTATTGCATTTGTGGTTAGGGAGGGCGCGGCAACGCGCACCATATAGGGACGATGGACGGGTGCGGCAACGCGCGCCATATAGGAAAGATGGACGAGTGCGACAACCATTTCGCGCGGTGTCCTTAATTTATTAGCACTTTGCTATGTTTATAGCACTGAAATAACTAGCAAGTCTTTGCAGAAACTATGGACCGCGACCTGGATCAAGAAGAGATAATGGAGGGTATGGTAGCCGAAAATAATGATATCACCTCGCAGTATCTGAACGACTCCGATGAGGGAGTGCAGGAGGATATCGAGCAAAGAGACGGCTCCGGTGAGGGAGTGGAGGAGGATCTCGAGCGAAGAGACGGCTCCAGTGAGGGAACCTTGACTACAAAGTCCGGCGAGGTATATAAATTAAGCCGTTGCTGACTAGATGCATTAATTGATTTGTATATATATTAACAATTCTTTCTTCTTTTAACCCTCCGGATCGAAGAAATCTACTAGAAGCAAACGAGGCCCGACAAAAAAGTTGGCCCCTGATGCTAGGTTCACGATCGAAGAAGTCGCTGCAGATGGCACCCCGATTTCTCCCGAGCACAACGCAAGATTATTTTAAGTCAATGCGGAGTTATTGTTAGGGACACTATCCCGATCACCATTCGAGAATGGAATAAGCCAAAGGCGGATGGACTTAGTTATGTCAAGAATAGATGCAAAGATAATCTTTGGAATACGCTCATGACAAATTTCACCCTACCGCCAGAGGTGGATCCAGAACACAAAGTTATAGAGCCAAAAGTCAAGGAGTGGGCTCTTAAGAAGATGGTCGTACAATTCAGAGACCACAAGAAATGATTGTACAAGAAGTATGTCCTGGAAGAAAATACTCTAGAGTTCACCTGAGCGAATGAGAAGCTAAGAGATCACTGGGAAGAATTTGTGGAGTACAAGAAATCGGCTGAAGCTGTGAAAAGGTTGGAAATAAACAAGGAAAATGCTACGTTGAAGAAATATCACCATGTTATGGGGACAAGTGGCTACAAGGCTGCTAGGCCTAAGTGGGAGAAAGCTAAGAATGACCTGATTGATAAAGGTATCGATCCAGAGACATCGGGGTGGACTGATCGGGCAAAGTCTTGGTTCTACAGTCATGTGGGAAAGTTGAACCCAAAAACATGGAAGTGTATTTATACAAAAGAACATCCTGGAACACCTTTAGAAGCACTGAAAACTGCAGTGAAGAAAGTGCAGGAGGGGAAGTTCTACCTCGACAGAGAGAACGACTAGCTGACACGCGCCCTTGGGAATAAAGAACACAAAGGACGAACAAGAGGCACTGAAGGCTCCGTTCCGTGGAAGCTCGGGTTTCCTGACGACATGAAGAAATATCCCGATAAAAGCCATCAGAGGAGAAAGGACATGGAGGTAGACCGGATGCAGCATATAGAAGAAACATTAAGGATGCAGCAAGAGCAAATAAACGCACTTAGTAGCCAGCAAGCTACCGACCCATCTCAGCGGCAGAACGAAGATCTTGCATTCGATGCTAGCGGCCCACCATCTCGGCGGAAAAGCAGCATGGCTTCCACGGAGCTCCCGGCTGATGATGATGCACTGACGATGGCTCGTCGCTACCCCGTGGATGATATCACAGGTTTAGAAAATTGCGAGCTGCATGTGATAGTTGTGAACATATCCATAAAGGTGGCAGTCGGCTTTGCCTTACCTTCTAGACCTAGACCAACTTACCATTGCTCTCTAGTTCCTTATGGCTACGCTGTTGTCGGGGTGGATGAAGTTATGAAGGGATTTGAGCACCTGAAGCTTGACTTCCCTGGAGGCGAAGGGGATCTGACTGAACTGGGAGAATCTAGGAAAGGCACCGTTCTATGGCGAAAGGAAAACATCGTGCTTCCAAATTTCACGCCAAGGCCACCAACTTCTCCCAGTTGCAGTCTAGCTCAATCTCCGTCGCCTCAGCCGTCTCCGTCGCGTCTGCAGACTTCGCCGCGTTAGCAGACTCCACCGCCTTAGCCTTCTCCGGCGCGTATGCAATTTCCGCTGCCTCAGCCGTCTCCAGCGCGTCTACAGACTCCACCGCCTCCGTCGCGTCAGCACACTCCGCCGCCTCACCCCCAGTTGCAAAAGCGGAAGAGCACCGGCGCTCCGGCGGCTAGTACTACAGCATGCACAAGAAATAAAGTCTCAGCAGGTAGGAAGAAAGCCAAGGCTGGACCTCCCAAGTTAGCTTACGACATAACTGATGAGGAACTCGATCGGGTCGTGGTTGAAGATGTCAAACACCATCTTCCACCGAAACGGCCCCCACCAAAGCAGTACATAGCAACGAAAATGGTGCAACACTTTGTGAACCTGCTTGAGCGACCAAGGACAGACAATCTGGTATCAGATTGTGACCGCTCAATTATCAAGTCACATAAGTAGAATGTGGAGCAGTCGAGAAGTACTAGTAGAAGCGGGAAAACAATTTCCCAGCTCGGAGAACAGAAAAACCAATCCTGACCCCGCTGAAAGTGTTTTTTGATCTAGATCTGGAGGTTGCACGACTAGTCGCACAAACGGCTAGCGATCTTGGTATGACTATTGAGCAATACTTAGGCACGGAAGCCGCACCCATGGCTGAAGTAGCCTACAAATACGAGTACGGGAAGCCTCTCGTCAGACCTGAGGAGGTCCCGCTTCTACAAACACAAATGCTAAAATTGCATGAGTGGTATATACGAGTCTCAGGGGAGGGCACGATCATGCTCATAGTGGGAGTTAGAGAGGAGCATTACTTCCATGGAAACGACGAGATACACGTTGACTTCACAGAATTATTTCAGTTATTTAATCAAGACACCCTCGACAAATCTCCCATCAGTTGCTATTGTCTGTAAGTGATTTATTTCTGTAATTAAGTCTCTAGCTCAGCTCGTTTATTGCATGTATAATTATCCTCACTATATTCTTTTGTATGAAATTATGCAGAATGAAGATTTTCGAATGCAAAAGAGGACGAATCTACGAACTTGGGTTCATTGATCCAAATAACATTTATGAATATACGGTAAAACATAACGCCAGTGAAATAGAGGATGACTTGCTAAGGTTTCTACTGAAACAACAAAACAAAACGGAAATATTATTTCCTTACAACTTCGAGTGAGTGTTACTATCTTGTACACATTCGATTTCGTTTACTCAATGTTAAGTGTAACTGATGAGTTATGCGTGCGCAGGTTCCATTTCATTCTGCTAGTCATTCAACTTGACAAAGGAATAGTACTGGCCATGGACTCGAAACGTAAAAACCCTGAGATATGGGCGGACCTGGTTTATATGCTCCAGAGGTAACTTCAATCATTATCGCACTATATCGGCATCTTTCGTTCATTTCCTCATATCAAGTAATTAATAACTCCTTTACTCATTTTCATTGGCCGACAGGGTTTGGAAACGGTTCACCAAGGCTGTTAGGGGTGAATGGAAAGAGACGCTTACATTTCGACAAATCGAAGTAAGTAGTACTATAGCTAGGTCCGCACATCTCTTTGATTCTTGTTTAGCATGCTTGATTATTATTTGAGGCAGGAAGCCAGGAATAATTTATGTGGATACTACGTTTGCGAGTACATTCGCCAGACGACCAGTGAGTTGGGCAGAATTCCACAACAACTTGCAATACGTAAACAATGTTCACAATCTTATTACAATCAGTTGCGTTGAGTTTCATTCATATATATTGAAGATCCTCTTCTTTAAATTAGATCGAACGGATGCGGGACGGTCTCCTAACAAAGGATCGCGTACGAGCAATTCAAGAGGAATTGGCGGAATTCTTAAATAAGGAGGTCATAGATTCATCCGGAGAATATCACCGGGAATATGTATTTATGCATTAGAAATCGTAAGAGAAATTATATTGTATATATGCCTTCTATAATGGTTCTTTCATTTCTGTATATTCCGGAGAATACTTCGATCTCTATATTCATGACGATGTTCTGTAATGGTTCCTTCATTTCTATAGTTGTACATATATCATCTCTCGGCACGTCACTTACGTTAAACCTCTCCCTCCTGCCGCGGCAGAAAACCGCCCCAAAACTCTGCCGCGATAAAAAACGCTATCACGGCAGAGTTTTGGAGCGTTTTTCTACCACGAGATCAGTTAGTCCCGGTTCGTGGTACGAACCGGGACTAAAGGTCCTCCACCCCGCTCTCCGTGGCGGCCACGTGACTAAAGGGGAGCTCTAGTCCCGCTTGCCTAGTCCTGATTCCGAAACCGGGACTAAAGGGGGAAACGAACGGGGACTAATGCCCTGTTTTCTTTACCTCGTGAGATGTCGTTTCTGACAGGATGGACGGACAGAGTACACACATCTGTGGGTGCACGCGTGCTGAAAGAAATGAAGAATCCACTCTCGATCGACCAGGGCATGCAATTAACAGAGGGGTAAACAAACACTGAGGACGCCGCGCGCCTAGTACAACACACCTACGTACTATTTTTTTTCTTTTCAAAACGGCGTACAGTACACCTGTTGTTACGCCATGTACAGTACACATATCTCACTTCCCTTCCGCTGTGTTTTCAGTAGCACCGCCACCTCTAATTCTGTCACGTACATACCAGCCATGACCAGGCGCGCGCGTCAGTAGGACTGTAGGTGAACCAGTGCTGTGGAGTGAAGGACACCTGTTGCTACATCAGTCCCGTGGAAGATTCAGAGATGGATCAGTTTGACATCACCGAGTTCTTTCTGTCTGAACGTCGTGCCGTCCCTGTCGTACGTCCTCAGGACGACGTACGTGTACACCTTCGCTTCCGTTGCACTGTCTGTGTAACTAATAGTACAACCTCTCCACCCGCCACGTAGTACGAGCCGTGACCAAACGCACGACCAAGAAGCGCGCGTACCACTGACCGCTGTCCGATGGATCGTTTCACGCCACACTACGTCTGTTGGTGAGCAGTTGAGTGAAAAGGACATGCAACTCGCATCCACCAGTGTCACCATTTTAATCAGATTGAATGGCACACCACTTGAAATTCCGTAGCATGTTGAAGAGTACACACACGGCCACATAACCCAGTGGGTTGTAGCTTTTGGCGTTACCATGACTTCAAGAATCTTAGTCTTATGAGAACCATATGTGAATCTTAGCTGATGAATGACTATACGCACTAGTAGATAAACTCTTATATGCACCAGAAAGTAATGGCACGCCGGAAAAGGACTATGCCGGTGGTATAGGAAAAAATGATCGTTAAACCTTCGGACCATCTTGTTTCGTTTCTTTTCTCTTGGGCCTTTCTCCTGAGTGTGAATATTTCTATGGAAGAAATTTATGGCTTCCAGTCAACATATTTATATCCAAAATGATAGATTTAATTGATTCATTCATCAACTCCCTTAAATATATGATAGTAGTGAAATCATCATAAAAACCATGGTAAAATACTAAAATCCTAATACTATTACTAATGCAAAACATAAGGTAAACATAATGCAAAGTACACTCAAAAGTCGAAATATGCTCATATGGTTTTGGAGAGTACAATATGTTAGTGTATTCTATAAACTTAGATGTGCCTAGTATGGTGTAGTATCACCCTCTGACCGGCTTAATTGTACCTATTACGGCCATCATAACAGTTTAAACACATCCTGATGGGTCAGGATGGGTGCATTTTTCGTCGCCCTCCGTCTTCCATCTTTACTGGCTCTTTGTAGACTATATAGCGGTATGGATAAGGTCATTTTAAGGTACCTTTTACTATCCATGGGATATGAGTAGTATGAATTCAAATCTATCCATTGTTTCATATGGTGTGGACTTTTTGAATAGAAAAATATTTATTGAAGCTCTAATCCCACTAAATATTATGTTAGTTTAGCCTAAAATTTTGGCAACTAAATCCCAATTTATTGGTTCCACGGTTTTTGTTCATAAAATACCTTCTAAATTCATCCAATTTCCCACCGATTATTACTAATACAAGTTTTACTACTAATGTTTCACATACATATGGGCCCTAGCGGCCGACTGGCGGACGCCCGTGTTGTCCGTGCACTATCCGGACCGATGCAAACGTTGCCCAAATTTGGTGCGCCGATGGGTTGGGCCGGAAGCGTCGGGCCGGATGGGTTGTGCCTCTGGAGAGCCACGCACGCTGCTCGAGTCCGTTCGGACCTTTTGGGTTGTGCCGGTGGAGATGCCCTTAGGCAACATGCACACGTTGCACACGTGAGGGCAGAGAGAGAAGTGGTGGAAACAACGACTAAATTTCGGCCTTGAAGGTAACAAATCAACCATTTCGGCCGTGGTGGAAACAGCAACGAAAAGCCGGAAGGATCTAGAGCCTTCTTCACTACATGGCGCCGAACTACCGCACAAGGCCAAAAACTACAACTAGAAAAACTAAGAAACCCTAAAACTATTCCGACGTCCCCCCGCTGCCGCCTCCCTCTGGCTACTCCGGTGAGAGGGGCACGGGAGCGACCGGGCCCTTCACGCACGAATTTCAAAGCACCTGAGGCGGGGGGAGAAATGAATACTTCCGGCTGGATCTCGAGCATGCTCCTCCTCCTCCTTTCCCTTGCAGCAGTGCTCCGGTGGTCGGAGCCAGAGGCGGTGAGGGCCGGGGTGGATCCCTTCTTCGACAATAAAACCGTGGTGGTCGTTGACCGCCGCCAGATCTACGATGGAGCAGTTCCTGGCCGGCCATGGAGACGAGGAGGAGAAGCTCCACCGGATGCTGGGTGGCGTTGTCGTCTTCCCCTTGGCCTGCCATGGTGGTGAGGGAGGGTCGAGATGTGATGCGGCAGCCCATGCCTCAATCTGGTGGGTTCCCTGGCCTCTGGTGCAGGGGGCCTCTTATCTGGAGCTGGAGCTTGGGCGGCGAAAGGCCCTGCTTCTCCGTCAACACCGTCCCGGTGATGGTGTTTACTTCGAGGAGGGCTTGCTTCGTCGACCTGCTCTTGTAGCGCTCATGACACGTCTGATCGCGATCTGGTTCTGTGTGCATCACTCCCTTAGATACATTCCTCATACTGTTCAGATCCATCAATTGTTTACCCTTCCAACTTGGAGGTTTGACCAGCACAAAACTAGCAGTAAATGGAGTTGTAAATGGAGTTTGACCTCCAAGAGATTGGAGTGGTTTGATGCATCGTCCCAGTTTGGTTTGAGTGCTCTTAGAGCAACTCCAACAGGCATGCGATATCGCGGCACGCTAAAAATAACCGCTGATTTAGCGTGCGTGGCTCTTTTTCCTCCTCCAGCAGGCGCGCGAGAATCGTGTGCGCTGCAAAAAAATCCGACGCACGTCAATTTGCCCCCGCGCACGCCCCAAATTTGGTGCCCGACCGCCAGCGCGTGCTACTCTCTCGCTCATGCGCAAACGCCCAACCGCCGCTGAAACTTCTCCCGCGCCCACGCACGATTCACACCTCGCTTGCGCGCGCATGCGACGACTTTCCGGCGATGGATCCATCCTCCGCGTCACTGCAGTACTCGATCCCCGGGAGCACCTCCAGTGGGATTCATGGCCTCCTTGGTGAATCCATCACCTAGGATCAATGTTGATGCATATGGCATGGCCTCCTTGGTGAATCCATCACCTTCTATCAATGTTGATGGCTATGGAGATGCATCACATGCCAACACCACCGTCCAAGACTCCCAAGGAGAAGAAGCACAAAATGGAAGTGGCAATGGCAATGGCTATGATGATGTTGACAAATGATGTGTCAACATGTGTGTTCAAGTCAAAATTGTGTTGAACTTGGTTGTGTGAAATTATCATTTGCATTTGAACTATGTCCTAAATTTGTGTTGAACTTGGTTGTGTGAAACAAGTATTTGATGATTGTTGAGAGCCATTTGTTGTTCTATTTATTTTGGTTTGTTTGATCTTGTTGATGTGGTGTGGGCTGTGAAAAGTTGTTTGCGCCGGCGCCCGCGCGTTGCATTTTAGCGAGCCTGGTGGGGGGCTATTTTGTGCTCTATTTTCGTGCGCCGATTTTAGCGCGTCCGCCGGAGGAGAAACACCGCGCGCGCTAAAACTGGATCGCGCATGCTGCATAGCATCTTTAGCGCGCCGCAATATCGCGCGCCTGTTGGAGTTGCTCTTACGCTTCCTAGTGCTCAAATTTTTCCCCGCGGCCTTTAAATCTTCTTTATTTAGCAAGTTTTTTCATCAATTGTAATAAACCTTGCAATAATGATTTGATTGTATGCATCTTGATACAAAGTTCGGAGATGATAAAATATTTTGTTGACTACCCACACCGGCAAACATCGCATGCATGGTGCCTTTCTCCAGAAAATAGAAGATAGACCCATGGAAAACTAATACATAACACATCTATTATATACTAAAAGTAATATAAGGGTGTTTTTCGAGACACACTAGTGGAAACAGGGCCTTGTCCCGGTTCGTAAGGGGCTTTAGTCCCGGTTGCCCAACCGGGATGGGGCTACCGGGACTAAAGCCCCAGCCCTTTAGTCCCGGTTGGGCTTCGAACCGGGACGAAAGGGCTGTCCACGTGGCCGCTGGCTAGGGCGAGGGGGGGAGGCATTCGTCCCGGTTCGTAATACGAACCGGGATCTATGTGTCTCTGCCACGGCAGCCTTTTTGGCACTTGTTGTGCCGCGGCAGAGAATTCATTTTGTATATTTTCATTTATTTTATTTCCCCTTTATCTATTTCCTTTTTATTTTGTGTTTTGCACTCAGCAATGAAGGAACCATTATATTACACAACATCTCCCGATTATATTACACAGCAAGTATCGAACATCTATTACATTCATGCATATATACAATATAAAGTATTTTATGATCCCTATTACATTATCATCGTCTTCTGATAGTATTCTCCTCCTGGCTTTAGGACCTCTGCATCTAAGAATCCCGCAATTTCCTCTTGAATTGCTTGTATGCGATCCTTTGGTAGAAGATCGTCCCGCAACCGTTCGATCTATTTTAAAAAAGGAGTCAACATATATGAATGAAACTAAACACAATTGAAGGTATAATAAAACAAAATTATAAAAATTGTTTACGTACTCGAAGTTGTTCTAAATTTCTGTCATTCTCACAGGTCGTCTGAAGAATGAACTCGCAAACATAGTATCCACATAAATTATTTCTGGGTGCCTGCCTCAGACACTTTACGAGAATAGAGTTCAATCAAAATAATAATAATTAAGCATGATAATGGTATCGAAACTAGAATCAAAGACATGCGCGGATCTAGCTAGTAGTACTTACATCTAGTGGTTTAAATGTAAGCTCCTATTTCCATTCACCCTTAGCCTTGCTGGTGAACCGTTTTCAAGCGCTGCCCGGCAAAGATAATGAATAAAATGAGTTATTAATTACTTGATATCAGTAAATGATAGAAAGTTGCTGATATAGTGTCATAATGACTAAAATTACCGCTGGAGCATTTCTTGCATGTTTGCCCACTCCTCAAGGGGTTTACGTTTCAAGTCCATGACTAGTACTACTCCATTGTCAGGTTGAATGATTAGCAGAATATAGTGGAAGCTGCGCACGCATAACTCATTAATAATACACACTTAACATCGAGTAAGCGAAATAGAATGTGTAGAAGACAATAACACACACTCGAAGTTGTAAGGAAATAGTATTTCCCTTTTGGTTTCTTGAAACCTTAACGCCATTACAATTCTATCCTCTGTATCCTTGGGATTAAGTATCATGGTAACTTCATGAACCCAATATGGGTCAATGAACCCAATGTCATAGATCTGTCCTCTTCTGCATTCGAGAATCTTCAGTCTGCATAATATAGTGAGTATGATTATACATGCGATAAACGAGGTGAGCTAACTAGAGACTTAATTACAGAAATAATACTTACAGACAATAGGCACTGACGATCGATTTGTCGAGGGCGTCTTGATTGTAAAACTGATGTAGTTCGGGAAATTCAATAAGTATATGGGCATCTCCATGCCCGTAATGCTCGTTTCGAACTCCCAACACTATCCAGTTTGCCCCTTCCTTTGTGGCTTTCAAGTATCAATTATGCAATCTTCGCATTTTGGTTGGTAGATACTTGACGTCCTCAGGTCTGACGAGAGGTTCCCCGTACTAGTATTTGTATTTTTCCTCATCCGCGGGGAACTCTAACTGGGATACATACTGAGCAATAGTCATACCTTGAGCAGCGGCCGCTTCTCCATACATTGCAACAAACTCCGGATCATACTGCTCGCCCGCACATTTGCTCGACCCCACCCCGGTATCGGAAATCACCTTGAGCGGGGTGCACGATTGTTTTTTCTGTAAACCGAGCTGGGGAACTGATTTCCTGCTTCCACTACTACTCTTCGACCGCACCATTGACTGATGTGACTTGAGAATAGAGTGGCCATAGTCTGATGACAGCCTTGGCTCGGGTTGATGAAGGTTCTTCAACATTTTTTGCACTTTGGCTTTTTCTTCCTTCATGCTGGGGAACTCTGGCTCTTTCGGCCGCTTCAGGTCATCAAACCACTTTTGCGCTTCGGCCTTTGCGATCACCATATTCTCCTCATCAGTATAGTCGTAAGGTCTCTTGGAAGGAACCTTTGGTACTTTTGGGAGGGGCCCCAGTCGACGTTTCGGTGACCGGTTACTCCTCTGCTTTTGGCCCTGAGCCTTTTGTACTTTTGGGAGGGGCTGAGATGGCTGACGCGGCGACAAAGATGACCGTGCTGGAGAAAGGGCCTGTTTTGGTGGAGACGGCTGCGCTGGAGAAAGGGCCTGTTTTGGCGGAGACGGCTGCGCTGGAGAAAGGGCTTGTTGTGGTGGAGACGGCGCTGGAGACAGGTGAGGCTGCAGCGAAGATGGAGTTGTGCTCTGAGGAGTGGATGGCCTTGGCGTCCGATTTGAAAGCACGATGTGTTCCTTTCGTCATAGAATGGTCATGTTTTTTGCTTCTCTCAGTTCAGTCACATCCCCTTCACCTGCAGGGTAGTCAAGCTTGAGCTACGCGAATCCGGTCATAACTTCATCCACCCCGGCAATAGCGTAGCCCTGTGGAACCGGACAACAATGGTAAGTTGGTACCGGTCCAACTAATGGTAAGGCATAGCCGACCGCCACCTTCATGGTTATGTTGACAACTTTCACATGTAGCTCACAATGTGTCATCTCCGTGATATCATCCACTGGGTAGCGAAGAGGAGCCATCACCGGTGCATCATCAGCAACATCACCTGGGAGCTCTGTGGAAGCCACGCTGGTTTTTCGATTAGTGGATGGGCCAGTAGCATCGAAGGCAGCTTCGTCTACCATGTGCCGCTTAGATGGACCGGTAGTATCTTGATGGCTAAGTGCGTCAATTAGATCCTGCTGCCGCTTTAATCGATCTTCTACGTGATGCATCCAGTCTTCCTTCTTCTTTGCTTCAATTTCCTCCCTTTCCTTTCTCCTCTGACGGCTTCTATTGGGATATTTCTTCCGGATCTCGGGAAACCCAAGTTTCCATGGTTTGGAGCCTTTTGTGCCTCGTGTTCGTCCCCGGTGTTCAGGGTTCCCAAGGGCGAGTGCGAGCTCGTCATTCTCTCTATCGGGAATGAACGCCCCATCTTCAATAGCCTTTACTGCATTTCTAATGTCTTCGATGGGTATGGGAGTTTCTTTATGTCTTATGTTATATATGCACTTCCCTTCTGAGTCCAACGTGCCCCCATGCCCGTAAAACCAATTCCTTACCCATTCGATCCAATTGTATGGCTCTAGAGTGATACCTTTAGCAACCAGGTCGGACTCGAGTTTCTCCCACTTAGGCTTGCTAGCCTTGTAGCCACCTTGCCCCATAGTATGGTGATACTGCTATTTAGCAGCATTTTGCTTATTCGTTTCAGACCTTTTCTTAGCTGGCGCCGATGTCTTGTACGCCACAAAATCAGCCCAGTAGTCTTTTAGCTTCTCATACGTTCCAGTGAATTCCGGAGTCTTGTTTTTCACGACATAGTCAAGATGCAATGTTTTCTTCTAGTTGTTGAATTGCTGGGCCATCTTATTAAGAGCCCACTCCTTGACTTTTTCCTCCATGTGTTTCTGTAGTTCCTCCTGAGTTGGAATCTCCTCATCTGGATCGAACTCATCTGGATCCACCTCTAGCATCGGTAGGGTGAAATTAACCATGAGCTTTTTCCAAAGCATATCTTTGGCTAAGTCGCTGACATATAGAGCTTCCGGATCCTTTGGCCTATTCCATTCTCTGACGGTGATTGGGATGTAGTCCCTAACAATAACTCCGCATTGCCTTACAAATTTATTTGTAGCATCAATGGGAGCCTTCGGTTCGCCGTCTAAAGCGACTACTTCGATCCTGTACCTTTCATGGTCTTCCAACTTTTTGGCTGGGCCTCGTTTGTTCTTTGCAGAAGATTTGCTCGATCCGGAGGGCTAAAAGAAGAAAGAGCGTTAATATATGTATATAGACAACAGAGGCTTAATTAATTAATATATATATGCACCTCGTCGGCTTCTCCCTCGTCGGCTTCTCCCTCACCGGAGCCGTCTGTTCGGTCGAAACCCGGATCTCCCTCACCGGAGTTGTTCAGATATAGCGAGGTGACATCGTTATCGATATGTCCTCCCTCGTTGATCATATCCTCAAGCGCCATTTCCTTTTCTTCGTCTCTAGGTTCCATAGTTTCTGCAAAAGGGGAAAAGTGGATGAGTCGAAGCGGCCAAGCGAGGAGGTTTGACGGGCTAGGGTGCCATGGTTTGACGACAAGATAACCTGAAATGTAACCCTAATACATGCTTGACAGTTTAAAACAGGGTCCGAGGGATATAAACCGTAATTTGAAGAAACCCTAATATATGGCGCGCGTTGCATCGCTCATCGTCCTATATGGCGTGCGTTGCAAGCCAAGACAAGACTCCAGAACAAATGTGAAGGGATTGGCATTTCACATAATAATCCAAATGTATACATACACACTACATAATAAAAATATATAGATACACAATAATAATTTTTATTACAATTTGTACATATAGTAACCCTATCCGCCCTAACCCTAATCCAAATGTATACCTACAATATCTACACATATATATAATCCAAATAAACCTAAAAACAACTAATAACTAATATAATAATTCCATAGCCCTAATTCCCTATTTATTAATTCCCTAGCCCTAATCCAAATAAACCTAAAAACAACTAATAACTAATTCCCTATTTATTAAATTCCCTAGCCCTAATCCAAATAAACCTAAAAACAACTAATAACTAATTCCCTATTTATTAATTCCCTAGCCCTAATCCAAATAAACCTAAAAACAACTAATAACTAATTCCCTATTTATTAATTCACTAGCCCTAATCCAAATAAACCTAAAAACAACTAATAACTAATTCTCTAGCCCTAATCCAAATAAATTCCCTATTTATTAATTCCCCCTAATTCCCTAATCCAAATAAACCTAAAAACAACTAATAACTAATATAATAATTCCCTAGCCCTAATCCAACTAATCCTATATATATAATCCAACTAATCCGATTAACCTAGCTAACTAACTAATTAACCTAGCTATAATTAAACTAACTAACTAATTAACTAACCTAGCTAAACTAATTAACTAACCTAGCTAATATAATTAAACTAACTAATTAATTAACTAATAATAATACTAATAATACTACTACAAATAGTACTACTAATACTACTACAAATACTATAGTAATACTACTACAAATACTATAGTAATATTACTACAAATACTAAAAAGAAATGATAATAAAGAAAAATACTAAAAATACTAATAAACACATAATAATAAAAAATACAAAATCAAAAATCACGGCGGGGGTGGTAGTGCAGTGCTCGCCTCACGCCCTCGCATGGTGCATCCCGTCATGGATCTTGAGAGGGAGGGAGAGGGGGCCACACCTGGGACGGTCGGTGGTGGTGGCGACGGTCGGTGGTGGTGGCGGCGACGCTACGGCTCTCGTAGATGAATGGCCAGTGGTGGTGATGGTGTGGCGTGGGCAACTGACGGCAGCCGTGAGCCGCTCCTCGTGGCGGCGGCGATTTGCAGTGGCTGAGAGTGAAAGAGATTGGGGAAGGAGAGAAAGGGCCGCGACGGTTAAGTACTAGGAGCTCATTCGTCCCGGTTGGAGCCACCAACCAGGACGAAAAGGTCATACGTCCCGGTTGGTGGCTCCAACCGGGACGAAAGACCAGAGCATACGTCCTGGTTGGAGCCACCAACCGGGACGTATGATGTCCACCAAAGCGGCGCGCGTAGAGGACCTTTAGTCTCGGTTGGTGGCACCAACCGGGACTAAAAGTCCTTTTTTCAAAAGTTTTTCAAACTTTTCAGATGTTCCCTCCTTATTTCTTATTTGGGTGTTTACATTTGAAATGATTTGAATTTAAAAAAACTTTCTGTATTATAAAATAATTATTCTAACTATTCAAACTATTAAATTTGAAATGGTTTAAATTTGAAATTTCTAAAATGGTTTAAATATTTAATTTCTGAAATGGTTTAAATTTGAATTTGAAAAAACTTTCAACATGAAAGGTGTTTGAATTTGAATAACTAATCCAGAACCATTTTCTGTTTTCTAAAATAATTGTTCAAACTATTAACCATTTTGCCATTTTCAAATAAAAAGGAATTACAGAATAAAAACAGTGGATCTCTCGACAATCTTGGATACACAGACGAACCTTTCGTCCTAGCCAATGGATTAGTCATAATCATGTCTAGCCCTATAGTACACAGCTTCAGGGTCATCTTCCGAATCATCTTCGTCGTCGTCACTATGGCATATTCCGGGGATCCTCAGCCCTTCCCCGGCTTGTGTAGGGGGGAACCGGGGACCGTGAACCAAGGCATATTCCGGGGGCATCTGCCACTCCGACCTCGGATTCACGACGCGTGGGGGAGCGGGCTCTCGGATGACGATGCCGCTACGCCCGCGGCCTTCACCACTGCCACTCTTCTTGTGGCTTTACGGCGGGTTAAAGTGCGGGTACCGCAGGTGAGGATGATCTCCCTCGGCGATGTAGCAGATCACACCGGCGATAGTCTAGTTCGCCCACCACAGGCGACGACCGGTTGTGTTGTGGTTCACCGGGGGCGGGCCGTCACCCTCGTACCTGGCGAGCTCCCTTTCCTGCCGGTTAGCGAAGAAGGCATTCCAGGTGTCATAGTTGTCGGGATCCCAATGGGGATCCATCCGCTGCTCCGGCGTGAGCTCTAGGTAGAAGTGGTTCATGATGGCCACCTGGCGGGTGGAACCTTGAGGCACAGGAGGGACAGGAACTCCTCCAACGCTCAGCATCCAGGGAGGAGCTGGGCGCCGGTCTCTCAGGTGTCGAATGGCCCGATGTCACGGTGTCCATTGTTGTGAAAGAGGAAGGTGTGGATGTGTGGATAGCCATGGCGCGGTCGGACTAGATATAGAGGGAAAGGGCGGGAAAACATGGCAGGAAGCGGTGGGAAATGGCGGAAAATATCTATAGTCCCGGTTAGTGGCCCCAACTGGGACTAAAAGGCCCGGTTCGAGGGAAAGGGCGGCAAAACATAGCGGGAAGCGGTGGGAAATGGCGGGAAATATCTTTAGTCCCGGTTAGTGGCTCCAATTGGGACTAAAAGGCCCGGTTTGATGGAAAGGGCGGGAAAACATGGCGGGAAATATGCTTAGCCTCGGATGGTGTTTCCAACTGGGACTAAAGGTTCATCATCCCAAGATGCACATGCATGCACAATATGGGCACAGTATCACAAACTAAGCCTCGATTATGCACATAACATTGGTCATTTGGACCAAAAGCCATGAAACCTCGAACATGATAGTCCATTTTGTGAAGGTTTTTTTGAGACATAATCAATATACCAAGTTTGGTATTTTTCCTTGCAACTATGTCACATAATATGACACCACGCGAAGGATTTACATTGTTCGGACCGTTTTTGAATTTCTTATGCCTGTTTCAAAATTTACCCGTTTCAAATTATGGTCAAAACGGTGGGCATGAAGATAGGGGATGAGCCTCGTTAAAACTTGCATTGGATCTCTGAAGAAACATCACATTGTGAGTCTAAAAATGATTTTTTTCAAAATCACAAGCATTAGATCATGTACCTGTAGTTCAAACCGGACCCACTTCCTACCGAATCGGCAGACATTTGTCTTTTTCTTTAGGGGTAGACGGAAAGGTTTTAAAATCTCTGGTTGGGACATTGTTCATGTAAGGTGGTCTAGTATTTTTGAAAAATAGGGTGGTAGCATTTTTTTATTTAACGTTTGGTGTGGCTTCACAAAACGCCCCGATTTTGGCACTCGGAAAATAGAAAATGGCTTTTCCATGCGACGAAAAATAAAAGTTCCTACTACAACATTGTTCACCATCCCAAGATGCACATGCATGCACAATATGGGCACAATATCACAACCTATGCCTCGATTATGCACATAACATTGGTCATTTGGACCGAAAGTCATGAAACCTCGAACATGATAGGTCACATAATATGAACTAGAGGTACACAATATAAGGGCATGAACCCATCTTGGCGTATTTCCCTTGCTTATGATCGCTTCGGCCGTAACCATGGAGCATCTTCTTTGCTTAACAGGATGCTTGGGTCAGTTTTCACTGTGAAGGGCGGAATTTCATCAAACTTATTATAATCTTCTGACATGTCTGTCTTGTCCTCGACTCCCACAATGTTTATTTTCCCTGAAAGAACTATGTGATGCTTTGGCTCATCGTGTGATGTATTTGTTTGCTTAGTTTTCCTTTTTTCGGTATGGAGGACATGTCCTTCACATAGAAAACCTGAGCCACATCATTGGCTAGGACGAATGGTTCGTCTCTGTAACCAAGATTGTTGAGATCCACTGTTGTCATTCCGTACAACTGGTCTACCTTTACCCCTTCTCCATTTAGGTTGATCCATTTGCACCGAAACAAAGGGACCTTAAAAGAAACTCCATAGTCAAGTTCCCGTATCTCCTCTATGTAACCATAGTATGTGTCCTTTTGCCCATTCTCGTCGGTTGCATCAAAGCGGACACCACTGTTCTGGTTGGTGCTCTTTTTTATCTTGGGCGATCGTGTAAAATGTATTCCCATTTATCTCGTATCCTTGGTAATTCAATATAGTAGAAGATGGTGACCCAGCCAACAAGTAGAGCTGATCTCCAATAGTGGTGTCATTCATTAGATGTGTTCGCAACCAACTGCCGAAAGTCTTCATGTGTGCATCTCTAATCCAGGAGTCGGGCTTCCCCGGGTTGTTGGAGCTTAAAATATTCTTGTGTTCCCTGATATACGGAGCTGCCAAGGTGGAATTCTGTAGAACCGTGTAGTGTGCTTGAGTGAAAGATTGTCCGTCCCTACATATCATTGCTTTCTTTCCCAGCCTGCCTTTTCCACTCAGTCTCCCCTCATGCCGCGATTCAGAAACACCAATCGGCTTTAGGTCAGGAATAAAGTCAACACAGAACTCAATGACCTCCTCTGTTCCATAGCCCTTGGAGATGCTTCCTTCTGGCCTAGCACGGTTATGAACATATTTCTTTAACACTCCCATGAACCTCTCAAAGGGGAACATATTGTGTACAAATACAGGACCGAGAATGGAAATCTCTTCGATTAGGTGAACCAGGAGATGCGTCATAATATTGAAGAAGGATGGTGGGAACACCAACTCAAAACTAACAAGACATTGGACCACATCCTTTTGTAACCTTGTCAGAATATCTTGATTGATCACCTTCTGAGATATTGCATTGAGGAATGCACATAGCTTCACAATGGGTACTCGAACATTTTCCGGTAGAAGCCCCCTCAATGCAATCGGAAGCAACTGCGTCATAATCACGTGACAGTCATGAGACTTCAGGTTTTGGAATTTTTTCTCTGCCATATTTATTATCCCCTTTATGTTAGATGAGAATCCAGAAGGAACCTTGATACGGTAAAGGACTTCAAAAAAGATTTCCTTCTCTGCTTTCGTAAGAGCGTAGCTGGCAGGACTTAAGTGATGCCCTTTATCCGTCTTGTTCTATGAATGCATGTTTTGTGGGTCTTTCATACGTTGTTGGTCCTCCTGTGCTTCTGGTGTATCTTTTGTCTTCCCATACACGCCCAGGAAGCCTAGCAGGTTCATGCAAAGATTCTTCGTCACGTGCATCACGTCGATTGAAGGGCGGACACGTAGGACTTTCCAATAGGGTAGCTCCCAAAATATAGATTTCTTCTTCCACATGGGCGCGTGTCCGGTAGCGACGTCGTTTGGAACAGATGTACCGCTAGGACCCTTTCTAAAGATTACTTCTATGTCCTTGACCATACCAAATATATCATCACCAGTAGGGAGGTCAGGCTTCTTCCAATAATCTGCCTCACCTTTGAAATGCATGCCTTTCTTTCTTACTTGATGATTGGTCGGAAGAAATTTGACGATTCCCCAGGTACACAACCTTCTTAAATTTATGCAAATATGTAGCTTCAGTATTATCTAAACAGTGTGTGCATGCCTTGTATCCCTTGTTTGTCTGTCCTGAAAGGTTACTAAGAGCAGGCCAATCATTGATGGTTACGAAAAGCAGCGCTCGTAGGTCAAATGACTCCTGTTTGTGCTCATCCCACACACGTACACCTGGTTTTCCCCACAACTGTAAGAGTTCTTCAACTAATGGCCTTAGGTACACATCAATGTCGTTGCCGGGTTGCTTCGGGCCTTGGATGATGTTGGGTCCGCAGCATAGAAAACAAAAAAAAATCCTACGGTGTGAACTACACGCCAAGATCTATCTACTAGGTACAAAGCAACGGGTGGACATACATCCAACGAGAACTTACCCTCGTAGACAACAAGCTTTGTTAACGAGTAGGAACTCGTGGTTGATGTAGACGTACACTTGCCGATCTCAAGATCGTGATGAAGTCTAGAAGGTCTGGCTCCAAAGACGCCCATCGATCTAGCTCCGGACCACCAAGTCCAGATCAGCAGCGGTGCATCCGTGATCGCACACACGTCCGACCCGACAACCTCCGTCTCTCGCTCCAGCAAAGCAGCGGAAGCAGCAACTCCTTTCCAGATAAAGCCACCGGGAACATGTATCTCGCTAATCCGAGACCATGGGGGAATAATACTAGAGGGGGAGAGAGATCCTTCACAAGGAGGTTTGTTGTGAAAGGAGGAGAGGGGGGCCTTTTATAGGGGAGAGGGGGGCACCCAAGGGCCATGGCATGGTAGCCATGGTGGTGCCCCCACCTCTTCCACATTCATGTGGGTGGAGCTCCCACTCCCATAAAAAGCCTCCACTCAAAATTCCACTCACACATCCATTAAATTTCCACCAAATTTAATGCAAGCTCTCATTAAATAAAACTATTTTATTTATTTTATTCATAATTTTGTCAATTACATTAATTAACAAACATTCACATAAAACCCCCTGCAACATTTCAATATCACATGCAGAACCAGTTTCTGCAATTTCACCCAAAACAATTCCGGTTTCCATCGAAATGATTCCAGCGCTTTCTTAAATCTTTATCTGAAACATATTTACTCCAAATGGTGTCGGTATCCCTTAAGTGTGTCACCCTACGGTTCGTGAATAATGTAGACATGATCGAGACCCCTCTCCGATCAATAATCAGCAGCGGGACCTGGAGATCCGTACTGACTCCCACATATTCAACGATGACTCTTGTGATCGTGTGAACCTTTAACGTCGTAACTAAATCCCTTTGTCTCGCAATATATTACATGTCCGAGATTCGATCATTAGCATCCAAATACCTAGTTTGATCTCGTTACCGGCATGCACTCTTTTCTCGTTCCCGTGATATAACATTCTAGTGATCACATCACTTGCTTGCAAGGTATTTCAATGTGATATCATCGTGAGGGCCCAGAGTATATCTATCCGTCATCGGGATGGAAAAATCCCACTCTTGATCCATGAGCCTCAACATAACACCTTCGTAGCACTGAACCCACCTTTATAGTCACCCTATTACGGTGTGATGTTTGATGTTATCAAGATACTCTTCCGGTGTTAGCAATTAACATGATCTCATGGTATAAGGACTAAGATTACTTCGTATGATGTTATAGCAATATAAACATAATGACTCTGATCGTAATGCTATACTTCGGATGAATGTTCATCACATCATTCCACCAATGTTGTGACCTTGTTATTAACGACATCCAATGTCCATGATCAGGAAACCTTGATCATCTTGTTAATCAACGAGCTAGTTTATAAGAGAGGCATAACTAGGAACTTTCCTTTTGTTTATTAAACACACATGTATTAACGTTTCCAAATTAATACAATTATAGCATGCAAAATAAACATTTATCATAAACAAGGAATAAGATAATAACCACTTTATTATTGCCTCTCGGGCATATTCCCTTCAGTCTCCCACTTGCACTAGAGTCAATAATCTAGTTTGAAAAACTTTGCGTATTGAACACCTATGGCTTTCTGGTGTTGCATATACGCGATTGCTAGTGGTTAACATAATCTACAGATCACCTTTTCAAGTGTGTATTTGCATGTCTTTGCATCTCTACGCATCACTCATTCTCAAATGAGATGGCATTGTATAAATTTGGTCCTTTGGTAGACCTTTAGTTCGTTCGGGTTAAAATATGTTGATATTATTGTCATACAATATATCTTCATAGTATTAGCCCACTTTGAACCACACCTAGTTTGATAACAAACTTCTTAACACAAATACCCTCCTTTGCTGCTACTATAGCAGTTATATACTTAGCCTTTTGTTGTAGTATCCATCACAATATCTCAACTTTGGAACTCATCCAAATACATCATGGAACATCCTTTCCATTATATTGTGCCACCCATAGTCTAAATTGAGATAAATTTAATTTGTATACTAGTATCAATGTAACACTTTACAATGAACTACCTTTAACTATTTGTCACTTATACATGATATATTCTTAGTTCTTCCAAAGCTCATAAGAATATCTTTACTATTGTCCAATGATCATCTTATGAATCATTCTGGTATATGCTCATAACATTTAGAGCATAGGACATTCTGGATATATACATATCATGGTATAATCGATCAGAATCTTCATGTGATTTTACTCACCAAGTGTTGAAACACTTGAATCTGAATACAATTCTTTCCATGTAGTAAGAACCTTTCTTGTTGTTTCCATATTGAACCCTTTCAATATCTCATATATGTATGTCTGGCACAACCATATTAGCGCCTCAATCTATCCATATAGATATTGTTGCCTAATATTCCGGTTTTGCCAAGTCTTTCATCGAAATCTTATTTTAATGAAATTCTTAACTTGTGTCAATACAAGATACATCATTTCCAATCAACAATATGTCCTCTACATAATGTATTAGAAATATGTCTCAGCGCTCCCACTTAATTTCTTGCAAATGCAAGCATCTTCATCATCTCCGATGAATTTAAACTCTTTTAACATTTTCATCATGGTGAAGATTCCAATTCCGCTATGCTTACTTCAACTATTGAAGTTTGCATGCCCTTTTAGCACCCTTTGAATTAACAAAACCCTTCGGACCATGTCATGTACAAGTCATAGGTAACCGTTCTATTAGAAGAACCTTGTTTTGTTTATTCAACTACCATATACCAAATTATATGTAGTGGTTGCTACATTAATCCGTCAAGACTATATATCGCTATGAAAGATCATATCTTGTCATAATCAACTCTTTGAACATTGCCGTAAACTTCTTTCCGACATGTCGACTATTTCATAGATGTCAAACATCCATGACTATTTCTTTATAGATCCAAACACGACCGATAGGCTTCATGCCTTTCCGGAGGGTCTTCCAAGTTCAGAAACTTGATTTCTCGTGTATGGATACTATCACGGATTCTATGACTTTGAGTCATTTTATGGAGTCAGGGCCCATCATCACTTCTTTGCATGCAGTCGGTTCATCATTGTCAAAATAATAACGACTTATGTTTCAAATCTTACTATTTGATTCTTACCGACCCACATGGTTCAATAAGAACTCTAATCTCCAAGATTACACCCTTTGTAATCACGGGAGCCATGAGCATTGTGGCCACCACTGGGACACTTTCCGGCGCTGCGCTACTCAGCACATATAGCTAAGGTTCAACAACCTTATCAAAGTTCTATTGTCCTCCCACTTAACTTTTCACGAAAAATTCCTTCTCAAGAAACTTGACGTTCCAAGCGACAAACTCTTTTGTCCTTGGTGTTATGGAGGAATTCCCAACAAATTATTTGGGATAACCTACAAAGACGTGCTTATCCGGCTTTGGTTGTAAACATTCTACTTATGCATAGCATACCAAAATTTAAGAAAAGACAATTCGGGTTTTATCCCAAACCATAACTCATATGGTGTCATTTCAACGGATCATGATGGTGCTCTTTTCAGTGTAAAAGCGGCAATCTCTAAAGCTTTAATCTTTAAAACATAATGGCAGTTTTATAAATGACACCTTTGATCTTACCATGTCAAACAAGGTTTGATTTGATCTCTCGAACATACCATACTCCTGTGGTTTATCGGGAAATGCAAATTCATGGAACAATTCCTAAAATCTTAGGTGTTTTGCTAAACCTGTAACTCAAATATCTTCCTTTATGATCAAATCATAAACTCTTCTATTTTCTTGTTACAATAATTTTTCACTTCATCTTGAAAGTCTTTGAACAATTTTCAAATGTTTCATACTTCTTCCTTGTTAAGTAAATATACAGATATATTCACTCAAATTTTCGGAGAAAGCATATGAAGCAAAAAGATCCATCGCATATGCCTACACATAATGGACTATGCACATCAGCATGCACAATTTCCAATAAGCTAGTCATTCGTTCCTCTCTGGCCTATGGACGGAGTCTCAATTATCTCGAGGAAAGTCTCACATGCGTCAATTGATCAAAATCAAAAGACTCCAAAAATCCATCAACATGGAGTTTCTTCATGTTTGCTTTCAAATATAATTTAAACAGCGATGTCACTTCATAAGTGATCTTTCAATCATTTGTCTTGCGACATTTTAGCAATAGTGTTTATGGATGTGATTTCTCCCACTAGACTTGTAAAAGTTCATCCATCCTTTATGGAATACGGTAATTTATTTGAACAACCATTGTTCTCGTAATACCAGAACAAAATAACAATTATTTAAACAAATCTTGAAGGCTTGGTTTGATGACAACGAAAAACACAATAACACTTTATTTGTTTTCGATGAACATCATCACTCATTCTCTTGTAGGTTTACTTAGGCCATTGTAGTTCATGAATTGCGTTGTCCTGTATGACACTTCATACCAACCAATTCGGTATCCAATACCGGTATCCAATACCTAAGAACCACATTGTTTAACAAGCAAGGAATATAGCCATAACATGTATATCTTCTATATACCTAAGTTCGACATCTCCAACCTTTTATTTTCTGCCAAATATTTTATAGATTCTCTTTCAGCAATTCCTTTTCTTTTAAAAGAATCTATCAACATCAATAGTGGTGTCATCAACATGACACATGGTACAAAGCGTATATAGTCAAATACTAATACCTTTGGACTTGCACTTTGAAGTGGATCACCATCATCAAATGTTTGGTGTTCTTTCAAAAATCCATTCTTTAGTAATCTATTAGTGTAGTAAACATTTTACTTACATCTTCTATTCATCCTTATCATGACAACCATGATCAAGCTACTATAGCCTATAAGGAAGAATCGTGAGTATAATATCAGTTCCCAAAACCCTTTTGGTAGATTCGGATGCCTAGCATCTCCATCCTTCACAAATTCTCATACAATATGAGAACATGTATTTTGCTAAATTATACTCTATCATAATGCAACCAAAAACATTGTTTCAGATATCACAATATCTTTCACACATGATGGTTTATGAAACAATTTTCAGCTCCAATATAATCTTGATATTAAAATAACTTTTTGAATATCAATAATCATGGAGGCAAACATGATACTTTAGATACTAACATTGGAATTCTTACTCTTGATTTAATACTACTTATTAAAGTTCATGGAGTAAATAGAGTTTGCTGAAAGTTGGAATAGGACTTATAAACTTTAAATTGACATTCAAAACAATACGATACCAGTTCATAAAGTAAATATCCAAAATTATATAGTTCTATTATCTCAATTAAAACTAAGCATAAGGCAGTGAATAGATGCGAATGACTACAACAAATTATGCAAATTCACTTCGATTTAGTTTATGACAAATTGAGTTCGACTAATCCAAATTAGAAATGAACTCCCACTCAAAAACGATATCCCTCGTGCCTTTTTGGTGATTACATGAACCAAATCCACTACACCAAGTCCGATCATCACGTGAGTCGGTGTAGCTTCAAAGGCGAGCATCAATATGGTCATCACATCAACTATATGACTCATGCTTAACCTTTCGGTCCGTGTTCCAAGGCCATGTCTATACATGTTAGGCTCGCCAAGTAAGAACCTTAGTATTCGCATGTGTAAAACTGTCTTACACCCGTTGTATGAAAGCGTAGAGTTGAGTACACCCGATCATCATGTGATGTCTCGAAAAACGATCCATAAAACGGTGCATACTTAAGGAAGAACACATTTTATCTTCATATTTAAATGAGGGATCATATTATAATGCTACTAAAAGCACCAAACTAGCAATATAAGATGTAAACAACTAATGTGTAAAGTGACATGATATGGTCCATGCATTTGATCTCTATCATTTGCATCGTGGTATGGTCTCTATCATTCCTTTGTGTGTAAGGCCAAGGTCTATGGAACTTACACGTTAAGTGTGTTGTAAGAGTATCTATCATACATCTACTTACAACAATACCATATCAAGACACTAGCCCAAAAACGATCTAAACTAGACGCCTCTAATTTATCAATTGCAAGTTTTATGTGGCTTAGGGCTTTCGGAGATAGAACCATTCTTACCTACGAACATGAACCACAACGAGGATAACTAAGTTATTAGCAACTCGTTGTAAATCAGATATTGACTATAGTAGGAGAGACAGACACCCGCCAGCCACTTATGCAAAACAAGTTGCATGTCAGTCGTGGAACCGGTCTCATGTACGATGACATGTAAGGTTGGTCCGGGCCGCTTCATCCCACTATGCCACCAATATCCAAAATACATAGAAGATGCAATAATATGATCATCATCGCCCACATATCAACATATGTGTACTACCCGTTCTAAGCACCTACGCATAGATCAGGCTCTGATACCACTGTTTGGGTCCGCATCATAGAAAACAAAAATTTTCCTACGGTGTGAACTACACGCCAAGATCTATCTACTAGGTACAAAGCAACGGGTGGACATACATCCAACGAGAACTTACCCTCGTAGACAACGAGCTTTGTTAACGAGTAGGAACTCGTGGTTGATGTAGACGTACACTTGCCGATCTCAAGATCATGATGAAGTCCAGCAGGTCCGGCTCCAGCACGTCCATCAGATCCAGCTCCAGCACCACCAAGTCCAGCACCGCAAAGCAGCGGTGCATTCGTGATCGCACACACGTCCGGTACCCCGACAACCTCCGTCCCTCGCTCCAGCAAAGCAGCGGAAGCAGCAACTCCTTTCCAGATAAAGCCACCGGGAACATGTATCTCGCTAATCCGAGACCATGGGGGAATAATACTAGAGGGGGAGAGAGATCCTTCACAAGGAGGTGTGTTGTGAGAGGAGAAGAGGGGAGCCTTTTATAGGGGAGAGGAGGGCACCCAAGGGCCATGGCGTGGCAGCCATGGTGGTGCCCCCACCTCTTCCACATTCATGTGGGTGGAGCTCCCACTCCCATAAAAAGCCTCCACTCAAAATTCAATTCACACATGCATTGAATTTCCACCAAATTTAATGCAAGATCTCATTAAATAAAACTATTTTATTTATTTTATTCAGAATTTTGTCAATTATATTAATTAACAAACATTCACATAAAACCCCCTGCAACATTTCAATATCACATGCAGAACCAGTTTCTGCAATTTCACCCGAAACAATTCCGGTTTCCATCGAAATAATTCCAGCGCTTTCTTAAATCTTTATCTGAAACATATTTGCTCCAAATGGTGTCGGTATCCCTTAAGTATGTCACCCTACGGTTCGTGAATAATGTAGACATGATCGAGACCCCTCTCCGATCAATAATCAGCACCGGGACCTGGAGATCCGTACTGACTCCCACATATTCAACGATGACTCTTGTGATCGTGTGAACCTTTAATGTCGTAAATAAATCCCTTTGTCTCGTGATATATTACATGTCCGAAATTCGATCATTGGCATCCAAATACCTAGTTTGATCTCGTTACCGGCATGCACTCTTTTCTCGTTCCCGTGATATAACATTCTAGTAATCACATCACTTGCTTGCAAGGTATTTCAATGTGATATCACCGAGAGGACCCAGAGTATATCTATCCGTCATCGGGATGGACAAATCCCACTCTTGATCTATGAGCCTCAACATAACACCTTCGTAGCACTGAACCCACCTTTATAGTCACCCTATTACGGTGTGACGTTTGATGTTATCAAGATACTCTTCCGGTGTTAGCAATTAACATGATCTCATGGTCTAAGGACTAAGATTACTTCGTATGATGTTATAGCAATATAAACATAATGACTCTGATCGTAATGCTATACTTCGGATGAATGTTCATCACATCATTCCACCAATGTTGTGACCTCGTTATTAACGACATCCAATGTCCATGATCAGGAAACCTTGATCGTCTTGTTAATCAACGAGCTAGTTTATAAGAGAGGCATAACTAGGAACTTTCCTTTTGTTTATTAAACACACATATATTAACGTTTCCAAATTAATACAATTATAGCATGCAAAATAAACATTTATCATAAACAAGGAATAAGATAATAACCACTTTATTATTGCCTCTCGGGCATATTCCCTTCAGATGAGCACTGGCATCGTAATAAACTTACGCTTCATGCACAACCAAGGAGGAAGGTTGTAGTTACATAGAGTCACAGGCCAGGTGATGTGACTACAGCTCTGCTCCCCAAAAGGATTCATGCCATCTGTACTTAGACCAAACCATAAGTTTCTCGTGTCACCTGCAAAGTCTGGGAACTCTCTCTCGATTTTTCTCCACTGCGACCCATCAGCGGGGTGTCTCAACTTCCCATCTTTCTTACGGTCTTCATTGTGCCATCGCAACAACCTGGCATGCTCTTTGTTTCTGAACAGACGTTTCAATCTTGGTATTATAGGAGCATACCACATAACCTTAGCAGGAACCCTCTTCCTGGGGGGCTCATCATCGCCATCAACATCACCAGGGTCATCTCGTCTGATCTTATACCGCAGTGTAGTGCATACTAAACATTTATCTAAATTCTCGTACTTCTCACCGCGGTAGAGGATGCAATCATTAATGCATGCATGTATCTTCTGCACGTCTAATCCTAGAAGGAAGAGAATCTTCTTTGCTTCGTAAGTACTCTCGGGCAATTCGTTATCCTTTAGAAGCTTCGGCTTCATTATTTTCAGTAACTTCTCAAATCCCTTGTCAGATAAACCAGTATCTGCCTTCCATTTTAGCAATTCCAGTGTGGTATCGAGCTTTGTGTTGCCATCTTCGTAATTTGGGTACAACAATTTTTGTGATCCTCTAACATGCCCTCCAACTTCAACTTCTCCTTCTCTGTTTCACAGTATCGCTTTGCATCAGAAATGACCCGGCCAAGATCATCAACGGGCTCATCTGATGCCCGTTCTTCACCTCCTTCTTCTTCATTCTCTTCCATTGCAGTATCATCGTATTCAGGGAACATATGACAATAGTTGTCATCATCCTCTTCTTCTTCATTGTCTTCCATCATAACCCCTCTTTCTCTGTGCTTGGTCTAGCAATTATAGTTGGGCATGAAACCTCTCCGAACCAGGTGGCCGCGAATGATTTTCGAGGAAGAGTACTCCTTGATGTTCCGACATTGAACACATGGACAACACATAAATCCATTCTCTTTGTTTGCATTAGCAACATCGATAAATTTGTCCACGCCTTGAATGTACACGGATTCACGTCAGTCACCGTACATCCATCCCCGCTGGCTCATCTGCATCGTATAATTAAGTTTACCATTATTACAGAACATCATGAATAGTGAAATGACCACTTTACATCGGCACATGCATTGTACCAATGACAGATGAAAGGATAAGGTTGCTCACCTCGATCGTGGGGGAAAAGAAAGAGGAGAAAGCTTAAGTGTGGCTCGGGCACCTCATATCATTTTTGTCCTGTGGGAAATCAAGCGGCATCATTCTCTCAGCCATTTCATCGAACACCTAATGTGCGTAGGAAAAAAAACTAGCACACACACACCTCACACTTTCTACCAAGAAAAATCAGAGGGAGGGGCTGGCTGGGGCGGCATATTTGTAAGGCGGATTATTCGTCCCGGTTGGTATTACCAACCGGGACTAAAGTTGTGCGGTGGGCCAGGCACGACCCAACCGGGACTAATAGTCCCTTACGAACCGGGACGTATGTTCCCTTGCTCCCGTGCGACGCTCGGGCCACTCGAACCGGGACAAATGCGAGTATTAGTCCCGGTTCGTGGCGGAACCGGGACAAAAGGTCTGGACCGCTCCGAACGAAAGCTAGTTTCTCTACTAGTGGCACTAGGTTGATCCACATCATTGAAATTATTTAGACTGTTAGATGTATAATTTGTGGCTGTGATTTAATCGGAGTTGCAGATTACGTAACACATTAGACGTAATAGACCGGTAGCCGGTCGTGTAATTTTTAAAGTCGTGACACGGTAACAAGAGGCCGCATAACTCACGGAGGCATTATCAAAAAAAAAAAACACGGAGAGGTTCTGGTGCAAATCGGTCAGCCCATATTTTAGCTAGCTACCGCCTACGAGCAGAATCAGATCCATTATTTCACAATCGATCAGCTTGGTATATATACCGCCTATGAGTGCGTGGATCTTATGTCAAATCGGTCATAGACTCTTATACTCTTATGTCAGAGCCGAGCCTATGAGCTCTGGTCCAAAAAGATTGATACACATGTGAAGCTAACTCAAAATTAAAGCTAATCGAAGATGAAAAAGAAAACCACAAAGCGATCTGATTAACCTACGTGTGCATGCGTATTACAAAATAGTAGGATTCTATTTATACTGGCAAGAAAAACAATATAAGAGGCTACTAAATTAGACTGATTCATACGTACATATATACCTTTATATCACCGAATACATTTTTATAAACATAAATATTTAGGAGTTTAATTAACCTCGCTGGTTTTGAAAATGCGACTTCAGAGAGTAGGACCTAAATCATCGGACGCACGGTGATTCCAAAGACACGGTCCTCTTAAGACAGACTGTCCAACCACTCTATCGTCAAAATCTTGTTCTTTAAAAAAAAAAGTTAACGTGACTACCAACTTCAGTTTGGTAGCAGTAGACATATATAGTCAAAACACTTTACGCGATTCGAAAGAATCATGACCGTAAATATTAGATCTAACCACTAAAATAATTTTGATGATGTGGATCAACGTAATGCCTCGGAACAACCTCTTATATTGCTATTCCATAAATTGCTACAAAATAAAGTTGATCCATCTTAAACTGCCAAGAATATAATCAAAAACAAAACTACAAAGCAGATCGGTATGATCTGATTTAGCCTATGCTTGCATGCATGTTACGGCATAGTAGTTCTATCGACAACCTCGCAAGGAAAGAATTAAAAGGCTACAAGATTAGACTGATTTTATTGTACATATATACCTAAATATCAATCAATACATATAAATTTTAAAAACGTAATTTTGAGGAGGTTAATTAACCTTTCGTGTTTTAAAAATGCAATTAACTTCAGAGCGTAGGACCTAAGTTATTGGGCGCACGGTCATTCCAGAGATACGATCCTCCTAAGACAAATTGTCAGATCACTTTATCACCAAATCGCCAATCTACGAGGAGATCTTTTTTGGAAAGACAACCATGAGCAGTTCTACCCAATGCTACCCAATAAAGTTGATCTGTACATAATACCAAGAATTAAATGAAGCCAATACACCTTTATTCTATATTACTCCATATCAACCATCAAGACTTTGTCACAAAAGACACACTAACAAAACATACATAAACTACAATATGGTGATTGATTAGTGCTTCCCTCACCTCTCAAAGCCTTTATCAGTTGTTGAAAGCCAGCAGAAAATGATGATATTGAAACGAACATTTTCAATGAAGAGGGAAAGCGTGCATACATGGTTCGAGACGAAACTAATTCCACAGTCAAAGAAAGGATCCTTTCTGGTTATGCAGGGGCCGGGATTACCTCATTTCGAAAAAAAAATTTATGGACGACTCATGTGGCTATATATTTTATTGCTACAAGAGAAGGGATAGAACTTTCGCAAATTTTGTTTTGAGTATAAACTTTTGAAAATTACTTATGTATAATGAGATCTTATGGTTACCTATGGTGTGTGTGATTAAATAAACTATTTTCTGAATGAAAAAAATTCGCAAGGAATTTTATGTGGTTTCTTAGCCTTAAATTTTATTAATATGCGTCATTAAAATTTGCAATCATGTAGAATAAATGACGACCGACTAAAATACCATCACTATGTCATTCATGATAGTTTATTTGTCATGTTACATGACAAGAAAATACCAATGAGAGATTGCATAATGAAATGATTGAATAGTATGGCTAATAGGGATATTTAAAAGTAGTTAAACAGATTAGAAAGAAGATCTGCTATTGTTATTGGTATGCAAAATATATTATTGAAACATTACAAAATAAAGTAAGATCGCTAAATCTGAGATAAATGGTATATTTTTAATTTCTATAATAACATAAAAATGGTTCAAGATTCTATATTCTAGACCGATCATTTCTAAAACATCATTTATTTCAAAACAACATGAGAATGTTGTGTATTTATATAACAAATGAAGGGGCAAGAGGTAAACAGATCAAATAAAGTTAGAACTAAAATTCTTAATCTTTACTTGACCTATATATTAAAGAGGATAAACTCTTTTTGCTTAGCCTTATTAACAAAATAATATTTTTGTCCCATCAGAATGGTCTCCTTATCATGAGATCATTGCTCAAGTAAACCCTAATTATTTAACAATCGGAATGTTAGCCCTGCATACTATTCGATCACGTAGAAACTAACATCTAGCTCACGGTTAAAACTCCAATCGCATATTGCAATTTAATCTCATGCACAAATTTCATATATGTTTGCTAACGTGGTGTTTTCAAAAACTCATAACGATCTTTCACCCATAAATTTAATACGATGAAAGATCTCTTCTAGGCGATTTCTATTTTGGATATGTATAAAAATGGTGGATATATAATGTATTTTCTTTTTTGAAACGGGGCAAAAAGAGCTTTGCCTTTATATTGATATAGGAGGAGCAAACATAGGATTGGCAGGAGCCAACAAAATAAAAAGAAAGGGGGGAAAACCCCAAAAAGAGAAAGAAATAATGTATTATTTAGAATCACATAACATTAAGTCCATGACTTTATGAAGGCATTTTATCATCAAATTTGACACACTAGGACGATGCTCTTCTATATCTATAAAAAACAAATAAAGGTGGTGCCCTCGCATTTGCGAGGGCCACCATGCTAGTTTTGCTAAAAATAAAAACCAACATACAGTTGCCCTTCCTGTTACAACGCCCCAAAGGCATACAAAACAAGATCAAGATAAACCATGGATTTTGTGAATCTGGCATAATCGTGAATCGTATCCAATGTTGTGAGAGTACATTGCTAACGCCATTAGATTCATGCAACGGAACCGCGAGACCTGTGAACAATCTCTTGTCTTCGAGGAGATTAGATCTCCTGTTGCCCCCTTGTGTCCCAAACTGTAGACACGCATGTAAACTTCTTATTCTCCTGCCGGTAGGAGATGTCCACGTGATAGTAATTGGCTGAAATCCCAACGACTCGCGGTCTCCAATGTATTTTAGATGAGCATAAATCTGGGGAGTAGTAGTTGACCTCCTACAGGCCATAAACATGAATGCCTCAGAGAGGATCTCTCGGCTTCGGGGAAGATTAGATCTGCTGTAACAAGAATCGATCGTTCCTGGACGTGCTAGCTTGTTACTACTATCTAAAACATACCATTATTAAAGATAGACGAGAGATGCACCTATATGAGCACAAGTGGACAAGTTCGTAAATGGGCGCTTATCGATGGATATGATTGTATATTCAAGAAATATCTAACATCCTTTATTTTGTGAGGAACATAGTGATATGCACACCGCATTACTCATGCACATAATGACTATAGCAGGCATGCAGACTGTCGGTTAGTTTTATTATGTCAAGTCACCTCCATGCATGCCTATATAAATCTTATATAAATCCTAAAATTTACACCGTAGGTATCCTCCTAGGGTAAAAGTGTAAAAAAAAAATCCTATATTCGGAAATGAGTCAAAATTATTAGGTTTTAAGAACAAACAATGTCACATATTTCATTCATATTCATTAACAACATAATCCAATATGCAAATACAAAATAAATCCCAAATTAAGTTACCAATTTAGGTATATATTCGTATACGAAATGTTATGTATTTCTTAATAAAAGCGATACACCAAAAGAAAATAATAACTACATAATATAAAATAAGTAATTAACCCATTTGAGGAATTGAAGATGACTACTAGTTTTTTCCAAAAAGAAAACTTACGGTTGCCATTTCCTGGTGCAGGGCCCCAAAGGCATAAAAAACTAGAAGAACCATCGATTTAGTGAATCTAGCATGATCGTGAATCGTATCCAATGCTGCAAGAGTACGTTGTTACCACCACTAGATTCATGCAATGGAACCGCGAGACCTGTGAACAATCTCTCATCTTCTGCGAGATTAGGGCATCTCCACCGGGCTGACCCAAACGCGTGACCGAAACGGTCCGTTTCTGTCCGTTTGGGTCGGCCCGCGGTCACTTTGGGGCCGCGGTCCGGCCTGTCCAGCGACCGCGCCCAGTGGCGCGACCCAAATGTCCGTGCCTGGCCAGCGCTGTCCAGACCTGGCCCTTTGTATATGAATAGTTCAGAGCCAATTTACATAGATAAATGTATATTTTGACAAGCAAATAAACTAGCTTAGGTAATATAATTAAAATAGTGCTTACATATGAATAGTTCACACTCACATGGTTCGATACAAAACAACCAAATGTCACTCAAATTGCAGAAAACAAATTAGGGGTTAAGCATTTTGGTTTCCTGCACGAGCCCATATATGCTCAACCAAATCTAGTTGAAGCCGGTCATGGGTGTGCCTATGACGCAAATTTTCATGCACTTGCATGAATTCTTCCCAAGACGCTACACCTGGCTCTGTCTCAATCAATTGACCCTGGAAATCCCAGCCTTGGTCCAAAATGCCGTCATCACGCTCGTCCTCGACGATCATGTTGTGCATGATCACGCACGCAGTCATCACATCCCACATCCTCTTCGTGCTCTAGGTTCTAGCAGGGTATCGAACAATAGCCCATCTTGACTGAAGCACACCAAATGCTCGCTCCACATCCTTCCTAGCGACCTCTTGCTCTTTCGCAAACCTCTTGCATTTCTCATCTCCAGGGTTGCGGATTGTCTTCACGAAGGTGGCCCAGGATGGATAGATACCGTCAGCTAGGTAGTACCCCATATCATATGCATTGCCATTGATCTCATAGAAAACTTGTGGGACATTGCCTTCTGCCAGCCTAGCAAACACCGGAGACCTCTGCAGCACATTGATGTTATTGTTTGATCCAGCCATGCCAAAAAAGGAGTGCAAAATCTAGAGATCCTGTGATGCAATAGCCTCAAGTATGACTGTGCAACCCTCCGCATGCCCTTTAAACTGCCCTTGCCAACCAAAAGGATAGTTCTTCCACTGTCAATGCATGCAGTCGATGCTGCGAAGCATCCCAAGAAACCCCCTACGCTCGTTGATGGACAGAAGGCGGGCAGTGTCTTCGGTGTTTGGCTCTCTCAGGTATACTTTGTCAAACACCGCTACAACTGCACTGCAGAATCTATACATGGCCTCATGGCATCACTAGTAGAAAAACTAGCTTTCGTTTGGAGCGGCCCCGACCTTTTGTCCAGGTTACACCACGAACCGGGACTAATACTCGCATTTGTCCCGGTTCGAGCGGCCCGAGCGTCGCACGGGAGCAGGGGAACATACGTCCCGGTTCGTAAGGGACTATTAGTCCCGGTTGGTATTACCAACCGGGACTAAAGGTCGTGCCTGGCCCACCGCACACCTTTAGTCCCGGTTGGTAATACCAACCGGGACGAATAATCCGCCTTACAAATACGCCGCCCCAGCCATCCCCTCCCTCTGATTTTTCTTGGTAGAAAGTGTGAGGTGTGTGTGCTAGTTTTTTTCCTATGCACATTAGGTGTTCGATGAAATGGCTGAGAGAATGATGCCGCTTGATTTCCCACAAGACAAAAATGATATGAGGTGCCCGAGCCACACTTAAGCTTTCTCCTCTTTCTTTTCCCCCACGATCGAGGTGAGCAACCTTATCCTTTTATCTGTCATTGGTACAATGCATGTGCCGATGTAAAGTGGTCATTTCACTATTCATGATGTCCTGTAATAATGGTAAACTTAATTATACGATGCAGATGAACCAGCGGGGATGGATGTACGGTGACCGACGTGAATCCGTGTACATTCAAGGTGTGGATAAATTTATCGATGTTGCTAATGCAAACAAAGAGAATGGATTTATGTGTTGTCCATGTGTTCAATGTCAGAACATCAAGGAGTACTCTTCCTCGAAAATCATTCGTGGCCACCTGGTTCGGAGAGGTTTCATGCCCAGCTATAATTGCTGGACCAAGCACGGAGAAAGAGGGGTTATGATGGAAGACAATGAAGAAGAAGAGGATGATGACAACTATTGTCATATGTTCCCTGAATACGATGATACTGCAATGGAAGAGAATGAAGAAGAAGGAGGTGAAGAACGGGCATCAGATGAGCTCGTTGATGATCTTGGTCGGGTCATTTCTGATGCAAAGCGATACTGTGAAACAGAGAAGGAGAAGTTGAAGTTGGAGGGCATGTTAGAGGATCACAAAAAATTGTTGTACCCAAATTGCGAAGATGGCAGCACAAAGCTCGGTACCACACTGGAATTGCTGAAATGGAAGGCAGAGACTGGTTTATCTGACAAGGGATTTGAGAAGTTACTGAAAATAATGAAGCCGAAGCTTCTAAAGGATAACGAATTGCCCGAGAGTACTTACGAAGCAAAGAAGATTCTCTGCCCTCTAGGATTAGATGTGCAGAAGATACATGCATGCATTAATGACTGCATCCTCTACCGCGGTGAGGAGTACGAGAATTTAGATAAATGTCTAGTATGCACTATACTGCGGTATAAGATTAGACGAGATGACCCTGGTGATGTTGATGGCGATGACGAGCCCCCCAGGAAGAGGGTTCCTGCTAAGGTTATGTGGTATGCTCCTATAATACCAAGGTTGAAACGTCTATTCAGAAACAAAGAGCATGCCAGGTTGTTGTGATGGCACAATGAAGACTGTAAGAAAGACGGGAAGTTGAGACACTCCGCTGATGGGTCGCAGTGGAGAAAAATCGAGAGAGAGTTCTCGGACTTTGCAGGTGACACGAGGAACTTATGGTTTGGTCTAAGTACAGATGGCATGAATCCTTTTGGAAAGCAGAGTTGCAGCCACAGCACCTGGCCTGTGACTCTATGTATCTACAACCTTCCTCTTTGGTTGTGCATGAAGCGTAAGTTCATTATGATGCCAGTGCTCATCCAAGGCCCGAAGCAACCCGGCAACGACATTGATGTGTACCTAAGGCTATTAGTTGAAGAACTCTTACAGTTGTGGGGAAAACCAGGTGTACATGCGTGGGTTGAGCACAAACAGGAGCCATTTGACCTCACGAAAGCCAGAACCATCAATGATTGGCCTGCTCTTAGTAACCTTTCAGGACAGACAAACAAGGGATACAAGGCATGCACATACTGTTTAGATGATACTGAAGCTACATATTTGCATAAATGTAAGAAGGTTGTGTACCTGGGGAATCATCGATTTCTTCCGACCAAACATCAAGTAAGAAAGAAAGGCAAGCATTTCAAAGGTGAGGCAGATTACCGAAAGAAGCCTGACCTTCCTACTGGTGATGATATATTTGGTATGGTCAAGGACATAGAAGTAATCTTTGGAAAGGGTCCTGGCGATACATATGTTCCAAACGACGTCGCTACCAGACACGCGCCCATGTGGAAGAAGAAATCTATATTTTGGGAGCTACCCTATTAGAAAGTCCTACGTGTCCGCTCTTCAATCGACGTGATGCACGTGACAAAGAATCTTTGCGTGAACCTGCTAGGCTTCCTGGGCGTGTATGGGAAGACAAAAGATACACCAGAAGCACGGGAGGACCAACAACGTATGAAAGACCCACAAAACATGCATCCATAGAACAAGACGGATAAAGGGCGTCACTTAAGTCCTGCCAGCTACGCTCTTACGAAAGCAGAGAAGGAAATCTTTTTTGACGTCCTTTATAGTATCAAGGTGCCTTTTGGATTCCCGTCTAACATAAAGGGGATAATAAATATGCCAGAGAAAAAATTATAAAACCTGAAGTCTCATGACTGTCACGTGATTATGACGCAGTTGCTTCCGATTGCATTGAGGGGGCTTCTACCGGAAAATGTTCGAGTATCCATTGTGAAGCTATGTGCATTCCTCAATGCAATATCTCAGAAGGTGATCAATCAAGATATTCTGACAAGGTTACAAAAGGATGTGGTCCAATGTCTTGTTAGTTTTGAGTTGGTGTTCCCACCATCCTTCTTCAATATTATGACGCATCTCCTGGTTCACCTAGTCGAAGAGATTTCCATTCTTGGTCCTGTATTTCTACACAATATGTTCCCCTTTGAGAGGTTCATGGGAGTGTTAAAGAAATATGTTCATAACCGTGCTAGGCCAGAAGGAAGCATCTCCAAGGGCTATGGAACAAAGGAGGTCATTGAGTTCTGTGTTGACTTTATTCCTGACCTGAAGCCGATTGGTGTTTCTGAATCGCGGCATGAGGGGAGATTGAGTGGAGAAGTCACGATGGGAAAGAAAGCAATGATATGTAAAGACGGATAATCTTTCACTCAAGCACACTACACGGTTCTACAGAATTCCACCTTGGCAGCTCCGTATATCGGGGAACACAAGAATATTGTAAGCTCCAACAACTTGGGGAAGCCTGACTCCTGGATTAGAGATGCACACATGAAGACTTTCGGCAGTTGGTTGCGAACACATCTAATGAATGACACCACTGTTGGAGATCAGCTCTACTTGTTGGCTGGGTCACCATCTTCTACTATATTGAATTACCAAGGGTACGAGATAAATGGGAATACATTTTACATGATCGCCCAAGATAAAAAGAGCACCAACCAGAATAGTGGTGTCCGCTTTGATGCAACCGACGAGAATGGGCAAAAGGACACATACTATGGTTACATAGAGGAGATATGGGAACTTGACTATGGAGTTTCTTTTAAGGTCCCTTTGTTTCGATGCAAATGGATCAACCTAAATGGAGAAGGGGTAAAGGTAGACCAGTTGTACAGAATGACAACAGTGGATCTCAACAATCTTGGTTACAGAGACGAACCATTCGTCCTAGCCAATGATGTGGCTCAGGTTTTCTATGTGAAGGACATGTCCTCCATACCGAAAAAAAGGAAAACTAAGCAAACAAATACATCACACGATGAGCCAAAGCGTCACATAGTTCTTTTAGGGAAAAGAAACATTGTGGGAGTCGAGGACAAGACAGACATGTCAGAAGATTATAATAAGTTTGATGAAATTCTGCCCTTCACAGTGAAAACTGACCCAAGCATCCTGTTAAGCAAAGAAGATGCTCCATGGTTACGGCCGAAGCGATCATAAGCAAGGGAAATACGCCAAGATGGGTTCATGCCCTTATATTGTGCACCTCTAGTTCATATTATGTGACCTATCATGTTCGAGGTTTCATGACTTTCGGTCCAAATGACCAATGTTATGTGCATAATCGAGGCATAGTTTGTGATACTGTGCCCATATTGTGCATGCATGTGCATCTTGGGATGGTGAACAATGTTGCAGGAAGAACTTTTATTTTTCGTCGCATGGAAAAGCCATTTTCTATTTTCCGAGTGCCAAAATTAGGGCGTTTTATGAAGCAACACCAAGCGTTAAATAAAAAATGCTACCACCCTATTTTTTAAAAATACTAGACCACCTTACATGAACAATGTCCCAACCGGAGATTTTAAAACCTTTTCGTCTACCCCTGAAGAAAAAGATAAATGTCTGCCAATTCGGTAGGAAGTGGGTCCGGTTTGAACTACAGGTACATGATCTAATGCTTGTGATTTAAAAAAAATATTTTTAGACTCACAATGTGATGTTTCTTCAGAGATCCAATGCAAGTTTTAACGAGGCTCATTCCCGATCTTCATGCCCGCAGTTTTGACCATAGTTTGAAACGGGTAAATTTTGAAATAGGCATAAGAAATTCAAAAACGGTCAGAACAATGTAAATCCTTCGCGTGGTGTCATATTATGTGACATAGTTGCAAGGAAAAATACCAAACTTGGTATATTGATTATGTCTCAAAAAAACCTTCACAAAATGGACTATCATGTTCGAGGTTTCATGGCTTTCGGTCCAAATAACCAATGTTATGTGCATAATCGAGGCATAGTTTGTGATATTGTGCCTATATTTTGCATGCATGTTCATCTTGGGATGGTGAACAATGTTGCAGGAGAAACTTTTATTTTTCGTCGCATGGAAAAGCCATTTTCTACTTTCCGAGTGCCAAAATCGGGGCGTCTTGTGAAGCAACACCAAACGTTAAATAAAAAAATGCTACCACCCTATTTTTCAAAAATATTAGACCACCTTACATGAACAATGTCCCAACCGGAGATTTTAAAACCTTTCCGTCTACCCTTGAAGAAAAAGACAAATGTCTGCCGATTCGGTAGGAAGTGGGTCCGGTTTGAACTACAGGTACATGATCTAATGCTCGTGATTTAAAAAAAATCATTTTTAGACTCACAATGTGATGTTTCTTCAGAGATCTAATGCAAGTTTTAACGAGGCTCATCCCCTATCTTCATGCCCGCCGTTTTGACCATAGTTTGGAACGGGTAAATTTTGAAACAGGCATAAGAAATTCAAAAATAATCCGAACAATATAAATCCTTCACGTGGTGTCATATTATGTGACATAGTTGCAATGAAAAATACCAAACTTGGTATATTGATTATGTCTCAAAAAAACCTTCACAAAATGGACTATCATGTTCGAGGTTTCATGGCTTTCGGTCCAAATAACCAATGTTATGTGCATAATCGAGGCATAGTTTGTGATACTGTGCCCATATTGTGCATGCATGTGCATCTTGGGATGGTGAACAATGTTACAGGAGGAACTTTTATTTTTCGTCGTATGGAAAAGCCATTTTCTATTTTCTGAGTGCCAAAGTCGGGGCGTTTTGTGAAGCAACACCAAACGTTAAATAAAAAAATGCTATCACCCTATTTTTCAAAAATATTAGACCACCTTACATGAACAATGTCCCAACCGGAGATTTTAAAACCTTTCCGTCTACCCCTGAAAAAAAAGACAAATGTCTGCCAATTCGGTAGGAAGTGGGTCCGGTTTGAACTACAGGTACATGATCTAATGCTCGTGATTTTTTAAAAAAATCATTTTTAGACTCACAATGTGATGTTTCTTCAGAGATCTAATGCAAGTTTTAACGAGGCTCATCTCCTATCTTCATGCCCGCCGTTTTAACCATAGTTTGAAACGGGTAAATTTTGAAACAGGCATAAGAAATTCAAAAACGGTCCGAACAATGTAAATTCTTCGCGTGGTATCATATTATGTGACATAGTTGCAAGGAAAAATACCAAACTTGGTATATTGATTATGTCTCAAAAAAACCTTCACAAAGTGGACTATCATGTTCGAGGTTTCATGGCTTTCGGTCCAAATGACCAATGTTATGTGCATAATCGAGGCATAGTTTGTGATACTGTGCCCATATTGTGCATGCATGTGCATCTTGGGATGATGAACCTTTAGTCCTGGTTGGAAACACCATCCGGGGCTAAACATATTTTCCGCCATGTTTTCCCACCCTTTCCATCAAACCGGGCCTTTTAGTCCCAGTTGAAGCCACTAACCGGGACTAAAGATATTTCCCGCCATTTCCCACCGCTTCCCGCTATGTTTTCCCGCCCTTTACCTCGAACCGGGCCTTTTAGTCCCAGTTGGAGCCACTAACCGGGACTAAAGATATTTCCCGCCATTTCCCACCGCTTCTTGCCATGTTTTCCCGCCCTTTCCCTCTATATCTAGGACGATCGCGCCATGGCTATCCACACATCCACACCTTCCTCTCTCACAACAATGGACACCGCATACTGGGCCATTCTGACACCCGAGGAGACCGAGGCGCTATGCGCCTCCAGCTACCCATGCCCGCCGGGCTACCGGCTGCCCGCTCACTAGATGTTGAGCGTTGGAGGAGTTCATGTCCCTCCTGTGCCTCAAGGTTCCGCCCGCCAGGTGCCCATCACGAACCACTTCTACCTAGAGCTCACGCCTGAGCAGCGGATGGATCCCCATTGGGATCCTGACAACTACGACACCTGGAATGCCTTCTTCGCTAACCGGTGGGAAAGGGAGCTCGCCAGGTACGAGGGTGACGGCCCGCCCCCGGTGAACCACAACGCAACCGGTCGTCGCCTATGGTGGGCGAACCGGACTATCGCCGGTGTGATGCGCTACATCGCCGAGGGATATCATCCTCGCCTGCGGTACCCGCACTTTAACCCGACGCAAAGCCACAAGAAGGGTGGCAGTGGTGAAGGCCGCGGGCGTAGCGGCATCGTCATCTGGGAGCCCCCTCCCCCGCGCATCGTGAATCCGAGGTCGGAGTGGAAGATGCCCCCGGAATATGCCATGGTTCACGGTCCCCGGTTCCCCCTTACACAAGCCGGGGAAGGGCTGAGGATCCCCGGAATATGCCATAGTGACGACGATGAAGATGATTCGGAAGATGACCCTGAAGCTGTGTACTATAGGGCTAGACATGATTATGACTAATCCATTGGCTAGGACGAAAGGTTCGTCTGTGTACCCAAGATTATCGAGAGATCCACTGTTTTCATTCTGTAATGCATTTTTATTTGAAAATGGCAAAATGGTTAATAGTTTGAACAACTATTTTAGAAAACAAAAAATGGTTCTGGATTAGTTATTCAAATTCAAACACCTTTCATGTTAAAAGTTTTTTCAAATTCAAATTTAAACCATTTCAGAAATTAAAAATTTAAACCATTTTAGAAATTTCAAATTTAGACCATTTCAAATTTAATAGTTTGAATAGTTAGAATAATTATTTTATAAGACAGAAAGTTTTTTCAAATTCAAATCATTTCAAATGTAAACACCCAAATAAGAAATAAGGCGGGAACATCTGAAAAGTTTGAAAAACTTTTGAAAAAGGACTTTTAGTCCCGGTTGGTGCCTGGCAGGGACTAAAACATATGGCACCACCTGGACGAAGACCCCCTTTATAACGTGTCGTTCCTCTCCTTCCCCGCCCCATCTCGCATTCTGCTAAGTTCTAGGCCTCGACGACGCGCGCAGCCCCGAGGATCCCCGACGACGCCGGCAGGCTGTCCGCACGTGCCACCACCGGACCATCGTCGTCGTCTCCCGCGCCGTCGTCCGAAGCAGCCGTCGACCGCCGCCGCGTCGTCCAGCCACACCGGACCGCTGGCCACGCCGGGAGATCGCCATTGCCGCCTGCCGCCACCTCCACTAGGTGCGCCCGCCACCTCATGAGTCTCTCTCTGTTTATTAGTCTCTGTTTAGTATATTAGTTAGTTTAATTATATTAGCTAGGTTAGTTAATTAGTTTAGCTCGGTTAGTTAATTAGTTAGTTAGTTTAATTCTATTAGCTAGGTTAGTTAATTAGTTTAGCTAGGTTAGTTAATTAGTTAGTTGGTTTAATTATATTAGCTAAGTTAGTTAATTAGTTTAGCTAGGTTAGTTAATTAGTTAGTTAGTTTAATTATAGCTAGGTTAATTAGTTAGTTAGCTAGGTTAATCGGATTAGTTGGATTATATATATAGGATTAGTTGGATTAGGGCTAGGGAATTATTATATTAGTTATTAGTTGTTTTTAGGTTTATTTGGATTAGGGAATTAGGGGGAATTAATAAATAGGGAATTTATTTGGATTAGGGCTAGGGAATTAATAAATAGGGAATTAGTTATTAGTTGTTTTTAGATTTATTTGGATTAGGGCTAGGGAATTAATAAATAGGGAATTAGTTATTATTTGTTTTTAGGTTTATTTGGATTAGGGCTAGGGAATTAATAAATAGGGAATTAGTTATTAGTTGTTTTTAGGTTTATTTGGATTAGGGCTAGGGAATTAATAAATAGGGAATTAGGGGGAATTAGGGCTAGGGAATTATTATATTAGTTATTAGTTTTTTTTAGGTTTATTTGGATTATATATGTGTGTAGATATTGTAGGTATACATTTGGATTAGGGTTAGGGCGGCTAGGGTTACTATATGTACAAATTGTAATAAACAATTATTATTGTGTATCTATATATTTTTATTATGTAGTGTGTATGTATACATTTGGATTATTATGTGAAATGTCAATCTCTTCACATTTGTTTGGGGGAGTACAGTCTTCGGGTCGGGCGCGGCAACGCGCGCCATATAGGGACGATGGACGGGCGCGGCAACGCGCACCATATATTAGGGTTTCTTCGAATTACGATTTATATCCCACGGACCCCGTTTTAAATTGTCAAGCATGTATTAGAGTTACATTTAAGGTTATCTCGTCGTCAAACCACGGCACCCTAGCCCGTCAAACCTCCTCGCTTGGCCGCTTCGACTCATCCGCTTTTCCCCTTTTGCAGAAACTATGGAACCTAGAGACGAAGAAAAGGAAATGGAGCTTGAGGATATGATCAACGAGGGAGGACATATCGATAACGGTGTCACCTCACTATATCTGAACAACTCCGGTGAGGGAGATCCGGGTTTCGACCGAACAGACGGCTCCGGTGAGGGAGAAGCCAACGAGGGAGAAGCCGACGAGGGAGAAGCCAACGAGGGAGAAGCCGGCGAGGTGCATATATATATATTAATTAATTAAGCCTCTGTTGTCTATATACATATATTAATGCTCTTTTTCTTTTAGCCCTCCGGATCGAGCAAATCTTCTGCAAAGAACAAACGAGGCCCAGCCAAAAAGTTGGGAGACCATGAAAGGTACAGGATCGAAGTAGTCGCTTTAGACGGCGAACCGAAGGCTCCCATTGATGCTGCAAATAAATTTGTAAGGCAATGCGGAGTTATTGTTAGGGACTACATCCCGATCATCGTCAGAGAATAGAATAGGCCAAAGGATCCGGAAGCTCTATATGTCAGCGACTTAGCCAAAGATATGCTTTGGAAAAAGCTCATGGTTAATTTCACCCTACCGATGCTAGAGGTGGATCGAGATGAGTTCGATCCATATGAGGAGATTCCAACTCAGGAGGAACTACAGAAACACTTGGAGGAAAAAGTCAAGGAGTGGGATCTTAAGAAGATGGCCCAACAATTCAACAACTGGAAGAAAACATTGCATCTTGACTATGTCGTGAAAAACAAGACTCCGGAATTCACTGGAACGTATGAGAAGCTAAAAGACTACTGGGCTGATTTTGTGGCGTACAAGACATCGGCGCCAGCTAAGAAAAGGTCTGAAACAAATAAGCAAAATGCTGCTAAAAAGCAGTATCACCATACTATGGGTCAAGGTGGCTACAAGGCTAGCAAGCCTAAGTGGGAGAAACTCGAGTCCGACCTGGTTGCTAAAGGGATCACTCCAGAGCCATACAATTAGATCGAACGGGTAAGGAATTGGTTTTACGGGCATGGGGGCACGTTGGACTCAGAAGGGAAGTGCATATATAACATAAGACATAAAGAAACTCCCATACCCATCGAAGACATTAGAAATGCAGTAAAGGCTGTTGAAGATGGGCGTTCATTCCCGATAGAGAGAATGACGAGCTCGCACTCGCCCTTGGGAACCCTAAACACTGGGGACGAACACGAGGCACAGAAGGCTCCAAACCATGGAAACTTGGGTTTCCCGAAATCCGAAAGAAATATCCCGATAGAAGCCGTCAGAGGAGAAAGGAAAGGGAGGAAATTGAAGCAAAGAAGAAGGAAGATTGGATGCATCACGTAGAAGATCGATTAAAGCGGCAACAGGATCAAATTGACGCACTTAGCCATCAAGGTACTACCGGCCCATCTAAGCGACACATGGTAGACGAAGCTGCCTTCGATGCTACCGGCCCATCCACTAATCGAAAAAGCAGTGTGGCTCCACGGAGCTCCTAGGTGATGTTGCTGATGATGCATCGGTGATGGCTCCTCTTTGCTACCAAGTGGATGATATCACGGAGATGACACATTGTGAGCTGGTTCCACAGGGTAGCGGTCGGCTATGCCTTACCATTAGTTAGACCGATACCAACTTACCATTGTTGTCTGGTTCCATAGGGCTACGCTATTGCCGGGGTGGATGAAGTTATGATCGGATTCGCGCAGCTCAAGCTTGACTACCCTGCAGGTGAAGGGGATGTGACTGAACTGAGAGAAGCAAAAAACATGACTATTCTATGGCGAAAGGAACACATCGTGCTTTCAAATCGGACGCCAAGGCCATCCACTCCTCAGAGCACAACTCCATCTTCGCCGCAGCCTCACCTGTCTCCAGCGCCGTCTCCACCACAACAAGCCCTTTCTCTAGCGCAGCCGTCTCCGCCAAAACAGGCCCTTTCTCTAGCGCAGTCGTCTCCTCCAAAACAGGCCCTTTCTCCAGCACGGTCATCTTCGCCGCCACGTCAGCCGTCTCAGCCCCTCCCAAAAGTACCAAAGGTTCCTCCCAAGAGACCTTACGACTATACTGATGAGGAGAATACGGTGATCGCAAAGGCCGAAGCGCAAAAGTGGTTTGATGACCTGAAGCGGCCGAAAGAGCCAGAGTTCCCCAGCACGAAGGAAGAAAAAGCCAAAGTGCAAAAAATGTTCAAGAACCTTCATCAACCCGAGCCAAGGCTGTCATCAGACTATGACCGCTCTATTCTCAAGTCACATCAGTCAATGGTGTGGTCGAAGAGTAGTAGTGGAAGCGGGAAATTAGTTCCCCAGCTCGGTTTACAGAAAAAACAATCGTGCACACCGCTCAAGGTGATTTCTGATACCGGGGTGGGGTCGAGCAAATGTGCGGGCGAGCAGTATGATCCGGAGTTTGTTGCAATATATGGAGAAGCGGCCGCTGCTCAAGGTATGACTATTTCTCAGTATGTAGCCTAGTTAGAGTTCCCCGCGGCTGAGGAAAAATACAAATACCAGTACGGGGAACCTCTCGTTAGACCTGAGGACGTCAAGTATCTACCAACCAAAATGCGAAGATTGCATAATTGGTACTTGAAAGCCACAAAGGAAGGGGCAAACTAGATAGTGCTGGGAGTTCGAAACGAGCATTACGGGTATGGAGATGCCCATATACTTATTGAATTTCCCGAACTACATCAGTTTTACAATCAAGACGCCCTCGACAAATCAATCGTCAGTGCGTATTGTCTGTAAGTATTATTTCTGTAATTAAGTCTCTAGTTAGCTCACCTCGTTTATCGCATGTATAATCATACTCACTATATTATGCAGACTGAAGATTCTCAAATGCAGAAGAGGGCAGATCTATGACATTGGGTTCATTGACCCATATTGGGTTCATGAAGTTACCTTGATACTTAATCCCAATGATATAGAGGATAGAATTGTAATGGCGTTAAGGTTTCAAGAAACCAAAAGTGAAATACTATTTCCTTACAACTTCGAGTGAGTGTTATTGTCTTCTACACATTCTATTTCGCTTACTCGATGTTAAGTGTGTATTATTGATGAGTTATGCGTGCGCAGCTTCCACTATATTCTGCTAATCATTCAACCTGACAATGGAGTAGTACTAGTTATGGACTCGAAAAGTAAACCCCTTGAGGAGTGGGCGAACATGCAGGAAATGCTCCAGCGGTAATTTCAGTCATTATGATACTATATCAGCAACTTTCTATCATTTACTGATATCAAGTATTTAATAACTCATTTTATTCATTATATTTGCCGAGCAGCGCTTGGAAACGGTTCATCAGCAAGGCTAAGGGTGAATGGAAAGAGGAGCTTACATTTAAACCAATAGATGTAAGTACTACTAGCAAGATCCGCGCATCTCTTTGATTCTAGTTTTGATACCATTATCCTGCTTAATTATTATTATTTTGATTGAACTCTGTTCTCGTAAAGTGTCTGAGGCAGGCACCCAAAAATAATTTATGTGGATACTATGTTTGCGATTCATTCGTCAGACGACCTGTGAGAAGGGCAGAAACTTAGAACAACTTCGAGTACGTAAACAATTTTTATAATTTTGTTTTATTATACCATCAATTGTGTTTAGTTTCATTCATATATGTTGACTCCTTTTTTAAAATAGATCGAATGGTTGCGGGACGATCTTCTACCAAAGGATCACATACAAGCAATTCAAGAGGAAATTACGGGATTCTTAGATGCAGAGGTCCTAAAGCCAGGAGGAGAATACTATCAGAAGACGATGATAATGTAATAGGGATCGTAAAATACTTTATATTGTATATATGCATGAATGTAATATATGTTTGATACTTGCTGTGTAATATAATCGGGAGATGTTGTGTAATATAATGGTTCCTTCATTGCTGAGTGCAAAACACAAAATAAAAAGGAAATAGATAAAGGGGAAATAAAATAAATTAAAATATACAAAATGAATTCTCTGGCGCGGCACAAAAAGTGCCAAAAAGGCTGCATGGCAGACATAGATCGGTTAAATATACGAACCGGTAATCTCTCCCCTCGCCCCAACCAACGGCCACGTGGACAGCCCTTTCGTCCCGGTTCGAAGCCCAACCGGGACTAAAGGGTTGGGACTTTAGTCCCCGTAGCCTCGTCCCGGTTGGGAAACCGGGACTAAAGCCCCTTACGAACCGGGACAAAATGCTTTGTTTCCACTAGTGCATGTAGACTCGCTCGTGCGCATGTAGTCGTCGAGGAGATCACCGGGCACTCCATATGCAAGCTGCCGAATGACAGCTGAACATTTTTGGTAGGAGGAGAAGCCAAGCTTACCGGTGCAATCGTACTTGGCCTCGAAATAGTCGTTGTACTCCCTTACCCTATTGAGTATGTCCAAGAATAGGTTTCTGGATATCCGATAGCCGTGACGGAATGCCTTTTCTTTGAAGACTGGATTAGTTGGGTGGAAGTAGTCGTTGTAAAGGTGTATGTGCCCCTCTTCCCGATCGCGTTCATGGTTGGCTTTGCGCCGCTTCGCCGAGCCACCTCTACGCGGCGGGAGGAGGTTGTTGTCGTGCACCATCTGTGTAGCCGCCGGAAGAATTTCGGTCTCACCGTCGGACTCCTCCTCGGACGATGACTCGACGTAATTCTTGTAGAAGAACTCGATCGCCCTTCGCCTGCTACTCATCTGTCAAGTACACTGCCGTCAATAGCTTTACCAACTCCCACAGCGGACCAGATTACCAGGAAAAGGCCGGCGAACGCACCTCGGCAAACGACCGAACAGGTCGTGCGCGTCCAATGTAGAGGCGGAGGCCGGGGCGGCGGGTTTGCCTGTGGAGCGTCCAGTCAAGTCCGGCACCGCGCGCGGGTTGCGGTCGTCCCGCTCGATATATAAGTTCGTAGAGGTTCGGAGTGAACCTAAAGCGTTTAGATACATTGATTTCACAAAGCTAAAATGTGTTGTATTTCTGAACGGAGGGACTACATACACACAAAGCGGCGACACAAAGGTGGCGAGATATGAGGAGCAAAAAAACACAAATGCAAAAAGACGGTCGCAGCTACAATCCACGCTTTCCTCCACTGGCGGGATTGTGATTGACTGATTGGGGGCAAAGAAAGCCTAAAAAGAGCCCTTTGCAGACCACTAATAACAAAAAATCCTTAAACACACAACACCCATAAACAAACTCTAAGCAGAGATCTCCGGAGCATAACCGCCGCGTGTCAATTATCTGGTGCTTTGGTTGCAGTTCTAGCTTTCAGCAGAAGCTTCAGGTTGGACCTCAATTTGGGCGACCAGAGGCCGTCACAACGGGAATGGTTGGTAGGAGCCAACGACAGCTTCTTCACATTTCCCCCGGTCACTCCTCGGCCATTGGAGCGTCGAGTCGGGCTCTGACGTGGACGCTCGGTGGAGCGATTCCTTGCAATGCGCGATGGCGCCGGTGATGCCGTCCTGCTTCTCCACAACCGAGTCGTCGCCCCGCGCCGTTGCCGAACGAGGCCTAGGCGCCGTGGGCGAGGTCGACCGGCACTTGCGCAGGTGATGGAGCCTCTCGTGTCGGCGCGGGGACTCGGTCTCTTGCGGAACCGGCGCGAGATCTTGGCCAGACACCGCCGGATGACGTCCATGGAAGGCGCCCGCTTGCATCTCTGCTCCGCGGCGTGTTGATCGTCGTCTTCCGTCGCGCGGGGCGGCGAGTCCAGGAACAGCGGGAGCGAGCGCCCGCTGCTGAAGCTGCTCCGTGCGAAGCTTGGGCGGCCGCCGCCGTAGACCTGCGCGGCTTTCCTGGCCCCGGCGAAACTCATGGTCCGCAGGCTGCCGATGCCGCGCCTGCGTGCGCGGTGCTGCTGCGACTGCAAGCTGTTGGCTCTGGCCGGTGCCGGCGGCTCCGATGCACAGAACTTGAGTGGCGGAGCCCCGGACCTGTGCCTGGAGAAGAATAGCGAGGCGGAGGCGGTCCGCTGCAGAGAGATGATGAAGTCGAACGAGTCGTCGGAGTCAGAGTCGGAGCCCGACGGGGTGGAGGAGGAGGCGCGGACGAAGCATGAGGAGAAGTCGAGGTCGAAGAAGGGCCCCTCGTTGTCCTCGCCGGTGTCCCCGCGCTCGGACGCTGCTGATGTGAGGGTCGAAGCTGCTCGGCGCGCTGCCAAGAGGCGGAGGATCTGCATTTTGGGGCAAGACGAGATGGCAGGGAGAGCGGCCGTGCCGTGGTTGGGGTGCGTGTGGGTGGCGGCTTTTAAACTGGTTGGAAAGGAAGCGGGGGCGCGAAAAGAGAGGACATGGATAAACAAAAGAAGAAGAAAATCTGGTGTTATTTCACGTTGTGACGATGAGGCATCGCCCATCGGGGAGGGAACAGAGGCGACCTCTCGTCTCGCCGTCGGGCTGGGCAAGTGCATTGCGTGGCTGGCAGGGCGGGGCTGCCTCTCATCCTGTGCAGTTTGTCAGTGGGTTTTTCCGAAATGTACCCGGCACGCGGTACACACCCGTCTGACTATACTTACTTGTGCTGACTGACAACGTGTAGCTATGTAGTGTTATACTACTACATTCTCAGCCTCAACGTGTAGCAGCCGGTAATCGGGTGTGGGTACATGCTGTGACCAAGGAGTGCAAGAACATTGTGTTGCACCTGATCGAGGACTCCAGTATCGAGGAGACAGTGAGGAAGAACTGATGCACTCGATGAGTCCAAGTCCATGTCTCGCGCTTTTTTCTTCCTCGGCGGCTTCAGTTTCAGCAGGTCCAACCTACCAACGGTGCTGCATGCCGAGCTCGGTCTTCAACGCCGCAATCATTTGGGGCTGGACAGCACCAAACGTGGGCCGGCTGTTGTATTAATATGGAGAGTTTACACGTACAGAGTTAGAGTAGGACACGGTAGACTAATACCGGTTGGTACAGGAACAAACATAGAATAGACTAATATGTAGTTTATCACCTCCCTCAATCTCAACCGGAGCTCGAAGGTTGAGATTGCGTATACAGGCCTAAAATAATGGTAGTGGTAGAGGCTTTGTGAATATGTCCGCCAATTAATCCTTGGAAGATATAAATCGTATTTGTAGTAACTTCCGAGCAACACGTTCTCGAACAAAGTGAAAATCAACCTCGATGTGCTTTGTTCGAGCATGAAAAACAGGATTGGATGAGAGAAATGTTGCTCCAATATTATCACACCAAAGAACGGGAGGATTACTCTGAGAGACTCCAAGTTCACACGGAAGAGATTGTACCCAAATCAGCTCTGCTGTGGCATTAGCAAGTGCTTTGTATTCTGATTCTGTGCTGGAGCGTGAAACTGTTTTCGAGCACTCCAAGCAACTAGGTTACCACCATAAAAGATAGCATATCCCCCCGTGGATCGCCGATCATCAGCACTACCAGCCCAATCTGCATCAGAAAAAGCGGACAAGAGATCAGAAGACGTAGTAAGGCGTCTCAACATTAGACCAAGTGATATGGTAGCTTTAACATAGCGAAGTATATGTTTGACTGCCGACCAATGTGTACACCGAGGAGCGTGAAGAAATTGACACACCTTGTTGACAGCAAAGGACAAGTCGGGTCGTGTCATAGTAAGGTACTGAAGTCGTTCAACATGCTGTTGGAACTGAAGGAATATTTGGAACACATCAGATTTATGTTTAAGGAGATAGATCCATGTAAAACGACTGTAAACATCAATAAAACTAACATAAAACTGATGTCCACTGACAGATTCTCAAGTGGTGTAGTAGTAGTTCTAGTAGAAAGAGAAAACAGCAACTGATAACTCTTGCCTTGTTGACAAGCATCACAAATTACACTTTTATTATCAGACACTGAAGGAAGTTCATGATGACGTAAGACATGCTGGACTATCTGGGTAGCTGGATGACCTAAGTGTGAGTGCCACCTCTCACGCGACACCTTGACACTGCTGAAAACTTGCTTGACGGTGGAAACGTCAAGATTATAAAGGCCGCCACGACATCCCCCTCTAAGAAGAACCTCTTTCGAATCTCGATCCTTAACAGAGAAATGCCAAGGGTGAAACTATTGTCTAGAGAGATTTTCTTAACGGACAAAAGATTGCGTGTGACCGAAGGTACATGAAGAATATATTTTAATTGTAAAGGATATGATGAAGTTGGAATAGTGGATTGACCAATATGAGTAATGCGCATACCTCCACCATTAGCGGTGTAGACATGATCCTTGCCATGGTATTGCTCCTAGTGAGCTTATCTAGCTCATTGGTGAAGTGGTCCGTCGCTCCGGTGTCCGCATACCAAGTAGGATTGATGGGGTAGGATGAAGTAGACCCGTGTGATCCATGTGTGACCGAGAAAGCGGCCACTTGACGGTCCATGTATCGCCCATCATTTCCGGCGCCAAGAAAGTTACGCTAAGAGCGCTTGAAGCAACACGAAGCAACATGACCAACCTTCTCACAAATTTGACAGATGGGACGATTACCACTAGGAGCGTTGGTAGGAGGAGCACGACGCCCATCGCCACGGTTATCAATGTTCTGCTTGTTGTTGGGTTGGTACGGCCTGCCTTGGGGCTTCTGATCTAAGCGGAAGAATGGCTGGGAGTTAGGCTGAAAAGCCTGTTGGTAGCTTGGTTGTTGTCCTTGACCCGACCTATTGCCTCCAGGCCGTGCAGCGTAGTGTGCAGAAAACTGCACGTCTGCAGAAATTTCAGCCCGTCTTGCCTCCATACGCTGCTCTGTGCTAAGTAGCTGGGCATAGATATCCCGAATAGGCATTGGGTCGGTAGCTGCACGAGCGCCAACGAGAGCCACGAGTGCATCGTAATCACCATCCAGCCCGTTCATCAAATATGCTGAAAATTCTTGAGGCCGAAGAGGTTCACCGATGGAAGTGAGAACATCGGCCAATGACTTTACTTTGTTGAAGTAGGTAGTAATGCTCATATCTAGTTTCTTGACTTTAGACAAAGCTTCTCGGATCTGCATCATGCGTGCCGTCGACTGTGACGAAAAACTCGCTGCCAGCGTTTCCCACGCCTCCTTGGACGTGGTGTGGAGCATAACCATCAGTGGCGGAGCTAGCACAAGAATTATAGGGGGGCAAAATGTAAACTATGAATATTTGGGGGGGCAAATTAGAGTATTTTCTTTGATCTAAGTTCTAAAAAAATATTTTCTTCAATGAATATACAAAGTTTGGGGGGGCGGTGGCCCCCCCTGAGCTATACATAGCTCCGCCACTGATAACCATACCAATCACATGTTCAGAGAGAGAGCACACAATGGCGGACAAGATCGCTTGGTCTTGCTGATGCCAAGCAGAGTAAAGCGGGTTGACAACGAAAGGAGGGGGAGGAGGACCGCCGTCTGTCGCCACCGCTGTATTGGGGAGTGTAGCAGGCGGACAGGGAAGAGTTCCATCGATGAAGCCATACAGAAGGTTACTCCTGAGGATCAGAACAATCTGTGCACGCCAATAAAGGTAGTTCTCGGAGGTGAGCTTGAGAGTAATTTGATTGGTGAGGCTAATTGGTGTCACCGGAATCACGGACGCCGCGGTTGCGGTCACCCCTGCCATCATGGAAGCTGCGGAATTGGCAGAGGTTAAGGAGCCGGAGCTGAAGGCGGAGGAGGAGGTGGCCATCAGTAGCGATCGGAGTAGATCGATCGAGGACGGCATGATCAGAGTAGATCGATCGGAGCGGAAGCTAGCGGTTTGGAGCCGTCGGCTCTGATACCACGAAAATCAGAATAGATCGTGTAGTATGGAATCGCACAGCACCAAACGTGGGCCGGCTGTTGTATTAATATGGAGAGTTTACACGTACAGAGTTAGAGTAGGACCAAACATAGGTTAGCCTAATATGTACTCCCTCTACATTCTAGAAAAAATCAGACAAATTAGTATTGCATTTATTAGCACTACTTAAATATGTGAACAACCAATCCAAGCAGCATTGGAAATGATGGCATCCAATAAAGAGAGCATAACCACTTCGTTTTCTGTGTTCTGTTGACTAAAAGCTAGAATGTAGATTATTTAGGAACAAATTTTAAGACTAAAATGTAGAGTATTTCAGAACGGAGGGAGTAGTTTATCAATCTTTACTTCAGCTGCAGTGTCTGATCAATAGTCCAACACACGTAGTACGAGCCATGACCAAACGCACCACCAAGGCCCGCGCGTACCACGGACCGGTGTCTCATGGATCGTTTCACGCGACGGGCCGCTACACGATGCTACACATATCTTCTTCAGATCTTGGTGTTCTTTTAGCCGCCTAAATTTCGTTACCCCACTGTTGTCTCTTTTTTTCCAAGCACGACAGTCGTGTACCGGGACACCGTGGCCGGCCACCATCATCATCGTTGTCGTTAGGAACTACATCCTCCTCTCTTCTGGGACAAATTCATTCGCACCAAATTACTAGATCCAGTTATGAAGAATGCAATATGTGACAACAAGCTTAACTTTGGTGGAAAAAGAAAAAAATGTAATGGCTTCTAATCGAGAATCTTGAATATGTTCTTCAGAACATCATCCAACACCCTCTAAACCGTGGCTCTAAAGCTAGAGTGTCTGAGATTGAAAAGTTCGTCTATAGGCCTAGGATAGAATTAGTAGAGAACTCATTGAGATGGTACCTTGTTGGCCTGAAGGATGGAAGATTTCCAGGCCGACAAGCATGTTTGGCATCTGTTAGGTAGAACTTACCATCATGGATCTTCAGGCCATCAGCTCTCTCAAGGTTGTCACTCAGAATTGTGGCATCATGGATTGATCCTTCCCATTCAGCAAACACATATGTGAACCTCATGTCGAAATCAACAGCAGCAAGCATATTTTGGCTGGTGTATTGCTTTCTTCCCCTGTATGCAACCGATTTTGTCGTGGTGGTGGCATGGCAGATGTCATGGATAGGCTGAAGATGGGGCAAATGAGTGCTAGGGGAATCCAGAGAGGGAGAGCATGGTGATTCCACGCACGAAAGTTCTTGTATTCTCTCTATCAAGGTTGTTTACAAGTGCTCTTGAGTCCCTTAGCAAGAAGGAGACAATGTCTCTTAACCCCCACTAACTAGCCCTAGAGTTCTACCTTAGACAGAGAGTGATTCCTCTATTTGCCGTCCCTCTCTATGGAGGCCCTGGTGCTCCTTATATAGGGGAGCCCGGGTTACAATTCTAGGGCATAGGTGGCAGCATATTCTATGAATATGCTCCTTTCCTAAAGCAGATGCTTCTTTATTCTTCTTTAACGGCTCATCCGGGCTTTGGACGTAACCCACAGCATCATCCTTGTCTTTTGGCATCACGGGCTACGTCATCCGGCTTTGCTCGCGTCACCTTGGTCGCCACCGACCCGCTGGTCCTCTCCTTTGCTTTACTTTGCACATGTTTTAGCTGATAAAGCCACCTTTTGACCAGCGGGGGATTCCTTCTCTTTGAAGCTAAGATAGTCCGGATAGCATATAGCTAATCCGGCTTACCCATTTACTTGCAAAACAGATAGACATGGCCGGCATAAATCTTATGCCGGCCGGACCATTGTCAAGGAAATGCCCCATGGGCCGGGTCACACCGTGATTCGGCCTGCCTTGAGGTGATCCGGTCAGCACTTTGCTTTGACTGCGCCGTACCCCGGCTAACTCGGCCTTTATACTCCGGTGTTGCCCTATCCGGGGGTATCCTCCTAACATTCGTCCCCGAAGCTGGTGCGGTCTTAGCAACTTTTAGTTGTTAAGGCCACATCATGTTCCCATGTCCGGATCTTTCGCTCCTTTGGCCGAGTTACCTCGTTGCCCGGAGTTTCTTTTCTTGCGACCCTTTCGCTCTTTCCGAGTCATTCCTCGTTGGCTAGGTCTCTTGCTTGCTTATCCAGGTTGTTTTTCCTTCTCTCGTACGCTTCTCCACATCCTACGTGGATGGTAATCATCATTTGCCTCATTTTAAGGGCTATGCGCATTTACCGCGCCGGTTACTATCGTTGTGTCAGGCATAACTGCTGTGAACGTCCCATCACTGTTGCCCCTCTTGTGGCCTTGTTCTGATTGATTGCTTGGGCCATACGCATACTTCACGCCACCGCAAAGCGCCATAAAGGATCCCACGACGCGTGCGTGGCACGGTTAAGTAGAGGGCGTGGTGCACTCCCAGGGGAAGTTCCCCCATTAGCCCCGCGCTCCATTGCTCTCTCTTTCACTGCGACTCCACCGCCGCCGGTTTTCTTCTCCACGAGCGCCACTGCGACCGTGCTCTGGCAGTGTTTCACGCTTGCGCCACCGTTCCCAGTGCTAATCTCCACCACGGGGCCTTGCGCTTCCCGTTTCCCTTCTTCCGACTACCATTATTCCGATTACCCTCTCGAAAGCTTCGATCTCACCATGACTGAGGCAGAGGCTTTGATGGTGGCGCAACAGGAAGAAGGGACGGAGGGTCGCGAGCGCGGATGCTGGGACGGCTCCACCGTCCACGAGGAGGACCTGGCTTGCCTCCCCGCCTCCCGTCGCATCCCCGCGGGCGTCGCCTGCCGCCTCCCCGCCGTGAGATTACTCCCACCCCCAAATCTGGGAAATACGTGGTTTTCTTGTCGCATTTCCAACGCGGCTTCGGCCTCCCCACCTCTGATTTCTTCTTCGATTTCATCTCCACCTACAAACTGCAACCGCATCATCTTCCCGCAAATGCTATCACCTCTCTGTCCTTCTTTGCTTCTGGCATCGAGGGGTACTGGTTCAGAAGTTCAAAATAAAACCGGTTTTGAGCAAAGATGTCGAAATGCTACGCAAATTGCCTGGTGTAGAAACTGATATACTGCTGCTAGTGACTAAAAACATGTGTGAAAAAATGATGCCAAATGTGGTTTCTTTCAGGTGTCCCAGCGGCGATCACCTCAGTTCAATCAATGTCGACTTGTGAATGATGGTCGACCTTTGACGCATCTCCGATATGGGACAACATCATAAGCGACGGAGAAGCACTATATTTTGTGAAGAACAGTGGTACTGTCAAGAACAGTAGTACTCTCGGCCTATGAGCCACTTTGATAGGATTAAAAAACCAATAACTCACACTCTTAATTACCGCATGTATCAATAGTTGTACATGCATGAGAGAAGAAAAAGAAAAGAAAGACTATATTATATTGAAAGAGATAGGATAATAAATGACGTTCTAGAAAAACTGTTTACAATCCCTAACGGAGTATTACCGTAGCACCGAGCTGAAACAAATGGCCAACAGTTGCTAATTAGCTTATAATTGACCCGGTTGTTGTGGTGCAGGCGTAACGGAAAACGATTGACAAATCGTTCCACGAAATTCATAACAGAAGACTTGCCAAAAGAGAGCAAGCAGCAGGGGAGTTGGGGAATAGGCAATAGGCAATAGGCAACGGGCAGTCGGGCACACGTTGCACGCGCGGAGGCAGAAAAGTTGGCGGAAAGAGCAACTAAATTTCGACCTTCATGAGGCACACATGTACTACTCAGTTTAACAAATCGATCAGCTTTCGTCCACAATCAATCAGTACGAAGACTCTCAGCCGGCGTTACTTTTTTTTAAAGAAATGGATGCTTTATTACTCAAAGTTCAGAAATGTACACAGCCGCAAACATCTGATGGTACATAAGAAATAAAAACAAGCAAAAAACATGAGATCATATGATATAATCATGTCGCCCTGTGAATCTGGAGGACCAATGTAAAATCACGTGGCCAGCCATTCAGAAAAAAATATCACTCGCCGTGTTCTCGGACTACGTAAACAGGTCTCGAGACTCCACAAGATGTAGAGACAACCACGAACGGAGTGTAGTTATGGATCGGTAAATAACCAGCATATTGAGCCGACGGTTTATGCCCATACGTACGCAGGATTAAGTAAGAGATAAATACACGACAAGTCCTAATAGTTGTACATGAGGTGCCTTCTCATCCCAAATGACTGTGGTGGTGACACGTGGCGGCAGTTGTTTTGCAAGAACTATCCTACAATTTTTGTCTAGCAACAATAGCAACCGTTATGGGTCCCACCTGTGAGATGAGATGAAAGAATCTAAAAATGGAGGCACTAGGTTTCAAACTCGTGACCGCATAAATACCACGAGCATCTCTCTACTGTTCCAACACTTACAATTTACTGTTGAAAAGGTAGACTACATTCTATTATACTGTTGAAAAATGTGCAATGGTAAGTTCCGACCAGATATCGAGCATGTGCACGTGCACGTCTTCCTAGAGGGCGGGGAACGTGGCGACTTGCGAAGCAGTTGTCCAAGCCTCTCGTGGGCATGCTCGAGCTCCGCATTCACGGTGCATCCAAGAAAATGTCAATGAAGATCGAAAAGGACGTCATGCTCAAGTATGGGCCCAAGTGGGCGTGCACCCGCATCATCCGGGACCAGTTTAACCTGTGGTGGAACGAGAAGTACGCTTGGGGGGTGTTCGACCCTTGCATCGTGCTCTCCATCGTCGTATTTGGCAACATCCATTATAAGATCATTGATGCCGCCAATGTCAGGAAGTTGCTCAAGGACGTCCATGTTGGGGAGTTGTGCATCCGCCTCTCCATGCTCGACACCTATGGAGTGTACGCCATCAACTACGCGCTCACGGTATCGGCGTGGGCAAGATGGGCGAGTTGTAGTAGCCATCCGGGCTAGGCCCATCAGAGAATTCCTTCAGCAAAATTGTGGTACCTTCCGCTCGGGCTCCTTGGAGATGACGGTACCGAGCAATTTCCATGAACCCTGGTCCGAACCGTGGCGGTGAGTCCGTGCAAGGCTGGATTTACAACCGTGGGCCGTGTGCTCTAACGCTCACTAGCGTGGATGTTTTTTTCCCACCTATATTTTGTATGACACGGCCTGAAACAGCGAGACATAGCCCAGCAGCAGAGTTCACGCAAATCGTCGAAACCGGCCCACTTGGTCCACCCCGACGGTTCAGCCACAAACTCCTCTATTTATAGCAACCAGCCACGAACCCTAATCCCCATCCTTCGTACGCCATGGTATCCGCCGCCGCAGCCCTTTCATCAACCCTCTTTGTTTGCACCTGAATCTTTTATTTTCCTTCGTCTTTTCGTTCTCGTTTGTGTTCTTATTATTTGCTCGGATGCGATGAAGAGTTAGTTTATACAGCTTGACCCGTCGCCTCCCATGGCGGCGTCATGATGTTTACCTTCACTACTGGTTCGTATTCGCCGAGCATCCTTCCAGCCACATTTTCCAATCCTCCTTTTCCCACTCCGTTCGATCTTTGATTGTTCCCAGAATCTCGTGATACTCATGCCGTTCTCTCGGGTCGGGGTCTCTACTTCCAATTTTTTACGTAGTATTGCTGAGATCAGTTAAATTTAAGCGAAGATCCCAGCAGAGAGGTGTGAATCTCCGTCGTTGAGATCTCTCTAACAAATTTCTAATCTTCGCATAGAGACGAGCGCCCGTGGATTTGTGGATGTGTGATAATCCTGTTCTGTCACATCTGTTGCCACGGATACAGTATTCTGATTGAACCCCTTTGCGTTTCCTTTTTTTTTGGTGTACCGAGGGACCTATGGATGGACAGCTCTGCCCATGCTGTGTCTACCAAGTTTGCCTTCGGAAAGTATCAAGCAAATTGTTCCACCAATCATCTCCCTTGAAACCGTGTTCTCTCGTGGGATTGAAACGATTGCTGACATTCGCTTTTAAGATTCTGCTATTCCAACTATCTGAAAACTCTTTACGGCATATGATTTTGACAACCGTGATGAGCCAATTTCTACAGTTACAGACCTGTAATGACTCCTGCGGAGATGATCGCATGGTCAAAGAACATCTAAGGGACTGAGTTGTCTTATGAAATCCAGATTCGCATCGTCCATCTTTGGCGTTTATGTTTTGATCTGCTCCTCTCTAAAGTATTCGGGCCTGTGAACTCACCTATGGTTCCTGGGCAATGTTAATTGCGAAGCAGAAAGCAATCTCTCCTCTCGCTATCCAGTGTGGAATTACTTCTGATGCCACTGGACGTCGAAGAACTACAAATTGTTCATCTGTGTGTTTGCTACCATGACCTGAACGGAGAAAAGCAATAATAAATCAGTCAAATGAACATCAAATTTGAGCACTGTAAAATTCGTTTGAAGTGTTAACAGTGAGCATGTGCTGCCACTGCAGTTGTAGTTTTGTCTCGGTGGCTCAACAATCTTACTGGAAGCTCACTCCAATGAAGTAAAGGCGAGCACATAATAGTGGCACAGTTATTAGTGTTAAAAAGATCTAAAAATTGTTTACCAAGTTGTTGAAGAGCCTCTGCTACCTAATGTTCAAATTCCAAACTCAGAAATCCTGTGCTTTCTTGCCAACGATCCTATGCTTCGCATCAGTTTGCCAACAACCATACATCTTTTCTAAAGCTGCTCACTCCCTTTTGTAACCATATTTTAGGGTAAACAAGGGAGGGAATTGTTTTCTCCAATCTGAGCTCTTTTTTAATCTTATGCAAGGAACGAGGCTGATAAGTTAATTTTCAGTCCTATTCCTTGAGATCCTACGAATCAACCGGGGCCACATTTTTGTGTTTCAACCAGCTTGCAGTCAGCAATCCATGGCTGGTAAATAAATCCTGAGCTGTATCCTTCACCTCCGTACATAGGTCATAAAACTTTGCACGAGGTAGAGATGAACATGAACGGTAGGGTGCTGGTATATCCGTTGATAACCTGCTAAAGAGAATAATTTTTATAATTAAACACTTTATCATTTCTACATAGTCATATGGACCATATAATTACAATTGCTCCTATCCTAAGAAGTATTTTATACTTGTGATGAATCTTTGTGATGAATCTCATGCAACCAATTCTCAAATATATTGGCAAAGCTATGTGGAGGTTATATGCCTGAATTTTGCTTGGGTAATTGACCATGTAGCTCTAGCGAAATCGCATTGGAAAAACAACTTCTTAATTGTCCGGTCGGCGCACGGGAATGGGAAGGCGTTGATCGCTCTGCTACGATGCCATCGGCGGACGCAGAAGGGGAGAGAGACGGGGGAGAGATAGGAGAGAGAGAGAGAGGGGACACGCGTTGGAGAACGCCAGATGTATTTGGGGCAAAATATGGCCCGCGAACGCCTCCTGGTAGTGCTACTGAGCCAAGTATCATAAATCTGGATGAAAAAAACATCCTCGGAATGGCCTTCTAGGAATGCTAGTGAAGATGAATTGTAAGTATAATAAATCAGAATTTATACATAAAGCAAGAAAATCTAAGAAGATATAGTAGAAACTAATATGGAATGAAATTTAGTTGGACCAGATATTCGAACGATAACGATATTATTGTTTCTATATAAGGGCATCCACAACGTTGCCCTAGCTAAATATCTGTAGAAATCAAATTTGGCATCGGAGACACATATGGCTACAACCGCACAGCGTTGCTGTCGCCAAGTTTCTGTAGTGCGGACCCCATCACCGAATAAAACTAGGAAAAAAAATCTTCTCTCTCGCAACCTCCAGGGCCTTCGCGCCACACCATGGAAAAAATCCCCTCCGTCGATCTGGCTCTCCTTGTCTGCCCTTTTCTTTGGCTCCCAGATCCGACGATGAAGGATCCTAGCAAAGGGTTTGCAGCTATGGGCGAGCGGCGACTTAGACATGAGCGGCGGCGGCGAGCGCGGAGAAGAGCGGCGGCGGCGAGCGACTAGAGCAGCGGCGGCGAGCGCGGAGAAGAGCGGCGGCGGCGAGCGACTAGAGCAGCGGCGACGAGCGGCGATTCCCGACTCGAGCGGCGGCATGGAGACGAGGGGCGATGCGCGTCTCGGGCGGCGGCATGGAGACGAGCGGCCGCATGGCCCAGTCGCAGCCGCCGATGCACTCACAACGACCCCGCTTGGCCAGGCGAGGCGAAGACGTACGCGCATCTAGGAGGAGCCGACCATACGCAAGACCAGGCCGGAGCAAATCGCTCGTCGCCCCAGGCCGGAGCAAATCGCTCGTCGCCCGCATGTCCAGTGCGGTGCAAATAGCACAGATGCAAGTAATACAGGTTTGCTGAATGATCTATTCCCATAGCTTCTTTGTGTGCTATTTTTCTCAACGATGAATACATGCTTGTGCTATTGTGTATCAGTCGCATTTAATTTTGTTGAATCGCATCCGTTCTGTAATTATTGGTTTAATTCAAGTTACATGACTAACAAACTGAGACAGTACACAATTTTGTTGAATCATATCGGTTGGTCATTGGGAGAAGCTGTCGGTAGCTAGAAGAGATATTGTATTATATTGTAATGAGGGGATTTGGCATCGGAGCAACTAGTTGCTCCGGTTCCTTCTTTTAGCTGTTTGGGAACAATGCCCATAATATGGGGAACTAGTTTCAAAAGCTAAAAAGGCAAAATGAAACTAGTTTTGGCACAACGCTGTGGGTGCCCTAATGATTGACCAACTGTTTCCTGTAATGAAAATCTATATACTCCTATTTTTATTTTGGGACAGAACGACCTTTCCATCCGCACCTGTGCCACCTTCCCGCCGACGAGGCCAGCAACCGCTGCCAGCGCCCAGGCCAACCATGTCCGACGGCGCCCACCTGCCCCGCGCCCAGGCCAACCACGTCGGACGCCGCGCACCCGCCCCGCGATCGTCGTCGCCCGCCTACCCCGCGTTTGGTGTCGCCCGGCCGGATTCTGCGCCTGCGCTTAGCCAGTTTTTGGTGACTCGGCGCCCGCCCGCTACCTATGCTTCCTCGCCCCGCGCCCGACCGGATTTTGGTTGTATTTTGAGCGTATTTCGCCGGAGCTCAAGCGGTGGAGAGGCAGCGTACCGAGCTTCGAGCTGAAACTTCACTCCCGCCAAGGCCCGCGTGAGTATAAGGGGCATCGTCCGGTCGGCCTCCTAACCCTTAGTTTTAAAGATAGGAGGGGTGTTTCCCTTAAAAAAATTTAAAGGCCAACCCCGTTTGCGGTGTCTAGTCTCGCTACTTTTTTGGACTGGAACTTCAAACTTGCGACTCCCAGTTACAAAATTTTCTTCACCACTCCTATTTTTATTTCACAAGGAGGCCATAAGATGGGCCCAACTTTTTTTCTATAGTATAGACAGGAAATCTTACACTCCTTAAACACCACTTTGGGCCATAAGGTGGAGCCCATATGTCAGCCTGCCCCAACCGCTAACTCCCTCACGTGGTGCTAAAGAAAAAACTCCTCCATTGACGCACGTACCAAATCGAGGAAATCCCCAAATTGCAAGCTCATCTTCTTCCTCGATGCTCTGAATTCGAAACAAATCGAGCATATGGTACCACCGGCTAGTGCCTCCGGCTCTCCGGAAATAATATCTGCTAGTTCCGGCGCTGCTACCCTTGTCTCACCAGCACAAGGAGGCGGATCCAAAGGGTGGCCAGGGTGGTGCATGGACCACCCCGAGATTTCTACATAGCCTATATATCATGGAAAAAATTAAAAAATAAATATAATTAAACTAAATATTGCACCGTTGGACCACCCTAATATGTCGAGCTAAATCCGCTAAGTGGCGGACGCAGAAAAAAATTAGTTAGTGAGCACACTCAAAAAAATTACACTAGCTCCCATGTGAAATTTTTGCCAAATAATATAGATACAAATCCATTCACAACAACTTTTGACAATGACAAGGTATGAACCCTTTTAAATATCCATGATTTGTTTTTCGAAGTGTCAACCATTTTATAAACTTTCATGAAACATTTTTTTAAGCATGAACCATTTTTTCAAGCCATGAACCTTTTTTCACAACATGAACCTTTTTGGAACATCGGTGAATTATTTTTTGAACTGTTTTTCCAAGACTTCATGAAACTTTTTTAACTGTGAACCATTTTTTTTTTCAAGATATGAATCTTTTTAACATTTATGGAATATTTTTTCTTTGACCGCCAATGACAAGGACGGGATGGGAGTTCCACTGGAGGGGGTGTTGTAAGAACAATACGTCTTCGGCACCTTCGTCGTGGCCGCCGCGGCCCCTCTGTGCAGCCTTCGCCGTGTGCATATCGACAACCTCCGTGTTGGTGTGCACCCCCACCTACTCCCTACCAGCGCTGGTGATCTCCGTCGTCGTTCTTCCTGCGCCCATCTCCGTCCTCGACATGCCACCATTTTACCCTGGTGTGCGTGCCCTAGGTGGGTGTACCTATCTGGCGAAGGGCCTCGCAGGAGGTTGGAGCAAGACCGACATCTCTCTAGGCTATAGCGCTGGACAAACCGTTGCCACCGCTGATTTTTTTTTAACATGGAACACTCTTATTCCATTAAGACACGGCAGAATCGCCGGTCACTAGACAGGTTACAGAATTAGGGTAGCTCGATGTCCACATAATATGGTCTCCTTGAGCTACACCTACACCCAAAGCCGCTAGCTCCTAAGCAGGCTTGTTACAATTACAAGGAGCAAAGACAACACTTGTCTCAATAAAATTCATATGCATCCTAAACTTCAAGTCACCAAAAAATGGCACCAATTGGAGAAAGATCATAATATATTGCCCGTTGAAGATTGCTGAAATCAGTGTCGAAGATGGCCATCCTACACCTAGTTGCTCAGCTAGCTGAACTGCATTAGACAAAGCCATGGCCTCTGCATGGAAAACATCATAAGCAATTTAATCAGGCCCGCCACTGCAAACTGGATAATAGCCTCTTTGTCTCTGCAGATTGCTCCCCAACCGCCGCTTCTAGACTCAACATGGAAGGCGGCGTCAACGTTTATTTTAACAAACTCTGACGGGGTAGCACCCATTTTCTTTCTACGGACATGACATGATCGGTTCAGACTTCTTTTTCAAGAGATTCTTCCATTCATCAACGTGCGTACGAATGTAATAATGGAATTGATCGATTGACTATCTCTTCTCGCCATGGTTTCTTTTATTACGCTCAGACCAACAACTCCATAGGAGGGGCACTATTGTTAGCTGTTCATCAATCGGAAGGTTTAGTATCTCCTGTAGCACCTCTAAAGCTGACCGGCAGGGAAGCAGCTTCAGTCTGACGTCCTCTAGCATTAGACTGCGCCAGTGTTGTTTCATGTACTTGCAGTTTAGGAACAAATGACCACCATCCTCAAAGTATTTTTGGCACACCGCACATCTAGTGTCCAGGTCCACACCTCTTCGCGAGATGTTCATATATAACGGATGACTATTATGAGAAAATCGCCAAAGAAAATGGTGAACCTTTGGCGGGCATTGGACCTTCCACAACTTTCGGAAAACTTAAGATTTCACTGATTCAGTATTGGATCCCTGACCAGCTTGTGACACTCTCTCCCTCTTCTCCATGTCTACATGTACCTTATAGGCTGATTTGACTGTGAATATACCTTTGGGATCAAAATGCCAGGCCACAAAATCCTCGGTGTCTTCATGCAAAGGAATAGTCAAGATCAAAGGCACATCAATGGGGACAAAATGTTGTTCAATTACGCTCTTATTCTAGGTTCCTGAATTATTGTCAATCAGCTCGGACACCATAGATAGATCAGTCTCATCACCGTGTGCAGTAGGTCTGCGGGTCACCCCACTAGAAAGCCAGAGATCCTCCCAAATTCTCACATTGTTTCCATTTCCAATTCGCCAGATCATGCCTTCTTTAAACACGTCGAGTCCTTTGAGTATGCTCCTCCACACGTAACTCATACCCACTAAAGGTTTAGCTGCCAACAAGTTGCCGTCAGGGAAGTATTTCGCGCGCAAGACCTTCGCACAGAGAGACCCCGGAGCTTCGATCAGACGCCAACATTGCCATGCTAGCATATCAAGGTTGAAACAGTACAGGTCACGGAAACCCAAACCTCCCTCCTCCTTTGGTAATTTCATCCGTTCTCAGCCTATCCAATGCATTTGTCTCATCATTCTGTGACCACCAATACCGGCAAAGGAGCTAGCCAATATCATTACACAATAATTTTGTCAAATCGAAGTAGGCCACGGCGTACGTGGGAATGGCTTGAGCCACCTCCTTAATGAGAATTTCCTTGGCAGCCACTGATATTAATTTTTCTTTCCAACCTTGTATCCTCTTCCAAATTTTCTCTCTAATGTAAGCAAAACATTTAGCTCTTGATCGACCAACGTAAGTGGCAAACCAAGATACTTGCCCTCCGTAGCCTCAGATCCTAGCTCCAAGCTTTGCAACAGAATATATTTTATATTCCTTGTAGCATTCCTACTGAACATGACAGATGATTTTTCTCGATTGATCATTTGACCTAAGCCTTCCTCATATATTTGCAAAATAGATTTGATAGTCTCAACCCCCTGGACATTGGCTTCTAATAGCAACAAAGAATCGTCCGCAAATAAAAGATGGCTAATCTGTGGCACCGCTGAAGCAAGCTTGATACCACGCATGAGCCCCTCACTTTCAGCCTTGTTTAGTAATGACGAGAAACCCTCCGCACATAGGAGAAAAAGATAAGGGGATATAGGAGGGTCCCCTTGTCGTAGTCCTCTCCCGGGCATCACCACATCCGTTAGATCACCATTCACTCTGAATCTATACGAGACAGTCGTAACACACTCCATTATCAATCGAACAAACCGATCATCAAAACCCATCTTCCTCATTATCCCCTCGAAAAAGGCCACTCAACTCTATCGTACGCCTTACTCATATCCAGCTTTAGTGCCATATACACATCCTTCCCCTTTCTCTTTCTCGTCATATAATGTGACATCTCATAGGCTAGAATAGTGTTGTATGAAATCAACCTTCCTGGGACGAAGGTAGTCCGGTTTGGAGATATGATATCTCCCATTATAGTCTTGAGACGATTGGCGATAACCTTGGAAATAAGCTTGTACACCATGTTGCATAGGCTAATTGGACGAAGATCTTTGAGACGATCAGGGTTCTGAACCTTTGGGATCAACACAACAATAGTTCCGTTTCATCCCTCCGGTATACTGCCGCCGTGCAACACGTGTAGAACCTCCTTTACCACTGTTTCACCCACCGTACCCTAGAACTTCTTATAGAAGATAGCTGGCATACCATCCGCTCTAGGAGCTTTCAAGTCTCCCATATCGAGAGCCTTTTTAACCTCCACCTCTGTGTACTCCGCCATGAGCATCTCGTTCATTTGATTAGATACGCGCGGCGTCACAGCCTCCAACACTCGTTGTACATCAGCACCTGCCATGGGGGTAAATAAAGATGAGAAATAATTAGTTATGAGGGTCTTCAAGCCCTCCTCCCCTTCCACCACCGCCCCATCGGCTGGTGTAGATGGTGGCATTCACAGATGTATGTTTCTCTTCTAGAAAGAATTAATCGAAATGTTCCCACTTACCAGTGGCCTGGTGGATAAATAACTCGAAGCAGCAGGGGTAAACGGTCATCAAAAGTACGGCAGACGGAAATTCTTGGCCGACGAACGTACGGCTGTGTAATTAATAGTATAGACATAATGATTTACATAGTAATACCAGTGTTCGTATTAAAGAATTGTCTACATGATTCAGTGCTACCAATGCTCGAATTGCCTTTGCTCACTCGAAATCCCGTGCTTTTCCGCCAACGATCTTAAGCTCTGCTGCATGGCAGTTCCTCTTGTGCGCAATCACTGGAATTTATCAATTTATCTGCCGCAGGATCATCAATTTTCAAACGACCATACATCTACGAATTGTTCAGTAATCATCTGATGAGAATGAAACGTGTTTGCTGTCATTGGCTTAGGAATTTGGACAAACAAATGGCTCCTAACTTTTTTTTCAAACTTGTGTAAATCTCTGCAACTTGTTTTTCACTCTTAAAAGTTTTGACTTAGCGCAACTCTGAACTGTATTTTGGCCCTTTCTTTTGCTGATGTTCATTTTGGATTTGGACATACTAGTAGTACTGTTTCATAATTGGTTACTGAAGCTGAAGAACAATTAAGTGAACAAACACGAGCTTTGCACGAGAAGTGAAAGCTGGTGCAATTGCTCCAGTGAAGTAAAAGTGGTGCAATTCGATTTCCAGAAGTCTTGAGCTTAAATAATATGGTCATATTCTTCACACTACAAACAGACATGTTGAATATCAGCTATTGGAAGTAGCAGCAGCAGAGGCAGCGGTCCGCGCCTGCAGCACCTGGGCGAACTGGACGTCGGACGATCTGGTCGACCTCCGGGATGACCCCATTGGCCGCGTCCAGCGCAAGGAAGCGCTCCGCCCACGCCACCAGGAGGGGAGTCCGGCCGGCGTCCAGGAGGTTGACGCCGGCCACCGCCTCGTAGGCGCGCATCCAACCAAGGTAGCCCCCGAGCGCCACGTCCACGTACCCAGGAGCGTCGCCGGCGAAGAAAGGCTTCCCCTTGGAGCACTCCCCAAACGCGGCCTCCAGCGTTAGCAGCGCGGAGAGCGCGCCCGCCGTCCCCGCCGCCTTCTCATCCTCCGTCGTCCCCTGCAGCGACTTGATCCACGCGGCAAAGAACTGCACCAACACAGGTAAGTACGTTGGGGTTAATAATAATACAGTACTAATCTAAAACTGCAAGATCCATCATCCTGGGTACGTGTTGACGAGCTGCAGATCGATCGGAGCACTGACTGCAGAGTAGACTACTTACAACGTCGTCGGCGTAAGCGGCCCAGAACCGGGCGACGGCGCGGTGGTAGGGGTCGGCGGGGAGGAGTGGCCGTGGGTCGGGAAAAGCGTCGTCGAGGTAGTGCAGGATGACGAGGGACTCGCAGATGGGCCTGCCGCCGTGGAGGAGCACGGGGATCTTCTTGTGCACGGGGTTGGAGGCGAGGAGGAGGTCGCTCTTGTTGGTGAGGTCCTCCTCCACGTACTCGTACCTCCTGATCCCCTTGAGATGCAGCGCCAGCCGCACCCTGTGCACGAACGGGCTCGGCCACGCGCCCAGTAGCTTCAGCTCCTCCTCCTCGCTTCCTCCGCCTCCGGCCGCCATTAGATCGAGTAGGTACGAGTGGTTCTGGTTTTTCTGCTGCGCCCGCTCTAACTGCCGATGGCGCGGTAGTACTTAACTGTACTCCATAAGAAGGACGATTGTGACTCAGATGTGAACGCTGGTAATGTGAATCGCAGAAAATCCTCGGCTTTAAAGATGAAATGAAAGCGGTACGAATGGCCAGGCTGTGACCGGCCTTATCTACTGAGATCTGGTTGGCAGGTGGGTGAGCAAGAGATTTCATGTTTAAATCGGAGAAAATTATACGGTAAGGTTTATTTTGCTACAATGCCAAGTCTACTAAGCGTTTTATTATAAAGTTGATGATTGTTCTGAATCGTATCTCGGTTTGGATGATTACTTACTATACCATGATTTATGTAGGATTAATTGATTGATGATCATGCCTAGCAGTTTGGGTCTGCCACACACTACTAGTCTGTCTTCTTGCTTCCCTCTCCTTCTTGCTCTGCTCTGGGTTTGGTGTGGTTCCTCCTCACATCAGAATCATCCTAATCTCTGGGCAGTGCTGTTCTTCAACAACCTCAATCTTTCAGTTATGTTTGCATATGCTCTATGTATTTTATAGCATAACTTTATGCCTCAAGTTGCAAAGAATCCTTAGGTCTTGTGCCCATCAATCTGGATACACAATGTTGAACTCGACAAGGCCCTCTGTAACCAGATGTGCATATACACACAAACGCTGAATAATTGCAACATAGTAAGCGATTTACAAAAAGAATTGGACTGACAGACATAATTGGTACTAACACTGAACAACAATTAATATGAACATGGGCCTTATTAGCTTAAAAGTGGAAATCTCACGCCAAAGCTTGGCCTGCTCCAAAGGAAGTACAGGCTAACAGATGATGGTGCCGCAGCTCTGTGCGATCGCATCTCGATTTCCTCATGTATATTATAACATTGAGACATCTTTCTAATTATACTTCACATTACCAACACACTAAAGGGTTCATTCTAAAAATTGTTGAACTAAGACAACATTGAACTAGCACAAGAGCCTCTCCAATCAAGATATACAATAGAGACTAACAAACTCTGAATAATTACAATATAGAGGTGTACATACTAAATACTACTAGTTCGTATAAAAGAATTTTACATGATCCAATACCCACCACCTATCTCATCCATTCCAAGATGCTCCAACTCATGTTTGCTCCCCAGAAATCCTTCTGTCCTTTACCGCCATCAAGCTGCTCTCTGATCCACGGCATTTCTCCCCAATCTCTGGTTCTGACATTTCTCTGACAAAGCAGCACGAATCTGCAAATAAGAATCCATGGTTTCTACAAGAAGTATGTCAGCTGCTCCTTCTTCCTGGAGCCGCCTTCGCCATAGAGATCATTCCACTGCTTCAGCTCATTCATCACGGCGCCCTCGGCGGCGAAGCTCGCAGCAACCTGCAACCAACGATCGGACCATGGTTCAGTAACATGTTTATGTCGTTATATCCATACACAGATGCAATTCAATTTGCTATAAGAAAAGCAACACGAGTCAGGACACCAAGTCACCTGATTCTTGGCCTGCCTCAGGTCCTCCATCGTCAATGGCCTGAGATCGATCGCCGGTTCCTTCTCACCTTCAGCCTTCCCTTCCGTGGTATCCCCCTTGCTTTCTGAACTTTCCTCTTTGCTATCGGAATTCGCCTTCTCTGAACTGTCCTCTTTCTTATCTGAGCTCACCTTCTTACTCTCTGTCTTGTCTGAATCCTCTGTCACAGTGGCCTTCTGTTCTGCCTCCTTTTTCCTTCTTTCCTGAAGCACCGAATAATGCATTACAAGATGTTTAGTAGAAAGTGTTTGTTCATAACTGTCTGAGCAGCAGTTCAAAGCTTCAATACATTTTGAAATGCTTAGTAAGAAGCAAAATATTTGTATACTTACCACCTCTTTTAACCGTTCTTTCTTCAGGAGCTCCCTGACCGGGCGGTAAGCAGCTGTCATACAAAGATTCTGGGGTGCAGAAAGAAATTAACAATATTCAGTGATCCATTGACATTCACAATAGGTATCTATTAACTCGGTTCAACAAAAAAATGCACAAACCTTCAGATCACTGCCGCTGTACCCTTCAGTCATCGCCGCAAGCTCTTTGTATTCAATGTTGTCATCGACTTTCTCCTTCGACAAAACCGTCCTTAAGATCAGCTCTCTGCTCTCTTGAGTTGGAAGGCCAACCATGATTCTGTTCAGTGTGACAAATATGAGCAAATAATTAGCATCTCATCATGAAACAACCACAGTGCATCTATTCTCCCTCAGCATAATAATGCATCTGAACAGACCTGCGCTCGAATCTCCTAATGATGGCTTCATCAAGGTCAAACGGTCTATTTGTTGCAGCAAGAACAAGGATTCTTTCACCTGACTTCGACAAGATACCATCCCAGTGACTCATGAATTCGTTCTTGATCTTCCGCATCGCCTCATGTTCACCGCACCGAGCGCGCTGTCCCAACATGCTGTCTACTTCATCAATGAAAATAATAGTAGGAGCGACCTTTGCAGCCAAGCTGAACAATGCTCGGACGTTCTTCTCATCCTCCCCGAACCATTTTGATGTGATGGTGGACATCGAGACGTTGATGAAGCTGGCGCCCGCGTCATTTGCTATAGCCTTAGCAAGCATTGTCTTGCCAGTTCCAGGTGGCCCAAACAGTAATATTCCTCGGCATGGCTTTAGAAGTCCTCCTCCTTTGAAAAGATCGGGGCGTCGAAGAGGAAGCATAACCAACTCTTGAAGGGACTCTTTGATATCATCCAGAGCTCCAATGTCATCAAATGTCACTCCAATTTCATTGGCTGGTATAACCTCTGGTCTGATACGCTTTTCAAACTCATTGTCAGGTATTTCCTGCTCAGGTAAGAACACATAAAGGTAAGAACATATGTCTTACTCCAAAGAAGAACTATGGTGCTTTGCTTTGCATTGCATTCAATGAACTACGGTCGTTATTCCCCACAATTTTTGTGTGGAAATGTAGCAGAAGAAAGGCACAGGCAACTGCATAGAACTTACCGGTTTTGGTGGTGGAGCATCGCCATCTTTAACTGGCGATTTATCAGTCTCAGCATTCTTAGATCCAGCTGCGCCTTTCAAACCATCCTTTGCGAACAGTAGCATTGAAGTTAGCCTCACAGGTAAACTGGTACACTGTTTAAGTATTTATACAATGATAAATACCTTTGATTCACCGTTTGCTTCCATTTTCAGAGTGTCTTTCCCACCAATGCCATCTTGAAAAATGCTTAATCCATGGGACAAACTGTAAAGTAACTTTGTTAAGAAAATCATAAGGTAATTGATGCTAACCTTAGAATAAATGGTCAAACCTTTTAGAAGATAAAAGAAGCTTCCCGTTTTTGTATTCAGGATCCTTGTTATGCACCAAATGGTAAGACACCGCTGAGACAATAATTTCCTCGATGTAATTGCTCAGAACCATAGTATCTGCTTGACAGATGGAGCTCAGATCATCACAGTCTAGATCATTTGCTGAGAGTACCTCTACTATGTGATTTCGGTTGTCCTGAATCTGGATTTTCTTTGCGTCTTCTTCCATTTGAGTTTTCCAACCATTAAGATGGATTTCCTCCTCTGGTGGTTTAATATCAACATGATAAGGGAAGAGGCCACTGACTCTGTCGTCCAAGTCGTTGTACTCAGCATCAGAATTATGTAACCGGGAACCAAGTATCAACACTTGCCCAGATAGTTTTTCTAACATCTTCTGGAACATAGAGTAAGTTCTCTGTGATCTATGTAGGAACCGGTCAACATCCCTTATGTAGAGAATAATAGGATCACTTTCGGCCACAGAAATCATGACCTGCAAAAGTGGTTACAAGATAAGTAAATCGTGAATAAATAGACCCAGTCCACCTCAGTCAAGAAGCATAATTACCTTGTAAAGTGACTGTATCAGAACCTTCTCATCGAAACACCAGCTACTCATTCGCCTTGCTGAAACTGCATCAACAGAAAATATGAAAAGCAATAAGGTCAGTTCTCTTGTCCTACTCCACCAGATGCATAAAAGAAGAAAGATATGCCAAAATATAAGAGCATATAAAAACACAGCAGTAAATATTGTAGAGATGGCATGTACACAGTTTGAGTAGAAAATATGATTTCGATGAGTGTACTGCTACTGATATTAGAAACTGTTTTGCACATGTGTGAATCAAAATGACAAAAGCAACAGTAAAACGAAATGAACAAGCAAGTTCACCTGAATGTCCAGAACATTGTGAGGCAACATCACTCGTATCAGATGGCATAGAAGCATTTTTCCGCAGTGGTGTATCATTGCTAGAACCGTCAGAGCCTCTGAAGAAACCGAACAATGGGTATACAGATCAGAAAATAGTATGTTGCTCATCTCCATATTCGATAAATATACTGGCAAGTATACACTACCTAGCTCTCGAATCTGCACTGCTTGTCTGACGGCGCAATGATTCTGCACAAGTATTTCATCCACATCATGTTAGAGACAAGTCAAAATCTCCAAAATTTGAGCAGCAACATTGCATTCTTAGTTGGAATAAGGGTTTTATGATTATTATTCTGGTAACTTGGCATGTGGGAAAAGTGCACATAACAGCCAGTTTTCACGTAAAGTTAATATACTGAAGAGTAAAGAAACATCGGCAACCCTTTTTCTTAATCAAAACGAAAAATAGCTCTCAGACACGGTAGATCGTACCCTTGCGAAAAGTATAAGAAGACTAAATGGCAATTACCTCTAGGCTCATCCTTCTTAGGAAACATCGCAAACGATCCGATGAAATCAGACACCATCCCAAGTGTTGTCTCGGATATGGACTGATTGTGAACCTGCACAAGCATGATTTTAGATGACAGGACAGCAGCAAGTAAAACAAATCCTTGAATATGAATGATTCAGTGGTTGTATTATGCAGACAAAACTGCATGACGGTGATCTGTTATTCTATTGTTATAGGTCACTGTGGACAAGCTACTGCCGAGACCAATCAATCAGGAACCTAGTTTGCCAGTTGCCCAAATAAATAAAAAATCTCGAGATGCCCCAATCAAAAAAACAGCATAGAGGCTGACATGTCCAAATCCCCTCTCCCAATCATCAGACTATCTGAATAAGAATCTCATAAAGCATGCATCAGGGGTGTTAACTCACCAAGGCTTTGCTGGAGCTCCCGTATTTGCTCTGGATCTGCAAGCATCATTCAGATACAAAAAAAAAAGTTGAGAATCACAGCATGACAAAGACAATCGGCGAATTCAACTGTACATAGACACTGAAGGTTTGTAGCAGACCCGGAGCGAGAAGTCGGTGACGTCGAGGAGCAACAGCCGGGCCTTGTAGTGGTGAGACAGAGCCCTGGCGAGCGACTGAAGGTAAGGCTCTGCGAGATAAAAGACACGGTTATAATAACTAGGAACTCCCCCACGAAGCAATGGAGCCAGAAACCATGAGGTGAAAAGGCGAACCGGTGGGGCCGGAGAGGAGTATGGCGCGGCTGGCGGCGGAGAGGTTCCGGATGTGCTTGGACAGGTCGGCCTGCTTCAGGTGGAGGAAGGCCGCGCTGATGAGCACCTCCTTGGTCTGCTCGCTGCAATACCATGAAGAATCTGGTCAGTTCTTCAGTAATCGGGGCTGAACTGAACAGGGGCAGAGTTGCAAAGAAGGATTACGCCTAGACTATCAGGACAGCGTGCCAATCGCCTCTGCTCGTTCTTTCTTTCTGTGGAACAATGGACAGTGACGATGGTGAAGTTGGAAAGCATATGCAGCTAGTAGCGCAGAAACAGAGTAGTACATCACAGGCTACAGAGTATCTGCAGAGTGACTGAGTGTGGGTGGATCCAGCCGAATCGTCCGTACGATGAACCGACCGAGAAGAGCGCAGGAAATCAGAGGGCCGATTAACCAACCTGAGGTAGCAATGGAGGTGGTGGAACTCGTCGAAGCTGACGCCGCTGTTGCGGCCGTCCACCACCAGCCGCCGCAGCTCCGCCTCCACCTCCGCGACGCCCGCGCCGCCACCACCGCCGCCGCCGCCGCCCTCGGCCGCGTGCGCCGGCTTCCCCCACCTCGCCGACGCGAGCCCCAGCCCCACGCCGACCCCGACGCCCACGGCCGACGCCAGCAGGCTCCTCTGCTCCATGGTGTCCCGCGCGCGATCGATCGCCCTCTTTGGTCGCTGACGAACTCGAGGAAGGAGCTGGAGAGTGTGGTGGGAGGCGGGCGGAGGAAATGAGCCATGGGGAAGGGGTTGGTGGGGGTATATATAGGGGCGGACGGGAGGGGGCCATGGCGGCGAGGCAGCCGGCGAACATGGGGCTTTTGTGGTTCCACGGGGGAAAGGAGGCTTTTTCCTGACCGGCCGGTGGCTGTTTTGAATAGTGGATATGGTAAATGGATCACCTACTACTATGCGCTAGCATTTACCCTCATTTTGTGTGGCATCCAATGTATGTCATGCCAATATTTCGGAGTACTTATACGATACCAAGGAGCTCCAATGGGTAGAAATTGGCAGTGGGAGACCGTAACCTATTTTGACAAATCCGAATCTAGAATACATTAGAGATGTTGTTTTATTTATAAAGCGAGACGAAAATCTGTTTCTGTTTCGAGGAGAAATATATTATATTAGTTATAAGAGAATGTTTCACTTTGAGTGTGGGATAGGGAAATCATGCTCTTGGACAGCAACGGGCGGTATTGATGTGCGTTCCATGTGAATTGTTTTGCTTGCAGCATCCCTTGTCTACCCAAATGTGGTAATGGTCTCAAAATATTGCCACGTATAAACAAGTTTGATATATACCTCCATCGACGGTTGGAGGATAGCTTTTGGTGTACCCCGAATGTTTTATTTTTTAGGTACACATTTCAGCATCTCTAGCAACAACTCCTACTTTTGGGCCTTAAAATCAAAGTAGGGCCGGCCACTGCTTTTCCAGACCCTTATTTACCCACTAACTCCAACACGTACTTCTTTTGTGTATGGCATGACTTATGGACCCACTCGTCATTGAGACATATCCAGGGGCGAGGTGCTTCTACTGAAGTAGGGGTTCATGTTGGAGGCCGAACTAGGAGCATCTCTAGAATCGGTCCTTCCGTAGGGGCCCTACAAGAGTGTGTTACCGGCCTCGGCCCCGAAAACCAGAAGCAGGGTCTCATGGAGAGAAGGAGTGCTTTTACCAATTTGTCAATGCTTTCTCTTGGTGTGCTATGTTTGCATCCTCTATAGTATTGTGTTTGAAATTTGTGGTAGTCTTTATGTGGAGTCGAGGCACTCTCAAGATGATTTTACAAGAGAATGGACAAATATCTTTTAAAAAACAACTATATTTTCCATAACTAGTGTATCTTCTTTTGTGTCCATGTCAATTTTCATGTAAAGAAGAACAGACTTTTAAGATGCGTACGTTGAAGCAATTTTTTGCAATAACATTTGCGGCTTTTTGGTGAAAATTGGCAAGCTCTCAAAGGACAGAAAGTTGTACTATGTGTATTTTTCTTCTCACTTGTTTGTACTTTTTGGGTTACAGAGCTTTGGTACAGCTAACTACGTACACATAGCATAAATTAACATATGCATGCGGATCGAGTGGCAGCAGCTTGCCGATTCGCTTTGTCCGGATCGAACGTGCGCGTTCTATAATTAAATCTGGCCACTTGCTAGGGATCGATCAGTATGGAGCTACGATCGAGTTATGGCGCGCGTGCACAAGTGGCCGTCGATCGATCAGGGTCACATTCGCATGTGGGGACTGACGTGGCGGGGCCTGAGTTTGACGTGGATCTGACAGGGCAGCCGCCATTGATCGAGCTCACCACACGCACCTTTGTATGCTGCGCGCTCACGTTGCCATCGATCGGCACATCACGCTCCATGCTCTTAACTCGCTTGCGCCGCAATGAAATTATTAGCGGCCATTAGATCGCCGTTGGCGTTGGCGGCGGCGGCGACGACTGCCTCCGTGAGGCCATGACCAAGAGCTACTTTTTTTTTTGCCGGTCAACGGGGGGAGCAAAGTCCCCACCTGAATCCATTTTTTTCATATATCAGCAGGCCTCGGTCAAGCGAGGCCGTAAAGTTTTACACGTACAACTGGAAGCCTAATCTGCCAAATGTGTGCATCCTCTCGACTGTTCCTTAGGAGTAGAGGCAGGCACGGGCGCTGCTCCCTGAATACCACCGCATTGCGATGTTTCCAGAGGTTCCAGCAGCAGAAAAGTAGACGCCGTCTCTGGAGGCACGGCGGCGGGGGCAGGGTAGGAGTGGATGCCTAATATCACCATTGGAAGGAAAGCGCGCTCCCACCGTAGCCCAGAAGCGCCGAGCGAAAGGGCACTCGAGGATTACGTGGGTTGTCGTTTCCTCATCAGCCAAGCAGATTGGGCATTTAGCTTCGTCTTCAGAGATGATCTTCTTCATGAGGAGGGCGCTGCGAGTTTGGAGGCGGGACTGGGTAAGGAGCCACGCAAAGAACTTGACCATGGATGGGGCATGGTTCTTCCAAACAAAGGCAAAGAAAGGTGCAACGGCACCACCACCAGCAATGAGCCTGTGCAAAGCCCTAGTATCCAGGCTGCCATCCTTCTTTGCGCACCTTGTGAGTCTAGTTCTGTCCGGGTGAGCAGCCAGGGACACATCATCGAGCATTCCGACCAGCTCAGGTAGTTGACGGCCACTCGTATTGTTGAGCCGCGGCATAAGCGAATTCCGTACCCCACGACCAAGGACATCGTGCACCGTGGCGTCTGGTTTCAGGGCATGGGAGAACAGGCTCGGGAATTTGTCACAAAGAGGGATGCTGCCGATCCAAGTGTCCAGCCAGAAAGCGGTGTGTCGCCCATCCCCAACGCTGGCCTGAGAGATGCAGCGATAGACAGGCATGTTTCTTGCAAGGTGTTTCCAGTGCAGCCCAACAGGTTCATGCTCGCTGGCGGCGCCCCAGGCCCAGCGTGGCCACTGCGCATCAGGCATAGAGTGCAGCCGGTGTAGTAGCTTCATCTGTAGGCACACGTTCTTGCTGGCCAAGCTCCTGATGCCCAGACCTCCCTTCTCTTTTGCACGACAAACATCAACCCAAGCAATGAGGCACCTAGCACCATTGGGACGATCCTTGATATTCCAAAGAAATGCACGACACATTCCTTCAATAGCACGGAGCAGCGCTGGGTGAAGTTCAACCGCAGCCATAGCAAAGGTGGGAAGAGCATCGAGGACGGCATTTAATAGCACCAATCTCCCACCGGCCGACAGCAGGATGGCGGCCCATCCCGAGAGATATCTGTCCACCTTAGCAATCAGGGGAGCAAAGTTGGCCATAGTCAGCTTATCCGCAGAAAGTGGCAGGCCAAGGTAGGTCTGGGGAAACCCTCAACACGGCATCCAAGCTCTGCCTGGATGGCAGCCAGATCAGAAGTAGTAACGTGCATAGGTACCAGGGTGCTTTTGTGGAAGTTGATCGTGAGTCCAGTAGCAGAAGCAAACAGGTCGAGTAGAACCCGCAGCCGGGCGGCAGCAGCAACATCGGCACGGAAAATGATCAAAGTGTCATCCGCGTATTGCAGCACCGGGCAAGGAGCCCCATCCAGCAGAGGGTGACGGAGGGCATGGTCGGACCGAATCAGTCGTTGGAGAACATCAGCAACCATCAAGAACAAGTAGGGCGATAGCGGGTCTCCCTGGCGGAGGCCCCTCTTGCAGTCAATCCAACGTCCGGGTATTCCATTTAGCAGGATAGTAGACTTGGAGGAAGATAGGATCAAATCCATCCAATCGCACCATAGGTCGGGGAAGCCTCTGGCGATCAAGATTCTCCTCAGACTCAGCCAATCAATAGAGTCAAAAGCTTTTGAGAAATCCAGCTTCAGTACCAGCATGGGGGTCTTCCGCTTGAAGCAACACTGTACCAGTTCCGTGGCGAAGACAAACGTCTCAGTGATGCTTCTCCCAGAGAGGAACCCGGTTTGATTTTCATCAACCAAATCGCCGATTTGTCCCTGTAACCTCGTTGTCAGAACCTTCGCCACAGTCTTGACCGTGCAATTTTGCAGAGAGACGGGGCGAAAGGAGTCCGGCGCCAAGATCCCCTCCCCCTTGGGTAGCAGGACAACATGCGCCCTGTTGATCGCCCCCAGATTTGCGGTCCTGGCATGGAGTGCCGAGAAAAGCCGCAGCATGGCGGGCTGCACCATGGGCCAAGCAGCCCGGAAGAAGGACGGCCCAAGGCCATCAGGACCTGGAGCGCTGCTACGGTCCATACCGTCGACGACGGCCTTAACCTCGGCGAGCTCGAAAGGGGCCGTGAGCGCCAGCCCATCCACATGGCGCGTCCCCCGGTAGAGGTGGGCAAGGTCGAAGCCCCAGCTAGTGGGCCTTACCCGGCCCAAGAGGTTGCTGTAGAAGTCGTGAAGTGCGTCCGCCTTGGCTGCATGGGCAACGACAGGCTCGCCATGAATCAACAGGGCCCTGACCATGTTGCGACGGCGGCGCTGCGTGGCCCGGGCGTGGAAGAAGCGGGAGTTGGAGTCCCCTTCCTTGACCGCCCGGAACTTCCCTCGCTGCTTCCAATGCGCCGCCGCCCGGCACACCTCCGCGGCCAACCGCTCCCGGGCCTCAGCACGGAGGGCAAATTCCGGACCTGAAAGAACACGGGACTCCTCCAAGAAATCGAAGAGGTTAATGATAAATCTACAGTTATTCTGAAGGAGGGGGACTCCTCCAAGAGCTACTTTTACTTGGCCGTCTCCATCCGTTGATATGTCGCCGTTGTTTTGAAGTGGTGTGTGCTTTCTCATTCGTCTCTATCTTTCAATCTTTACGGTGCCTAGTTAATTTAACAATCTCTTTCCCCCGTGAGAAGAAATTTCTCCAATCTCTACGTTCCGCCTACTAGGAGAAAGTGACTACTTCCTCTGATTTTCTAGATGTAAAATGTTTTGGCCAAGATGTCTTATATTTAGGAGTGGAGTAGGGACTAACATTTATATGACTAGGCATGCATCTTTTGTTTAAAATTGTACTTGGATTTTTGGTGGTAAGATCTAGATCGAACGGACCATCTTTCATCGCAAGCCTTGTCGACCCGTCCTTGCCCTTACATGCGCTCGCATTGTCTCCCTCGGAATGTCAGGTAACATCTATCAAATCAAGTGTCATAAAAACTGTAACCCGAACGCTAATCCCTCTGAACCACCTTCCTCAGCTTCCACCTCCAATTCACCAACACTAGTAGCTTGATATTAAAGTTTACTGCTTTCGACACAAAACAAAAAAAACATGACAGCTAGTATATATTAAATGTGTCAAAGCTATTTCAACTTAGTTTTTTTTTGTATGATGTGGGGGTTGGGAAGAGGCCACATCATACGTGGCAACCACAATGAGTAATATAGATCCCCTGTTAATTTCCCCTCAAAAGGAAAATAGAACAATCAGCCATGTCCTAACTACTACTTTAAAGGAAATCCCACAAAAAGAAAAGGAGCTACTTGTAACTAACTATCAAGCATTACACAGAGCGAAAAAGACACTTTTGTGCATTTGATAAGCTGTACATCGCTAGTTGTTTGTTGTTTCTGAGCACTCCGTACCAATGAAACCAACTTGTATATTATTGCTGATTGGGCAGTATGTTAGGTCAAGTGCTTTATGAAATGGGGTCCTTGTACGCAAGTGTCAGCCGTGTACTGAAGTACAGATCGTTATATTCTGTGATGATTCACTTCCAATAAGTACATACCGTTCCATTATTGGCATTATATTGTTTCTAATTTAATTTTTGCGCCCGTACCGAACGAACAACAAGCCATGTCTGGAACTGGCACCTCAATGTCCCAATTAACCATACTATAATACGTAGCATCTTTGTCCAAAAGGACGGTGTAAATTGAAATCAGAACCACTAATTGTGGCATATATACGGTACTACTTGGGAAAAAGATGCGATGTGCCGGGCTTAAACAACCAAAGGTGGTAAAAAGTTTGCCAACGTGCAAAAGCCAAAAGCCAACGCAGCTAATGTTGGGTCCAACTCTCTAGCCATAACACGCCCAGCGTGCAGTTGTTGGGAAGTTGCTATCTTGAATCTTTGCTGAAATCCTGGTTCTGAAAGGTGCTTTCAGTTACATACATGTGTGGATGAAAAATACAAATAAGGTATCTGGCAAAACCAGAATACATTTTTTGATTTTCCAAACACCTTTTTCAGTGAAGTGTACCCGGCGGACACAACCAACACATGTGTTACAATGAGCAATATCACCCCATGGCACACCACGCCGATAATCCTAGAGACTGAACCCGAGTAGGTTAAAATGAGCAATATCACTCCATCAATTGGCCTGGCTTTCAGCTGGCCGCCGCAGTATATTTTTATGGTGTTTTGATTAAAAAATAGCATCCTAAGCCTTTAAATTTATGGTTTGCTCATACTTTGAAATGTTCTCGGATCCGCTAATGCTCGTAAGTGTACCTTTCTTCAATACTTTTTGGCAACACATTTGCCACCCATGCATGCATAGCTAAATTAACTAAGAGACAATTGCTAATTGGTGCCTCCAATGTGGCAAAGGCGGCACTACCGACCTTTACCGACCAGCCCCAGTCTTTACAAGCCAAATGTGCACCAACTATATCATAGAATTGTGAAAGGAGAAAAGTTGAAAGAAAGTTGCACATGCACTAGCTAAGTTCATACTACATAAGAAGCCTTTTTAATTTGTACCGGTTAATTAGCAACCAAGTCATCTCAGTGTGCTATTTTTTTGGGTGCATTGGCCAGCTTTTCTATTTTTTTTGTTTTTCGCTAGTGTCTCTCTCCCGATGAGCTTTTTGGCCCTCCTTTTGTTTTGTACTCCAAACTTTGCAATGCGTTGCTTTCAGAATACCGCCTTGGACGTTGCAAATTAATATTCTTTACTTGAAGCGATTCACTTTGACTTCTTTTTGAGCTAGTGCATGCTAGCTGCGGTTTGCTTGGGGACAAAGCCTCTCTACTTGTATGATACAATCGAGCTGCTTTTGGTCATGTGCAAGCAATATGTATACTTTCTCCCGTGGAACGGACAACGATGTGACAAGTTGTCATGTTCATAGTTTGTTTAATTTACATATTTTCTTCCATCCATGCTTGTGTTGTAGGTTGCATAAATATTTTGCGTGTAGAGCGCTTGGCATTTTTGCATCTTTGAATAACGGTCGGTTATGCATATGACTGTGCCATGTCCTTTTTTAAATAATTATGTGGTATATACACAAAAAACTATTACTCCCTCTGATATAAATTAATTTCTAAGATTTATCTAGTTTGAGTTACATGTGAAGTATAGTTCTTAGCCGCCATAGTTATGTCCAGTGTGATGTGAACGGGATTTAAATAAAATCTCAGACAGTTAACATGCATGTAATAATTTAGCTTATTAATCTGTGATGAGTGCTAGGGAAGCCATCGATCCACATGGATGGGCAGGGCGTGATGGACAGGGGGACGCATGCAGGTGCAGGCGGCACGCCCTGACAAACAACTTTAGAGGAAATCGACCTGCTGCCCGGCCGGTCGTCCATCCTATGGCAGCAACGGCTGGAAATGCGCAGGGTAGCCAGGCCGACGTGTCGACGAGCAGCCTGGGCGTCCCGGCCCCGGAGATTCCATGCTGACTCATGACCCACTGCAGCCAGGTCAGCCTGCGTGCAGTGCACTGCAGCGGAAGGAAGGACGCGGGCACCGGCCCACGTTCCTGTCACCTCCACACCACAACAAATATTACTAGTACACACCTTTTCCTTTACATGTTGATCGATCGAAGAGCGAATACGTTCTGAGGTAGCCACACAGACGACATACACAATTGTGTACTTATATTCAGCCTCGGCAACACGCATGATCTTATTAGCATTATGGATACATATAGCAAAAAAATAAAAAAAATAAAAGTCCTGCTACAACAATCTATGCCTTACAATAACGATCAAACACCACCAAGATAGCACCAGAAATCCATCCTCTTCAAAAGCGGCCTCTAAGAGGGAATCAGCGCACAAGCGCCGTCATCGCCCTGATGATCGATCATAGGATTTTATCCCGGAGAAAGTCCGTGCTCATAAAACAATGCATTGAACAAGGCCATTGCTAGAACCAATTAATGTCAGACCTTGGATTTTCACCCCTGCAAGTTTGAACTCTGGAAATCTCCCGTAATGTCGCCCCCATTTTCCAATATCGCTGCTCCAAGACCCCGATCATCAAGCCAAACCTCATCGCCAGCAAGATTCAAACCACCATTACTAGTCTCCAGATCTCGGCTTTCATATCATTCTCCACGACTGACTTCACCATGGGACTAAAGGCATGTCCTTGCTGGCAACAGACTGCAAAGCTTTGCAACAGATCCGTTGGAACCAAATAGTCAGATAAAAACATGGTTGCACACGACCGAAATCCATCCAATCCGGCGAACTCCGGCATGTCATCCATTGGAGTTCACCAGCGGAATCTTCCGAAACACAACACTCCGGCGAGATCGATGAAGTCATGCAACAGGTAGATCTTCGTCTTGGCGTGAGAGGGATCCTAGGACCAAACCCTCTTTATTCGAAGCCAGACCGGTAGCCCCCACACCACTGGCCTTCATCGGCCACCAAACCTGTCGGATCTAGGCCGACAGATCGAGGGTGACCCCGGACGCGTCGTCCGTGAGCACCTCGAGGGGCAACACTTCGGTGGGGAACGTTGCAAGGACGACATCGCCGCCGCCACCATGCCCCGCCGTCCCACCTCCAGGCCATCCCGCTGTCGCGCCCTTGCAGATGGCGTGCCCAACCATGCGCGCTCCGCCTCACTACCTCTCCGCGCGAAGCTTTGGGAGAGAGACGCGTCCACCTTGCCCTGCCGCCTTTGCAAGCCAGGACGCTGCCACCCGTGCCGGCGGCGACCAGCAGGGACGCGAGGCTTGGTTTTTTTGGGGGAGAAGGGGATCGACCGCGCGAGCGACCGGGGGCGTCTCATTCTTTTAAATGGGGGGACAAACAAAATGTGTACGTATATACGGAGTACCTAGTACGAGGAAGGAAAATACGTACATGTACTCTGAGGGATATGATCTACCAAATCAGTTGCCATGACAGGATAGGCACGGCATATGCATGTGGGTGCCTCTCAATCTCCCATAAGTCAGGATAAGATCCTGCATCTGCCTCCATGTGTGTGCCTCGCTGGTCCTCCGTTTGGCTGGAATATTCATCTGTCCGACGCCCCCACTGCATCGCATCTGCGTGCACTACCCAACAGCAGAATCGCACAAACATCGAACTACTCTATACTGTAACAAACAAGCCTAGCTCTACTCTATACTGATATTTTGAGGCATTGTCGTACGGGGCCTTGTTGTATATCATAACATGCATATACGCTGAATCAATATGGAGTATAGAACTGTGTATATACAGTACTACATTACTGTCCACCCAGTGGCAACGACAGTGGGCTTGCTAGCTAGTGGAGCAGTTAGGCTCTGATGATCGAGAATATACAGAGTCCATACCAGAAACGTATAATAATGCACTACTGGGTACTACTATACCATAAACTATATATGTAAAGTTTGATGAAGATTATAGAAAAGTCTATTGAGAAGTTTGATACTCCTTGGGTTCTCATCTATTTTGAGACGAAGGGAGTACTATATTACAATAATATGAAAATGCATGTCATAATGCATCTAATGGCGCTGATTTGACATCATAGATGTTGACATTTTTTAAGCAAACTACTTCCTCCGTTTTAAAATATAAGATGTTTTAGCTTTATGAAAAAAGTGTATCTTAGACCATTTTTAGTGTGTAGGTTCACTCCAAATCTAAATGAACCTATATACTAAAAGGGGTCTAAATACACTTTCTTCAAAAAGCTAAAACATCTTATATTATAGAACGGAGGGAGTAGGTTAGAATCCTGTGCTTTCCGTCTTTTTTTTGGCACGCTTTCCAAAGCAGCCTGACGACTGAGATTAAGGGTGCTAATCACACCTGGTTTGGGTTTGGATCATACGATGTCGGGCTTCTCTTAATCTCAATTGCCGTACGCTTTTGAAAGCGCTAAAAAATGTATTGAAAGACATGAAAGACTCCATATTATTTTACTTTTATTTTTTTATACGAGGTTGCAAGTACTTGACACGATGTCACGGTAGGAACAACGAGCACGCACCTTTTTTTTCAACGGTGCATGAACAAACAGAACGCAATATTCCTGTGTAAAAGAATATGAAGAAAATCGCGTGGATGTAAGCTAACTCTAAAGCTGGATTTTGAACGGTGCACACCGAAGATACCTAAAAGTAGCGGCCAGAATGCATGCAATGCGATGCAAATTAGGTCAACAACCACGCACGGCCAACCATTAGCACGACGAGGCCATTATATAGCTAGTGGACATCCTATTGGGCATGCATGCATAAAAGGCCCTTTATATTAATCTGCCACCCTGGACAATTGTGTCTATTATTATAGAGAAAATCCAGGCTTGACAGTGACCGTGATTCTGTCGTACCTACGTGCCGGTCGAAAGATACAAAATGTCTTTACGAGCTAGTCGATGGATGATCGCTCCTCCAATCGCCAGATGATTTTGTGGCCAGTCCTTTGGTTTGATTGTTTTGTTTGATATAGAATTTATTAGATTGGCAGAAGCAAGTTGCATTGCGTGCACACTGTGCTCGCATATATGATCGGTGCGTGCATGTCGATGGCCGCCATGAAAAAAAAGAAACTGCTAGCTTAGCTTGGGGCCACCCCTCGTTGGGGAACATGGCGTCCATCATCCGACATGGACCGTGCTCCTCCTCAGCAGTGAATTGATTAGCAGTGGCTAAAGTACATGGAGGGAATTAGGCAGGCAACATGTCCAACACACACAAAGCTAAAGTAGAATAAATTAAATAGTCGTGTTGGAAAGTTGAAGTTTAGTGGATGAGAAGTAGAGGCCGAGATTCACACTGACACGGCAGATTGGTGTGTGCATGGATGGCTAGCTTAAAGTTAGAGCATCTCTAAGGGTTTGTTTGGTAGCCCACATTGCTTATCGCGCCTCATACAGGCTGAGTTTGGCTAGGCTGACTACATGCCACTGTGTTGTATTTGGTAGCATGTATGTGCTAAGATATGTTGAGTTGAGATGTTGTTTCGTGTCCTGTGTGGCTTGAGATTTGCGAAGCATTTGTTTACCTCCCATTTGAGATGGTGAGGATACCATCAGGATTGTGAAATACGAAAAATAAGATTACAAGATTACAAGTGACCCCAATCAAAGTTTATTCTCCCATAGGTGGCTACAAATTAAACAAGATTGTAGCAGGTTCACTAGAGCCTATGATGGTATCAAGAACCGCCCCATGAGTAGCGTTGCCGTGGCCACCCAAGTCCCACAAGCATTGAGAGCTTTCAAAGCCCAAAATAAAGGATGAAGCTTCTACATGATCCCGTTGTTGGCTCAAACTTCATCAAGCTCCAATATGGATTGATCTTATTGCATATATCAAACTCCTAGCCTAAAATGCCACCACTCATGGAAAGAAGAGAAACAATGATGGAGTCACCATTGACATTGATGGCCCAAGTGAAACAATGGAAAGTCGCTCGGACCGACCCTGGGAAAATAAGCTATTCAAGGAAGATTTGAAGCGGTAGGCGTCTAGTGTCACATTACAAGAATCATTGAAAGAAACGATCTTCGCCAAAGAGATCTCTAGCGTAAAAAGAGTAGAGGTTCGAGAACTCAAAAAAGGATGAGCGCTTGAAGAGAACTATCGAACTGATGTCATCGTGGCCGCCGAGAAGCTTCGTCAAGCTTCCATGCCTACTGTTGGTAAGCATTCATGATGTTGAACTACTTGAACTTTTCAAATACTTATTCATATCTATTTGTGCAAGTATTGAACATAATGTTAAAAATTGGTCAATGCTAGCCTTAGGAAAAAATTTGGGACACGTCGTTGGGTTAGGACAAATATCAGGGGGACGCAACTTAGCCCTTCCTCCAAATCGGATAAAATAGAGGAAAAAAAGAACAATATTTGGGGTGTGTCCTTGGAGATGCTCTTAGCTGGGATGGCGTCAAGGCGCACATGGTTCCTGGCCGAGGGTGGCCAATGGCAACTAAGCCGTACAGTGCACATCCCATATACTTCCTCCGTCTCAAAATAGATGTCTTAGATTTATTAAAATTTAGATAAATCTAGACACTATTTAGTATATAGATTCATCCAAAATTAGACAAACCTACGACATCTATTTTTAGATGGAGGGAGTAGAAGTATTGCCTCCTCCCAAATCAATTGATACACATGTACTCCTACCTAGATATATCCTAGTAAGTAAATATATACATAGATAAAACTGAGTCAATTAACTTATTATGAAGAATATTATTTTTTTAAACAAAAGACGTTGCACTGCACGCTGCGGTGGCTCCCGTTGTTAAACAGTGTCAATTGATCGGCGCCACTTGTTTGCAGCTACAGAGAGGCATTTGTGCAGAAACCACTGTGCTTGCATTGCATGGACCATGATTAATTAATTGAAAGAATATTTTCTAGCTATCTAGCTAAGCTATAGGCAGGTCCCAATGTATACTATACACAGGACGTACTGCGTCCTAGGTTGGCATCCATGGATGGCACCATGGGGTCATGTGATGCAATGCAAGCGTGGTGAATAACCAAGTGGGACAAATAATCGGCGTGCAATGCATCATGGACGATGGATCTCCCCGTCCGGCCCATGATCCCTCCTCTCCTGCCGGCGGCATGTTGGCGCAGCAGGAACCACCACGCTCTCATGCGTGCATCTACAAGCACCTAAAGCTAGATAGCTACGGCATGGAGAGAGATTAATCTGAGATCTCGGTTTGAACTTTATTGATTATTAAATGAACGGAAATTATAATGAACTTTCAGATTTGCATGAACCATGGGATCAAGATCGTGTGGCAGGTAGGGTTGCAGGCGGCACCCGCTTCTAGTCCCGCAAAACGAGTTGGATGAGAGAGGAGAATTAAAGCTGGCTTAGTTGAAACCTCCAACCCGCAACCCGTTCCGCTTGCCACCCTAGTGGCAGGGGAGGGGTTCGCGCACGCACGACATTCATCACGTTCGCGTGCTATGAGGGTTTTTAACGAAACATACGAAACTATACCCAAGACAGCTAAAACAAACACCAACAACAAAGATCCAAAAGAATCTAAAAAAAGATTCGGAAAAATAGGAAGTCAAATAGAGACCATTCGTTGTAATCATATCTAGTATGCCTCTACCTTCTGATCCGTGAAACATAATGCCACCCATAAAATTTGAAAACTTTGATTACAAAAAAGAATTCCAAAAAAGAAGATACCTGGATTTAGTCAACATAACTATATGTAAACTACCAGCGTGCAAATTTTCAGTGTGCAAATACATCACTTTTTGGTCGGCAAAAGCGACTAATGGGACGAATTTTAGAAGATTCGGAATTAGCACTATTCAAAAAATAATCTGCAGATTTATCATTCTAGGCGGAAAAACTCGCGGGTGGCTAGACTGAACCATGGATCGAATCGCAATGGGCTTACTCCAACACTGAGTCCGTGGACTGCTTACATGGGCCTCCTCTGGACAGTTCCTCGGCCGAATTCAGACATGTACAGTTATGTCATTGTTCAATTCTATGGGCCCGGTGGAATATGCAAAGGCCCAGCTTCGAAAGGAAGTGCTAGACCAGAGGCCCGGCCATGCGCTGCTGCAAAACTCATGAGCTAAAATCAAAATCAAGGAAATGCAGAACCCGTGTAAAAATCCGGCGTTTAAAATTCCTGGCCTTGAATCGAGAATCATAAACGAGACGGGGAACATGTGGTCCCGCCTTCTATTCCACTCATTTTCGCCGCTGCCGTTTCATTTTCGGGTTAAGTTATGAGGTTTGAAATATTTTAGCACGCAAAATATGTACTCCCTCCGTCTCAAAATAGACGTCGTAGATTTGTTTGAATTTGGATGTATCTAGACACTATTTATTATATAGACACGTTCAAATTTTGATAAATTTTCGACATCTATTTTGAGACGGAGTGAGTATATTTATTTATTTTTATACAGATTATAAATAAATTGTTAAATTTTCAAACTTAACACCCACATGCATGCGTCTGTTAACTATGTCAATCATTTTTCCAGAACTTCTTGTTTTCAACCGCAAGAAAATAATTTACTTACATTTCCTATTTTTTAGCGGATTCTTCTTTCTTTCCCCCTATTGGCCGTCGTCTTCGTGCTTGACTGCGCTCCCATTCCGAAAACTCCCCCTAGCCTGGCGTACATTCCGTTCGTCAGGTCGTGTTGGAAAGCCGGAGGCACCACTGGTTGACGAGCAACTTTCGTGCACCGCACCGAGTTTGCTGGCTGCTGGATTCTTCCCTCATTGTCTCGCCGAACGCAGAAGGTACACTATTTTTTTTGAGAGCAACAACATATTTTCTTAATCGAAAATCAAGTTAAAAGAAGCAACACATGTGAAAACTAATTTTGCAGATGAAATTCTAAGAGATCGAAACATACAAAACGATGCCAAAGGTTTCCTGCAGATTCAGCGCCGTCGAGACGAATGCCAGCCTCCACCGATGCAAGATTCAAGAAAGCACCATCACCAACGAGGCTTTGCGAGTCGATGAATGGGTCCACTGCACGCAGCAAGGCACATGTCGCTGTAGAGTTGACCGAAGAATGTCCCCTGCTGTCTTGAACCAAGATCCATCATCTCCTATCGACGAAGTCGTAGAAGAACGCCAGATCCACCACTTCCGGACCAACATTCTTGCTTCAGAAGAATCAGCTCGCCCCAGCCGCCAGTACCCTTGCAGATAACAGTGGACACCAACGGCACATCGAGAAACTGATTTCGTCACATCTAAAGAACGACAAGAAGACCAAGCTACCGATCTGAAGGACCGAGCAACACACGTTGCCTTCCTACTCCAAGACATTGCCGTGAAGATCGCCGTCAGTGTGGGAATAAAGGTAAGGCAGTTTTTTTTACATGAACACTGCTCCCTTCACCCCAACGACGTGCCACAACAGACAAGCCTTAACACTATCTACTAGACCAGAACGGAGGAACGAGGCCCCCTCCCCCCTCATTCTTGCCGCCGTGGAGAGAGAGGAGACCAACGGCCTGGCCGGTGGAGGTCACGCGCCGCCTCTCGGCGTGCGAGAGGAAGACACGAAACGGTTTTGCAAAACCTTTTTGTACACTATTTTTTGTTGTTGACTCGAGCACCCAATTAAGCAGAGCAGGATCCGCGCGCACACTGCCGTGGCTCTCACGCGCATGCCATTACGGCCATATATATATGGATGTTTCCAAGAAGTTCTATGTATGCGGCCGGGGAGAAGCAGCGCACTCGTCGTCCCTAGCAACCGACCGAGAAACCAGTGGGCGCGTAAGGAAAACCACATGATTTTTACCGCAGGTACGTCGTCGACCCCGCGCGCCGGTCAAGTTGATTCGACAAAAGCCAAAGGCTGATTTCTCGAAAGGTTGAGGCGATATACGCCACGAGTAGAGATCAAGCTTATTAGGGCTAGGATCGACGAACCACGACGGCAGTTCATAACCAACTATACAGTCATGTCTTCGTGACGACAGCCGACGCCGGCGATCTAAGCTACTCCATCTGCTTCTTTTTCGTAAAAATAAAATAAAATAATAAGTGTACTTTTAACCTTTGTTCGAAGTCATGCGCAGGCAAATTCACCATTTGCGTCTGCGTGCAATACGACGCACGCGTGGATATCGTTTTTTTTTGAGTCGGACATGCTTCACCGTCGAAAACATTCTTTAGGATTGGGGTATGTACAAAAAAAACTGGCCACATGCATGCGCATACGCCCTTAATTCGTATACTAGTCGGCCGGTACGACGTGCGTGCGTCATGTACGACGACCAAAAGTCAGTAAGACCAGCCACAGGGTGGCCTAAAAGCGATTCCTAGTGAAGTTTGAACCGGTTCCATACACTGCAGACCACCGGTGGGAATCGGTTCAATGCTTCTGACACATAGAAGCGATTCAACTTGTTGGTTCGGTTCTAATGAATAAAGAACTGATTTCCTGGCTTGACACACGAGCAAGCCGTTGGCTTCCCGCGAATTGATTGGATCGAGGGAGAAAACAAATACTACTTCATATGCTTTTTTCCTTTTAGCTGGGCCCTATTGTTACAGGTTAAACCGATTCTACACAGTGTGGGCAACCAGGTAGCAATTCTTAGCAGGGCACCTTTTGATTAGAACCGGCGTCACGGTGTGGCTGGTCTAAGTAGCTTGTGGCCGGTGGCGACGGCGAGTCTCCGGTCAAGCAAGTATAGTGCGATGGAGGCTAGCTTGCACGGCATGCTGTCTCCCTCAACCAGGATAAAAAAGGACCAACAGTTAGGGACAGATGAAGGGAAGTGCAGACACTAGCTACCGGCCGGCCACTTGTAAGATAGCTAGGGTCGGTCATGCACCTGTATATATAATCGAGACATACTACGAAGTCGGGTCTTCCGGCGGCCGGACGGCCCCTTGTCATGCGTGCGGCCGGCAAAAGAAACTAAACTAGACCATATAGTACTCGTATACACATTTCCTCTCGAGGATCCTATTAACTTCAACCCAAAGTAGTCGCTCATGTTTCAATCAAAGTCCGCCGATTTTCGGTTCAATTCAGGCGGCAATGTATATACATGTACGGGCGTGGGTGCACTGGTCGCTGCATGCTGCTGCTTTTCTACACCAGGTTAAGACCTGGGAGTGGGAGATGGTGCGTTCCAACATATGCATGCATCACCTTTTCCACATTCAAGTCCAACACATACTACTCAGTATTATTCCATTAAAAGAAGGCCAACACATTTTCCACACAAAAGCTAATTAAGTAGTACGACGGAGGGAGTGCAAAAATTCATTTTTTTTAAATCTCTAGGGTCTCCTCTCCTGCCATCGGAAATAACATTTTAAAATGTCAAATAAAAATCCGAACAGAAATTTCACGTGTACATCTCGACATTCTACATGCGGTACGACGAGTTTAGTGGAAAACCCACATTTCTTGTGTCATCATGTGTAAAAAAGCTAAAGAAATGTCACTTGAAGAGCTTTTTTAGCACTAAATTTGAGTTAATTGCAAAAACCACCACATATGCGCGAGAAGTTCGAAAATCCACCGGGTTTCGCAAATTTTGCAAAAATCCACTAGCATTGCGCGGATTCGATGCAATGTACACTGATGCCGAGATTTGGTGGCGCTAACCGCGATTCTGACGTTAGGGACCCGCTCTCAGGGGTGACGTGGCAAGGCCAAAAGGGTCAAAGGAGTTAAATATTAGAAGAGGTACGAATTTTGGGCTTTTTTATAAATATCTAAGGTGGAGCCCACCCACCAGGAATAAAAACATCTCTTCTTCTACCTGTCGAAGATCGATCCCGCCGCTGCGGGTCCTCGTCGCCGGAGCTCCCCCGTGCCAGCCACAGTTCGCCGCCGGAGCTCGCCCGCCTCGAGCTCGCTCGCCGTCCCACGCCACAGTTCGGCCGCCGGAGCTCGCCCGCCGCCGATCTCGCACGCCTCCCTGCCCCGAGCTCTCCTGCAGCTCACCGCTGCCGGAGCTCGCCTGTAGGCCCGCGTCGATCTCGCAAGCCGCCACATGCCGCCCCGCCTCAAGCTCGCTGGCAGCCGCGCACCGCCTGGCGGTGACCCGCCCATGGCGCCTGAGCCCGTCATACGCGAGCTCGGCGCCGCAGGCACCATAGTCCGCATGTCCTGCCTCAGACGCCACGAGCCTCGAGCCTCACGACGCCATCGGAGGGCATGCCGGTGAGGCATCCGGCGACAGGGAGACAGTTGGCTCCACCTATTTTTTTTATAAAAAGGCCCAAAATTTGTACCCCTTCTATTATTTGGCTCCTTTGACCCTGTTCTCCTTGCCATGTCACCCCTAAGAGCGGGTCCTGCCTGTCAGATTTGTTATTAACGAGCCAAAATCTCGGCATCAGTGTACATTGCATCGAATCCGCGCAATGCTGGTGGATTTTTGCAAAATTTACGAAACCCGGTGGATTTTCAAACTTCTCGCGCATATGTGGTGGTTTTTTGCAATTAACTCCACTAAATTTTGTCTTCTTTACACATGACTCAAAAAAACATCGGTTTTCTATGAAACAACTTTGCGAGCACATAGAACATCGAGATGTAGGCACGGCATTTTTTGTCGGATTTTCTAACATTTTAAAATGTGTCTAAAATTCATTTTAAAAAACAGGAGCATATGCTCCTGGTTGCAAAAAGCCCTATACATCACTACTCGGTACTCACAAGTCACAATCGTGTTGTTGTTTGGGTGCTAATCTCTAGCCCCTATTGTTTTTCCTACTTTGAACCTCCTGGATGCAAAAGTGCCCTGTGGCATCGGTACTCACTCACAATCGTGTTAAGTTACTACGGGTCTTGGTAGAAGTTACTGTCCGCATCAGTAGTACTGCATGCTCGTGAACTACCTGATGCGGATACATTCTTTGTTTCGACGCCAAGTTACGACTTGGCAACCTTTTCAAGTCCGACGCCGTGTGCACACCAAAAGCGAATTAGTAGTGCGTGCATGACGTCAGCTCACTACTCACTCAGTCCTGCTAGTTGAAGTTATACTGCGTGCATCCGTGGCACCCGTAGCACGGTAGCAGCGCACCTGCTTTGAATTACCGTGCGGACGGCGTACGGCAGCCGTACTTTTGCGTTCAGTACGTCAAATAAAATAAAATATTTACAGCCGATCAACCCACTGATCGCTCCACGTCGTCACTTACTAGTCACCGGATTAGGGCATGCACAATGGTGGTTGGTAAGACAGTCTTATCTTATGCGTGCCACACCATTTGATATGACAATAAAAATATGATATATAATAGGTTTTTTTAGTCTTATCTTTAGCACTAGATGTTTCTAAATATGTGGTGAGACATATTGTAGCTAAGAGATGTTCTCTTAGCCAAGAGAAGACAGACATCTTTTTTTTATTTCCCTCTCCTCCAACTTAGCAATTATCCTATGTAGTATTGCAAAGATAAAACCATTGTACGTGCCCTTAAAATATAATTTTCACGTGATCTGCTAAGGCTGTGTTTGGTTCGGATTATCTAGGCAGATTCACGTTATGGCAGCTAAAATCTGAACCAAACAGGTTTATGCACCAACGTGGATTCCAAAACGCAGCAGATTTCTGCCATGTAAAACGAAAGAACCTCTATAGGCAGATTTCTCTGCGTTGCGTTGAGGGAAAAAGCTGGAAATTACCCACCATGACATCCTTAAGTGAAAATGAGCGGTTCGTTTCTTTTTCTCCTCTAGCACGACTCCTTCCTCCTCCGGTGACATTTCTCTTCCCCGACTTGCACATGCTGCTAGGCATGGGTTCAACCTCGCCGGCCTATTCCGGCAGCCTCCGGCAGCGTGACGGCCTGAAATTGATCCGCCCTAGCCCTCTGCTCCTTTCTATCTCCTGGGTCGGCCCATTGCTAGAGCCGATGCCACCCACACGAGCACCCCCAGCCTGCCGACTCAAACGCTCGGTCCGTCGCGTCGTAGCCAGGAACGACGCCCACGACGACGGTCGGCTGGTTATCCACTGGCATCGCCTGCAGGAAAATTTGACCCCTCCTTGCAATCTCCTTCCTCCTCTATTATTTCACCCCTGTCCAGTACTGCACTTTCTTCTTACCTTCTGATTTTTTTATGTCAACGATTTTTGCAATTGGCTTGTGGAATATAGCTGTGATATTGTGTATAATAATTTGTTGTGGTGGTGCTCGGTTTGATTTCATTCTCTGGACGAAAACTCAAGATCTTCGAACCGGACGGTAGCAACGCTCCTGCGTCGTGATCTTGAAGATACCGTCTTGAAGCCTCACGACGAGCGAATCTCCGATGGTTGGGTGGTTCAACCCCACTCTTCTCGACAAAGCTTGCTTCGTGTTCTGCACAATCGGTGCTCCTCGTCTGGCTGATCCCCAGTGCTGCTACTTAGTTGTGAGCAGTCGGCTGATTCCTGGTGGTGGCCGGCCTCTGGTGGCATTCTCTGCGACGGTGGAGTCATCTCGACCGGTGGCTGACGGTTCGCCCGCGTAGGGTGAGCGCCGGCCCGACATGCAGCCTGTCAAGCGTCTGCTCCTCCCATGCGTAGTCTACTGTAATAGTCGCCCGTCGTTCCACTTTCCGGTTGTCGCACCTTCAATAGGCCTTTCTTGGTGCATGTATGTGTTTTTCCGTTTGACGTTAGTCGGGTCTATTAGCCTATTTTCTAAAAAAAAATATGTCGTCACTTTCTATTTCTATTCGATATGTATATAAAATATAAGATATGTATATAAAATATAAATGAACATAAAATCCTTCCCAAAATGAACATTGTGCCAACTATCTACTAGTGTGCAAACTGTCGTTCTATAAACAGTTTGCATATAAATAACCCTTAGGAGCCTTCTAACAAACCATATCAAATCCACGGTTGACAGTTGTTTCAACCAAACAACTTACAGTTTTCCCACTGTTATCTGCTCACAGCAGCTTTTTCAGAGCAGATTTCTCACAGCTGATTTTCATGAATCTACAGCTGAACCAAACACACTCTAAGAAGATTCGCGATGCTACTAGTATTTGTATCTGTATATGTGCATGCGATGCGTCTAGCTAGTCGACCCATATATCTTTCGACTCTGACAACACAAACATTACCATTGGAACTTTAGAATGTGGGCGCAAATGTTAATCCTACCTGTCACATTTTGCTCTTTTGAGACAAGGAGCTCCCATCGCATCCTACTGGTCACATGGACACCGTACAATGGGTCTCTGGATCGCGGTAGGATTTGCGTCACGTAGAGCGACCAAAAGTATATAAAAAAACTGGCCCATACATTTTGGCTCTCAGGAAAATAATTAAAATCCGACAGATGGGCCCTTCAAATTAAAAATTAGAAAAATCTAGAAATTAGATCCTCTAACATTTATCTCCTTGATTGATGACGACGTGCCACCTCAGCATGACTATGGGCCTCGTGCGAGGTATTCCGGCCGGGAGCATGCGGGGTATTCCTGGTGCGAGGTTCTCTTTCAAAGTATAGTAGTCGCTTCTGTTCCGAACTTCCGATCAAAGTCTGATTCCATTCAATTCCGGCGTGCAGTACATGGACGTCAATATTTTTCATGTATAAGTCGCTGCATGCTACCTGTTTTTGTCTGTTCTCTTTCTACACCAGGTGAGATCTTGTGCTTTGGTGCATGCAGCATGCATATAACCTTTTCCAACACGTTTTCCACCACAAGAGAAGCCAAGTGGTACGTGCTCGATGTCACCTGGTAGTTGACGCACACACGTACTAGTAGTTAAAATTACTGTACACGTGTACGTAGTTGGAGTACACATGTAAGATTACCGTGCGGACGTACCGTGACCGTACGTACATGTACGTTCGTTCGTGGATGCACCTGGTCAGTAGTTAAATGCAATATATAATTCCCCTGAAAACGAAAAAAGATTAACCACTTAGCAAACCGATCGAGGCGAAATCCACTGATCGCTTCACATGTACGTCCACGTCGGCCATTAGTCACGGCTGTACACGCAGGCATCTCTACCCGCACAAGTGCACTTGAGTATTTTGACGTGAGTCGGTACGGCCGTCTCGTAGCATGGTCAGGGACTGAGCAGGGTCATTTTCTTCCTCACACGTTCGGAAGTAACCTCCCTGTTTTGCAATTTCGAATCAAAATAATAATGTGGTAGCAGAGAGCGCGCATGCAGAAGAGCCTTGCTCCGGAGGAAGGATGACCGGGAATCGGAGCCTCCAGCTATGCAGGGACGCGGCCCACGACTGATTCCCTAAAAGGGTCCTACTCTGTTTTGCATGGTACATAGTTTTTTTTAGAAACACAGTATAATCGTAGACACTCACAACAACGCATACATGCACAATCCTACCCCTATGAGCACCTCCAAGAGACCGAGTCGGCGGATCGGGTCTTGAGATTGACGAGGTCACCACGGACGCCTCGCTGTCGATGGGAACGTCGCCTCCCACTGCAAGAATATTCCACCTTTTTATGCAACACACAGTATCAAACCGAGGGTTTGAACTCTGGTGGGCTGGGGGTAAAACCACCCTCCTAACCATCCAACCACAAGTTGATTTGCAGCATGGTACATAGTTAATAAATATATATTCTAAAAAGATATAGTATTGGTCTTCATATTTCGTATTCCAGAAAATCTGGGAGATGGTAATTAACTAGCCAGTTCTTGGCCAGTCCACCTTCTAATTTGACTAAACAAAGCCATGCATATGCATGTGCATCTCTGTGGGAGATGCCCCTTGCATGATTCGTGGAACCAGCCTCGACGTGACCAAGTGACCAATAGTGCACGATAAAAGTTCGCCCCAGAGCACGTCGCGGTCCAACAATTCGATCCACACCAGCGTACGTCCAAGTCCAACAGCGACCTGTAATTATCCTGCTTTGCGTCGTTACGTATCTTGGACTTTCTTTTTCGGGTGAAACATGGTATTCATTAAGCAGGTGTGGTTAAAGAGTTGTCAAGTTCTAGCCACCGGACAGCATAATCTGGTCCAGAACCTAACCAAGTCATTGTTCGGCCTTGCATTCTCGCAAAAGACGCGAGAGAATCACTAACCCTCACCTGAATACAACTAGCTTTAGAGAAAATAACCTCTCTATCTAAATTGACTAAATCTCTAATATCATTAATCAAATGGAAGAAGCTTGAACGATCAGTGCTTGGCGAGTTGACGGCTTTGATCTAGAGAGCACAGTCAGTTTCAACTATTATATTCATAGCATTATGTTGCATGGATAGTTGATGAAGCCCCTCCAAAGCTTGCACGCAATTCAACTTCAATGGTGTTGAAGTATGATCCAAATTCCATTAAGGAGGCTAACTTCTGACGGAGCCGAGCGAGTCCCGTCGCCGGGAGGCTTGGGCCAAAGCGGATGATAAATCAGGGCGAGAACAACTCACCAAGCCACGAAGGTACCTGAAATTTACTGAATAACTTTTCAATGTTCTTTCAATTAGGCATGTAACAACTCACCAAATTTATAGCATATGATAAATCAGGACGAGAACAAACTATGACCCAAACCTACTGGCGATGGGCCTCGCTCCGCTTGTTAGAAGTTAACCTCCTTAGTTGAATTCAGATCGTACTTCAATGGAAGAACAGGGGTTCACTCGGGCACCTAATTAAGCAGAGCAAGGTCGTCCACACAGACATGGTCTTGGTCGACGTGCGTCATGTCCAACTACCAAAATGCTGTCTCCCTCAACCAGGATCAAAAGGGACAGAAAGTTAGTGAAAGATGAAAAAAGTGCATACATTTGTAAGCTAGGGCCGGCGGTCATGCACCTATATACGAAGTCGGGTCTTTCGGCCGGACAGGTCTCGCATGCGTGCGGCAAAAGAACATAGAATATGTACCTAAGTGCATTTCCTCTCGATGATCTCTCTTAATTTCAACCCAAAGTAGTCGGTCCTGTTTCAATCAAAGTCCGATTTTCGGTTCAATTCCGGTGGGTGCGCGGTGCATTGGTCGCTACGTGATGCTTCTTTTCTACACCGGGTTAAAGACCTGGGAGTGGGGAGATCGTGCGTTCAAACATACATCACCTTTTCCACCTTCAAGTACAACACATGCATACTCCGTATTCCATTTAAAAAGGGCCAACACATTTTCCACACAAAAGCTAATTAAGTATGTACATGATGTCACTACCCAGTACTCAATCACAGTCGTGTTAAGTTACTACTGGACTTAATGTTAAAAGAAAGTTACTACTCCACATCATCGATCTTTTGAGTCACACGACAACACTAGAGTACCGCGTCTGCGTGCATGACACCATGTCACTACTCACTCACTCATCCTAGTTAACGTTACTGTGTACATCCGTAGTGGTGCATCTATGGATTCCATGACGTAATTTCGCATCGCAAGAAGAGCTCAACCAGCTAGCCAGAAAAGATAGCCGTGATAACCGAACCGGTATAGCCGCCAGGCGATCGGGAGCTAGGTAAAAACCCATCTAGGTCCCCCTCCCTTCCCTGGCGATTTCGCTCGTCCGCTCGGCCTCCGTTGGCCTTAGGGTCTTTGAGGTGCAGCGAACCACTGTTTTTGTTCTTTGTTTACTCTTGTTTTTCAGTGTCTTGTTTGGGATATTGAGGCGACGACTATATCCTAAATAGAATAAAGTCCTTTCAACTTTATACAACTTTAGATACAACTTTTAATGATTATTAATACATCCGTGGAATTGTAAAAAAAAAATCCACCTCACGAACCGACCAGCCTATAATTAAAAACAGAGCCGATCAATCCACATGAACATACACGTCACTTACTAGTCACCGCATTAAAATACGTACTTTTCACCGTGACCTGCTAAGAAGATTCGCGATGCGACTACAGTCAGCACATCTGTACCGTACGTACAGGCATCTCTGCGCATGTACATCCACGTCAACGTGAGTCGGCACGTACGGCCGGCTGCATGACGACGAAGATCCATGTATGCGTACCGGTTGTATCGTACTAGACTACTAGTACTATTGTATTTGCGCGTGCATGCGATGCGTCTAGCTAGTCGACCCATCTTTTGACTCGGACAACACATGCACGCATCTATAATATTCGACTTTATTACCATCGGAACCTTAGGATCTGGGAACAAATGTTCATCCTACTGGTCACATGCATTTTGTATTTTTGAAACAAGGAGCTCCCATCGCATCCTACTGCTATTGGTCACATCCATGGACACCGTCTCTGGATCGTGGTAGGATGTGCGTCATGCACATCGACCAAAAGTGCGCGACGCACTACTTTATGTTTTCTTGGAGTGAAGTAGACAAGTACCGTAGTAGTCCTCGGAAAAAAGAAAGAAATAGACAAGTACTCCTTCCGTTTTAAAATATAAGATGTTTTAGATTTGTGAAAGGAGTGTATCTATATTTTGTTTAGTGTGTAGGTTTACTTCAAATCTAGATAAACCGACACTAAAAAAGGTCTAGATCCACTTCTTTTATAAAGCTAAAACATCTTATATTTAAAACTGAGGGAGTAGTTTTTTATTTTGACAAAATATAGACAAGTAGTTAGTGGAGGGGAGTGTATTTGGTCGATCTAGTATGCTGTTCACAGCTTCTGTCAGAACTAGAGCACGAGGCGGTAGTTTTTTTTTTTTTTGCGGGTAAAAAAAAATTAAGGAGTGGTAGTTCTTTAAAACCCTAACACCAATTATGATACTAGCTCGAAATTCAATTTTCTCGTTTCTACCAACAACTATATGAACATATATATATGAAGAAAAAGGACCAAAAGTTAGGAAAGAGGGAGAACATAATGCAGACACTGCCACCGGCCGGTAGACGGTCATCGATCGGGTCATGCACGTCCCAAGTCGGGTCTTCCGGCCGAGAGTCGACCCTGGCAAAAGCTACTGTATGATGTATGTACTCGTCGTGCGTGTTCTCTTTCAAAGTATAGTAGTCGCTCCTGTTCTGATCAAAGTCTGATACTATGTCAATATGTCATGGATAAGTCGCTGCATGCATGCTGCCAGTTTTTGTCTGTTTTCTTTCTACACCAGGGGTGACATCTTTGTGCTGGGCTTTCGTGCATGCATAACCTTTTCCAACACGTTTTCCACACAAAAGCCAAGTGGTACGTGCTTGACGAGACCTGGTACAGTTGAGGCACACACGTACACGTAGTATAGTTAAAAATTACTGTTTTCACGTAGTAGGAGTACACATGTAAAATTAGTAGTACTTCGTAGCACATGTACACGTTCTCGTGCATCCACCTCATCAGTACTACTCCGTATAAAGTTTCCCGCAAAAACAAGAGGGTTACCATTTAGCACAAACCGGTCCAGCTGATCCGTAGCGCACATCATCGTGCACGCTGAATCTCCTGCTGCCGCCGTCTTCCGCCAATCCATCTCCAGAAGAGATCAATGCCTTGCAAGGCCTGCCATCGACGCCGCCATGACGCCAGATGGCATCATCGCCCTGCACACTTCCATCAACAAGCACGTGCGATCGCCACCGAGACCTCTCGGCGCCATGCCGCCGAGTCTCGCCAACCGCCGCAGCTAGAGACCGTCAGTAGATCTGTCGTCTGTAGCACCTACCGCACTAGGCATGAATGAGCGTAGTACGGTTAGGCATGACTTGACATCTTCACTAGAGCCTCCGTGCAAGATGAAGCCGGTCCACCACCAACCTCTGCTATCCAACGCTGCACCACAAGCAAAGCTCCCAAGAGAGAATACGACATCAAAGCGCCGCCATTGCCTGATCCGGATAACCAGATTAGGGTTTCCCCCGGAACAGCAGGAGTGGCCATGACCTGTAGCCGACGTCTGTTCCAAAAAAAATGATGCTCTCAAGAGGGGAACCAACGCCAAGCGCCGCCATCATCCGATCCGGGAGACCCAGATCTGGGGTTTCCCCCGGTACAGCTCGAGTAAAGTGATGACACCAGCGAAGACGATGCCTCCAACAAGGTAGCGACGTTGAGTGACACCGCCATCGTCCGCCAAGATCAGAGTCAAGGCTCGGTTTTCACCGGCTACCATGTCCCTTCCATACTCGACGCCGACTAGAAATCCACCACCGGAGATCGGTGTGAGATCCCGAGATCCTCCACACCATATCCCAACGTGGTCAACCACCTCCAGAGGAGGAATATGCCGCAGCCATGCCCGAGGCCGCCGCCCCAGCGCCCAGATGCCGCGATGGCGCCGCTTCCTTCGTCGCCGATGCACGTCACCGCCACCTGCGATCCCAGGCCACCGACACCACGCGCCACCACCGATCATAGGAGTGGAGGGCGCGGCCTCCCACCCATGGCCGCAACCAGCAGACGCTCCACCGTCGCCACGCCGCGCAGCCTTTGGCCGGCGACTCCTCCGGCGGCGGCAGAGGAGGAGGGTGATGTCGGAGGGGCCTTGAGGAGGGACGGCGGGGGAGACCCCAGGGGGAGGGTTAGGTCAGCGATCTGAGTCGTCGGTATGGCCAGCTCGATGTTACCATGTGCTCCGTACAAGCATCGATACCTACTTTAGTTAATTGCGGCACGAATGCACAGTACTACTATATGCCAAGCATGTACTCCTATCATGATCTTTCTCCAAATCTCCAAGTCTAGCGTGGTACATAATAAATAGTATTTCCTATGTCCCAAGTTCATTGACCCAGGTATTTTTTTTAGATACATCTATATCTATATAAAACCGAGACAATTAGTTTGAGACAGAGGAAACACGTTTTTAAAAATATATTCGTTTTCATATTTCATATTCAAGAAAATATAGTACTCCAATCCACCTTCTGGTTTAACTAATCAGAGCATGCATGTGCAGATGTGTGGGCAGGCCCCATGATTCGTGGAAGCAGCGTCGACGTGACCAAGCGACCAATAGTGCACGATAAAAGTTCGTCCCAAAGCATCTCCCTCCCCCGCTACAGTAGGAGGAGCGATTTTTTTGACCCCGACCAGGAGTTCCACCGTGCTCGCTGTTGGGCTAGGGATTTGCCGTCCTTCGCCGGCCACTCCAGCGGCGGGAGGGCGGGGAATCCCTGATCCACTGCTTGTTTATAGAGTAGGCGTCTCTAGTGTCCCTGCCGTCGGAGTCGAGGAGATGGCGAAGTTGGCGGTGTGGTTCGTGTCGATGACGCTCTCCCTCTCCGATGGTGGCGCTCCCTGGAGCTTTGTCGTCGTCGAGCACGCGTCTCCGTGGAGCTTGCTGGTCTATGGATCGGGTGAGTTCCCCTTTCCCTCGCCGGATCGAGGTACGCGGTCGATCTGGATCGTGCATAAGAAGGAGGGGGTGTTGTGGTGTCCTGCGGTGGAGATGATGCTCTGAGGTGTAGGCTCTCTGGAGCCGGCGACCGGCGACTTCCCGTCCGCGGAGGGTCTGTGCTTGATCCAAGCCATCAAGGAGCGCAGAGGCGGCGGTGCGCCACCGGCGGCATCTGGATCGTCTTCAACATCGGTAGTGGACTTCGTTGTAATATTTTTCTTTTGCTGGATCTTTCTGTAAGAACGGGACAGTAATATCACCTTCCTTTTTCCGCAAAAAAAAAAGTTCGTCCCAAATCACGTCGGTCCAATAATTCGATCCACACCAGCGTACGTCCAAATCCAACTGCGACTTGTAATTCTCCTGCTTTTCGTTGCTACCTTGGACTTTGGTGCATGCTACACGTGCATATGTGCGTGTATTTATAATTTTATAACATACAAATTTGTCTCTTTGATCATATTGCTCTTTTTTCTTCTTCTGTGCAGTACGTGATTTTTTTTCCACGAAATTCCACCGATAATCAATCAGCAACAGTACAAATAGTCTAAAAAATAATAAAAATTATAAATTGGTCACTGGACCACCTAGCACCACTACAAACACTAGAACGAGCCAAACACTAAAACGAGTCAAAGACGCCGCCGTCCTCGTCCCTCCATCACCGGAATCGGGCAATCACCGGTCAGCTGCAAAGGTCGTGAAGATCTAATCTGTATACAGTACGTGCGTACCAAAAAGTTCTATATTATGATACAGATGTAGTAGTACTTGAGTATACCCATCGATATTGATATCCCTAAGTACGTGTTTATGATATTTGGAGAATGAGGTGTGCTTCGGTGTCCCCTCCTAAAACTTAAGTTTGTATGTGGCAATTTTGTTTGACCCGTCAAAACCCATATACAAGCCATGTATATCTCTGTAGGTATATTCCATGTTCCAACCGGCTAATTCCACCTCCCCTTATCACGATCTTCGTCTTTGCATGCTATATTTTAAAATTTTGTTGTTGTAGCTATATACTTTCCGATTTCCGTCCCCCGCAGACACGTGAGTATACATGTACGGTGAGTACACGCAGTGGCGGAGCCAGCACCCGGCGACCCGGGCGGCTGCCTGGGCTCAGCTGTTGCATCTCCTTTGGAGTTTAGTGTAAAACTTAGTTCAACTAATTGTTCCTTGGGCAAATATTAATTAATCTGGGTGCACTAAGGCTTTGCCCAGGCTCCATGAACGGGCAAGCTCCGCCACTGAGTACACGTCTAAGCAGCCATGCGGGCTTTAGATGGGTTTGTACGGTCTTCGAAACAAATCGGTATCACGTTTTTTACGAAGTTTGAAGAGAAGGGGGACACCGAAACAAAAGTGTTGGATAACATCTAAAAAATCCTGTATATTACTGAGAACGTACGTGCATAATTCATTCATTCCCACTTAGCTATGATGATCTCGGTAGATACTTCCAATTACGTAGTTTCTATATCTGTTTGATTTGCGCGTATCAAGATTTTGATGAAGTGTGTCACATGGAAAATATAAAACTTTGAACCGTACGTACGCATATGTCAATTTGTTTTGTCATCTTGTTCGAGCTGTACATGGTCTAGTAGCTCCTAGTACTTAAAATCCTTATCATGTGTACAATCTCATGATATATACTATTAGTTACTCAAGAGTCAACCGAGCATCTTAATTAGCTGGCTTACACCATGCAGTGCGATACATCGCATGCATGATTTGTCTCATGCATGTGTGAAGATTTCTAGAACTATCGTGCAACGACTGAGAAGTTAGAAGAATTCGGCCGGCTGGATGATCGTCCAAAAATAAGCTTATACTCCTCGAACAATACCGTATGCAATCGATTTCCTAGTACTTAGTTAGTGTTAAATGTATGAGTCTATAAGCTTTAATCCATAAAAAAGAGTAGATAAAATGTGTTTGTAAAAAATAGAGATTAAAATAGTCATGTGAATCGGTAGACAAGGCGAAAACACCATTTGTAAACCAATTGATGTAAGCTGTAATTCTAGCATGATCTCAGATAGAAGGGGCAGAAACACTAGGGTGCAGAGGAACTTATGTCAAAAGGTATTTATATTTACGTATTTCCCTTTTAAATTTTAAAATTTACATTATATATTTTAGTTTTTTTCCTTTCTTCCTTGTTTGCTTTCGGGCAGTTTATGTTTATTCTATATTCAATCTATTTGTATCATATACTCCTTTAATTAAAATTCACCATGAATTTGTCATGAAGATGTCATCATTATATTGTTTTCGTTTTTTTACTTGACTGGACCGATGCGTGGTTGAAACCGTAGCCATGTTATCGTCAAAGATACCGAAGAAATGATACTCCCTCTGGGACAAGGGAGTAAAGCCTGAACCTGTTTGATATTCGGGGGACCAAAAAATATGGTAGTATTACAAATGTGAACGAATCAAAAACATTAGCGGCCGGCATGCACGTAGAGAGGGAGCGATGATTATTAATCGGCTACCTTGCTCACGCGTTGGTCAAGTCCCAGGATCTGGAGGAATTAGCAGAAGAAGATGGGCACCAACGGTCGATCCGGATAACAGATGCTCCACACGGCTGGCCGCCCCACACCCCCAAAACCTTTTTTGACTGGACGATCTGGATATGGCGCGTGTGTTCTTCTCTCCGCGTAGCCAGCACTAGTGTGGATATACTAAAAAGGAATCGCATATTCGCATGCAACTTTCTTCTAGCCCGATCGCCTTTTTTCTCCCATTTCCAAATCTCAGGTACAAAAGCTCGTACGTAGTGCATTTTCTTTGGAAAAACGAACGACGATCACCACCTTCTTGTCAAAGAGCTTCGTCGTGGTATCTTGCGTGACTCTCTCCAATGACGGCTTACGCCCCTGAAAATTCGATCTGTTTTCGATCGTGGCGGCTGTAACCATCACGGTTACGCGCGGCCAGGCGAGCCAGAATTCAGGTGAGTCTAGGACATGTACGGTTTTATTGGTGGGCGTATACAGAAAGGGTTAACACGTACGATGTTTTTTCTACAAAAGGGATGTATTAATATCATGAAGATACCAATTACATATAGCCTCCGCAACAACACAGTGCCCTAAAGACAGTACGGATACAGACATCCATATAAACAAAAAGAATATGAAGAAGAAAAACCCAGATACAATGATTTATTCCATGTAGCAATAGTACAAACACCACCAAGACAACAACCGAAGTTCAAATTCTCCAAAGCGACGTCTTCAAAAATAGAACAGTGCGCATGCGCCATCTTCATCCGATCATAGATCATAGGTTTTTAACGGGAAGAAAGTTCGCGATCTCAAAACAATGGCACAAGGCTAGACCTTAAATTTTCGCTCTAAAAGATAAGACACTTGGTACTTCTCCCACGTTGCCGCTCCACTTGCCAATGCTGCTGCTACGCCTCAAAAGGCATGTTCCATGATGGCAACAAACAACAAAGCTTTGCAAACCGAACAATAAAAATAAGGGTGCGCACGAGCGAAGAATCTCATCCGATCTAGCAACAGCACGCTGAATTCCATTTAAGATTTCTAGTTGTAGTTGAGTTTTATATATGAGTTTATTACATTTACAAGTAGGTGTTAACTAAAAATTTCCAGTTAGATTGTCCAACTAAAAATATTTTTCGAAGTATAATACTCCCTCCGATCCAAATTAATTGACTTGGATTTATCTAGATTCGGATGTATCTAGTACTAAAACATGTCTAGATACATCCAAATCTAGACAAATACAAATCAATTAATTTGGATCGGAGGGAGTATATAGTATTTTCATATTGTATACGTATGTATATATTTGATATGATAAATGTACATAGTTGATCTAACATCATAAATCTTGACTTTGACCGCTCGATCCACCAGCTCAGCCTAAGAGGTGGTCGTAGGTGTACCGTGTGTCTGTATGTTCATAGCTCCATTTGTACTGTGTTCGTTTACAAAATGGCGGGGAGTAACAAAAAATAGAAAGGAGTAGTAAGAAAAGTGACAGGTCATCCGGCTGGACCCATCATCATCTCGTGATAGTGAGGATCTCTTCCTTCCTAAGTAGCCACTCCTGTTTCAATCAGAGTCCGATACAATTCAATTCAGGCGTGGTATACATGTACTAGTACTTAGTATCTGTCGGTGCATCGGTCGCCTGCATGCTCGTTGCTCCGCTCTTTTCTACGCCAAATTACGACTTTGAGGTCACGTGGCTTCACACATGCATCGATCGCGCACCTGCACAACATTTTCAACCTTTTCAGGTCCAGCACAAATTTTCCAAACAAAAGCCAAGTACTACGCGTGCATGACGTCACCAGGATGCTCACAAGTTTTGCTTGACGCACGTTGCTCTAACACACGTACTCACGTAAAATTACACATGTAAAATTACCGCCCGGCCGGAGTGCGGTTGGCGTACGGTAACCGTACCATAGGCATGCACTTGCATAGTCGATCTGTACGTTCTTTACGTATGATCTGCATATATAACCACCAGCTCACGACGAACAGATCGAGCCGATAAAAAAATCCACGTCGGTCATTAGCCACCTAATTAAAATACTTCACCGTACTGATCTGCTAATAAGAAGATCCGGGATGCTACTAGAGGCTGCACATCTGTGTATACGTACATGCATGCATCTCTGCACATGTACTGATGTAGTACATCCAAGTCAACGTGTGAGTCAGTACGGCCGGCTCCTTCCTACCATATGCTCCGTACAGGTAGTTAATTACGGCACCAATGCAACGGTATATATTGCAAGAATATACCCCCATATTTTCCTGGATGATCTTTCTTAGGAGCTCTCTAATTAATTTCAATATGACGCACAGCTAAGTATAGCAAACTACACTTTCTTAGTTCAGAAATTAGTGTCGCTGATTCTTCTAGATACGCATTTTATTCGCGATTTCGTGGAATGCACGTAGTTTTGTGTGGGAGGCGCGCCGTGATTCGTGGAAGCAGCCTCCAAGTGACCAAGCGACTAAAAGTGCGCAATAAAATTCGTCGTACCAACAATTCGATCGACACAACAGGCAACAACGACCTCTAATTCTCATGCTTTGCGTTGCTTGGACTTATTTATTTGATCGATGCGTGCTGCATATGCATATGCATGTAGTAGTATTTATAATGTATAATTGTTTTTGTTTCTTTTTATCACCTTTCTTATTTTTGCTATGTACTACGCGGCTACTGGTCACTGGTCAAAGACCACAGCCTGGTTGTCTAATCATGCAATAATATATGTCAATGTACAAATTCATATTGATGTCCGTGGATCTATGCATATCTCTCTCAAGATCTTGATGAACTGTACCTAGCGAAAAATATAATACTTCGAACCGTACGTACGTAGATGTCAATTCTTTTGTCATCTTGTTCGAGCTGTCAGCCGTACATGATCTACCAACTCCTGCCTAAAGCAGGATAAGGTGTACAATCACACAATAATCGTTAACTAATCAAAAGTCGAGAAGCATCTTAGTTGGCTTGTACTCCCTCTGTTTTAAAATATAAGATGTTTTAGCTTCGTAAAGGAGTGTATCTAGATCCCTTTTAGTGTTTAGGTTTACTCCAAATTTAAATAAACCTATACACTAAAAGAAGTCTAGATATACTCCATTCACAAAGCTAAAACATCTTATATTTTAAAACAGAGGGAGTATCAGACTAGTAGTGATAACTGCCGATATATATACATAGTTGCTTTCTTGTATAGTTGTATGAGCGGTTCAAAAATATTCAGAAATAAATATCATATACTCCCTCCGTTTACAATTAGATCACGTTCTAGATTTAGTCAAAGTCAAACTTTTTGAAGTTTGACCAAATATTTAATAAAAAATAAAAAAATATTTAGAATGTAAAACCTATATTATTAGAATCATCATAAAGTATATTTTTTATAATATATTCATTTGGTATCATGAATATTAATACTTTTTTCTAAATATTTGGTCAAAGTTGAAAAAGTTTGATCTTAATAAATCCCAGAACGTGATCTATTAAAAACAGAGCGAGTATGTTGCTTTCTTATATGTTTTCAACTCATAGTTGATTTCTTAATACTTGCTATAGTTCGCCATAAAGTGACTTTTTTTTGAACGGGGAAGGGTCCAGAAGGACCCGGAGGTACATATTACTTAAACAGGTGGGTATATATTACATCGAGGGCTTTTGCATCTATTGCCCAGACAAACCTAGAATTTGAAGAAAGGGCCTCGAACTAAGCAAAAAGACCCTAGGTTAAAAATATTAAAAAGCAATCAGGTCCTATGTCTTCTCACTTCCGACGAAGAAGCGCTGCCACCGGCCACCTCGATGCCACTTGGCCGCAAAGGGGCGGCGAGCTCCAGTGCATTATTCACTGAGGGCCTCCGAGGGAGGTTGAACCATCAGGCCACCATTCGACCAGAAGGGGCAGTAGCCCAGCGGATGCACCACCGCCACTTTGGGATGTCCACTCGAACCACTGCGGATGAACAACAGCAGAGCACACAGCCACATGGGTGCACGCCGAGGCGGGCCACTCAGCACCCCACCAGATCAAAGAAGAGGAAGGCGCTTCGCCGCTCCACCCTCCCCCGCATCCATGGCCGGCCAAGGGGGGAGAAGCAAGAACCACCAAGACGCCATGCCACCACTCCTCCTCGCCTCCACCGCTGGTCAGGATCGCAACAACATCACCCTCAGTCTGATGCACACCATCACACTTATTTGAATAGCTCCCGGTCATCTTCCTCATCCCAGTGAATCCCAACTGAAGGGCCTCACCGGAGAAGAAAGAGGACCACCACCAGGCGTCGTGCGAGGGCGACCAGGGCAAAGGAGGGCGATCTTGAGGCGGGCAGCCGACGCCAATCCATCTTTCCCTGCCGCCACGGTCGGCCGAAGAGGAGAGCAACCTCCACAGGAAAGAGCTACGCCTGGGAGGGGCCTTATTCAGAGCACATGCGGATATCAACCACCCCACCGCTGCCGCGCATACATCTTGGAGGAGGACGGACCACCGCCGTGGGTTGAGGCCAGAGAAACCCGACGAAATCTTCACGACATGACGCCGATAACCAACACGAGGCCTAATCCTAATCCTACTATCTACAGGGGGTACTCTAGCGCCTCTCCTCTGCCTCCCTCAACCGGCAACGCTGGCGAGATCAGCTTTGGATCGGGCCGGAGCACTCGAAGGCTCGCTCAGGAACGGAAGGTTGGGGAGGACGAAGGGATAAGGTTGGGGAGCAGCAAAAGTTATACCATAGTGACTTTGGTAAGGTCGTACACAGAGTCCTAGAGTGACTCCGAGTGACTTTCATCTTGGAGCTAGCATCAATTTATCCGAATTCAAAATGTGTGCAAGTCAAAATAGATTTCTCCATCGGGCTAACCACATCTTAGACCCTAGGCTCGAGTAGAGCCCAGCTTTGACTTAATGAAGCCACAACCGGCTAATCACATCTTCGGATTGCCCGTTCGATCCCTACACATCATCTATAGTGACATATACATAACCAATTCAATGTTTTTCTTTTCAAATGTATTTATTCTATATAAAAATTCCAGCGTTAAAATACAACAACATACAAATTTAGGTGATGAAGGGTCGACTCTACAGCTTATTTTATCTCTAGAAAGGCTAGCTGTTGGTTCTTAGCTCTCTTCTGTCAATAGGTTAGAGAAAACAAATCTACTTCTAGTTTTGCAAATGTTGCAAAGTCTAAGTTTTGCCTCCCAACTTTAATATCGGTCTCCCATGTGGCAAAACCGTCTAGCTTTATATTCCTTCCCTTATTTATGATGACGTGGTGGTGTTTTTGCACATGACGTTCCAATTATAACAAAAATTGAAAACAAATCACTAAACATGGAATAGTTGTAACCAGTGTTTTGGATAAAGTAGAAATATATGGAAAATCTTCTCAGAGATTTACGGAGTTCTAAAAGTGCATAGATATATAAAAAATATTCTACAAAAATAACATAATTCAGTAAAGTCGAAAGGTTTTATTTCCTGTTATTGTGTTTCTATTGTTTTTGTATTCAGATCTAAACACCTTTTTTATTAATATTTCTAGGTCTTTGTGAATCTCTTGATATTTCACATATTTATCTTTCAAATTTTAATTCATTTTATAAATTTTAACTTTTTGCTTTATTCTTTATAGTATTCCATCAGTTACTTTATGTTCATTTTATTTTTAGTCTATCTCTATAATTCTCCTTCAAAATTGACATGGCTTTCCTTTAGAAAGTCTTCATTTTTTTGTTCTTGACTAGACCGTCTAGCGAGTGAAACAATACTAGTCATTTATTATCAAATGTTGTTGAATTGGAATAAATGAAAAATCTAAACAATTTTGATATTGGAGGGATCAGAAAATATGTGGAACTATTACAAATGTGAGACCAAACATAGAATTTGACAACATATAGTCCACAGAGTAGTTTAGAAAAAATTCCCTTAATCGTGCTCGCTCTGTTTTGGAACTTTAGTACACCACCTATTATAAATTAATAGAGTCAGACTTTGGCAAAATGCCTAAATAAATTTGTGCTGATCCAATGAGTCTGTGTCAACTAATTTGGAAAGGAGGGAGTACTCCATGGGCACTGGGATGTCCACGAAGTCTCTTCTCATATCTGGCTAGCCAAAATTCGGTGTTTGGTTTTCCGAGTCACACGCGTTTCTCGCACACCGCTGAACTTAAAGCAGGGTAGAAGTTTGTCCGCTTGGAACGCCCAAATTTGGTGTTTTCACGGGGCCTGGTTCCAGCGGGTGCTGCTGATACATTGCAAATGTATCTATAATTTTTGGTGTTCCATGCTTGATTTTATCTACTTTCTTGTGTTTTGTCCATACTTTGGAGTACTTTTCATACAATTTCTTGGACTAACCTATTAACAAGAGCCATAGTGCCAGCTGCTTGTTTTCTGTTATTTTTGGTTTCAGGAAGTCAGAAAATAAATATTCTCGGAATTGGACGGGACAAAAGCCAAAGTCACTATTTTACCGGGAGACATCTGGAGCCAGAATATGAGACGGAGAGGAGCCAGGGGGCCACCACACCACCTGGCTGCGCAGTCCAGGCCTGGCCGCACCAGGGGGTGGTGTGGCCAGCACAGGCACCCCCTCGGCCTCTCCTTCCGCCTATATATTGCCGGAAACCCTATGTATCCGATCAAAATTCCACGAAAGAGTCTATAGCCGCCGCCATCTCCATCCCTAGATCGGGAGGGATCTGAAGCTCTTCCCGGCACCCTGACGGAGAGGGGAATTCACCCTAGAGGCCTTCTTCACCATCATGCAAGCCTCCGGTGTGATGCGTGAGTAGTTCATCTCTGGACTACGGGTTCATGTAGTAGCTAGATGGCTGGTTCTCCTCCTTTGTGCTTTCATGTCTAGATCTCCTGAGCTTTGTTCATGATCAAGATCATCTATTTGTAATTCTGCATGTTGTGTTTGCGGGGATCCGATGGATATTGAGATGCTATTTCAGATTGATTATTGATTCTATCATGTCTTTGTTATTTGTGATCTTGCATGCTTTCCGTTGTTAGTAGCTATCTTGGCCAAGTAGATGCTAGCAACTCCAAGAGTTAGTATTTATGCTCGATAGTTGGTTCATGCCTGTGGTAATCTGGGGAAGTGACAGAAATCTCTAAGGTACTAGATATCCTTTGTTCATAGAACAATCATATTGTTTACTTTACATGTAATTCGTAATGCAATAATATGTTGCTTGCAACTTAATACTGGAGGGGGTTCGGATGATAACCTGAAGGTGGATTGTTAGTCATAGATGCAGTTGGATGAGGGTCTATGTATAATGTTGTAATGCCCAATCGAATCTCAAAGGAGTCAAGATGATTAGTATATGCTTGTATGCTTTCTTGATGTTTGTCAATTGCCCGCTGTAATTTGTTCACCCAACATGTTATCTATCTTAAGGAGAGCCACCTCTAGTGAACCATGGACCCCGATCCTTTCTTTTACATTCAATCTACAATCAACTGTTTACTGCTTTGTGTTTACTTTCTGCAAACTATTACTTCCTTCCATTCGATATGTTTAATCCGTTGTTTTCAGCAAAACCGGTGAGATTGACAACCTCATCGCAAGTTGGGGGCAAAGTTCTGTGGTTGTGTTGTGCAGGTCTCCACGTTGCTACGAGCACCGGTAGTGCGCCCTGCCAAGGCTCAGCTAGCAAAACCTTTGGGGTGTTTCCTTGTTCCTACTGGTTCGATTAAACCCTGGTTTCATACTGAAGGAAAACTTGCCGCTGTGCTCATCATACCTTCCTCTTGGGGTTCCCCAACGAGCTCGATATATTTTGGGGCAACAACCTTTTTTATGGCACCGTTGTCGGGGAGTCAAGGACATATTCACAAGGGAGTCCCTCATAACCAATCTCTTTACTTTGTTATTTTTGTTTTGCTTAGTTTACTTTTGTTTTGTTTGCTTGTTTCTTTATCAAAAACACAAAAAAAATAGTTTTTACAAGTTTGCTTTCTTTATCAAAAACACACAAAAAATGACTACTCTTAAAAACACTAAGTTGTGTGACTTCACTAGCACCCACAACAATGATTTTATGAGCACACCTATTGCTCCACTTGTGCCTGAAGCTACTTTCTTTGAGATAAAACCTATTTTACTCAATCTTGTTATGAGAGAACAATTTTCTGGTATTCGTAATGAAGATGCTGCTGCCCATCTAAATAACTTTGTTGAACTTTGTGAGATGCAAAAGCATAGGGATATAGATGGAGATATTATTAAGCTTAAATTGTTTCCTTTCTCTTTAAGAGGAAAAGCTAAAGAATGTTTGAATTCCTTAACTAGGAATAGTATTGACTCTTGGACTAAGTGCAAAGATGCTTTTATTGGAAAATACTATCCTCTTGCTAAGATTATATCTATGAGAAGGGAAATAATGAAGTTTAAACAATCTGATAATGAACATGTTCCTCAAGGTTGGGAAAGAATGAAATCTTTGGTTAAGAATTGTCCCACTCATGGACTTACTGCTGAAGGAAATATGTCCTGAGAGGCAATAATAAAGTTGTTATTATGTATTCCTTGTATATGATAGATGTTTATTTTTCATGCTATAATTGTATTGATAGAAAACATCAATACATGTGTGTTTAATAAACAAAAAGGGTTCCTAGTTATGCCTCTCTTATAGACTAGCTTGTTGATTAACAAAATGATCAAGGTTTCCTGATCATGGACATTGGATGTTGTTAATAACAAGGTCACAACATTTGTGAAATGATGTGATGAACATTCATCCGAAGTATAGCATTACGATCAATTCATTATGTTTATATTGCTATAACTGAAGGGAATATGCCCGAGAGGCAATAATAAAGTGGTTATTATCTTATTCCATGTTTATGATAAATGTTTATTTTACATGCTCGAATTGTATTGATCGGAAACATCAATACATGTGTGTTTAATAAACAAAAAGGGTTCCTAGTTATGCCTCTCTTATAGACTAGCTTGTTGATTAACAAGATGATCAAGGTTTCCTGATCATGGACATTGGATGTTGTTAATAACAAGGTCACACCATTGGTGGAATGATGTGATGAACATTCATCCGAAGTATAGCATTACGATCAAAGTCATTATGTTTATATTGCTATAATATCATACGAAGTAATCTTTATCCTTAGACCATGATATCATGTTAATTGCTAACACCGGAAGAGTATCTTGATAACATCAAACGTCACACCGTAACAGGGTGGCTATAAAGGTGGGTTCAGTGCTACGAAGGTGTTATGTTGAGGCTCATGGATCAAGAGTGGGATTTGTCCATCCCGATGACGGATAGATATACTCTAGGCCCTCTCGGTGATATCACATTGAAATAGCTTGCAAGCAAGTGATCTGATCACTAGAATGTTATATCACGGGAACGAGAAAAGAGTGCATGTCGGTAACGAGATCAAACTAGGTATGGAGATACCGATGATCAAATCTCGGACATGTAATATATCGCGGGACAAAGGGATTTAGCTACTAGCGTTAAAGGTTCTCACGATCACAGAAGTCATCGTTGAATGTGTAGGAGTCAGTATGGATCTCCAGGTCCCGCTTCTGATTATTGATCTGAGAGGGGTCTCGATCATGTCTGCATTATTCGCGAATCGTAGGGTGACACACTTAAAGGATACCGACACCATTTGGAGCAAATATGTTTCAGATAAAGATTTAAGAAAGCGCTGGAATTATTTCAATAGACACCGAAACTGTTTCGGGTGAAAATGTTGAAATTGGTTCTGCATGTAATATTGAAATGTTGTAGGGGGTTTTATGTGAATGTTTGTTAATTAAATTAATTAAAAAAATTCTGAATAAAAATAATAAAAGAGTTTTATTAAATGAGAGAGCATTAAATTTGAAGAAATTTAATGCATTTAAAGTGGAGACTTTAAAAGAGAATGTGAAGGGGCATTTTAATGTGGAGGGGTTACCACCACATGAATGGAGGAGGTGAAGGGTCACCCCCTGCATGCGCCGGCCATGAAGGAGGGACACCCCCCTCCTCCTATAAAAGGCCACCCCCTTCTCACTTCTCACACTCACACCTCCTTGTGAAGGATCTCTCTCCCCCTCTAATATTATTTCCCCATGGTCTCGGATTAGCGAGATACATGTTCCCGGTGGCTTTATCTGGAAAGGAGTTGTTGCTTCCGCTGCGTTGCTGGAGCGAGGGACGGAGGTTGTCGGGGTACCGGACGTGTATGCGATCACGGATGCACCGCTGCTTTGCGGTGCTGGACTTGGTGGTGCTGGAGCTGGATCTGATGGACGTGCTGGAGCCGGACCTGCTGGACTTCATCACGGTCTTGAGATCGACAAGTGTACGACTACATCAACCACGAGTTCCTACTCGTTAACAAAGCTCGTTGTCTACGAGGGTAAGTTCTCGTTGGATGTATGTCCACCCGTTGCTTTGTACCTAGTAGATCTTGGCGTGTAGTTCACACCGTAGGAAATTTTTTGTTTTCTATGCTGCGGACCCAACAGTGGTATCAGAGCCTGATCTATGCGTAGGTGCTTACTACGGGTAGTACACATATGTTGATATGTGGGCGATGATGATCATGTTAGTGCATCTTCTATGTATTTTGGATATTGGTGGCATAGTGGGATGAAGCGGCCCGGACCAACCTTACATGTCATCGTACATGAGACCGGTTCCACGACTGACATGCAACTTGTTTTGCATAAGTGGCTGGCGGGTGTCTGTCTCTCCTACTATAGTCAATATACGATTTACAACGAGTTGCTAATAACTTAGTTATCCTCGTTGTGGTTCATGTTCGTAGGTAAGAACGGTTCTATCTCCGAAAGCCCTAAGCCACGTAAAATCTTGCAATTGATAAATTAGAGGCGTCTAGTTTAGATCGTTGCTGGGCTAGTGTATTGATATGGTATTGTTGTAAGTAGATGTATGATAGATACTCTTACAACACACTCAACGTGTAAGTTCCATAGACCTTGGCCTTACACACAAAGGAATGATAGAGATCATACCATGATGCAAGTGATAGAGATCAAATGCATGGACCATATCATCTCACTTTACACATTAGATGTTAGCATCTTATACTGCTAGTTTGGCGCTTTCTGTAGCATTGTAAGATGATCCCTCTTTTAGATATCAAGATAAAAATGTGTTCTTCCTTAAGTATGCACCATTTTGTGGATCGTATTTCGAGACATCACGTGATGATCGGGTGTACTCGACTCTACGCTTTCATACAAACGGGTGTAAGACAGTTTTACACCTGCGAGTACTAAGGTTCTTACTTGGCGAGCCTAGCATGTACAGACATGGGGAACACGGACCGGAAGGTTAAGCATAAGTCATATAGTTGATATGATGCCCATATAGATGCTCGCCTTTGAAGCTATATCAACTCACGTGATGATCGGACTTGGTGTAGTGGATTTGGTTCATGTAATCACCAAAAAGGCACGAGGGATGTCGTTTTTGAGTGGGAGTTCATTTCTAATTTGGATTAGTCGAACCAAATTTGTCATAAATTAAATCAAAGTGAATTTGCATAGTTTGTTGTAGTCATTGGCATTCGTTTTCTACCTTATGCTTAGTTTTTATTTGAGATAATAGAACTATAGAATTCTGGATATTTACTTGACGAACTGGTATCGTATTGTTTTGAATGTCAATTTAAAGTTTATAAGTCCTATTGCAAACTTTCAGTAAACTCTATTTACTCCATGAAGTTTAATAAGTAGTATTAAATCAAGAGTAAGAATTCCAATGTTAGTATCTAAAGTATCATGTTTGCCTCCATGATTATTGATATTCAAAAAGTTGTTTTAATATCAAGATTATATTGGAGCTCGAAATTGTTTCAGAAACCATCATGTGTGAAAGATATTGTGATATCTGAAACAATGTTTTTTGGTTGCATATGATAGAGTATAATTTAGCAAAATACATGTTCTCATATTGTATGAGAATTTGTGAAGGATGGAGATGCTAGGCATCCGAATCTACCAAAAAGGTTTTGGGAATTGATATTATACTCGCGATTCTTCCATATAGGATATAGTAGCTTGATCATGAAAGTTGTCATGATAAGGATGAATAGAAGATGTAAGTAAAATGTTTACTACACTAATAGATTACTAAAGAATGGATTTTTGAAAGAATGCCAAACATTTGATGATGGTGATCCACTTCAAAGTGCAAGTCCAAAGGTATTAGTATTTGACTATATACGCTTTGTACTATGTGTCATGTGAATGACACCACTATTGATGTTGATAGATTCTTTTAAAAGAAAAAGGAATTGTTGAAAGAGAATCTATAAAATATTTGGCAGAAAATATAAGGTTGGAGATGTCCAACTTGGGTATATAGAAGATATACATGTTATGGTTGTATTCCTTGCTTATTAAAAAATGTGGTTCTTAGGTATTGGATACCGGTATTGGATACCGAATTGGTTGGTATGAAGTGTCATACAGGACAACGCAATTCATGAACTACAATGGCCTAAGTAAACCAGCAAGAGAATGAGTGATGATGTTCATCGAAAACAAATAAAGTGTTATTGTGTTTTTCGTTGTCATCAAACCAAGCCTTCAAGATTTGTTTAAATAATTGTTATTTTGTTCCGGTATCATGAGAACAATGGCTGTTCAAATAATTACCATATTCCATAAAGGATGGATGAACTTTTACAAGTCTAGTTGGAGAAATCACATCCATATACACTATTGCTAAAATGTCGCAAGACAAATGATTGAAAGATCACTTATAAAGTGACATCGCTGTTTAAATTATATTTGAAAGAAAACATGAAGAAACTCCATGTTGATGGATTTTTGGAGTCTTTGATTTTGATCAATTGACGCATGTGAGACTTTCCTCGAGATAATTGAAACTCCGTCCATAGGCCAGAGAGGAACGGATGACTAGCTTATTGGAAATTGTGCATGCTGATGTGCATAGTCCATTTTGTGAAGCCATATGCGATGGATCTTTTTGCTTCATATGCTTTCTCCGAAATTTTGAGTGAATATATCTGTATATTTACTTAACAAGGAAGAAGTATGAAACATTTGAAAATTGTTCAAAGACTTTCAAGATGAAGTGGAAAATCATTGTAACAAGAAAATAAAGAGTTTATGATTCGATCATAAAGGAAGATATTTGAGTTACATGTTTAGCAAAAACACCTAAGACTTGAGGAATTGTTCCATGATTTGTGTTTCCCGATAAACCATAGGAGTATGGCATATTCGAGAGATAAAATCAAACCATGTTTGACATGGTAAGATCAAGGGTGTCATTTATAAAATTGCCATTATGTTTTAAGGATTGAAGCTTTAGAGACTACCGCTTTTACACTAAAAAGAGCACCATCGTGATCCATTTAAATGACACCATATGAGTTATGGTTTGGGATAAAACCCGAATTGTCTTTTCTTAAATTTTGGTATGCTATGCATAAGTAAAATGTTTACAACCAAAGTCAGATAAGCACGTATTTGTAGGTTATCCCAAAGAATTTGTTGGGAATTTCTCCATAACACCGAGGACAAAAGAGTTTGTTACTTGGAACGTCAAGTTTCTTGAGAAGGAATTTTTCGTGAAAAGTTAAGTGGGAGGACAATAGAACTTTGATAAGGTTGTTGAACCTTAGGTATATGCATGGTTTTAAAGGCGTCCAGGCGTCCAGGCGCTGGGGGGGGGGGGGCGCCTCAGCGCTTAGGCGCCCAAGGCGTGTTGCAAGGCGACGCCTTTGTCAGGTTTGAGCAAATAAGGCAGAACAAATTCAGTAGCCATGAACATATATACATACCTTGAATTTTCTTGTTCTTGAGCCCACAAAGCCCCCATTTCTTGTTTCCACAACAGAAATCTGCACAGGGATGAACATATATGCTTAGAAAACTGACCACCATTGGTAAAAAAACCGAGAAATAAATGGATGGACAAGTGCAAATGTGCAATGACAAACAAGAGTGCATTACATATTACATAACCAAATGTCCAACTACTCAAATAGGTTCGACAACCACAACCACAAGGTCCACAACATAAATTAGGTTCACAAATCACAACAAACAACATAAATAATTAGCCAACTAGGTTCATAGGGCAAGGCTGGCTACTCTCAATCAAACATATCCATCATCAAACTCATCAATGGTTGCATTTGTGTCATCTCCACCCTCTTGGCCAGCATTAGTGGGATCTTCATCATCATCGGTCACCTCAAGATCATCATTAAGAAAGTCAGAATCATGATCCTCTCCAATGGGAATACTTGAGTGTTGTTCATGGTTATCCTCTTGGTCACTTTCATCAAGAATGGTTGGAGCTGGCCTTTTGCGCTGCCTTTGGTATTGGAGATTGACAGTTGAGGGGCCCCTTTCCCTATCCACGGTTCTAGAAGCTCTAGGAAAATTGCGACCTTGCAGCGATGAACTTGCACCAACAGCTCATCAACAAGCCCCCAATCAATGTCATCGGACACCCTCGAGCACCTTGGGGTGGAGGCAATGTTGGGTCAACCCACTCATTGCCCCAATCAAAATCCTCAATGATTAGAGGATCATAGCTTTTGTCCCCTATCTTCTCACGCCTCTTTTGAAACCTATCCATGTTCTTCCGGTTGTATGAAACAAAGACATTGTCATTCAAGATTCGTGTTGTAACCGGTTCCTTTTCTTGGTATGGATCTACAAATAGCAAATAGAATGAATAAATAACTTGCTGAAATTACTTGCCATTGCTCACTAGCTATTGCTGAAATAAAGACAAAGAAGTTATCATGCTCACAAATTCAAATGTGCTCCAATTCCTCTCACAACCGGATGATGAAGCACAAAGACTAACAATACGCTTTGCAAACCTTTGTAGCTCAATTGCACGACCACCATATGAACGCCACCAATCAACTAAAATGTGAAAACACATATGCATTAGGAGTTCCTTGCAGAAATTAACATGCTGAAATTAACTTGCTTGCTGAAATTAAATCGAGTTCACTTACGAGGGTTTCTTTTGACCATGTTGTCGATTGCCATCACATTAGCAAAGGCTCCTCGCTTGTCCTCATAGAGAATGGCTTGTGCATCAATCTTGTTGCGAATATCGACATCAAGTACCATTCGTGCAAGGACATCATTAAAACAACTTCTTAGCTCTCCAACTAGGGCATCATCACCGCTCTCGACAATAGAGAAGTATTTTCCAGGGTTCAAAAACAAAGCATCCCCATACAATGGATGATCCATTTGATTCTCCCAACGTTTGTCAACAATTCCCATGATCTTCTTGAGCAAAGCTTGCTTGTTTTGTTGAGGAAAACTTTGAGTGATCTTCTCCTTTGCATACCTCATTAGTGTTGTAATTTCTGGCATGGCAGGAATCTCATCACCATCCGCTAGCCTAAGGACTCGAAGTAGTGGCCCAGCAGCTCTAAGGCAGTCCTCAACTGAATGCCACCATTCCGCGGAAAGCACAATGTCTTGGACATTCAAACCAGCTGCAGTTTTGGCCAATTTGTTTCCAACCCATCCTTGACATGTAAATAGGCTCCTCAATTCTTGCTTGTGCTTGACCAAACTCTTAAGAGCAAGATAAGATGTGGCAAAGCAGTGGCTGCTGGTCTCACAAGATCCAGCCCACCCGCTGCCTTTCTCATTAGACTAAGAATTCGCCATGCCTATAGATGAAATTAGTGACTCGTTTACCCCTGCAATAGGCCTCTTAAATTCCTTTAGCTTCCTACATCCTCCAACATTAGGTCCAAGCAATGGCATGCACATGGACTCCAATATAGTGTAGGATCCTCCATTAGAATCTTGCCCGCAGCCTTGTAGTTAGCACCATTGTCTGTGACAACTTGGACAACATTCTCTTTGCCCACATCTTCAATTCTCTTCTCTAGCAAATCTGCTATCATCCGAGCATCTTGGCATTCACTTGATGCATCAACCGACTCCAAGAAGAAAGTTCCCTCTGGGCTGTTTACAAGGAAGTTGATCAAATGGCGACCCCTTCTATCCGACCAGCCATCTGACATTAGTGTGCAGCCATATTGCTTCCATGCTGCCTCGTGCTTCGCCCTCAACAGTTTTGTTTCCTTCACGCAATCCTTAAGCAATGGCTCACGCAGCTCATGAGGAGATGGAGGCTTGTAACCCGGCCATATTGGCAAGATGCTTCTATTGCAATCTGAAATTGCCTAGAGCTTGCAACATTGAAAGGTATGCCGCACTCATAAAAGAACAGCGCCCACTGCATACTCACATAATGCCTCTCTTCCACTGTCTTTGTGCTCGACTCCATGGTGCTTTGAGAGCACCCGGAGCGTCTTTCGTCAACCACAACCTCCGGCTTTTTCCTAAGCATTGAAACAACTGACTTGGCTGCAACATGCTCTTTTATTTTAGTAGCAAATGCTCTCTTATTCCTTTTGGCTGCTGTCCCTGAACTAGGTCTTGTAGTGGAGTATTGAACTCTTGACGTCCCTGCTGCATCCACCTCCACAACCTCATCAAGATCAATTGGCTGGTTTCTCCTGTTCTTCTCCAAATATGCTATCATCTCCCTCCCGACTTCAGTGGAAACTCCTGGACAACCTATTGCATCTCCACCGATGCCAGCGAGATGTTCTTTGTGCCTCTTGATACCTCCTTGAGTCACCTTGCCACAGATATTGCACTTAACAATATTGCTGTTGCCAGGTGTCACCATATAGCCATAGTTCCAACCCGGATCAGTTGTCCTCCGTGGCTTGAGCAATGGATCCTTCATTGGATCATAACTGGCATCATCCCCATCATCCATTGTTGCACTGCAAAGCAAACCATGTATAGCAGTTCAGCACAACACAAGCACAAGCACATAGGCGATACCGACAGCAATCAGCATAAGCGTACCAGACTACCAGTACAAGCAACACATATAGCGGTGAGGCACAACAATCAGCATAGGCAAGACCAAGACAAAGAAGCACATATAGCAGTTCAAAGACAACACAAGCAGCATAGGCAGTAAGACAAGCAGCAGATATAGCAGTGAACTAGTTCAGCACCAAAGACAAAGCAGCAGAGATAGCAGTTCAGCACCGGTACAAGCAAGCAAGCACACAACACATAGCAGATAGCACTAGTTCAGACTTCAGACTTCAGAGAAACAGAGGCAGAGCAAGCCGCCAGAGAGAAAAGAGAGCAAGAGGAAGGAGGAGGAGCAAGACCTTTGATACCTGCTGGGAATGGCTGCGCCAGGGGGTGGAGATGCCTGGTAGGTTGGCCAGAGAGGAGGAGGCCGGCGGAGGAGGGAGTATTCCGGCGGAGGAGGAGGAGATCTCGGTGGAACAGGAGCTGGCCGCCAGAGGAGAGGAAGGTCCTCTCTCTCTCTCAATCGACCTGATTTAGGTCACGAGGTTCCCTCCTCTCTCTCTTTTCCCTCTCAATTGCTCCCAGCTTCTCTAAATCGCTTCCCACCTTCTTTTTCCGCCGCCAGCCTCAATCGCTTCTAATGGCGTCCAGCGACCATGTCGCTTTTACTGAATAGGCGATTTACTTGGACGCCTGGTGACGCTTTTTGGACGCTGTCAGAATCAAAGGCGACGCCGACGCTCGCCATCTCTCGGCCAGACGCTTGGCCGCCTTAGGCGACGCCTTTAAAACCATGGGTATATGTGCTAAGTAGCGCAGCGCCAGAAAGTGTCCCGGTGGCGGCCACAATGCTCATGGCTCTCGTGATTACAAAAGGTGTGATCTCGGAGATTAGAATTCCTATAGAACCATGTGGGTCGGTAAGAATCAAATAGTAAGATTTGATAAGAAAGTCGTTATTGTTTTGACAATGATGAACCGACTACATGCAAAGAAGCGATGATGGGCCCTGACTCCATAAAATGACTAGAAGTCATAGAATCCGTGATAGTATCCATACACGAGAAAACAAGTTTCTGAACTTGGAAGACCCTCCAGAAAGGCGTGAATCCTATCGGTCGTGTTTGGATCTATAAAGAAATAAGACATGGATGTTTAACATCTATGAAATAGTCGACATGTCGGAAAGAAGTTTACGACAATGTTCAAGGAGTTGACTATGACAAGATTTGATCTTTCATAGCGATATATAGTCTTGACAGATTAATGTAGCAACCACTACATATAATTTGGTATATGGTAGTTGAATAAACAAAACAAGGTTCTTCTAATAGAACGGTAACCTAGGACATGTACATGACATGGTCCGAAGGGTTTTGTTAATTCAAAGGGTGCTAAAAGGGCATGTAAACTTCAATAGTTGAAGTAAGCATAGCGGAGTTGGAATCTTCACCATGATGAAACTGTTAAAAGAGTTTAAATTCATCGGAGATGATGAAGATGCTTGCATTTGCAAGAAATTAAGTGGGAGCACTGAGACATATTTCTAATACATTATGTAGAGGACATATTGTTGATTGGAAATGATGTATCTTGTATTGACACAAGGTAAGAATTTCATTAAAATAAGATTTCGATGAAAGACTTGGGCAAACCCGGAATATTAGGCATCAATATCTATATGGATAGATTAAGGCGCTAATATGGTTGTGCCAGACATACATATATGAGATATTGAAAGGGTTCAATATGGAAACAACAAGAAAGGTTCTTGCTGCATGGAAAGGATTGTATCAAAATTCAAGTGTTTCAACACTTGGTGAGTAAAATCACATGAAGATTTTGATCGATTATACCATGATATGTATATATCCAGAATGTCCTATGCTCTAAATGTTATGAGCATATACCAGAATGATTCATAAGATGATCATTGGACAATAGTAAGATATTCTTATGAGCTTTGGAAGAACTAAGAATATATAATGTATAAGTGACAAATAGTTAAAGGTAGTTCATTATAAAGTGTTACATTGATACTAGTTTTGTCACAAGATACATATTATCTTTATCTCAATTTAGACTATGGGTGGCACAATGTAATGGAAAGGATGTTCCATGATGGATTTGGATGAGTTCCAAAGTTGAGACATTGTAACGGATACTACAACAAAAGGCTAAGTATATGACTGCTATAGTAGCAACAAAGGAGGGCATTTGTGTTAAGTAGTTTGTTATCAAACTAGGTGTGGTTCAAAGTGGGCTAATACTATGAAGATATATCGTGTGACAATAATATCAACATATTTTGAGCCAAACGAACTAAAGGTCTCACCAAAGGACCAAATCTATACAATGCCATCTCATTTGAGAATGAGTGATGCGTAGAGACGCAGAGACATGCAAATACACACGGACCTGAAACTGTCAGATCCAGAGATTATGTTAACCACTAGCAATAGCGTATATGCAACACCAGAAAGCCATAGGTGTTCAATACGCAAAGTTTTTCAAACTACATTATTGACTCTAGTGCAAGTGGGAGATCAAGGAATATGCCCGAGAGGCAATAATAAAGTGGTTATTATCTTATTCCGTGTTTATGATAAATGTTTATTTTACATGCTAGAATTGTATTGATTGGAAACATCAATACATGTGTGTTTAATAAGCAAAAAGGGTTCCTAGTTATGCCTCTCTTATAGACTAGCTTGTTGATTAACAAGATGATCAAGGTTTCCTGATCATGGACATTGGATGTTGTTAATAACAAGGTCACACCATTGGTGGAATGATGTGATGAACATTCATCCGAAGTATAGCATTACGATCAAAGTCATTATGTTTATATTGCTATAATATTATACGAAGTAATCTTTATCCTTAGACCATGAGATCATGTTAATTGCTAACACCGGAAGAGTATCTTGATAACATCAAACGTCACACCGTAACAGGGCGACTATAAAGGTGGGTTCAGTGCTACGAAAGTGTTATGTTGAGGCTCATGGATCAAGAGTGGGATTTTTCCATCCCGATGACGGATAGATATACTCTGGGCCCTCTCGGTGATATCACATTGAAATAGCTTGCAAGCAAGTGATGTGATCACTAGAATGTTATATCACGGGAACAAGAAAAGAGTGCATGTCGGTAACGAGATCAAACTAGGTATGGAGATACCGATGATCGAATCTCGGACATGTAATATATCGCGGGACAAAGGGATTTAGTTACTAGCGTTAAAGGTTCTCACGATCACAGAAGTCATCGTTGAATGTGTAGGAGTCAGTATGGATCTCCAGGTCTCGCTTCTGATTATTGATCTGAGAGGGGTCTTAATCATGTCTGCATTATTCGCAAACCGTAGGGTGACACACTTAAGGGATACCGACACCATTTGGAGCAAATATGTTTCAGATAAAGATTTAAGAAAGTGCTGGAATTATTTCAATAGACACCGAAACTGTTTCGGGTGAAAATGCTAAAATTGGTTCTGCATGTAATATTGAAATGTTGCAGGGGGTTTTATGTGAATGTTTGTTAATTAAAGTAATTAACAAAATTCTGAATAAAAATAATAAAAGAGTTTTATTAAATGAGAGAGCATTAAATTTGAAGAAATTTAATGCATTTAAAGTGGAGACTTTAAAAGAGAATGTGAAGGGGCATTTTAATGTGGAGGGGTTACCACCACATGAATGGAGGAGGTGAAGGGTCACCCCCTCCATGCGCCGACCATGAAGGAGGGGCACCCCCTCCTCCTATAAAAGGCCACCCCTTCTCACTTCTCACACTCACACCTCCTTGTGAAGGATCTCTCTCCCCCTCTAGTATTATTTCCCCATGGTCTCGGATTAGCGAGATAGATGTTCCCGGTGGCTTTATCTGGAAAGGAGTTGTTGCTTCCGCTGCTTTGCTGGAGAGAGGGATGGAGGTTGTCGGAATACCGGATGTGTGTGCGATCACGGATGCACCGCTGCTTTGCGGTGCTGGACTTGGTGGTGCTGGAGCTGGATCTAATGGACGTGCTGGAGCCGGACCTGCTGGACTTCATCACGATCTTGAGATCGGCAAGTGTACGACTACATCAACCACGAGTTCCTACTCGTTAACAAAGCTCGTTATCTACGAGGGTAAGTTCTCGTTCGATGTATGTCCACCCGTTGCTTTGTACCTAGTAGATAGATCTTGGCGTGTAGTTCACACCGTAGGAATTTTTTTGTTTTCTATACTGCGGACCCAACAATAACATCATACGAATCAATCTTTATCCTTAGACCATGAGATCATGTTAATTGTTAACACCGACAAAGTATCTTGATAACATCAAACGTCACACCGTAACAGGGTGACTATAAATATGGGTTCAGTACTACGAAGGTGTTATGTTGAGGCTCATGGATCAAGAGTGGAATTTGTCAATCCAGATGACGGATAGATATACTCTGGGCCCTCTCGGTGATATCACATTAGGATAGCTTGCAAGCAAGTGATGTGATCACTAGAATGTTATATGACGGGAACGAGAAAAGAGTGCATGTCGGTAACGAGATCAAACTAGGTATGGAGATACCGATGATCGAATCTCGGACATGTAATATATCGAGAGACAAAGGGATTTAGTTACAAGCGTTAAAGGTTCTCATGATCCCAGGAGTCATCGTTGAATGTGTAGGAGTCAGTACGGATCTCCAGGTCCCGCTGCTGATTATTGATCGGAGAAGGGTCTCGATCATGTCTACATTATTCGCGAACCGTAGGGTGTCACACTTAAGAGTTACCGGACACCATTTTGGAGCACATATGTTTCAGACGAAAGAATTGCAAAGCGCAGGAATTGTTTCAATAGAAACCGGAAATTGTTTCGGGTGAAATTGCAGAAGGTGGTTCTGCATGTGATATTGAAATATTGCAAGGGGCTATATGTGAATGTTTGTTAATTAAAGTAATTAACAAAATTCTGAATAAATTTAATAAAAAGAGTTTTATTAAATGAGAGAGCATTAAATTTGGAGAAATTTAATGCATTTAAAGTGGAGACTTTAAAAGGGAATGTGAAGGGGCATTTTAATGTGGAGGGGTTACCACCACATGAATGGGGAGATGAGGGTCACCCCATGCGTGCCATGGAGAGAGGGAGCACCTCCTCCTATAAAGGCCACCCATTCCTCCTTCATCCACACACCTCCTTGTGAAGGATCTCTCTCTCTAGAATTATTCTCCCATGGTCTCGGATTAGCGAGATACATGTTCCAGTGGCATTTCGTCTGAAGAAGTTGTTGCTCACTGGATCGCTGAGCGAGGAGGTGGAGGTTGTCCTGTGGCTTGAACGTGTGTGCGAAAAGTGATGCGCTGAGTTGCGGCCGGACTTCCTCACGATCTTGAGATCGGCAAGTGTACGACTACATCAACCACGAGTTCCTACTGCTAACAAAGCTCGTTGTCTTCGAGGGTAAGTTCTCCATGGATGTATGTCCACCCGCTGTTCGTATCTAGTAGATAGATCTTGGCGATAGTTCTCATTGTAGGAAATTTTTGTTTTCTATGTCATGGACCCAACAAAGTGGTATCGGAGCCAGATCTATGCGTAGGTGCTTTGCACGAGTAGTACACATATGTTTATATGTGGGCGATGATGATCATGTTATTGCATCTTCTATGTACTTTGGATATTGGTGGCATAGTGGGATGAAGCGCCCGGACCAACCTTACATGTCATCGTACATGAGACCGGTTCCACGACGACATGCAACTAGTGTTGCATAAGTGGCTAGCGGTGTCCTGCTCTCCTACTATAGTCAATATCTGATTTACAACGAGTTGCTAATAACTTGGTTATCCTCGTTGTGGTTCATGTTCGTAGGTAAGACCGGTTCTATCTCCGAAAGCCCTAAGCCACGTAAAACTCGCAATTGATAAATTAGAGGCGTCTAGTTTAGATCGTTGCTGGGCTAGTGTATTGATATGGTATTGTTGTAAGTAGATGTATGATAGATACTCTTACAACTCACTTAACGTGTAAGTTCCAAAGACCTTGGCCTTACACACAAAGGAATGATAGAAATCATACCACGATGCAAATGATAGAGATCAAATGCATGGACCATATCACCTCACTTCACACATTAGCATCTTATATTGCTAGTTTGGCGCTTTTGGTAGCATTATAAGATGATCCCTCATTTAGATATCAAGATAAAATGTGTTCTTCCTTAAGTATGCACCGTTTTGTGGATCGTGTTTTGAGGCATCACGTGATGATCGGGTGTTCTCGACTCTACGCTTTCATACAACGGGTGTAAGACAGTTTTACACACGCAAATACTAAGGTTCTTACTTGACGAGCCTAGCATGTACAAACATGGCCTCGGAACACGGACCGAAAGGTTAAGCATGAGTCATATAGTTGATATGATGCCCATATAGTGTTGGAATTATGCCCTAGAGGCAATAATAAAGATGTTATTATTATAATTCTTGTTCATGATAAAGTTTATATTCCATGCTAGAATTGTATTAAGCGGAAACATTAATACTTGTGTGGTTTGTGAACAACACCGTGTCCCTAGTACGCCTCTATGGACTAGCTCATTGATCAATGATGGTTAAGGTTTCCTAACCATAGACATGAGTTGTCAATTGATAATGAGATCATATCATTGGGAGAATGATATGGTGGATGTACTCCCAAACTAAGCGAAGCAATTAGATCGTGTCATTGTGTTCATCTTTGCGAAGCTTTTCCTATGTCAAATATTGTATTCCTTAGACCATGAGATAATGCAACTCCCTGGTATCGGAAGAAAGCTTTGAGGTCATCAAACGTCATCCTATGAGAGGGTGATCATAAAGGTGTCTATCTTGTGATCGGAAAGTATCTGTTGGTTGTATGTATCGAGATGGAATTTGTCCCTCCCAAGTCGGAGAGATATACTTGCCCACCGGTAATCGATATCAACACCTCTTGCAAGCATGTGGTTAAGGAGTTAATCACAAAGTGATATCGGATTACGGAACGAGTAAAGTACTTGCTGTGAACGAGATTGAACTAGGTATGACGATACCAACGATCGAATCTCGGGCAAGTAAAATATCGCGAGACTAATGGAATATATATATGGGATTGATTGAATCCTGGCATCATGGTTCATCCGATATGATCATCGATGAATGTGTGGAGTCAATATGGGTGCCTGCACCCGCTGTTGATTATTGATAGAAGATCATGTCTCAGATATTCTCGAACCCGCAGGTCACACACTTAACGTGTCTCGACGCTAGGATAGATTGGATAATTGGTTTATGAATTTTTGTTCGAGTCTCGTATGGGATCCGGATATCACGAGAGGTTCCGGAATGGTCCGGAGAATAAGATTCATATAAGGCAAAGGCAGTTTTGGAGTTCGAATTGTTTCGGGTTAATCGGTATTGTACGAAGCTTTAGAACCTTCCGAAGGGGGCCAACGTGGTCCCACCTTCCGGAGGGGGCATGGGCCTATGAGGGAGTGTCCTGGTCAGCAATAGGGGCACAAGGCCCCATAGGGCCCAGATTCTAGATAAGTTTAAACTCGCTTAAACTAGAGATAGGATTTCTAGATAAGGGAGAGTTTAAATTGTTTAAACTAGAGACAGGCTTGGAGGATGGCAGGCTGGCGCACCCCTCTATATATAGAGGGCTGGTGCGCCTCCCCAACCACACACCTTCCTCCAAACCCTAGTTACCCCGCTGCCTTCCTCTCCCTCCCGACTGCTTGTAGGCTAAGCCTCGCCGCAGTAAATTCTCCACCATATACACCGCGCCGCGTTGTAGATCCAATCTATCTCCACCATACTTGCTGGTCCGAGGAAGGAGGAGACGCCGAGGTGCTGCACGTGCATCTCACGGAGGCACCGCCACTTGTGGTGCTAGATCAGATCGGATCGCGAGGAGGAGAAGCGAGTACGACTACATCACCCACGCTCCGATTTAACGCTCACAGGCGAATCTTCAAGGGTATGAAGATCTAATCCAATCTCTCTCGTTGTTTGCATCTCCTAGATTAGATCTTGGCTTTCCTCCGCTCGCTCAGAAAATTTTGATTTACTATGCTGCGAAACCCTTCAAAGGTATCGAGCTAGATCTATGCGTAGATGTGATTCACGAGTAACGCAACATGGTTGTTGCGGCGCTGATGTTTTCTGCTGCAAGCCTCTTGTTTGTGTTCTTCTTATGACGCGGATAGTGAGATTGAAGCGTCCAGGCCAACCTTACGCTGACGCCGTCATGAGACCGCTCAAGACTTGACGTGGTGGCTTGTACCACATGCGGCCGGTGGATGTAAGTTTCTCTCACTATAGTTGTCATGGATTAACACCAGAGTTTGGCAACCATAATATCACCGCTGTGGCTTTCCGTAGGTAAGAATCGTTTTAGCATCTACTCCCATAAGCCACGAAACATGCAACAACAAAGTAGAGGCGCCTAACTTGTTTTTGCAGGGAGTGTTTTCGTGATATGGTATGGCCCAAGATGTGATGTGTATATTGTATGTGATGATCATGTTTTGTAATGTTTCACGACTTGCATGTCGATGAGTACACAACCGCAGGAGCCATATGGTTGTCTTTATAATTGTGTATGACCAAGTAGTCAACTTCTTATACGCCATGTAATAGCTTTACTTTATCGCTAAGTAGTTAGCAATAGTTGTAGTTGCTATTCGTGGTGGAGGCAATCATGGTGAAGTGATGGAGATCATGCCGGAACGCACAAGATGGAGATCATTCCACGAAGATTGGCTATACCATGTCACATAAAGTTATATGCATGTGATGTTTATCCTTTTATGTATCTTATTATGCTTAGATCGCGACGGTAGCATTATAAGATGATTCCTCACTTAAAGATCAAGATAAAACTGTGTTCTCCCCAAGTATGCACCATTGCGAAAGTTCGTCGTGTCCAAGCATCACGTGATGCTCGGGTGCTATAGACTCTACGCCACATACAACGGGTGCAAGCCGCTTTTGCACACGTGAAATACTTGGGTCTAATTTGACGAGCCTAGCATGTATGTATATGGCCTCGAACACACGAACCGAAAGGTTAAGCATGAGTCATATGAATGATATGATCGACACTTTGTTGTCCACCATTGAAACCACATCTCTTCTCGTGAAGATCGGATTAGGTGTGGTGAATTTGGATCGTGTTCACTAAACAACTTGAGGGATGTTGAATTTAGTGGGAGTTCATCTAGTAATTTGATTAAAAGTTGAACTAGTTATCATGAACATAGTCTAATTTGTACTTGCAAATATTGTAGATCACATGGCTAAGTCCAACTTCAACTTCAACGCTTTTTGAGAAAGAAAAGCTTAAGAACAATGGATCTAACTTCACCAACTGGTTCCGCAATCTAAGAATCATTCTGTTCATGGACAAAAGGACTATGTCCTTGGGAAAGCGTTAGGTGACCTCAGAATCAAGGCTTACCTGGCCGATGAGAAAGCTGTCTATCAACAAGAAAGATGATTATGGTGTGATTAAGAGCACCATGTTGTTTGCTATGGAACCGAACTTCAAAATCGTTTTGAAAACTATCCCGGCCCTTTGAGATTCTCGAGGAGCTGAAAACCATGTTTCAGACTCAGCCCGCTCGAGAGATATGAGATCTCCGAGAAGTTCTTTAACCGCAAGATGGAGGAAGGAGTTCCGTAGTGAGCACGCCATTAAGATGTCGGGCTACACTCAACGCCTTTGAGCAATCGGATCGCAAGATTCCGGAGGAGCTCAAGATTGACAGGGTTCTCGCAATCACTCCCTCCCAGCCTAAAAAGTTTTGTAGTGACTCATAATCGATTGGTTCCATCGACGATCACCGAGCTCTTCAAAGTCAAGGCTGCAGGTGGACATCAAGAAGGATAATCATGTGTTGATGGTCAACAAGCCCTCCTTTAAGAAAGGTAAGGTGCAAAGAAGCCCTTCAAGAAAGGCGGCAAGCGCGTTGCCCTCGCGAGAAGAAGCTCAAGTCCGGTCCTAAGCGGACCTTTGAGTGCTTCTATTGCAAGGACAAGGGTCCTGGGCATAATCGTCCAAGTACTTAGCGGACAAGAAGGCTGGCACCATCAAAGGTATATTTGATATACATGTTATTGATGTTTTCCTTACTAGCCCTCATTGTAGTGCTCGGGTATTTGATCGGTTCGATTGCTAATATTTGTAACTCAAAGCAGGAGCTACGGAATAGGCAATGACTGCGAGGATGAGGTGACGGCGCGTTGCAACGGATCAAGAGTTGATGTGATGGCCGTCGGCACGCTCTCCTTAGTTTTACCTTGGGATTAGTTTTAAACCTTAATAAATGTTATTATGTGCTGCGTTGAGCATGAACATTATTTCGGATCGTGTTTATTGCAAGACGGTTATTCATTTAAATCGGAGAATAATGGTTGTTCTATTTATATGAGTAACATCTTTTATGGTCATGCACCTCTTGTGAATGGTTTATTTCTTCTAAATCTCGAAAGGGATGAAACACACATCCATAACATTGAGGCTAAGAGATGCAAAGTAGATAGTGATAATACTACTTATTTGTGGCACTGTCGTCTAGGTCATATTGGTGTAAAGCGCATGAAGAAACTCCATTCTGATGGACTTTTGGAGTCTCTTGATTTTGAATCATTTGACACATGCGAACCATGCCTCATGGGCAAGATGATCAAAACCCGTTCTCCGGTATGATGGAGCGAAACAACGGACTTGTTGGAAATCATACATACCGATGTATGCGGACCGATGAGTGTTTCTGACGGTGGATATCGCTACTTTCTCACTTTTACCGATGACTTAAGTAGATATGGGTATATCTATTTAATGAAACATAAATCTGAAACGTTTGAAAAGTTCAAAGAATTTCATAATGGAGAACCATCGTAACAGAAAGATTAAGTTTCTACGATCCGATCGTGGGGGCGAATATTTGAGTTATGATTTTTTCACGCATCTCAAAGCAAGTGGAATCGTTTCACAACTCACGCCACCCGGAACACCACAGCGCAATGGTGTGTTCGAACGCGGAATCGAACCCTTTTAGATATGGTCCGATCGATGATGTCTCTTCTTGATTTGTTATCATTTTGGGGTTATGCATTAGAAACCGCTGCATTCACTTTAAATAGGGCTCCATCTAAATCCGTTGAGACGACACCGTATGAACTGTGGTTTGGTGCTAAACCTAAGTTGTCGTTTCTTAAAGTTTGGGGATGCGAAGCTTACGTCAAGAAGTTGATGCCGGACAAGCTCGAACCCAAAGCGGAGAAATGCGTCTTCATAGGATACCCTAAGGAAACTATTGGGTATACCTTCTATCACAGAACCGAAGGCAAAGTGTTTGTTGCAAAGAACGGTTCCTTTCTTGAGAAGGAGTTTCTCTCGAAAGAAGTGAGTGGGAGGAAAGTAGAGCTAGACGAGGTTATTGAACCTTCTCTTGAATTGGAGAGTAGCGCAGCACCTGAAATTGTTCCAGTGCCTCCTGCACCAACAATAGAGGAAGCTAATGACAAGGATCATGAAGCTTCGGACGATGCTGCTACTGAACGTCGCAGGTCGACAAGGTCGCGTGCCCCTCCTGAGTGGTACGGCAACCCTGTCTTGACTGTCTTGTTAGTAGAAGACAGCGAACCTACGAACTATGAGGAAGCGATGATGAGCGGACTCTGAGAAATGGCTAGAAGCCATGAAATCCGAATTGGGATCCATGAGCGAAAACCAAGTATGGACTTTGGTGGACCCTCCTAGCGACCGAAAGGCCGTTGAGTGCAAATGGATCTTCAAGAAGAAAACGGACGCGGATGGTAATGTTACCGTCTATAAAGCACGGCTTGTTGCGAAAGGTTTTCGACAAGTTCAAGGTGTTGACTACGATGAGACTTTCTCTCCCGTAGCGATGTTTAAGTCCATTCGGATTTTATTAGCAATTGCTGCGTTTCATGATTATGAAATATGGCAAATGGATGTCAAGACTGCTTTCCTCAATGGCAACATTGATGAAGAGTTGTATATGATGCAACCCGAAGGTTTTGTCGATCCTAAGGATGCTGATAAAGTATGCAAACTTCAGCGTTCCATTTATGGAAGCAAGCGCCTCGGAGTTGGAACCTTCGTTTTGATCAAGTGATCAAGAGCTTTGGATTTGTTCCAAATTGCTATGAAGCTTGCATCTACAAGAAAGTGAGTGGGAGCTCGGTGACGTTTCTAGTACTATATGTGGATGACATATTGATTATTGGAAATGACATCAACATGCTTAACGAAGTGAAGAGTTATTTGAACAAGTGTTTTTCAATGAAAGACCTAGGTGAAGCTGCTTATATATTGGGCATCAAAATCTATAGAGATAGACAAAGACGCCTGATAGCTTTAAGCCAGAGTACATACCTAGACAAAGTTGAAAGGTTTAGAATGGATAAGGCATTGAAAGGTTCAGTGCCTATGTTGTCAGGTAAGATATTGAGCAAGGCTCAGTGTCCAGCTACGGTAAATGATAGGGAAGCTATGAGCAAAGTGCCTTATGCCTCGGCCATAGGTTCCATCATGTATGCCATGCTGTGTACTAGACCGGATGCGTCCAATGCTCTTAGTTTGACGAAAGATATCAAAGTGATCCAGAGTGGAACATTTGGACAGCCGTGAAGAACATCCTAAGGTACCTAAATAGGACTAAAGAAATGTTCTTAGTCTATGGGGTGATGAACAGCTCGTCGTAAAAGGTTACGCCGATGCTAGTTTCGACACCGACAAGGATGATTCTAAATCTCAGACAGGATACGTGTATATTTTGAATGGAGGAGCTGTGTGGAGAAGCGCAAGCAAAGCGTGATCGCGGGATCTACAATAGAAGCGGAATACATGGCTCTGCGAGCGTCAAGTGAAGGAGTTTGGATCGAAACTTCATCATCGAGCTTGGCGTGGTTCCAAGTGTATTGGACCCATCGGAGATATTATGTGACAACACCGGCGCCATAGCACTCGCTAAGGAACCAAGATATCATCCAAAGACCAAGCATATCAACTGCAAGTTTCATATAATCCGAGATTATATAGCAGATGGAGATCCAAGATCAGCAAAGTACATACAAATCTGAATGTCGCAGTCCATTGACTAAACCTCTTCCACGTGTAAAACATGATCAACACCTCTGCCATGGGTGTGAGATTGTTGCCAAATGTAAACTAGATTATTGACTCTAGTGCAAGTGGGAGACTGTTGGAATTATGCCCTAGAGGCAATAATAAAGATGTTATTATTATAATTCTTGTTCATGATAAAGTTTATATTCCATGCTAGAATTGTATTAAGCGGAACCATTAATACTTGTGTGGTTTGTGAACAACACCGTGTCCCTAGTACGCCTCTATGGACTAGCTCATTGATCAATGATGGTTAAGGTTTCCTAACCATAGACATGAGTTGTCAATTGATAATGAGATCATATCATTGGGAGAATGATATGGTGGATGAGACCAAACTAAGCGAAGCAATTAGATCGTGTCATTGTGTTCATCTTTGCGAAGCTTTTCCTATGTCAAATATTGTATTCCTTAGACCATGAGATAATGCAACTCCACGTATCGGAAGAAAGCTTTGAGGTCATCAAACGTCATCCTATGAGAGGGTGATCATAAAGGTGTCTCTCAGTGATCGGAAAGTATCATTGGGTTGTATGTATCGAGATGGAATTTGTCCCTCCCAAGTCGGAGAGATATACTTGGGCCCAAATCGGTAATCGATATCAACACCGCTTGCAAGCATGTGGTTAAGGAGTTAGTCACGAAGTGATATCGGATTACGGAACGAGTAAAGTACTTGCTGTGAACGAGATTGAACTAGGTATGACAATACCAACGATCGAATCTCGGGCAAGTAAAATATCGCGAGACGAAGGGAATATATATATGGGATTGATTGAATCCTGGCATCGTGGTTCATCCGATATGATCATCGATGAATGTGTGGGAGTCAATATGGGTGCGCAGACCCCGCTGTTGATTATTGATAGAAGATCATGTCTGCATATTCTCGAACCGAGGTCACACTTAACGTGTCTCGACGCTAGGATAGATTGGATGATTGGTTTATGAGTTTTTGTTCGGAGTCTCGGATGGGATCCGGGATATCACGAGAGGTTACGGAATGGTCCGAAGAATAAGATTCATATAAGGCAGTGCAGTTTTTGGAGTTCGGAATTGTTCCGGATTAATCGGTATTATACCGGAAGCTTCTAGAACCTTCCGGAAGGGGGCCAACATGGTCCCACCTTCCGGGAGGGCATGGGCCTATGAGGGAGTGTCCTGGCGCATTGGGCCAGGGCACAAGGCCCCATAGGGCCCAGCCGATTCTAGATAAGTTTAAACTCGCTTAAACTAGAGATAGGATTTCTAGATAAGGAGAGTTTAAATTGTTTAAACTAGAGATAGGCTTGGAGGATGGGCAGGGCTGGCCGCACCCTCTATATATAGAGGGCTGGTGCCCCTCCCAACCACACACCTTCCTCCAAACCCTAGTTACCTGCCGCCTTCCTCTCTCCTCCCACTTGTTTGTGGCGAAGCCTGCTGCAGAAATTCTCCACCATATACACCGCGCCGTCGCGTTGTAGATCCAATCTATCTCTCCACCATACTTGCTGGTCCGAGGAAGGAGGAGACGTCGAGGTGCTGCACGTGTGCATCTCACGGAGGCACCGCCACTTGTGGTGCTAGATCGGATCGGATCGCGAGGAGGAGAAGCGAGTACGACTACATCACCCACGTTCCGGCAACGCTCATTGTCTTGAATCTTCAAGGGTATGAAGATCTAATCCAATCTCTCTCGTTGTTTGCATCTCCTAGATTAGATCTTGGCTTTCCCTCTGTTCGCTTCCATAGAAAATTTTGATTTACTATGCTGCGAAACCCTTCATATAGATGCTCGCCTTTGAAGCTACACCGACTCACGTGATGATCGGACTTGGTGTAGTGGATTTGGTTCATGTAATCACCAAAAGGACACGAGGGATGTCGTTTTTGTTGGAGATATGCCCTAGAGGTAATAATAAATGTAGTTATTATTATATATCTTTGTGTTTATGATAAATGTTTACATTCATGCTATAATAGTATTAACAAGGAAACCATTAATACTTGTGTGATTTGTAAACTTAATTTGAAGTCCCTAGTATGGCCTCTATACTTCACTAGCTTGTTGGTTGATTGATGATGTGGTTTCTTTGTCATGAACATTGAGATGTTATCAACAACAAGATCATATCGTTAGGAGAATGATATGGTGGACATACTCCTATAGACAAGCGTAGCATAAAGATCAAGTCATTTCAATAGTTCAATTGCTATATGCTTTCGATACATAGTAACCTAATTCCTTGACCATGAGATCATGCATATTGCCTTTCTTGGATGGATGCTTTGATGTCATCAAACACCACACCGTAACAGGTGGCTATAAAAGTGGCATTGGGTGTTCGGAAAGTATTGGTTGAAACACATGGATCAAGAGTGGGATTTGTCCATCCACATGACGGATAGATATTCTCTGGGCCCTCTCGGTGAAATGTCATCCAATTAGCTTGCAAGCATGTGACTTGGTCACAAGGGATCACATATCACGGGAACGAGAAAAGAGTACTTATCAGTAACGAGGTTGAACTAGGTATGCATAGATACCGACGATCATGACCTCGGATAAGTAACATATCGTGAGACAAAGGGAAATTGGTATCGTATGTAAGTGGTTCATTCGATCGCAAAGTAATCGTAGAAATATGTGGGAGCCATATGAATTTCCAGATTCCTCTATTGGTTATTGTTCGGAGAAGTGTCTCGATCATGTCCGCATAATTCACGAACCGTAGGGAGACACACTTAAGGATTCGACGTTGTTTGAGTAGTTATGGTATTATGAGAAAGAGACCGAATGTTGTTCGGAGTCTCGGATGGGATCCGGGATATCACGAGGTGATCCGGAATGGTCCGGAGAATAAGATTCATATAAGGAAAGTCCCATTTCGGAGTTGGGGAATGGTTCCGGTGTTTTCATCGGGAACATTCTAGAAGGTCTCGGAATGTCCGGCACTCCGGGGGGGAAGGGGTACATGAATGTGTCATTGCAAGATGGAATGATTGCATCATGTACTAAGTGTTCTCGCTGTCCAAAATAAAGGGTTTATTTAATTCCTAAATTGGAAAAGTCAAACTGCTAGTTTCGGTCAACCGCCATTTTGGAAGAGGAGAAGTTGAAACCGACTTGGGGAGGAGTCCTCCTCCCCAAGCCGGCCAGCCCTAGGCGAGTTGGGGAGGACTCCTCCTCCTGGCGCGCCAGCCCTCCCACCTATAAAGGGAGGGGCAGGGCCTCCCCTCTAGACACACAAGTTCCTATCCTCTAAACTAGAAACTAGACCTAGACCCCGGTTTAGAGCCTTCTAATTGGTTTAGAGCCCTCTAATTGGTGTGTCTAATTACTAGACCACTAATAGCCTCTCATAAGCTCCACCATACTGCAGCTTAAGGCGAAGCCTCTGGGATCTCCCTCTACCTCCGGTACCACGCCAGTTGTCTGCGGAATCGCGAGGAGAGTGCTACAACCTCCGCCTCTTTGGAACAAGGAGAGGAAGGTCTTCGTCAGTACCGAACGTGTGACCGACTGCGGAGCGCTTGAGGAACGCTGCGGAAGGATCGTCACGCGATCTTGAGATCGGAAGAGTACGACTACATCACCCACGAGAATCTGCTCTCGTTAAACACTTTGGAATCTTCGAGGTGAGTTATTCCATCGACTCGTTGCTACAATCTAGTAGATAGATCTTGGCTTGTTTGTTTGTATGCGATAGAAAATTTTTGTTTTCCATGCTACGAACCCCTACAGTGGTATCAGAGCCGTGTCTATATGTAGATCTGTTGCAGTAGAACACAATGGTCATTGTGGGCATTGATGCTTTTATTGTAGATTGCTTTTGTGTACTTTGCATCTTGCGGTATGTTGGGATGAAGCGGCCGGGCTAACCTTACATGACATCGCTCATGAGACTTGCTCCACGCTAACATGCAACTTGTATTGCATAAGTGGCTTTATGGGTGCTGTTTCTCCTAGCATAGTAAAGATCCAATTTACAACGGGTGATCAACAATGCTAGTATCAATGTTGTGGTTCTTGTTCGTAAGTTAGAACGACACTTATGGAAAGCCCCAAACCACGTAAAATATGCAAAGAAAGTAGAAGCGTCTAACTTTGTTTTGCAGGGGTGTCTTGATGATGTGATATGGCCATGATTGTGATTATATTTGATGTATGCAATGTTCCTTATTGTAAGTTGGCAACGGCAGGAGCCATATGGTTGTCTTTAATTTACGTTAAGACCTCGGTGTCTGCTCAAAATAGTTGTAATAGTTGAAGCTGGTGGACGACAACCATGAAGAAGCGCCATTGACCTTGATGCTATGCGGAGATGATGGAGATCATGTTCGTGCTTGAAGATGGAGATCGGAAGCACAAAGAAGAAAGGCCATATCATATCACATATTATGAATTGCATGTGATGTTAATCCTTTATGCATCTTGTATTGCTTAGTAGACGACGGTAGCATTATAAGATGATCCCTCATGCACATAAATTTCAAGTTCTAAAGTGTTCACCCTTAGTATGCACCGTTGCCAAAGCTTGCTGCTTCGAAGCACCACGTGATGATCGGGTGTCTTTGATTCCATGGTGACTACAACGTAAGCAAGCCAGATTTGCTTATGCGGAAGCTAAGGTTTGTCTTGACGAGCCTAGCATGTACAGACATGGCCTCAGGAACACGGACGCGAAGGCAAAGCATGAATCATATAGTAGATATGATGAACATGATGATTGTTCGCCATTGAGACTATATCAACTCTCGTGATGATCGGTGTTGATGTAGTGGATTTGGTTCGTGTGATCACTAAAACAATGTGAGGGATGTTGTTTTGAGTGGGAGTTCACCTAGTTTAATTTCATTAATTAATTTGAACTCAATTTGTCATAAACTTAGTCTAAACTATTGCAAATATGTTGTAGATCAATGGCAGCCCTACCATCAATTTTAATGCGTTCCTAGAGAAAGAAAAGTTGAAAACAATGGAAGCAACTTCATGGATTGGTTCCGCAATTTGAGGATTGTCCTCACATGGTAATTTGACCTATGTCTGGATGCACCGCTAGGTGACCCACTGCGGCTGATGCTACCGATGAAGTAAAGAATGTTTACCTCGCTCGGAAGAATCAGTACTCCATAGTTCAGTGTGCTATCTTGTATGGTTTAGAATCGGAGCTTCAGAAAAGGTTTGAAGAGTCAGACCCATATGATATTGTCGAGGATCTCAAATTAATCTTTGAGACTCATGCGGCAATTGAAAGTTATGAAGCTTCGAAAAGTTCTTTAACCGCAAGATGGAAGAGGGTAGCTCGTCAGTGAGGATGTGCTTAAGATGTCTGGCCACTCAAATAAAATTCATAATTTTGGTATAGTGATTACTAATCCTTTGGGGGTTTATCGCATCCTCCAATCACTTCCACCAAGTTACACGAACTTTGTGATGAACTACAACATGCGTAACATGAACAAAGAGTTGCGAACTATTTGCTATGTTAAAATCTGCGAAGTGGAGATCAAGAAAGAGCACAAAGTGTTGATGGTCAATAAGACCACCAAATTCAAGAAAGGCAAGTCTAAGCGGAAGGGACACTTCAAGAAGGGTGGTAAGAAAGTTACCATACCGAAGAGGACCAAGGCTGGACCCAAGCCCTGGCGAGTGCTTTACGCAAGGAGAAGGTCATGAAGCGGAATTGCCCAAAGTACTTGGCAGATTTGAAGAACGGCAACATCAAGAAGAAAGGTATATCTGATATACATGTTATTGATGTGTATCTCACTAGTATTCGTAGTAGTGCACGGTATTTGATCTTGGTTCGGTTGCTCATATTTGTAACTCAAACAGGAGCTACGAGAATAAACGGAAGCTAGTAAAGAACGAGGTGACGATGCGTGGAAGCGGATCAAAGGTTGATGTGATCGATGTCACACTACCTCTTCATCTACCATCGGGATTAGTTTTATACTTAAATAATTGTTATTTGGTGCTGCGTTGAGCATGAACATTATATCGGGATCTTGTTTATTGAGACAGGTTACTTGTTTAAATCGAGAATAATGGTTGTTCGATTTATATGAGTAATGTGTTTTATGCACATGCACCTTTGATAGATGGTCTATTCATATTGAATCTCGATAGTAGAAATACACATATTAATAACATTGAGGCTAAACGCTTAAAATCAAGCGATAATTTGACCTATATGTGGCAATCGCTGCGTCTTGGTCACATTGGAGTGAAGCGTATGAAGAAACTCCATTCGATGGACTTCTTGAATCACTTGATTTTGAATCACTTGAAAGATGCGAAGCATGTCGATGGGTAAAATGACTAAGACTCCATTTTACGGTATGATGGAGCGAGCTATGACTTATTGGAAATCATACATACCGATGTGTGTGGTCCAATGAGTGTAGCATCGTGATGGTTATCGTTATGTTCTTACCTTCACGGATGACTTGAGTAGATATGGGTATATCTATTTCATGAAACATAAGTCCAAACTTTCGAGAAGTTTAAGGAGTTTCAAAGTGAGGTAGAGAATCAACGTAACAAGAAGATTAAATTTCTACGCTCGATCGTGGAGGTGAATATCTAAGTTACGAGTTTGGCGAGCATTTGAAGAAATGTGGAATACTTTCTGATTGACACCGCCGGGAACACCACAGCGTAATGGTGTGTCTCGAACGTCAGAATCGAACTCTCTTGGATATGGTTCGTTCTATGATGTCACTTACAGTTGCCACTATCATTTTGGGGTTATGCATTAGAAACACCGCATTCACTTTAAATAGGGCACCGTCTAAATCCGCTGAAACGACACCGTATGAATTATGGTTTGGGAAGAAACCTAAATTGTCGCTCCTTAAAGTTTGGGGATCTGAAGCCTATGTAAAGAAGTTACAGGACAAGCTTGAACCCAAAGCGGAAAATGCGTCTTCATAGGATACCCGAAGGAAACTATTGGGTATACCTTCTATCATAGATCCGAAGGCAAAATCTTCGTTGCTAAGAATGGATCCTTTCTAGAGAAGGAATTTCTCTCGAAAGAAGTGACTGGAAGGAAAGTAGAACTCGACGAGGTTGTCGAACCTTCTCTCGAAATTGCGAGTAGCGCAAAGACCGAAGAAGTTCCTGTGGTGCCTGCACCAATAAGAGAGGAAGCTAATGATAGTGATCATGAAACTTCGGTTGAAGTTGCTACAGAGCCTCGGAGGTCAACGAGAACCCGTACCACTCCAGATTGGTATGATTCCGTTATGAATGTCATGTTGGTGGACAACACCGATGACCCCGAGACATATGAGGAAGCGATGATGAGCCCAGATTCCAATAAATGGCAAGAAGCCATGAAATCCGAGATTGGATCCATGTACGAAAACCAAGTGTGGACTTTGGTGGACTTACGGATGGCGGAAGGTCATCGAGAACAAATGGATTTTCAAGAAGAAAACAGATCTTGATGGTAATGTTCTTTTATAAAGCTCGACTTGTCGCAAAAGGGTTCGACAAATTCAAGGAGTTGACTACGATGAGACTTTCTCACCGTAGCGAAGCTAAAGTCTGTGAGGATTATGTTAGCAATCGCTGCATATTATGATTATGAGATATGGCGGATGGATGTCAAAAGCATTCCTCAATGGAGACATTGATGAAGAGTTGTATATGATGCAACCCAAAGGTTTTGTCGATCCTATAGATGCTAACAAGTTATTAAAAATTCAACTGTCCATCTATGGATTGAAGCAATAATCCAGAATTTTGAATAAAATTTTTGATAAGGTAATCAAAAGTTTTTGTTTTATACAATCTTATGGAGAAGCTTGTATTTACAAGAAAGTGAGTGGGAGCTCAGAGCATTCTTAATACTGTATGTGGATGACATATTGTTGATTGGGAATGATGTAGACCTTCTTAATAGTGTCAAAGAGTATTTGAATAATAGATTTTCAATGAAGGATCTTGGCGAAGCAGCTTACATATTAGGCATAAAGATTTATAGAGATAGATCGAACGCCAAATATCATTGTCACAAAGTACATATTTGGACAAAGTTCTAAAGAGGTTTGGAATGGAAGATAGCAAGAAAGGGTTCTTGCCCATGTTGCTAATATGACCTTGAGTAAAACTCAAAGTCCGACATCGGCGGAAGATAGAGAAAAGATGAGTAAGACTCCTATGCCTCAGCCATAGGATCTCTAATGTATGCCATGCTATGTACTAGACCCGACATCGCATATGCCGTTAGTCTAACTAGCAGATATCAAAGTGATCCGAGTGGATCATTGGACAATGATCAAAAACATCCTTAAGTACTTGAGAAGAACTAAGGATATGGTTCTTTCTTATGGAGGTGATGAACAGCGTTGTTAATGGTTACACCGATGCTAGTTGGAACACCGATCCGGATGATTCTAAATCACAACTGGATACGTATTTATTTTGAATGGTGCAGCGATTAGCTGGAGGAGTGCAAAGCAAAGCGTTGTGGCGAGATCTTCAACTGAATCGGAATACATGGCTGCCGGAGGCTTCACAAGAAGCGATATGGATGAAAGAGTTCATTACAGAGCTGGGTGTGGTTCCTAGTGCTGGACCCAATGTCTATCTCTTTGTGATAACATGGGCCATAGCCAATGCGCAAGAACCAAGGTCACACAAGAAGTGAAGCATATCAAGCTGCGTTTTCACGCTATTCGAGAACATATCCAGGATGGGGATATAAAGATTTGCAAAGTACACAGATCTGAATGTGGCGGATCCGTTGACTAAACCTCTCCCAAGGGCAAAACATGACCAACACCAAACTGCCATGGGTGTTCGGTATATTACCATGTAATCTAGATTAGATGACTCTAGTGCAAGTGGGAGACTGTTGGAGATATGCCCTAGAGGTAATAATAAATGTAGTTATTATTATATATCTTTGTGTTTATGATAAATGTTTACATTCATGCTATAATAGTATTAACAAGGAAACCATTAATACTTGTGTGATTTGTAAACTTAATTTGAAGTCCCTAGTATGGCCTCTATACTTCACTAGCTTGTTGGTTGATTGATGATGTGGTTTCTTTGTCATGAACATTGAGATGTTATCAACAACAAGATCATATCGTTAGGAGAATGATATGGTGGACATACTCCTATAGACAAGCGTAGCATAAAGATCAAGTCATTTCAATAGTTCAATTGCTATATGCTTTATGATACTTAGTACCCTAATTCCTTCGACCATGAGATCATGCATATTGCCTTTCTGGATGGATGCTTTGATGTCATCAAACACCACACCGTAACAGGGTGGCTATAAAAGTGGCATTGGGTGTTGGAAAGTATTGGTTGAAACACATGGATCAAGAGTGGGATTTGTCCATCCACATGACGGATAGATATTCTGGGCCCTCTCGGTGAAAGGACATCCAATTAGCTTGCAAGCATGTGACTTGGTCACAAGGGATCAAATATCACGGGAACGAGAAAAGAGTACTTATCAGTAACGAGGTTGAACTAGGTATGCAGAGATACCGACGATCATGACCTCGGATAAGTAACATATCGTGAGACAAAGGGAAATTGGTATCGTATGTAAGTGGTTCATTCGATCGCAAAGTAATCGTAGAAATATGTGGTAGCCATATGAATTTCCAGATTCCTCTATTGGTTATTGTTGAGAAGTGTCTCGATCATGTCCGCATAATTCACGAACCGTAGGAGACACACTTAAGGATTCGACGTTGTTTGAGTAGTTATGGTATTATGAGAAAGAGACCGAATGTTGTTCGGAGTCTCGGATGGGATCCGGGATATCACGAGGTGATCCGGAATGGTCCGGAGAATAAGATTCATATAAGGAAAGTCCCATTTCGGAGTTGGGGAATGGTTCCGGTGTTTTCATCGGGAACATTCTAGAAGGTCTCGGAATGTCCGGCACTCCGGGGGGGAAGGGGTACATGAATGTGTCATTGCAAGATGGAATGATTGCATCATGTACTAAGTGTTCTCGCTGTCCAAAATAAAGGGTTTATTTAATTCCTAAATTGGAAAAGTCAAACTGCCAGTTTGGTCAAACCCAGTTCGGAAGAGGAGAAGTTGAAACCGACTTGGGGAGGAGTCCTCCTCCCCAAGCCCGGCCAGCCCTAGGCCGAGTTGGGGAGGAACTCCTCCCCTTGGCCGGCCAGCCCTCCCACCTATAAAGGGAGGGGCAGGGCCTCCCCTCTAGACACACAAGTTCCTATCCTCTAAACTAGAAACTAGACCTAGACCCCGGTTTAGAGCTGTTTCGGTTTAGAGCCTTCTAATTGGTTTAGAGCCCTCTAATTGGTGTGTCTAATTACTAGACCACTAATAGCCTCTCTCATAAGCTCCACCATACTACCACGGCTTAAGGCGAAGCCTGGGATCTCCCTCTACCTCCGGTACCACGCCACAGTTGTCAGGAATCGCGAGGAGAGTGCTACAACCTCCCGCCTTTGAACAAGGGAGAGGAAGGTCTTCGTCGAGTACCGAACGTGTGACCGATCATGGAGCGAGCTGCGAACGCGGCGCCGGAAGGATCGTCTACGCGATCTTGAGATCGGAAAGAGTACGACTACATCACCCACGAGAATCTGCTCTCGTTAAACACTTTGGAATCTTCGAGGGTGAGTTATTCCATCGACTCGTTGCTACAATCTAGTAGATAGATCTTGGCTTGTTTGTTTGTATGCGATAGAAAATTTTTGTTTTCCATGCTACGAACCCCTACAGTTTTTGAGTGGGAGTTCATTAGTAATTTGGATTAGTTGAACTCAATCTATCATAAACTTAGTCTAAATATATTTTACAAATTCTGTTGTAGATGGCACCACCTGCTTTTAATTTCAATGTGTTCATGGAGAAAGAGAAGCTTGCTGCGAATGGTAGCAACTTCACCAACTGGGCTATGAATTTGAGGATTCTCCTCACTGCTGCACAAAAGCAATATGTGATAGAGGCGCCGCTAGGCCCCCCACCAGCTCCTGATGCCCCTGACGAGGAAAAGAACGTCTATATAACTCGTCAGGAGGACCAGAACTTAGTTCATTGCGGCATACTGTATGGGCTAGAGCCAGAACTTTGAAAATGTTTCGAAAATGGCAATGCGTTTGATACCATGGGAGAATTGAAAATGATTTTCGATACCCATGCTGCCGTAGAGAGTTATAATGCTTCTGAAAAGTTCTTTAGCTGCATGATGGAAGAGAACAGCTCCGTTAGTGAGCACGTACTCAAAATGTCTGGGTACGCTGATAAGCTTGTGTCCTTAGGAATAACGATTCCCATTGACTTAGGCATACATCGTGTTCTCCAATCTCTGCCACCTAGCTTCAAGAGCTTCGTGATGAACTATAATATGCAGGGCATGAAGAAGTCTCTTCCCGAGCTTCTATCAATGCTTAAGACTACAGAAGTGGAGATTAGGAAAGAACATCAAGTGTTGATGATCAATAAGAACACCGGTTTCAAGAAGGACAAGAAAGGCAAGCAGAAGGGAAAGAAGGGAGGCAAATCTGTTGCCGCGCCTGAAAAGAAACCCCGAGCTGGCCCTAAGTCTGACACCGAGTGCTACTATTGCAAGGATCGCCATTGAAGCGAATCGCCCCAAGTTTTTGGCGGACAAGAAGGCGCAAGGCAAACAAAGGTATATGTGATATACATGTTATTGATGTGTACTTGACTAGTACTCGCAGAGCACCCGGTATTTGATACGGGATCGGTTGCTAATATATGTAACTCGGTTCAGGGGCTGCGGAACAAGCGACAACTAGCAAGGGATGAGGTCACGATGCGGGTCGGCAATGGATCAAGAGTTGATGTGATTGCCGTCGGAACGCTGCCTCTCCATATGCCGTCGGGATTAGTTATAAACCTGAATAATTGTTATTTAGTGCCTGCACTGAGCATGAACATTGTATCCGGATCGTGTTTGATGCAAAGTGGTTATTCGTTTAAGTCTGAAAATAATGGTTGTTCGATTTATATGAATAATATCTTTTATGGTCATGCACCTATGTTGAATGGTTTATTTCTGTTGGATCTCGATAGTAGTATTACGCATATTCATAATATTGATGCTAAAAGGATTAAACTTGATAATGATATATCTACATATATGTGGCACTGCCGTCTAGGTCATATTGGCGTTAAACGCATGAAGAAACTCCATTCTGATGGACTTTTGGAATCACTTGATTTTGAATCATTTGATACATGTGAGCCATGCCTTATGGGCAAGATGACTAGAACGCCGTTTTCCGGTTCAATGAAATGGGCGACAGATTTATTGGAAATCATACATACTGATGTGTGTGGACCAATGAGTGTGTCGGCGCGAGGTGGATATCATTATTTTGTTACTTTAACGGATGATTTGAGTAGATACGGGTATATCTATTTGATGAAACATAAGTCTGAAACCTTTGAAAGGTTCAAAGAATTTCAGAATGAAGTGGAAAATCATCGTAATAGAAAGATCAAATTTCTGCGGTCCGACCGTGGAGGAGAGTATCTTAGTTACGAGTTTAGCACACATATGAAAGACTATGGAATAGTTTCACAACTCACGCCTGGCGGAACACCACAACATAATAGTGTGTCAGAACGTTGTAATCGTACTTTATTGGATATGGTTCGATCTATGATGTCTCTGACTGACTTTCCACTGTCATTTTGGGGTTATGCACTGGAAACCGCTGCATTCACTTTAAATAGGGCACCATCTAAATCCGTTGAAAAGACACCGTATGAATTATGGTTTGGAAACAAACCTAAGCTGTCATTTCTTAAAGTTTGGGAATGCGATGTTTATGTGAAGAAACTTCAACCGGATAAACTCGAACCCAAAGCGGAAAAATGCGTCTTCATAGGATACCCTAAGGAAACAATTGGGTATACCTTCTATCACAGATCCGAGGGCAAGGTCTTTGTTTCCAAGAATGGATCCTTTCTTGAGAAGGAGTTTCTCGCAAAAGGTGTGAGTAGTCGGAAGGTAGAACTCGAAGAGGTTATTGAACCTTCTCTTCATGAAATGGCGAGTAGCGCAGCTCCAGAAGTTGTTTCGGAGTTGACTTCACCTAATGAAGAGAGAGCTAATGATATTGATCATGAAACTCTGAAAGAGGACACTACCGAACCTCGCAGTCAAGCGTGACACGTGCAGCTCTGCTATGCAGCAATCCTATTATGAATTTCATGATTGATGAAATAGATGACCCTGCGACGTATGAAGAAGCGATGATGAGCCCTGATTCCAACAAATGGCTAGAAGCCATGAAATCCGAGATGGAATCCATGTACGAAAACCAGGTTTCGACCTTGGTGGACTTACCTCACGATCGAAAGGCCGTTGAGAATAAATGGATTTTCAAAAGAAAAACTGATGCTGATGGTAATGTAACCATCCATAAGGCTCGACTTGTCGCAAAGGGGTTTCGACAAATTCAAGGAGTTGACTACGATGAGACATTCTCTCCCGTAGCGATGCTTAAGTCGGTTAGGATTATGTTAGCAATTGCTGCATATTTCGATTATGAAATATGGCAGATGGATGTCAAAACTGTGTTCCTCAATGGTAATATTGAAGAAGAGTTGTATATGATACAACCTAAGGGTTTTGTCGATCCTAAGGATGTTGATAAGGTGTGCAAACTTTAGCGATCCATCTATGGACTGAAGCAAGCATCCCGGAGTTGGAATCTCCGCTTTGATGAAGTGATCAAAGAGTTTGGATTTGTCCAAACTTATGGAGAGGCTTGTATTTACAAGAAATTGAGTGGGAGCAATGTGGCATTTCTGATATTATATGTGGATGACATATTATTGATTGGAAATTATATAGATCTTTTAAACAGTGTTAAAAGTTATCTAAATAGCAAATTTTCGTTGAAGGACCTTGGTGAAGCTTCATATATATTAGGCATTAAAATCTATACAGATAGATCAAGACGCCTAATTGGGCTATCGCAGAGTACATACCTTGATAAGATATTAAAGAAGTTTAATATGGACGGAAGTAAGAAGGGGTTCTTACCTATGTTGCAAGGCAAGACATTGAGTAAGACTCAAAGTTCGGCTACGGCGGAAGAAAGAGAGATGATGGATAAGATCCCCTATGCCTCGGCCATAGGCTCTATAATATATGCCATGCTATGTACAAGACCGGATGTGGCACATGCTATTAGTTTGACTAGAAGGTACCAATCTGATCCAGGTTCGGAACGCTGGATAGCGCTAAAGAACATCCTCAAGTACTTGAGAAGAACTAAGGATATGTTTCTCATATACGGGGGTGAAGAAGAGCTAGTCGCTAAGTGTTATGTCGATGCTAGCTTTGACACCGATCCAGATGACTCTAAGTCTCAATCCAGATACGTATTTCTCTTGAACGGAGCAGTAGTTAGTTGGAGGAGTTCCAAACAACCTGTGGTGGCTAGATCAACAACGGAGGCGGAATATGTTGCTGCTTCAGAAGCGGCGCCGGAGGCAGTTTGGATGAAAAAGTTCATTACAGAACTGGGTGTGGTTCCCAGTGCGTTGGACCCGATGGTGATCTATTGTGACAACAATGGAGCCATAGCCAACACAAAGGAACCAAGGTCTCACAATAATTCCAAGCATATTAAGCGCCGGTTTCACTCCATCCGCGAGCATGTCAAGGATGGAGATATAAAGATTTGTAATGTGCACACAGACCTGAATGTAGCAGATCCGTTGACTAATGTACTCCCTAGGGCAAAATATGATCAACACCAGAACTCCATGGGTGTTAGATTTATCACTATATAAACTAGATTATTGTCTCTAGTGCAAGTGGGAGACTGAAGGAAATATGCCCTGAGAGGCAATAATAAAGTTGTTATTATGTATTCCTTGTATATGATAGATGTTTATTTTGCATGCTATAATTGTATTGATAGGAAACATTAATACATGTGTGTTTAATAAACAAAAAGGGTTCCTAGTTATGCCTCTCTTATAGACTAGCTTGTTGATTAACAAAATGATCAAGGTTTCCTGATCATGGACATTGGATGTTGTTAATAACAAGGTCACAACATTTGTGAAATGATGTGATGAACATTCATCTGAAGTATAGCATTACGATCAAGTCATTATGTTTATATTGCTATAACATCATACGAAGTAATCTTTATCCTTAGACCATGAGATCATGTTAATTGCTAACACCGGAAGAGTATCTTGATAACATCAAACGTCACACCGTAACAGGGTGACTATAACGATGGGTTCAGTACTACGAAGGTGTTATGTTGAGGCTCATGGATCAAGAGTGGAATTTGTCAATCCAGATGACGGATAGATATACTCTGGGCTCTCTCGGTGATATCACATTAGGATAGCTTGCAAGCAAGTGATGTGATCACTAGAATGTTATATCACGGGAACGAGAAAAGAGTGCATGTCGGTAACGAGATCAAACTAGGTATGGAGATACCGATGATCGAATCTCGGACATGTAATATATCGAGAGACAAAGGGATTTAGTTACAGGCGTTATAGGTTCTCACGATCACAGGAGTCATCGTTGAATGTGTAGGAGTCAGTACGGATCTCCGTGTCCATGCTGATTATTGATCGGAGAAGGGTCTCGATCATGTCTGCATTATTCATGAACCGTAGGGTGACACACTTAAGAGTTACGGACACCATTTTGGAGCACATATGTTTGACAAAAGAATTGCAAAGCGCAGGAATTGTTTCAATAGAAACCGGAAATTGTTTCGGGTGAAATTGCAGAAGGTGGTTCTGCATGTGATATTGAAATATTGCAAGGGGCTATATGTGAATGTTGATTAATTAAAGTAATTAACAAAATTCTGAATAAATTTAATAAAAAGAGTTTTATTAAATGAGAGAGCATTAAATTTGGAGAAATTTAATGCATTTAAAGTGGAGACTTTAAAAGGGAATGTGAAGAGGCATTTTAATGTGGAGGGGTTACCACCACATGAATGGGCGAGGTGAGGTGTCACCCCATGCATGCCATGGAGAGAGGGGGCACCCCCCCTCCTCCTATAAAAGGCCACCCATTCCTTCCTTCATCCACACACCTCCTTGTGAAGGATCTCTCTCCCCCTCTAGAATTATTCCCCCATGGTCTCGGATTAGCGAGATACATGTTCCCGGTGGCATTTCGTCTGGAAGGAGTTGCTGCTTCCGCTGGATCGCTAGAGCGAGGAGGTGGAGGTTGTCCGGTGGCTTGAACGTGTGTGCGAGTGCGGATGCGCTGCTGAGTTGCGGCGCTCGGACTTCCTCACGATCTTGAGATCGGCAAGTGTACGACTACATCAACCACGAGTTCCTACTCGTTAACAAATCTCGTTGTCTTCGACGGTAAGTTCTCCATGGATGTATGTCCACCCGTTGCTCTGTATCTAGTAGATAGATCTTGGCGTATAGTTCTCATCGTAGGAATTTTTTTGTTTTCTATGTTGTGGACCCAACAACTGCTTGCATGATCATCCAAACTTTTTATGCAGGATTGAACTATTCTTCAAGGAACCTATTGGATTCTGCTGCTGGAGATACTTTTATGACCATTACTTTGGGTGCTGCAACAAAGCTTCTGGATAATATGATGGTTAACTATTCTGAATGGCATACTGAGAGAGCTCCACAAGGTAAGAAGGTAAATTACGTTGATGAAACCTCCTCCTTGAGTGATAAAATTGATGTTATTATGTGTATGCTTGTTAATGGGAAATCCCATATTGATCCAAATAATGTTCCCTTAGCCTCTTTGGTTGCTCAAGAGGAGCAAGTTGATGTGAACTTCATAAGAAATAACAATTTTTGGCAATAATGCTTATAGGAATAATTTTGGTAACAACAATTATAAGCCATATCCTCCCAACAATGGTAATGCTTATGGAAATTCTTACAACAATAATAGGAATGCTCCCTCTGAACTTGAAGTTATGCTAAAAAACTTTATTACTAAACAAACTACTTTCAATAAAACTATTGAGGAAAAACTCTCTAATGCTGAAAGAAATATAGCATCTTTGGCTGAAGCTCAATCTTCTTTGAATAAAATGGCTGCTAAATCTGAAACTAATGATAATCCCTTTGCAGCCACTAATGCCATACAAGTTAGAATTGATGAAAATGTTAGACTATTAGCTGAATTACATGCTAAGTGGGAAAGAGAAGATGAAATTGCTAGAAACATTAGTGTTTCTACTATCACTACCACTAGTGTTGAGGCAGTAATAGCTCTACTACTTTAGATGATAATTATGATTTTGATCTTAATGGTTGCAATATCTCTGAAGTTATTAAGTTCCTACAAAAGCTTGCTAAAAGTCCTAATGCTATTGCTATGAACATGGCCTTTACAAAACACATTACTGATGCTCTCATAAATATTAAAGAAGAAAAGATGAAACATAAAGCTTATATTCCTATAAAACAAGAAGATGGTTGGGAACCCATCATTAATATGAAAGTGAATGATTTTGATTTTAAAGCTTTATGTGATTTTGATAGTAGTGTTTCTATTATGCCTAGAAGGATTTATGATATGCTTGATTTGCCACCACTTGAAGATTGTTATTTGAATGTCCCACTTGATGATAATGCTAAAAAGAAACTCATGGGGGGTCTTAATGATGTTCTTATTATGGTTAACAATGCCTATGTCCCCGTTGATTTCTATGTTTTGGATGTTGAATGCAATGCTTCTTGTCCTATTACTTTGGGAAGACCTTTTCTTAGAACGGTTGGTGCCGTTATTGGTATGAAAGAAGGCACCATTAAATATTAAATCCGACGCAAGAAAGGTATAGAACACTTCCCTAAGAAGATAGAGAAGATTTCTTTTGCCTCTCCTATGAAAACAAAATTTGCTCTTAATGCTTCTTCATTTGAGAACACTTGATTCTTTCTTGCTTCTTATGCCTAACTTAAAGGCGTTAAAGAAAAGTACTTATTTGGGAGATAACCCAAAAGTTTTAGATGAGTCTTGGAAGTTATTACTTCAGTAATAACCGCTCCTTATCTTTTTATTTGCTTTTTGTGCTAAGAGTAACCTCTAATGAGAGAGAAGTAATGATTGGGAAAGTTGCTGTCCTGAAACAGATTTCTGTGCTTCACCATAAAAATTCGTGTAAAATCTCTGTACGTCCTTTTGAGGCGTGAATTTTTGTGCTTCTGCCCCAGGTTGTTATCTAACTTTTGTTAGATAAACACTTTTTGATTTGAGCAACATAAGATCTTCGAAAAAATTCGTCTTTACCTGCTGGTCTGTTTTGACAGATTTCTGCCATTTTCTGTATTTGCTTCTTGTTGGTTCCTTTTTGAGTTCTTTTGGGGAACTGAGCTTTTTGAGGGAAGTTCTACAGTAGCTAGTATTTTAATGGAAGTTTTATTGGTATTAGAACTGAACCTAAAGACTTATTATCTTGAGTGCACTAATGTTGCTAATAAAGATTGTGTGAAGTTTTGTATGAAGGAAAATTTTCAGGTGTATGGAAGAAATGAGTAATGATATGAAGGATGGACTAAAGCTCAAGCTTGGGGATTCCACGCGTGTCACCCCAAGAAATATCAAAGAAGTACAAGCGTCAAATCTTGGGGATGCCCAAGGCATCCCTTCTTCATCAATAAAAATCCCAGGTTTCTTCCAAACGCTTCATTTTTATTGTTTCACGCACAGTTGTGTTGTTCTTGGAGCGTCTTCTTTTTCGTTTTCGTTTTGGTTTTTCATTTCCTTTTGTTTGCTTAGTTTCCTGAATAAATTGGTTGGACCCCCTCTTTCATACATTGGTTTTCAAATAGTTTGGTTTGGATTGGAAAAGAGTAGGAAAGCTCATGCTTAAGTGGTAAAAAGAGCTTGTTTTTGACTGTGGCCTATGCTTTGTCATGCCATGCTTGATATTGTTTTGGCTTTATGCTTAGTATTCTTTGTTGTATCATGACTTGTTATAAACAATTGAGGTTGCTTAATGTGCCTTGGATGAATCATGCGTTGTTTTAGCATATTAAAGCATAGTATAGTGGTATTCTCCTTTGATTCTTTATTTGGGTTGACTTAGCGCATGCTCACACCATGTTATGACTATCTCAAGTCACCATAGCCTTTATGATCCTTTAGTTTTCAACTTGTAGTATCACTTTATGATTTGATCAATGATGTTTTATCACTCTACATGATTATGGCCATTATTGCTCTCTTAGTTTGTCGCTCCCAGTCTTTTGCTAGCCCCCGCAACCAAGTATGAGTTCCACTCATGCATCCAACTCCCTAAACCAAGTTATTCCAAAGAGTCCACCATACCTACCTATTAGCATATGCTATTCCAAGTATATTCATGTTTTTGTTTACCTTCCGAATTAAACTTGTTATGAGAAAACTAGTGATTAAAGCTCTCACAAACTTGATGGCACACTTTACTTTACTTGCCCTTAATAAACTTGACCCATTGTGTCGTCTATGTTGTATATGCTTGTACTTATTTGTTGGGGATTAGCAGAACCATGATGTCATGGGGAACGCTTTGAACATTGCACTGGTACTTTGTACCTAGTTGATATCATGCTCTTTTGTCTATGGATGTCGTCGGTGTGAAATAAAAGGGGAGCTTGTAAGTCCATGGAGTTTTGTATATGTGTTAGAGAAACGCCTGGGCCGCTGGTCTAATCCATGCTGACATGGTGGAAACCTGCAGCGTAACCATAATGAGATGTCTATGAAGCATTCTTCTTATAAAAAAAGAGTCCCATATTGAGAAAAAAGAGAAAAAAAAGAGATTATGAAAAGAGGAAAGAGAGAAAAAAAAGCACCATATTCCCATGGTAAATAAGAAGATTGCTGAGATGCTCGTTGTCTGCTTGCCTTGTCATTTTGATATGGGGATTCTTCCGTATCATCGGGCAAGGGGTACCCCGTTGGCGGTTCTCTATGATACACATGTACTTACGAGACAAGAACTTACCAGTGACTAAACTTGAGTAGCATGAGGAGCGGCCCTCGTATTCAAGGGACATGAGATTTCTAACTTATACTTCGTCAAGCATGTACACCATAGTTTGTTCACTTTAATCTTAATCACCTTCAAGATGCTTATGATAGGGGAAATGAGAGCTGAAAGCTATAAGTACCATAATTTTTGGAAGCTCTTTATGAGACTTGAATCCCTACTTCCTTCTATGAAGGCCTTTCTTCCACCATTATATTGAGTCTCCACCTTCTACCTTTATGCACGTACTTTGAGAGCATAGTGGCCATTCTTAGTTCTATGTGCATTGTCCTAAGACTTGTTGATTGATGCATACGTTGATATTGCTTGTTTTAAACTATTTGTATCTAGTCACTCTTATGAACTTTGAAGGTGTCCTATGCATTTATATTTGCTACTCTATGAGGGAAAAGCTGAATGCTATTATGCTATGTTTTCTTTATGGGAAACAAACAAACGTCTTGGAAAGCATTGTTATTCATAAATCTTTTGTTTGTGCCTTTTCATGTTGCAACATAGTTTCTTTGTCTTATTGCTAGAACTTTATCTTTCATGTTATGATTGAAGTACTATGATCCCAGCTTTGAATGTTTTACAAATACTTTGATCAAGTTTATGATGGTGCATGTCACCTTAAAAATTATTCTTTATTTTTATCACTTACCTACTCGAGGACGAGCAGGAGTTAAGCTTGGGGATGTTGATACATTGCAAATGTATCAATAATTTTTGGTGTTCCATGCTTGGTTTTATCTACTTTCTTGTGTTTTGTCCATACTTTGGAGTACTTTTCATATGATTTCTTAGAGTAACCTATTTACAAGAGTCACAGTGCCAGCTGCCTGTTTTCTGCTGTTTTTGGTTTCAGGAAGTCAGAAAATGAATATTCTCGGAATTAGACGGGACAAAAGCCAAAGTTACTATTTTACCGGGAGATATCTGGAGCTAGAATACGAGACGGAGAGGATCCAGGGGGCCACCACACCACCTGGTCGCGCGGGCCAGGCCTGGCCGCGCCAGGGGGTGGTATGGCCAGCCCAGGCACCCCCTCGGCCTCTCCTTCTGCCTATATATTTCCACTGATACAGAAACCCTAAGTACCCGATCAAAATTCCACGAAAGTCTGTAGCCGCCGTCATCTCCATCCCTAGATTGGGAGGGATCTGAAGCTCTTCCCGGCACCCTGCCGGAGAGGGGAATTCACCCTGGAGACCTGCTTCATCATCATGCAATCCTCCGGTGTGATGCATGAGTAGTTCATCTCTGACTACGGGTCCATGTAGTAGCTAGATGGCTAGTTCTCCTCCTTTGTGATTTCAAGTCTAGATCTTGTGAGCTCCGTTCATGATCAAGATCATCTATTTGTAATTCTGCATGTTGTGTTTGCGGGGATCCGATGGATATTGAGATGCTATTTCAGATTGATTATTGATTCTATCGTGTATTTGTTATTTGTGATCTTGTATGCTTTCTGTTGTTAGTAGCTATCTTGGCCAAGTAGATGCTAGCAACTCCAAGAGTTAGTATTTATGCTCGATAGTGGGTCCATGCCTGTGGTAATCTGGGGAAGTGACAGAAATCTCTAAGGTACTAGATGTGCTGTTGCTACTAGGGAGAAAACAACAATCCTTTGTTCATAGAACAATCGTATTGTTTACTTTACACGCAATTCGTAATGCAATAATCTGTTGCTTGCAACTTAATACTGGAGGGGGTTCGGATGATAACCTGAAGGTGGATTATTAGTCATAGATGCTGTTGGATGACAGTCTATGTATAATGTTGTAATGCCCAATCGAATCTCAAAGGAGTCAAGATGATTAGTATATGCTTGTATGCTTTCTCGATGTTTGTCAATTGCCCCGCTGTAATTTATTCACCCAGCATGTTATCTATCTTAAGGAGAGCCACCTCTAGTGAACTATGGACCCCGGTACTTTCTTTTACATTCAATCTACAATCAACTGTTTACTGCTTTGTGTTTACTTTCTGCAAACTATTACTTCCTTCCATTCGATACGTTTAATCCTTTGTTTTCAGCAAAATCGGTGAGATTGACAACCTCATCGCAAGTTGGGGGCAAAGTTCTGTGGTTGTGTTGTGCAGGTCTTCATGTTGCTACTACCACCCGTAGTGCGCCCTGCCAAGGCTCAGCTAGCAACACCTTTGGGGTGTTTCCTTGCTCCTACTGGCTCGATTAAACCTTGGTTTTGTACTGAGGGAAAACTTGATGCTGTGCTCATCATACCTTCCTCTTGGGGTTCCCAACGAGTTCGATATATTTTGGGCCAACAGCTGCCTGCCTCATATCTGCACGCGTTGGGAAGCGCGGGAGACGGGGCATTTCGGTGTAACGTCTTGTAAATTGGGGATTCGTACTTGTGCATTGCACAATTTAGAATCAGTGTATGGTTTTAAGTTCCATATTGGGGATTTGTACTTGTGCATTTCCGAGTGGGGATTTGTACTTGTGCATTTCCAATTGGAGATTTGTACTTGTGCATTGCCCAATTTGGAATTAGTGTATGTTTTTAAGTTCCATGGTGGAGATTTGTACTTGTGCATTGTTAGTACTAGTTCTTAGAAGTACTTGGTTGATTTTCCAAGGTTGGTTTAGTACATTGTTCTTCATGCAAATATGCGCATTGTTAGTGCATTGTTCTGGATGATAATTATTCATGTCAATGTGTATGTGTTGACAAGGTTGTGAATCTGGATTGTGACATGGTGAGGAGGGGCTGACATTCCCAACCGGGGATACATACAGTACGTGCTCCCCATGAACCGCTGGGCTTGTGCTTTGAACCTAGTGATGCCTGTCAGGGGAAGACATTGCATCAACATCATAACATGCATGGTCGTCAACCAAAACTAGGTCACTACCCGAGGGAACTAGTTCCACGCTCGTGGATCTTCCAACTGGACGAGAAGGACTTGCCATGTTTGTCATCCGCCGATGTTACAAAAGAAACTGAAGGACTGGATCACGATCCCATTGCCCCTCATCGTGTCAGTGTCTGCCTATCACTCTGGTGCGACGAATGTGTGCAGGGTGTACTACTTCGGTGGCTAGGTACGTCTGAAGAAGAATTGGCCTAAGATCGTCTACAAGTACGACCTGCAGCAGGAGTTTATAAGTTGTGCAATGCTTTATCTTCTCTAGTAATTAATGAGAATTAACTATTTTTAGTAAGAGTTTGGTTTGCTAAAGGAAGACATATGTATGTTATAATGGAGAAAATAATCTTCTCTTATTTTTAAGGATCTGAAAATCAATCTTTTCTTTCTTATTTCTCTCTCCTCCAACTAAAGTAAAATCTAACATATATCAATTAAGGGGAGAATATAAAATGGGAATCTAAGATCAAGACCTGTACGCCACGTGCAGTATGCGTGGTTCGATTAATGGTGGCCCGCGTTTGTCAGGTCGCACGAGGTGGCGGAAGATTTTTTTTCTTTTTGAGTGATCCGGTCTTCCACTCATCCGGCACGACAACAGAGACTGCACCTAGCTTTTTGCCGTCTCTTATACTCTCCGTGTACAGCTTTAGTGTACGCGCTGCATATATTCTGCCTACTTCACAACGGAATCGCGTGCAACTTTCTTCGATCGCCTTTTTTCTCGCATTTACAACATATATATAGTACAAGTACTAAAGCTCGTACGACTAACTTTTCTATTCCTTTGGGAAAACAAACGACGACGATCAGCAGCTTCTTGTCAAGAGCTTCGTGGCATCTTGGGTGACGTTCTTTAATGGAGGCGTACGTACGGCCTTCAAAATACGATCTGATTCCGTTCGTGTCAGCTGTAACCATCACGGTTACGTGTGGCCAGGGCAGTCATTCAGGTGAGCCTAGGACAGATACCGAGGTACGTTTATGAACGGGCGTATAGTACAGGTAAGGTTCTACTTGTACGGTGTGATGATGCGCACACAAGTGCTACGTGGGACGGTCAACCTGCCGAGGAAACTGCTAGATTCTGGGTTTGGCACTGACACTAGAGCGTCACTTTCAGATCTCTTACAAGGCTATATACTCCCTCCTTGTCAAAATGGTGCATACAAGATTCTTTTAAAAGTTAAACGATGTTAAATTTGACCAGATATGTAGGACAAAAAAATCAATATTTAGAGTGCCAAATCAATACCATCAAATTTATCATGATGTACATTTTTGTATGGTGAACTTTTTATACTCCCTCCGTCCCAAAATAAGTGACGTGGGTTTATCTAGATTCGAATGTACCTATATACTAAAACGTGTCTATATACATCCGAATCTAGACAAACCTACATCACTTATTTTGGGACGGAGGGCGTATTTTAGATATAGCTAATTTTCTCAATAAACTTGTCCAAAATTGATGAAATTTTACTTTAAAAAATCTTATATGCACTATATTATGGCAAGGAGGGAGTACATCGTTTGAGGTACCCAAAAACAGTGTGGTCATGCCAAACAGATCCCGAAAACGTTGTAATCGTAAAAATCGAAACCTTAAAAGCGGTAGAAAGCGAACCTAAAACCATTTTTATGGTATGAAATGGATCCAAACAGAACAGATCCTGGCCCACCTTTTTCTTTCTTTTTTTCCTGCTTCATCTTTTTCCTCACCGAGCCTCAATCCATCATGTTGGGCTGCACACACGCGCCCCTCGCTCCGCCCCCTTCTTCCTCCACCGAGCCTTGCACCGCCTGCATCCGTGGAGGTCACTCCTCCTACACGTGGGGCTCCCCCTCCTGCGTGTGGGTGTTGTGCCGGTTGTGGCACCCCCACTGACAACCTAGCGGCCATAGCCACAAGGGCCCCGTTGAGGTCGACATCAAGATGCGACGGGTGATCCATGGCAGGCGGCAAGGAATCATGCTCACGCTCACGTTCAAGCTCGAGCTAGGATTCGAATTGCTAAACACTTTCAGAGCTCAACATGATTTTAATTAAAAATTAGCATGTATAAATTCGGTTTGAAATTTTGAGTTTACAAACATTTTCATACCCACCAAAATCTCAATGAAAGTTTGAACCCTTATTACTACTATGCCGTGCTACTACTTACAAACATGGTAAAATACTTGTCAAAAACAAAAAAGGCGACTTCGAGCTTTGCTCACGACGTGTCGTTGAGGGATGCATAAGGGAGATGGTGCTGGATTTTTCAAGGACCTGTGTTTTATTTTGCTTTCTTGTAAACATGTCCTTGTAAAGGTTTGTTTCAAATAATATATGACCTTAGGCCATTTCCCTAAAAAAACATATAGTACCATGCCTGGTTAATTAAGGCTAAACTCCACTAAACATTTGAGCAACCTTGTCAAAAAAAAGGGGAAATTGGCATCCCTCCAAACTCAAGGATCTTTACATTATCTCTTTGGTAAGAAATAGCTCGTTGTGGTTGTCAAGGAGGAAAAAATTACTTTGGGCATGATTTTATCTTAATACTACTCCCTCCGTTTCAAAATATAAGATGTTTTAGCTTTGTGAAAGGAGTGTATATAGACACGTTTTAGTGTATAGGTTCATCTAGATTTGGGGTAAACCTACACACTAAAAGGGGTCTAGATACATTCCTTTCACAAAGCTAAAACATCTTATATTTTGAAACGGAGGGAGTATAATTTTTTACACTATCGGGTCTTGCTATTCCTAGATATATGGAAAATAAATATTTATTAGTCACGCATGTGACCAAAGGTGATGAGATGAGAAAATATTTCATTATGGTATGATTGTGAATAGTGAACCGAGAAATTACTATCAATGTATAAACCGACTGAGCCATATATAGTCACTCTCATCTTATAATGTTCTCCGTCGCTTGTAACATATAAACATCGCACCTCAGTATAATTTGTCATGTGTTGTTTGGAATAAACCTATTAGAAAAGTACTCATTTATTCATCAACGTACTTTCTAAAATTCTGTATAGGATTAAAAATAACAGAATTTACTAGTCTATGGAAGTGTTGACACACCACAAAAAACACAAAAGGATAAAAAGAGGTTTTCAATCCTGCAGATCAAACTATCTACACAGGAAAAACACAAGTGCCGAATCCTATGAAATTTATTTGAATCAAAGGAAGCCTTTAACCCGCCAAAAACAAAAAGGTAGAAGGAAGCCTTCTAATTAGATTACCTTCAAAAAAGGGCAATTTGTTTTTCCTTGTTTAAAAAATAAATAGCACCTTCAGGGCATATAAACATATTTTTTCGCGATTAGTTTTCAAAGGTATGTTTTTCATTTAAGCACGAGCTCTTGTGCACACAATTACCCCCACCAACTTTAATCAATTATTACACGTTTATAGTTCTCCTTTTTTTCAGATTGACTATAGTTCTCCCCAAAATAAAAAAATACCATTATACATTTGTTCCGCGTGTGTTACTCGCTTGAGGACAAGCTGTAGCCTGTTCACCATTTATTCGCAAAACCATAATCGATAAATTACTAAAAAAAAGATAAATATTTACGCAGGTCAAAGGGAAGCCAATGGAATCAACCAAAAACAGTCCACCTATCCACACCTGTCGACTAAACACTGTACCGTGCCATGGTCCAGCCCTCGATCCCCGACCGCGAGTGTATATATAGGATCGCGTTCCGTCGAGTCGAGGTGCAGCTACGGACTCAAACACAAGACTCGCTCGATCGATCACCAATCACGTTCAATATTTCATTAATCAAAAATCATGTAACATGAACAAATGCATGTGAAAACTACAAGACGGACCGAGATAAAAATATAGAAACTACAAGAGCAACCACGTATTTCATGAATCGAAAATAATTATCTCTAAAGGCACGTGCATCTATGCACACCATTTTCCCCAGAACTTTATTCCATTATTATACGTTTATAGTTCTCCATTTTTCCTAGATTAAAAAGACTACATTCCTCCCAAAAAACAAAAAAAATGGCATTATACATTTGTTCCGAATGTGTTACTCGTTTGAGCAGGAGTTGCAGCATGTTCACAGTTTATTCACAAAACAATAATGAATAAATTAGAAAAGGTAAAATATTTATTCAGGTCAAATGACAGATGGATTCAACCAAAAACAGTCCACCTATCCACACCTGTCGGCTCAGCACAGTACTGTGCCATGGTCCAACCCTCGATCTCCGTCCGCGAGTGTATATATATATATAGGATTGTGTTCTGTCGAGTCGAGGTGCAGCTACGCAGGCAAACAGAAAAGTTTCGTCTCCCTCGATCGATCGCCGGTGAGTGACGACGACGACGACGACGACGGGAGCAGTCAAAGTGACGTCGCATTTTCACATACACCTACAAGGCGAGGAGGAATTCGGCGCCACAGCTGCTGCCGCCGCCGCTGACGGTGACGCGCGCTACAGATAGGATTTTTGGGGGTACGTGCTGCTAGTGTGCTCATGCGTGGAACCTTCGCTGTTCGCGTCCACGTGCCTCTCGTCCCATGCCGGCGCCGCTGACCTGACCGCCGGCGCGCCACTTGCACCGATCCACCAGCCATCACAGATGTTTGTGTATATATAAGCCGCGCCACGATGCACGCTGTGTCCCACGGTTTATATCGTTGCGTAAATTTTTTCAGGAGGCGCCGATCGATCGAGTTGTTGCCATGACGACCATTGAGAGCATCGGCGTCCAGGTGGCCATGGCGGACGGCGCGCCAGGGTGTGCTCCATCCATGGAAGCGCTTCTCGTTCGTGTCCCGTCGCGGGCGTCGGCGGGGGCATCGCTGGATGTCGCCGACGGTGGCAGGTCGAAGGACGCGGCCGTGATCGGCGTCCCTGCGGCCTCGGCCGTTCACTATGAGTTGACGCGGGGAAAAACGCCGTGCTCTGTCTCGTTCAGCGTGCCGGCCTCGCCGTCGGGGCTCCACCTCTCGCAGGTCGGCATGCCACCACGGCCGTCCCTCCGCGGCGTGGGTGCGGCGCCGCCTAGCGACACCATGGCCGAGGCCAACCATCCCGCCGTGCCGAAGCTGCTGAACCAGGCCCGGCACCACTCGCAGCCGTCGCTGATTGTCAGAGGCGTGGTCGCCGAGGCGCCGGCGACGCCACGGAGCGACAGCACGCGGGAGCGGGATCGGCGGTTCGACCACTTCAAGACCTTCTCCGGCCGCCTCGAGCGCCAGCTCTCCGCACTCCGCGGGCTGCCGCAGGATTCCCTGCCGTCAGCGGACGACGTCGAGCACGGAGGCGCCGCGTCCAAAATCTCCGAGGAGGACACCGACGAGGACGATGACGTCCCCTCCGCCGACCGCTACTTCGCCGCCCTCGAAGGCCCGGAGCTCGAGACCCTTCGCGTACGTACCACATAACCATTGCCTTTTCTTGCAAGCAAAGACCATGAATCGATCGTCGTCTGTAACACCGGTGTGCGTGCAGTCGACAGAGATGGCGGTGCTGCCCAAAGACGAGCCGTGGCCGTTCCTGCTCCGATTCCCGATCAGCGCGTTCGGGATGTGCCTGGGCGTGAGCAGCCAGGCGATGCTGTGGAAAACCCTCGAGTCGGAGCCCTCCACGGCGTTCCTCCACGTCCACCCCGCCGTCAACCTCGTCCTTTGGTGGATCTCAGTCGCGCTCACCGTCCTCGTCTCCATCACCTACCTCCTTAAGATCGTATTCTACTTCGAGGCCGTTCGCCGCGAGTTCCACCACCCGGTGCGCGTCAACTTCTTCTTCGCGCCATGGATCGCCTGCCTCTTCCTCGTAAAGGGTGTGCCGCGGCCGGTATGGGAGATCCACCAAGTTGTCTGGTACCTTCTCATGGTGCCCATCCTCTGCCTCGACCTCAAGATCTACGGCCAGTGGATGTCCTCCGGCGAGCGCCGCCTCTCCAAGGTGGCCAACCCTTCCAACCACCTCGCCGTGGTCGGCAACTTCGTCGGCGCGCTGCTCGGCGCCAGGATGGGCCTCAGGGAGCTTCCCATCTTCTTCTTCGCCGTCGGGCTCGCGCACTACGTCGTGCTCTTCGTCACGCTCTACCAGCGGCTCCCCACGAATGTCCAGCTACCCAAGGAGCTCCACCCGGTCTTCTTCCTCTTCGTCGCCGCGCCGAGCGTCGCGTCCATGGCCTGGGCCAGGATCTCCGGCGAGTTCAACAGCAGCGCCAAGCTCGCATACTTCGTCTCCATGTTCCTGTACGCGTCGTTGGTGGTACGCGTGAACCTCTTCCGGGGGTTTAGGTTCTCGCTGGCCTGGTGGGCCTACACGTTCCCGATGACCAGCGTGGCCCTGGCCACGGTGCTGTATGCGTCGGAGGTGGACAACGTGCTAACGCGGGCACTGGCCGTCGGGATGTCGGGGATCGCCGTCGTCACGGTAACCGGCGTGCTGGCCACCACCGTGTACCACGCCTTCGTCCGCGGGGACCTCTTCCCTAACGACGTGTCCATCGCCATCACGCGCCGCCGGCCCAAGTTCAGCAAGATCCTCGCGCACCTCCGGTCGTCCAGCTCCGACGTCAAGGAGCTCGTGCTCTCGATCCCAACTTTCAGTTCGAATTCAAAGCTCGGTGCCTACTCCGACGACTCCGATTCCAATTCCAAGACGAATAATACAAGTTCTGATGGCCACGGCAGATCGGCAGAGCGTTAGATGGTCAGTGCGCGCACGAAATTACTTAATTGTACAGAGTTATTTTCTCTGTTTTTCTTTCATTCTTTTTTATCATCCGAGAATTCGCTGCACATAGTGGCAATTTTCGGTAGAGATATCCTCGAGCAATTTGCATTGCCATGATGAGGATATAGTTGTGGGAATTAAGAGTTGACTTCGTATGTTTAGTATTTACCTAGTATAGTGGCCCAGGACACCGTTTTTAGTGGGTTAAAGGTGTTCGATAAATACAGCATTATTTCTCTGATACGACACTATTTCCTGTTATCCGATAAGTAACAGAAACACTCAACAACTATCGCAAATTATGTGGTAAACACAATAGCGCGTATGCGACAAACATCTTTAGCCATTTTAAATTTGTGGAGAAATAATTATTATGTCATATATCAAAATGTCCATTAGTTTTGTTGGTAAGAGCATCTCCACTCGTAAATCCCTATACGGTCTCCGGCGGAGACATATTTTTGCCCGTATGAGGGGGTACCGGCTAGTTTTTAATTATGAGGGCAGAGGTCACCCAGTCGCACCCTCCGAGAAGAGACGGGTAGGTGGTCCTCCAGGGACGCGTGGCGTCGTTTCCGCGCTTTGTTGATTAGCTGGCGCCCCCGGTTGCCTCCTTGTGGGCAGGGGTTGGCCTGGGGACGCCGGATATCACGTATGCTCGTGCCGGATGAAAAATTATTTTGGGGGACACGGCTGGACTGCGTTTTCTCTCTCCACGACCCCATTTTGGCCTTTTTCGGTCTTTAGGGGGGACGAGTGGAGATGCTCTAAGATGTAGATAAGTAAATAGACTTAATGCCTTAACATGATAACTTCGAAACCACATTGAACAACTGTAATGAAAATGATCGATCCACCTTAACAGATACTCCCTCCTTTTGGAAATATAAGATGTTTTAGGTTAGCGAAGCTAATGTATCTAAACACGAAATATAAGATGTTTTAGGTTAGCGAAGCTAATGTATCTAAACACCTGGCTTTTCCTGTTGTAATTCTTACGCTCATACTTAATTTCAGAAATCCTATTCTAGATTGATACGAAAACCAACCCAATTACTTCTCTTGTGTTCGAGTTACGACTCGACTTCGGCTCAAGGCCACGGAGGGCGTGTGATAAAGAACAGAACCACCATGGCTTATCGAAAGAATGGAGCAGCGCATTTCCCCTAAGTCTATAGAAGCTCCACTCGTGCCTGTCGGATAAAAGACTCATGGTAAACTGAAGACATGCCCGAAGCAGGGGGAGAGTCTGGAAGGAGGTTGGACTGAAGCCCATCCGATGTAGGCCAGCCTCAACAAAACAAGGAATCAGGTTTTTAAGAGAAATGTGGTTTTCTTGAGGAAGAGCGTCTTGTTCGGGGATGACAGGCTTTCTACGACAAGAAAGATGAGAGGAACCGTGGAGTTGGGAAAAGCGGCGCACTAGAATGGATAGCACAGGTCGGAGGTGAAGCTTATAGACCAACCCCTTCTTTCTTTGAGCTGAGCACTTGACTTCGGCAGTCGTCATTGCCTACCGGTAAACTCCCATACTTCCTTCTTTTGTTCGAGGGAGGCCATACATCTTCCTTCTTTGGTTGGATCCTGGTCAGAAAGTTCTAGGAAGGTTGTGTGCGCAAACAAGTCAGAATTAATAAGAAGGGGTGCGAGCAGTACACTATCCATTTGGGTATTGGCAAATCACAGTCATACTTCTTAGAGTGGGGTGGAGCACCAGCACCTTAAGCTGCACCAGTATCTTAGTAAGATAGACACCGATTAAGAAACCGAGAAGTCTAGATTATGGAGACTCTCTAAAAAGACTCACCATACGAAATCCCTGATGAACTAAAAATAGAGGGGCTTACGAGCTGTTTTTACGGTTGCTCATCTTCACAGGCCCGTACGACGAAAGCTGTTCTTAAAACGAATGCCACCACGGTTACGGTAAAGTATGCAGGATCCAGAAACGGAGATGAAGAATGCAGATGGAGAAGGAGCAGCGCGTATAGTTGTTTTCTCTGGTGTTTAGATACATTAGCTTCGCTAACCTAAAACATCTTATATTTTCAGACAGATGGAGTAGTAGATAAGTAAATAAACCTAAAGTCTTTACACGATGTTGGATCAGTACGTGAGGTTAGTTAACTTCCAAACAAAATTAAACAACTATAATGAAAATGGTCTATCCACCTTAGCAGTTAGACCACATTAAGTTGTGAGGAGTACCTTGTTCTATGTTTCTTCCTCTCATTTAATTAATCCATGTCAAAATGTGCTAAGTTTTAGAAACATGGATGTCTTCTTCACGGTTAAACTTGCACAATTTTTTGGTAAATTAATGTGCAGATAAAAACAAATTATTTTCGTTTCGCAGTATAAGTTAACATGTTTACACATCGGTAGCCAAAGTTAGAAAAGTATTTCTCTATCACATGATTTCCCCTTGTTTGATAAGAAATAAAGATGCTCCACAACTATCGCAAATGTAATGGTAGATCTTTGATCCTCTTGAATTTATGGGTGAATGATCATTACTCCCTCCGTCTAGGTTTATTGGGCTATTAGCCCTGTGCAACGCGACCAAGGTAGTTAGCCATTGGGCTGAAAAATTGATTTATAAGTGGATGGATGGGTAGAAGAAGCGACATGCAAACAATTCCCATCGTTTTTCACACACGCATGCAGTACTACTTCAGTGCATGCAAACACACCGATTGGCCGTGCTTTAATTAGGAGAGGAAACGAGGAGGAAGGTCCAACGGACCGAGGAGTAATTGACGACAATTAATACTGCTATTAGCCCAATATTTGGGTCCAACATCAAAACGGCTAATAGCCCAATAAACCTAGACGGAGGGAGTATGTCATTTGTCAAAACATCAGTATGTGTTTTTCCGCCAATTATACTAAACCACTAAATAGAACTTTTACATGGTGTTAGATTACTACACGATGTTAGTTAGTGTCGATATAAAAATGATGGACTAAAAATAAAATTGTTTTTCAGTTCGTACACGAACATGTCACGTGTATCCTCGGCGTCGAGTGCGATACGTAAGACATGTCGTCGAAGGAGGCTCGCCGGAAGCGCGATGCGCAAGACAGTCCGGCGAACGCTTTTCAAACTCGAAACCCCACACGTTCATGAGGACCTCGTATGGTCGCATGGCGGTGATGGGCTGCCCTAGGTCGGTTCGTCCGCCCCTAGGACTTCGTGTATCGAAACTCTACAGTATGAAGAATGTCGACGAACGAGAAGAGAAGCAGAAACTAGATAATGAGAGGTTTGTAGATTGGTTTTATGATTGTGTGTTGTTATTCAATCGACTGTCACCCCTCATGTATAAGAGAAACGGCTGGACTTTACGTACAAGAAAGAGGGTTGGATTCATGTCCAAAATTCTAGTTTGGATCCAACTCGAACATGCAAACCGGAAATGTGCGAAACTGTTCGGTCAAAAACTTCCCGATACCTTCCGGACCACTTTTCAGGCGGTAAACGACCTTTGATCAAGATCTTCTAAAATTCAAGGTTGTTCTTCTCAACAAATTGAAGAACTTTCATGTTGGACACTTTTCCATCCGACCTGGTCTTGATAGTCTTTGTATCCTTGTTTTCATATGAAACTCGGATTTTGACCGAACGATTTTAGTTCTGTCGGGTCGTATTTTAATTCTGGATACCGTATACTTGCTTCAACTAAGATAACTCAAACAACAAAGTTGTTCGTGTCGAAAAATGAAGAATTTTAAAATTTTACACCTTTTCATTTGAATTTATCTTTATTACTTAATTTATATCGTAAAAATATAAGTCGGTCTAGCGGTTTTTTAACCAATTTCTGGCACTTGGTCACGCCCAAGGACAGAAGTTGGCTTAACGACCACATCATGTAAGCCTAGTATTTAAGTCTACTGTAATACTTTGGCTCTAAAATTTGTATAATAACTCGGATCGAGATAATTCAAAAATCAAAGTTGCTTTTCTCGACAAGACGCGCAATTTTCATATTTGACACTTTTTCATTTGAGGCATAGTGGAAGCCTCCATAAATGAGTCTCCGAGTATTCTCCGAACACTAGCTTAATCGGCTATTAAGCTTGATTATGGATTGATTTGAAACTGTCTATCTTCAATGATGATTAATAATTCCTCAAGTAGAACTTTCCGATTGTTCCACCATTTTTCTTAGTTAGCTACGAGCCCAAAAACTAGTGCCAACACATGCTCCCTGTTTTTTGGCAGAGCTTGCATGCCAGAAAATAGCTTGCACCATTTATATCCTAATAAGGACAATGTCAACATTCAATCGTTTATTTGTTCTTAGGGCGATAACTCTGCATCAGCCATATATGCTAAGGGCGATAAGTTTATATTGGCCATATGTGTGCTCAAGCTTCTTGCCACACACTTGGGTAGAACTTCTTTAGATATCTTTCATTGAGAGCTCGAGGCACTAAATTCCCTTCCATAGATTTCAGTAAATATGAATTCCTAGGAACTACTCTCACAACCTTGAAAGGACCCTCCCATCTCGAATACCAATTGCCAAACTTTCTGTATTTTGATCCAACTGGCAGAATCACCATCCACACCAGATCGCTAACTTGGAAGCTCTTCAACTTTACCTTTTTTTGTAAGCTCTTGCTACCTGCAACTTTTCTTTCCGTATCTCTTCCAAAGCAAAATAAAACGTTCATCGGCGACTTAATCAATGTTATTCATCATCAAGTTATGAAAATCTACCACCAATAAATCATTTTGCTTAGCAAATCTCAAAGCAGCTAAATTTACCTCTACTGGCAAATCTGCTTCCTGTCCATACACAATTTCATATGTAGTTACTTTTGTTGCACCATGCCTCGAGATCCTATCCGCCCATAAAGCTTCGGACAATACCTCATCCACTTTCTCGGATGATCTTCAATCTTCGCCTTGATGAGCTTGATCAGAATATTATTGCTCAACTCAGCTTTTCTATTAGCTTGCGCATAATATGGAGATGTTATTGCTCGACTCATCTTGTCTATTAGCTTGCGCATAATATGGAGATGAACTAAGCATCTTTATCTTGTAAGATTCAACGAATTCTTTCACTTTCTTTGCCATAAATGATGTGCCTTGATCTGTAGTCAATGCCTGAGGAATGTCGAATCTATGTATAATGTGCTCAGTTATGAACTTGATCACCAACTTATGGGTCATATTTCTGAGAGTATTGCTTCAGACCACTTGGTAAAATAATCAGTAGCTACCAACATGAACTGATGCCCTTTTGAAGAATAAGGATGTATAATATGCTTTAACATAGGAGCAAGAGTCAACTGAATTTCACAAAACTTTTGACAAGCTTCACATCCTTTATAATATCTAAAGCAATCATTTATCATTGTCGGCCAATAAAATCCTCCACATCATAAGATCCACTTCATTTTGTACGCCGACTGATGAGTACCACATAGGCCTCCGTGTACCTTTCCCATAGCAACCCTCGCTTGGTCCTCATCCAAGTAGTTCAAAAGAATACCATCAACCGTTCGGCGATAGAGATCATCATCTATTAATGCATATTTGAAAGCCATCTGGCAGACAGCCCTATTTGTCCTCTTGCTAGGATCCTGCAAATATTCAACAATTGGTCTTCTCCAATCTTCATGTCCACCTGCACTAGATCCTTCATTAGTGGACGAATCAATCGGATTTAATTCAGTCATACTTATGTTAGCGAGCGTAAACATCGGCTCATGACATATATGAAAAACACCCCGATTAAGATGGTAGCCAGATGCTTGTTGTGCTAAATCATTTGCATTCTAGTTGTCTTGTCTAGATATATGAGTAATGCAAAAGTAATCCAAGGTGGTAATTATATCCAGGATTTTATCAAGGTAAATATTAAATGATTCATCAAGACATTGGAAAACCTTGGATATTTGCTTTACTACTAGCAACGAATCACCAAAAGTCTCAATATGTATTGCACCTACATCAGCTAAAAGTTCTAACCCAAATAATAAAGCTTCATATTTGGCTTGATTGTTTGTGCAAAAATATTCTAAGCGACACGAGGCTTGAAAAATAGTACCACGAGGAGATAGATAAAAAACACCGACCCCTTGGCCATTGTCGCAAACTGAACCATCAAACTATACCCTCCATGGTACTAGAGTTATAAGGTTAATATCAACATCATGCTTGTTGTCAATCTGATGTTCAACTATAAAATTAGAAATAATTTGGCCTTTCATAGATTTGAAAGACTCATAAGCCAAATCATATTAAATTAACGTATAAGCTCATTTACCAATACCACTAAGAATTGGTCTATGCAAAATATATTTAATGACATCGGTTTGGTAAGATAATGCACATGCTAGACAATAAATAATGCCTTAACTTAGTGCAAGCATAATATACACATAAGCATAATTTATTGTTAAAAGTATACCTTGTCTCAGCATCCAACAAACGCTAGCTTAAATGAGTGATAACATGTTCCTTTCCTTCACCTTCCTCCGCAACATTATAAAGCCTAAAAGGCTCTCCATGTTTAGGTACCTTCAACACCGGAGGAGTAGACAAACTAACTTTGATCTTTTCAAATGCCTCTTGCTATCCCCCCAAGTAAAATTGTCATTACTCTTTAACCGAAGAATAGGCGGAAATGCATCAAATTTCTTGGACAAGTTCACTATGAATCGCCTCGAATAATTAACCTTCCAAGGAATTTCTACATATCCTTTTTGCATGTTCGAGCTTGCGCTTTCTGGATAGCTTCTATCTTCTTGGGATCAATCTCTATGCCATGTTCATGTATAATAAAACCAAAGAATCTCCCAGCCGATACACCAAAAGCACACTTCAAAGGATTCATCTTGAGTCCATACTTCCTCATCCACTCAAGAGCAAAGCGCAAATCGGCTAAATGAGATTCATCAGTATCTGATTTGACAACAACATCATCAATATATACTTGAAGTATGACCCCAAGAATATCATGAATGATTAAATTCAAAACTCTTTGATATGTGGCACCAGCATTTTTCAATCCAAAGGTCATCAAAACAAACAAAACCAGGGCAGCGAAAGGCTTTTTTGAATGCATCCTCTTCGGCCATGGAAATCTGATTGTAACCGCATTGCCATAAAGAAAACTAATAACTTTGTGTCTAGATGCATCATTAATAAGCTTATCGGCTATTGGCATAGGATACTCATCTTTGGGTGTAGCTTTATTCAAATCTCTGAAATCAATGCATACCGTCAGCTTGCCTGAATCCTTCTTCTCCACTGGCACAATATTAGAAATCCAGTCTGCATATCTACAAGGCTTAATAAAATTAGCTTTGAAAAAATTAATGGTCTCTTCCTTGATATGGTCATACATATTGGTATTGATTTTCAGGACGGTTGTTTATGTGGTCTGAAATCGACCTTAATAGGCTACCGATACTCCACTAGCTCTCGGCTCAAACCTGGCATCTCATGATACTCCCATGCAAAGAAATCAACATATTCTCTAAGTAGATCGATTAATAGATTCTTATAATCGGCTTTCAAATTCTTGTTCACGAATGTCGGGCTAGGAATTGAACCATCTCCTATATCTACCTCTTCCAATGGATCAGCCGATGCAAAACCTTGTCCCAACTTACCATACCATCTATTTCCTCTATTGACTCATACATTTCGTTCTCATTAGACCGATATTCTATAAGTCTCTTCTCTAACCACTCTTCGTTGGTTTCCATTAATTACATATTGGGAGCCAAATTATTACCAATCGGCTTTAAAAACACGGGCACAAAACCGTTCCTTGTGGCACTAAGAAAATCAAAGTCTGAAAGGACGCGCCCTGTTAAGAAAGTTGCATTGGGATGTTGCAAATCCACCAAAAAATTGGCTAAAGCAACACAAGCCGAATTATCCGCATGGACAACCTCCACTTCATCATCAACCCACCGTATCAAGAACTGGTGCAAAGTAGATGGCACGCATTAGTTTGCATGGTGCGAATTAACTTCTTTTCGATAAAGGGAGCTTTATTACTTAAAAGGTTTAAGCATTACACCAAGCTTCTGCATAACTAGAACACACAACCGAAAAGGGTGCAAATTAACTATATCTTAAAAGAACATATATATAAAGTGTACCATACAAAAATATACATCATGATAAATCTGATGGTAATTATTTCGTAGTCTAAACATTCATATCTTTTTCTACATATTTAGTCAAACTTGACATCATATTTGACTTAAAAAAATCTTATATATATATATATATATATATATATATATATTTTGGCAAGGAGGAAGTATAGCTTTGTAAGAGATCTGATGATAGAGACGCTCTAGGGTCGATGCCCTACCCAGAATCTAGCAGTTTCCTCGCCAGGTTAACCCCTCCCACGTAGTGCGCATCATCACACCGTACAAGAAGTTAACCCTTCCCTGTATGCGCCCACACTCATAAACGTACCGGCCTGTCCTAGGCTCACCTGAATGACTGGCCTGGCCACACGTAACCGTGATGGTTACAGCTGACACGAACGAAATCAGATCGGATTTTCAAGGGCGTACGCCGCCATTAAAGAATGTCACCCAAGATACCATGAAGCTCTTGACAAGAAGGTGCTGATCGTCGTTTGTTTTTTCCAAAGGAATGTAGTACGAAAATGTACGAACTTTTTTTTATACTCCAAAGGAGTACTACTTTGAATTTGGAGTACGGGGAAAAAGCGATCGAGATGGAAAAAGGGCATTTGATTCCTTTGCGTAAAGTCATAATATATGGCGAATTTCTTGCAGTAGTACGCGGAGAGTAGAACAGACGGCACGCCTAGTGGCGGACCCAGGATTTGGGAAAGACCGGGGCTAATTTCTAATGCCCAAAACTATGAATTGTTTGCCTTCTACTTCCCTTTTGATAACATAATATATCAGCCAAAATACACTAAAAGCGCGTAGATGGATTTTTTTACGTGAAACATATGTTTGATGCTTAACCAACTAACAATAAGAAAAACACAAAAAAGTGCGATGACATAATCATATAATCAAGACTGAATTTTAATACCTAAACAACTGAAGCTTTGCTCTGATCTTAACCTGCCATTTCCTCATAATTTATAGGAGAAGAACCAGAACCTAGAAATACAAGAGAAAATTGTATGGATGGATACCTGATACATACTTTCTATTGGTAACAAAGTAACTTACCACTAGAAGTATCTCTCACGTTTACATCAAGCTCCCCAATCAGTTTCTGAAGGTCGGGATTCATGTCCAAAAACTGTCCACTTTCATTGATATTTGTATCAAATTCAGCCCCTGCACTAGAAAGAGATTGGTTCGAATTGGCAAGTACCGATAGAAAATCAGATGACACCCATCTTGAAGAATGCGTGTCCTCTTCATATTCTGTGTAATCAGATCAAATAAAATCAGTTAAAATTCACAATCAACTTGGCAGTTCTAGCATCGGCGACTCTATAGTGGAATCAAAAGGATAGTCAACAAAGAAACTACTTACGACTAGAGAGCCATAGAGGGAAAAAAGCGGGCCAGGAAGGCAGATGAGAAATTATACGGCGCGGTGGCGGCGCGATCGAACGGGCCAACAGCCAAACTCACGAACCTAACAGGTTTAATTATTTCTAACGCGGACATGTAGCTAGTTGTGTCTCTCGATCCAAAATTTACGGCCGGGCGGAAGTGATTGTGCGAGCTGTGAGTTATTCGTTACTGGATCGTTTCCTTGTTGGGCTTGTATAGCCCTGGTCATTCTCAGCCCAGGACACGGGCTGGACTGCCTCTGGCCTATATTTTCTGCAAAATTCATAAGAGATGCAAAGGAATAAGGTGGGCCACGACCCGGGCTGTAGCCCGGGCTGCCCTGGGCCCAGGTCCGCCCCTGGGCACGCCATGAAGTCAAAAAGTTAATGGCGTGGCCTGCTACTCTGTGGAGCCTCTGTTGTCGTGCCGGGAGACCGGCCAGTCTTCTTCGTCTTTTTCTTCCGCCACCTCGTGCGACTTGACCACGCGTAGTGTAACGTACGCGGCACACAGCTCTTGATCTTCATTCCCAATTTATGTTCTCTGTTAGTTAGCTCGGCCATGCATGGACATTATTAGGTGTGTATGTTTGGTCCATTTGGAGAAAAAGATGAAAAGAGCGAGCAAGGCTAATGAAAATAGCTTATGCTGATTGTTATATTTCCATCGACAATACCACTCTCTCTTTTTTTTTTTGACCCAAAACTGCAGGAGCCCTTCTTATATTCATTGAAAGAAGAGGGAAATCTGTACATGCCTATAGAAGCCGAGAATATGTAGCTCGTAAGTGAAACAACTTATCTTCTTAGGGGTTTTGGGATACAAGCATGCAGCTTGTTTCACCAAGCCCGGATGGTAACAGACCGAGAGGTAATCCTCGTCATATGAGGATGCGACGTCGCAAATCGTGCCCAGACTTATTTGGCATAGGAACAACCAACAACAATGTGCGCAGATGTTTCACGCTCTTGGTCGCAAAAACAAGAGAGGATTGCATTGGATTCTTCGTCTCACAAGCCTGTCTTTTGTCCAGTTCCTGTTTTGCAGCATAAGCCATAGGTAGAATTTAACCTTGCCCTCCACTTTCACCTGCCAGATCTTCTCCAACTGCGGCTATTGTAGCCTACCAATGAATTGAAAGTTGTATGCAGAGCTAGCCGTGTATTTTCCACTAGCCTCAGGTGGCCACTGAATTTGATCTGGGCTGTCATTGAGGTGAAAGTTGTCCAGGAAGGCCCATATCTAAGGAATTTGGTGTAGCTCCTCATCATATGAGATCCTCGACAGGCCTCGCAGCCATCACCTGTTGTTGATTGTTTGAGCAACAGAGATGACCTTTCCTCAAGCTAGCCGGAACATAAGCGGAGCAATCTCAGCAGGGTCTGACCATTCATCCATCTATCTTTCTAAAACTCAGATAAAGGTTTTGAAAGCGTTGTCATTATTTCGATTAGCACCGAAATTGTTTCGGATCAAATTGCTAAAATTGGTTTCAAATATAATATCGAAGTTATGCTAGAGGGTTTATGCAAATGTTTCTTAATTAAAGTAATTAACAAAAAAATGAATAAAAGAAATAAAAGTGGTTTTTATTAATGAGAGATTGTATTTATTTTGGTAGAAAATTAATGCAAATTTGAGTAGAGTTGGAATCAATAGTAATGGACTTAATGGAAACTCCACTCACTATTATAGAGGAAGAGGTGGCGGCACCACCATGGCCTTCGGCCATGGCATGGGGCTGCCCCCTCGCCCTATAAAAGGAGGTGGTGACCTCCTCCTCTCCTCTCACACCTCCTCGTGAAGGATCTCTCTTCCTATAGTTTATCCCTCGTGGCTTTAGATTAGCGAAGTACATGTTCTCGTGGTGGTTTCTCTGAAACGTATGTGCTGCTTTCGCTGCTTTGCTGGAGCGAGGAGTCGGAAGTTATCGGGGTGCTGGATCACGGATGCGCTGCGGTGCTGGACTTCTTGGACTTCATCACGATCTTGAGATCGGGAAGTGTACGACTACATCATCCACGAGAACCAATCTTGTATTGTTTTTGGTCTTCAAGAGTATGTTCTCTATGGATGTATATCCACCCGTTGCATGTATCTACATAGATAGATCTTGGTGCTCAATTGATCATATCGTAGGGATTTTTTTGTTTTCTATGTTGCGAACCCAACAAAATTTTGAAAAGGTATAATAAAGATAGATAAAAATAAAATTAGCATAAAGTAATGGATGGAACTAAAAATAATAGGAAAATAAGGGAAATTAAAATAGGTAAATTTAACTAAACATAAAGGGAAATAGGTAAAATATCAAGATATTTATAAAACCCTAGAATATAAAAAAAATGAATACAAATAAAGGCAATAATAGGAAAGAAAACCTTTTGAATTTATTAAAATTTAGTTATTTTTATATAATACTACCTCTGTTTGGGATTATTAGTCCTAAGAGCTTTTTTATATTCTTTGAGATTATAAGGGCTATCTCATTTATTAGTCGCTCTTGTGCAATGCATGTTCTCATTTTTCTCTCACTTCTCTCATGCATGTAAAATTATTGGTGCATGCATATATTAATGAGAGAGAGTTATGAAGTGTCTTAGTATTATCAACTTGGCCCTTAGGACTAATAATCTCAAATAGAGGTAGCATTTATGTACATATGTAAGTTAAGAATTCAATAAATCTTCCGGAAAGTTTTCTCACTATTTTTATTTTATCCAAGAATATTTTTTTCAACTTTTCCATGTTGGGTGATTCTTTTTTCAAAAAAAATATCAGATTGGAATGCTATGTGCACAACCACCGCCACATTGTCATGAATAAGGGAATGAATATAAAGCCAACTAAAAGACATCGTAAGAGGAGACAATTCACCCAAATTGTTCCGAGTCGATGCAAGAGGAGACAATTCATGCGATATATCAACACTTCAGCACCACCGGATATAAAGCCAAGATGATTCAATTGACTTTTAAGTACTCCCTCCATTCAGAAATATAAGATACTTTAGCTTGTGAAACGGATGTATCTAAACGACTTTTAGTGTATAGGTTACTTTGAATCTATATACTAAAAGACATCTACATGTATTCGTTTCCCAAAGCTAAAACGTTTTATACTATTTCTAGACAGATCGAGGGAGTAGTTAATGTCTATCATGTGATTGTACATCTGGTAATGGCTTGGGTAGGAGTTGGTAGGTCATGTACAGCTCCAGCAAAATGACAAACAAATTGGCACCTACGTACGTACAGTTCGAAGTATTATATTTTTCGCGTGGTACACTTGATCAAGATCTTGAGATATGCATAGACCCGCGGACATCAATATGAATTTGTACATTGACATATATTATTGCATGATTAGACATCCAGGTTGTGGCCTTTGACCAGTGAACCGTAGCCGCGTACTACACAGCAATAATAAGAAATGTGATAAAAAGGAAAAAAAACAATTATACACCCATATACACACGCAGCACGCATCGATCGAATAAAGTTCAAGCAACGCAAAGTAGGACAGTTACAATTCGCTGTTGGACGGTCGATCTGATGTCGATCACGAATTGTTGGTCCAAATTAAATATGCGACGAATTTTATCGTGCACTTTTAGTCCCTTGGTCACAGTAGAGGCTGCTTCCACGAATCACACAGCGTGCCTCCCACGCAGAACTTGCATGCATGCTTAGCTTAATTACCGATAGATTTTTTCTTGAATATGAAATGCATAAACAAGCATATATACGATTAAAAAAAAGGTGTTACCTCTCTTTCGTAAAATAAAGCATATAAACGATGAAAACTATGACCAAGTCCATAGAAAAATCTGCTGAAAACAACTGACGACGACACTATATATATAGGTACCCTACGAAAATGTGTGTCATGAAATATCTAATGACAGTGATTTTCTAACAACTTAGTTGAAGTTTATCTCAGACAGAGTAAGTAGGATGCTAGACTTAAATCGGTGCGTCATATAGAAAAAAGCAGAGTTTGTGAGAAAGATCATCGAGGAACAATAGGGAGTATATGCTTGTAATATACTGATGCATTTGTGCCGTACGTAATAACTAACTACCCGTACGGATCATATGGAGAGGTTTACTAAATATTTAAATATTTAATTACTAGCCATGTCTTGCTTGCATGCAATCCTAATCGTACATGTACTTAGTGCTTGTAGCCGGCTTTAGCACATGCACTAGGCTGCATGCAGGCGATAGCTCGTTGTTTCTCGTGAAGCAGCGGGCGATAGCTGTAGCGCCCGTTGCATTCTCTTTCTTCAATTAAGTCTTTGCCATTTAGGATTTAGCTTACGTGGATTTTCTTATAGTCAGCTGACTAAATACTATTGTACCTGCTCTTAGCTAAGCTACACCTCCTGCACGCAACCGTAGGCAGAAAAATTGGCTAGCTCAATCCTACTCCCTCCGTTCGCAAATAAGTGTACTTCTAGCTTTGTCCTAAGTCAAACTTTAATACGTTTGACTAACTTTTTAAGACAACCTATCAATATTTATGACACTAAATTAATGTCATTAGATTTATTTTAAAATCTAGTTTTATAATATGTAAATTTCATGTAATATATGTTTTTTTATTTCTTTATAAAGTTAGTCAAATTTCGTTATCTTTGACTTAGACAAAAGCTAGATGTACACTTATTTGCGGACGGAGGGAGTATGCATGCATGAGCCCCAAATCATTAAATTCATGAACTCATAAGATACACCCTTAAGAAACAGCCCATTATAGAGACCGTTTCTTAAAATATAACACTGCCTATGATAGCGTGCTAATAAACGGTCCATTGTGAAAGGCCTAAATAACCGACGTGGATCTTCTCACTCTAGCGCATGCCAATAATGCTAGGTATACGATCAGAATTCTACGGAATTTTAGTTTCAGGATGACGTGTGACTCCTAGATTTGCTCGTGTAGATTCTTTTCGAACTGTTGCACCGTGTTTCTCCAGTCATCTGCAAGTAGGGTTACCGTACTCCGGCCGCACTCGGCGCGCGGTAACATGTGTACGTACTACACTACTCATGCGGACTGTAGTTTTAGCGACGTGCGTGAAGTAATAGAAGCTAGCATTCTAATGACGCCATCACCGTAGTACGGAGTACTTGGCTTTTGTTTGGAAAACTTGTGTTGGAGTTGAAAAGGTAGAAAATGTTATGCATGTGCGACGTCCGAAGCCTCTGTCCGTTGCAAGTCCACTAGTGGAGAACAGGTCTTTATTACCGGCCCGTAAGGGTTTTAGTCCCGGTTTTAGAACCGGGACTAGAGAGGCGGGACTAAAGGCCTCTCCTTTAGTCCCGGTTCGGCCACAAACCGGGACAAAAGGCCCTCAACGGGCAGTATTGAGCGTGCGAGACCTTTAGTCCCGGTTTGTAATACGAACCGGGACTAAAAGATTTTTTTCAAAAAAAAATTATTTTTTTTTTCAAATTTTTCTTGAACATTTGAATTATTTGACTCGCTAATCTCTCACATCTCTCATTTTTCAGACTATCTATATTTAATCTTAAATCAAATTACACTTATAGTCAAATTTCTCGGTCGGTCATCCATCCTAGTACTACTCCACACCCAGCACGCTTAACTTCTCCATTCTATCTCTCTCACCTCGCGTGAAGGACTATTATACCTTGTTGTTAAGACTAGTATATCAATCCTATTAGCTCATATCCATATGTCAATCGTCTTTATTTTTCGAAATTACGAATAACTATTTAAGTAAACAACAATAAATAAGTAATAATAATATTTTATTCCAATGAAAAATTTGAAATTAATATTTTATTAATATCTTCAAATCTGTAAATCGAAATTTGACAAATAATATATCCATTATTATTAGAAAAATGTGAGGAATTCAAATATGACATAAAAAATTACTAAAAAAATAAAATTTTGAAATAAATTTTTTTCTTTTCAAATTTTAAGAATCTAAAAGAATCCAAAACAGCCTAAGGCCGTTGAAATCGAAGAGGTAATTTTTTTCTGCATGTTTTGATAGGCTGTACGTATTTTTCTGATATCGTATGCAAAAGTTATGGCCATTTGAATTTTTCATAATATGTTTTTGCAAACTATGTCGAAATTCATATTTGTTAATTTTCATAACAACTAAATCATTTAATGTAACTACAGTTCGAAAGATTTTATTTTTGAAATTTTTTATAATATTTTAGCATGATTTTGAAACTAGAAAAGGCGATCCCCTACCCGGGGGGTGGAGAGCCGTTGTCCTGCCGCGGCAGAATTTGTGCCCGTTTTCCTACCGCGGCAGAACTTGAGAATTTTTTTGCCCATTTTATTTAGTTCCGGTTGGTAATACGAACCAGGACTAAAGGTTACCCTTTTAGTTCCGGTTGGTGATATGAATCGGGACTAAAGGGGTTGGCACCGGTCGCAGCCTGCCGCAACCCCTTTAGTCCCGGTTGGTGTCTCCAACCGGGACTAAAGGTTGTTCTGTTGGAAGCAGAACTAATGTGAGTATTAGTCCCGGATCCAACCACAACCGGGACTAAAGGGGTGGACGAAAGACTCTTTTTCTACTAGTGGTCGTTACTGAGCGTAGAAAACCAGGAGCACGCAGCGACCAACGCACCTACCGATACATGTAATTGCAGCCCGAAATTGAATTGTATCGAACGTCGATTGAAACAGAAGGAGCGATTACTCTCAAAGAGAGCCCTCCCGAGGAGTATATGCGAAGGTTCGACCGGCCGAAGACCTGTTATATGTTGATACAAATTCTACAAAGTAAAGGCCATGATTGTGTAAATACTTCTCGATATAGTAAAGTTTCGCTGCCTGACGTCCGTGGTTTTTTTCTCTCTTTGTTGGAGAGGTTTT